>CM052815.1:52752406-53152311 GCA_028533885.1 Nasua narica
ACCTACCTCCAGTCGTGGTGACAGGAGGCCGTAACACTCATAGGCAGTTCGGCCCAACTAGGGTAGGACCCACAGAGGTATTTAGGGACCACAGCTCGCATAGTAATTAAGACTGCCCTTCGCCTTCTGGAGCACAGAAGGAATGAGTGTTGTCACTGCAAGCACTGACTCAGAGATTCAAATTCTGAATGCTTTCTCCTCAGAGAAAGAGACATGACCTGGGGCCACCAGCTTGTGGGCTTCAAGGTATGAACTCAGTGCCGCATCCTGTAGAAGCACAAAGCCCTTGAGTCCTGGGGAGAGAAGCGGGGCTTTCATCTCCTAGTCTCCATTGCTTCCCCTTCTAGGCACCTGATTTTCCACACGTCTCTCTACTTTCCACCACTTTTGCCAGAAGGGAAGCTTTCCTCTTCTCTGAGTTCACGAGGATCCCTCCCCTCACCTGTGTATATGTAGGCTGCTCACCTTAGCTGGAGGTCTGGTGGGGGCGAGGGGGTTACACAGTACAGCACAGAAGCAGCCCACAGTGGAATGGGCTGCATCCTCTCTCCGCTTCCTTGAGGCCCTTCCCCACAGAGCCTCAAGGACCCTGCAGCTCACCTGCTTCCAGTCTCTCTCGTCTCAACTTGTGCCTCCTCCTTCCTTTGCCCCCTACCTCACCCCAACAGCTGTCCTCATCTCATCCCCTACCCCAGAAACCCCATATGTTTCTCCCTTTATATCCCAAACTTTAGAACCAAAGTTTTCAAGTCACTAAAAGGAACAAATCACCTGTCATCGAATATTACCTGCTCTCTTTAAAGGTATAGTGAATGTATAAATAGCAAATTATTTTCTGGGGGCATATTTAATAAACATCATATCCTCCTTAGTTGCAGCAGCTCTGAGATTCTACCTTCACCGTTTCTTATCACCAGCCTCGAGGTGCTTCTAGCTACCCCTCCCTCCTGGCAGTGTCCAAACAATGGCATTGAAGTCTCCAGTACTAACGTATCCCTCACTCAGAGGATCCATGAGCTTCAACTCAATTCAGCATTTAAAAATCTCCAGATACTGTCAAAGGACATGCAGAGAATATTAAGCAACAGTGCTGCTCTTAAAGAACCTGAATCTAGCAAGAGACAGGTATATATACATATGGACTGGATATAATTTGCTTTCAGTCAGTTTTATGTGTCAATTACCACAACCTCATTTCCTTCCTAGACATAGTTCTGAAGTTTGTTTTATTTCGTTTCTAGCTAGTCTCCATGCTTGTCTCTCCCTTTCATGATGAGTCCAGCTACCTTGAGACTAGCTAAAAGAAAAGGCTTGAGTGGCAAAATAACACCCTTCATCTGATATTGGCTTAATGTCTTAAATCTTTATGTGCCTTGTAATCCAAATTTTCCCAGCCACATCTTCCTCTAATACATAGAACATATCGCCTTCCAGGGACCTCTGAAGCAAGAGCAAGAAATAAACTTCTACTGTGTTGAACCATTGCATGCCCAGGTTCATTACACACGATTACATGCCTAGCCTGCACATGATTATTTTATTTTATTTTATTTTTAAAGATTTTACTTATTTGACAGAGAGAGGGGTCACAAGTAGGCAGAGAGCGTGGGGGAAGCAGGCTCCCTGCTGAGCAGAGAGCCCAATGCGGGGCTCGATCCCACGATCCAATCCCAGCCAAAAGCAGAGGCTTTAACCCACTGAGCCACCCAGGCGCCCCACGCACATGCTAATTTTAAAACCACCTGCAATACAAGAAAGAATAAAGTAAATGCTAGATAGAGATATAAGTCATGTGCTTTGAAGAGCACAGGTGAAGAAATGATATTTTCTGCTTAATATTTACTGTTCGGTGTATCAGATTTTATTCTCACAATAACACTGATGAGCATATTTTCTCTCCTTTGTATGGCTCAGGAGTGAGATTCGAAAAATGAAGGAATTTGTAGGACACCGCAAAGCTAACTTTAAGTGGAAATGGGATACAAATTTAAGTGCTGCTTTAAAGCCCATAGTCTTTCCACGACCCCATGCTACCCATTGTGGTGGAGGTCAAAGGTCAAAGTGGAGGTCAGCTTGACCTGGAGCTGGTAAACGAACTGGGCCTGAGATAATGAAGAGGCTATAAAACCAAGTGCCAGATGCCGCCTAAGGTATTTCACTGATAGCACACTCTTATACAGATAAGCTTTGCATAAGTGACCCAGAGTTATGTCATAGTGGCTATAAAAATTGGAAGCAAACCTTATTTCATTCATAAAGCCACTTTCTGGAGAGATAATTAATATTCTTGAGTGGAGCATGCATTTGTCCTCTTCTTCTGGGTACACAAGTCATTGGGATGATGGGCCATCCACCATCTGTCTGGGTAAGTGATAACTGCCAAAATCCAGGGGCTGAAGCTCTTAGCAGAGTGAGGAGGCTAGTATCAGCAGTTGGCTTGAGCCTCCTCGTATAGAACACACCAATTAAGAGAACTAATTAGGCTTCCACTAGATCCCAGTGGGATTCATTAAAGGAAAATCTTGTAAAATATTTCAGCCCAGAACATGTATTTGGATAATCCAGAAGAGTGATTTAATTAGAGGATTAAAACTCATCGAAGTAGATTCCAGAATGGAATTGTTTCTGTCAAAATAACACTGAGATCACTATCTCAGGGGAGGAAAAAAAAAAGACAAGCCAAGGGTCTTCTGCCTTCCTTTTTCATGTGCAGATGGCTGCAGTTATTCAGTTCTCAAGGTTCAAGTACGTAAGATTAATTTTCATTGAGTCTTTCCTGCCATGAATAAACCACATCAATAACATAGACCTCAATTCCTCCTCCCAGTGGTGCAAAACTGCGAAGTCATTGGGTACCTGGACCTTCCCACAAAATTCTTGCTCAAAGTCAGCCTTGCACTGGAGTCGTGTGTGTCCCCTTCCAAATTGTGAGCCAAGTACAAGTGATGTTACATAAAATTAATGCCAGCCCAGCACCCGGTATATTTGGGTATGACCCAGAGTCTAAACTGCTCCAGGCAATGGAAGAATATAAGTGAAGTTTGCATGGGTCCTATACTGCCCCAAGCTTCAAACTCAACCTGTGGGTGAGATTGGGGTCATAGTAATAGTCAAAATCCAAATTCCACTCCTTCTTGCCTCTACTTGTGTATGCAAACCTCAACTTCTGCAAAATAATTTCAGAATCTTTCTAAGAATTCCCAAGACATGTCTAACCTGTGCTCCAGAGCAAAGCCAACCTACCGCTGTATGAATGCCATGGTCTGTCTCCTCTTCCCACCCCTCTTCTCCACTTTCCAAAAACTCAGAACCGGAACCAATGGCGACTGAATGAGGAAACAAACTGAAATAGCAGACACCACACTTCCTCAAACTTGCTCCTCCCAACCTGCCACCAAGCCTTCCCGTGGGGTCTCCTTTATCCAGAACTGCCCCCCCTCAAGGTAAGGTCCTTTTTTGGCCTCCTCAGACCCTCAAGCAAACTGGCTTCTGATAAGCCAGTCAGCTCCCAGGTAGCAGACAACTTTCTCAGACTAGCCCAGGCTGATTTTCCTTTCGCACATCACACATGTACCCTACCTTCATATTATTTATCAGAACCTCCTCCAATTTATTTATTGTGTAATTAATTAATTAAACTATGTGTCCCGGGGCACCTGGCAGGCTCAGTCAGTAAAGCACGAGACTCTTGATCTCAGGGTTGTAAGCTTGAGCCCCACGCTAGGTGTAGAGATTACCTAAAAATAAAATCTAAAAAAAAAAAAAAAAAGCTTCTGTACTAGACTATAATCTCCAGGGAGGAACTGACCCTGCCCATTTCACTCACCATTGCATCTCTCACCACTCAGTATAGAGCCTGGCAAACACAGAAGTCACTCAGCAGACAGTCATTGAGTGAAAAGGCTCAGGCTTGGAATGCTTCCTTTTCCCTTTCCCCTTCCCTGGCTTGTAACTGCCTATGCTGTAGAAAACTAGAGAGGCGGGCCAGGAATTACTGTAATGAGGAAGGGATTCCCCTGCCGCTAGAAAATGGCTCTTCTGTTTAAATTATAAGGCATTATCACCTCCAATGTGCTAAGCACCTTCTAAGCATATTTTCTCATTCAATCCTCATAATAACACATAACACTATGAGGTAGATCTTACTATTATCTGTATTTTACGGAAGAGAGGATCAAAACAGAGACATTAAGTAGCTTGCTCAAACGGTAAGAACTAGCAATTGCTGGGGCAGGTAGAGCAGCTACGTCTCCTCATGCTTTGATATGAAGGTTCTGCTGCAGATTGGTTGCCCTAGGTCTGTGTGGCCACAACTGAATTGACCCAGCTAGACAAGCCTATGCAGAATAAAAACTGAGGTCAGGGGCCCCGGGGTGGCTCAGTTGGTTAAACAAACTTCTGCCTTCAGCTCAAGTCATGATCTTAGGATCTTGGGATTGAGCCCTACATCGGGCTCATGGGGCTCCCTGCTCAGCTCAGTGGTGGGCCTGCTGTTCCCTCTGCCTCTGCCCCTCCCCCTTCATGCTCGTTCGATCTCTCTCTCTCACTTGCTCTCTCCCTCAAATAAATAAAATCTTTTTTTAATCGAAGTCAGTTTTTTGGGGAATTTTAAAAGATTATGGTGCAAAGATCCTTGGTTTTCTTAGACCGAAGACTAAGATAAATGGCCATGGTAGTGACTCCGGCACAAACCCCAGCAGGCACCTCAGGGATTCCCTAACAGCCACAGCAGAGATGCCCAGGGACAGCGGACCATCTCCCACACCGCCTGTCACACACACAGTGATGGCCCAGTGGGGGGTGGGCAGAGGGGAAGCCGGTTTGTCAAACCACGCCACTGACTTCACTAAGCTGCACAGTTCGGCATGAATTCCCAGACTGCGGTAGCCATCTGGATCAATCCACAGAAGGACAAAAAGCACAGAGGATCACACGTGGGAAGGTTTATGAGCCTGACCTACAAGTGAAGCATATTGTTTCCACCCATATTCCACCACCTAAAACTCAGTCACATGAACACAGCTAATGACAAGCCAGGAGTGGAAAGCATGATAACTTTGTAGCAGTTCAGGCTTGCAGATCTCCCCAGGGCGCACCCAGAACCGGCTCTGCAGTCTGGTCTACAAGCAGAGAAGGTGGAGAATGGCAACAGTTTCATTTGGTGGTTGCCAGCGTGGACAAATTTAAGAGAGGAAGAAAACAAATCTGTTCCTGTTACCTCCATGCCAACGCAGCTACTGATAAAAGATGGAGTCATTCATCACTTTCGCCACTAGATGGCACTTTAAGCCTTTGGATTTCCCAAGTTTCCATCTGGGATGCTTTTCAGTGAAACAGGATAAAAGGATTATCCAGTCATCTAACAGAGATATAAATGACCTTATTCTTCCCGGCATCACCCAAAGAATGGGTCTGGGCATTCCTTCACCTCAGGAAGATTAGCAACCAAGAGTAAAAAGAAGTCAGTGCTGTTAAGCAGGACGTAGAAGATGTCTGCAGGAGATAGAGACACTGAGCCCACCAGGCCTGTCCAGAGTCCCGGCTTTGCCCTGAATGCTCAGGGCTTGTCACCTCACACTAACTCCGTTTCGTCATCTGCAAAGACTATTAACACTACTGTAGTGTAATGTTGGTTCTCGGCTTTTTCAAACACTTGCACAAACACCCTCCACCTTGTCCCCACGTCCCATCAAGGTCATCATTAGGCATTACTGGTCCCACTCTGCAGTTGGGGAAACTAAAGGACTACAGTGAAAATTCACTTGTCCAGGATCACAAGGCAGCTGGGGGCAGATGCAGAACTTGTGACTCTTTCCATTGTTCTGTTTGTTGCATTCTGTAAGTCACAGCCAATGCTTTGACTCCCTTGCTCTTCACTACCACATAAGGAAGTAAGCAGTAAGCGGGACAAGTAATGTCATCACTGTATTCTCTCCAGAGAGAAAAAAAAAAACTGAGCTTCAGGAGGGTTTCATCAACCTGCCCGTTTTGGCAGGGCTACAGCTGTAATTCACATTTCCAAATTTCCTCATAAAAGAGGCTTTTTTAAAACCTTAACACAAAAGACTTCTATTGGCCAAAAAGGCTAATGTTCTCCACTTGCTGCCACCCTGAGTATAAATATTTACGTTCTTTTCAGACATTTAGAAAAGACCTTTTTCCTCTCTTCCATCAGATGTGACCCTGTAATTTTGGCCAAAGTCGAGATTAGCCCTGCCTTTACATGCCTTAGTTGAACCTTTTGTTAACTATGTGAATACAAAAAGAAAAAAAAAAAGGAAAACAAGAAAGGTGTTAACAGAAGCTGAGGAAAGAGCAGGTAATAGAAGAGGCAGCCAGGCCTCCACTGTCTAAGAAGCACCTGGCGCAGAGCTGTGGTTCTCAAACTGAGCTCCAACCCCGCCCTGCCGCCCCAGCCACCTCAGCGAGTGTGGGTGGGGCTGGGCTGTTTTTCAAGCCCTCCCCTCGCCCCAGGTGGTTCTGAAGATCAGACCGATGGAGGACTATTTTGCTCTCCAGGGCAAATTCACGATTCGTTCCTGTGTTTGAAACTTTTACCTTAGCCGAAAGGAAATAAAAATCTCACTCAGAAGAAATGATGGCGGCCTTGCAGACCCCCTCCCTCCCCAGCCCCTCGCACCACCCAGCCCAGGTCAACCCCACTGAGTTCTTTGACATCCGCCTTGGTTGGCAAGCCCTTGGGCCCTGTCTCCTTGGAGCTGTTTGCAGACAAAGTTCCAAAGACAACAGAGAAATTTCATGCTCTGAGCACTGAGGTGAAAGGATTTGGTTCTAAAGGTTCCTGCTTTCACAGAATTATTCCGCGATTTCTGTGCCAGGGTGGTGACTTCATGGCCACTAATGGCACTGGAGGCAACTCTGGCTATGGGGAGAAAATTGATGATGAGAACTTCATCTTAAAGCATATGGGGCCTGGCCTCTTGTCCAGGGCAAATGCTGGGCCCAGCACAACCGGCTCCCAGGTTTTCATCTGCACGGCCAACCCTGAGGGTTGGGCGGCGAGTGTGTGGTCTTGGGCTAAGTCAAAGAGGGCATGAATATTGTGCAAGGCTCGGAGTGCTTTGGGTGCAGGAACTGCAAGACCAGCGAGAAGATCACCATTGCTGACTATGGACAAATCTGATACATTTGACCTGTTTTACCTTAACTGCCAGACCATTCCTTCTGTAGCTCATGAGAAAACCCCTCACCCCCATCTGCTCGAAATATCCCATAATCACGGTGCTCTCCCTGCACCTCTATGGGTTCCACATTTTCCTTACTCCCCTCCAAGTCCAGCTGCACTGCAGAGTTAAGTTTATGATTATGAAATAAAAGTGAAACCAAAAAAAAAAAAGAAAGAAAGAAGAAATAACATCAAACTGACCTAAAACTCAGCTGCAAGTATTCGTGGTAGAGTTGGGAACCACTGAATAGCCAACAGGACTTGGATCTTCCTCAGACTCCAGATGAAATGGAAAAAAAATCATAGCTAAAGAGGGGATTGTATTCTCTGACCACGGGATTTTCAGATCCCGCTAATAGTTACGGGTGCCTTGCACATGACAGACACTATGCTGGAGACTGCATTATTTATTTTTTTTCTTTTTAAAGATTTTATTTATTTATTTGAGAGAGAGAGAATGAGAGAGAGAGAACATGAGAGGGAAGAAGTCAGAGGGAGAAGCAAACTTCCCTCCGAGCAGGGAGCCCGATGTGGGACTCGATTCTCAGACTCCAGAATCATGACCTGAGCTGAAGGCAGTTGCTTAACTGACTGAGCCACCCAGGCGCCCCAGAGACTATTCATATTTTTTAGTTCGTCTTATGACCACCATGCGGGGACACCAGGGTTCCCATTTGAAAAATGATGAGGACATATTCTCAAAAATGGTCAAGGCCTGACTGACTCAGTGCTTTTTTTTTTTTTTTTTTTTAAGGTTTTTACTTATTTTACACAGAGATAGAGAGCACAAGTAGGCAGAGCAGCAACCAGAGGCAGAGGGAAAGGCAGGCTCTCCGCTGAGCAGGGAGCCCAATTCGGGGCTCGAACCCAGTACCCTGGGATCATGACCTGAGCCAAAGGCAGTCGCCCAACTGACTGGGCCACCCAGGAGCCCCTGACTCAGTGCTTGTAAGTAACAGGGTTGTTTACCTCCAATTCTTAGAAATAACGATACCCACCCTTTGATGGAAGCCATATCTGATTTCTAATCATCATACCAACCTTGCTTGGAAAGCAAGGAATATTGGTATTCCCACTCCCCAGGTGAGAAAACCAACACTTAGAAAAGTCCCATTACTCTTCCAACGGCATCCCTGGGGAAAGACAGCAGCAGAGTTCAGCACAGGTCAGCCGGGTCTGTGCCGAGTGTGGTGTGGCAATGCCAGGCCCAGGGCCGCTGCTCTTGTCGCATCTGGGATTGTTCCCATCGTCCACTGTTTTCCAGCTTGCTCTCGGCACTTGGTGTGTGCTCACGTGTAGGAGGAAAGGTGAGGCCCTCGCATGGACTCGTGGCCCTGCTCCTAGAGAGACTAGTAATTAAAGTCACGCCGGTGCACTTCCTGTTTCCTCAGGCCATTGTGTGGGCAAGAATGGCTTTTCTTACAATGTTCTGGCAGCTGCCGAGACCCAGGCCTGTGCCAAAGTGATTCAGATTCTGAGTTCTGGGCTACGGTTCAAATGTGTCCCGAGTTTCTCTCGGCCATTTTATCCCCTGCCCTGCATTGAAGTCCTGTCGTTAGGGACAGAATTGATTAAGAGATCAGACTCCAAGCAGCTTTCTGCACCCAGGCCTTAGGCGTCCGGGGGCTCCCTGGGAACAGCAGTGACGGTCCACCACGGGGCCCTCAGAGGGGGGCCTGCGCCCCGCCAGGAGAAGGGCCAGCCACTCGGAGCTGCAAAGACCCACGCTCCCGTCTGCTGCTGCTGGGACCCCTTTGTGGGGGACTTTGTTTTATCTTCGGGATGAAACCTCACTCTGCCATTGCTCCTCCAAGAACCAGCTCATGTGAAGGGACCGATTTGTCACCGATTCTGAGTCATGGTGGGGGGATGGGCCCTTCTAGTGCTTCCAGTGAACTTTCACATCCCCAGAAGAAAATCCTGGGGCCTTCCTCACTGGATGCAGAGAAGGGAGGGGACTGAGAAGTCCCAGCTCTTTGCTGAGGTCTCTTTGGGCAATAATGGTAACCATAGTAGTCACCCTTTAGAAGGGGTCTTTGTCCAATGCCAGGATCTCTGTATATGTCACCTGCAGCCACAACCCCATGTGATATCATCATTGCCATGCGAAAGAGGGAAAAACTGAGGCTCTGGTTTAGTAATCTGCCCAAGGCAGGAAGGAACAGTCAGCTCTGTCAGACCGCAGAGGCTCCAAAGATGCCCCTCAGCATTCAGACCACCTGACTCATGTAGCCGGGACCTACCCACAGTGGATGTTACCAGAAGCTGGGAGTAGCCAGCTAGACTGGGGACTAGGACAGGCAGGAACAAGTAATAAACTAGAAACATCAAGGGAGCTTCTCCCCCTTAAAAGTAAGGAGCCCCAGTCTTAGTCGGCTCCGGCTGCTATACCAAAGTACCACCTACTGGGTGGCTAAAACAGCTGACATTTATTTCTCACAGTTCTAGAAGCTGAGAGTCCAAGATCAGGGTGCCAGCGAGGTTGTGTCCTTGGTGAAGGTCTTTCTCCTGGTTGATGGACAGCTGTCTTCTTTCTATGTCTTCACATGACCGAAAGAGTGAGCTAGCTCTCTGGCCTTTTCCGATAAAGGCACCAACTCCATTCCTAAGAGCTTCACTCTAAGGACCTCATCACCACCCAAAGGCCTTCCCCTCCAAATACCACCACATTGGAGATGAATTTTCCACAAACAAATTTTGGGTGGATACAAACATTCAGTCCATAATACCCACAGTCCAAATACCCTTTAAAAAAGGAAAAGCTGATGGAGCACCAGAGTGGCACGGTTGGTTAAGCATCTAACTCTTGATCTGGGCTCAGGTCATGATCTCAGCGTCGTAAGACTGAGCCCCACGTCAGGCTCTGCACTCAGTGTGGAGTCTGTTTGAGATTTTCTCTCTGCCCCTAACCCCATGCACTGGCTTGCTCTCGCTCTCCCTCAAATAATTTTTTTTTTTTTAAGGAAGAGCTGATGACCCAAGTTGATCGAAGAAAGAGAGGAAGGGGGATTATTGGTAGTACTGGGTCCTTGAGATGACAGATGCCAGAGTCAGTCCCAACTCAAGGTTCCTGGGCCCTGGTCTTGAGGGAGGACATTGTCTTCCCACGTGAGACCTTCTCAGTCTGTTCTGAGTGGGACCAGTCATCAGCGGTGACCCATAGGGCCACAGCTACCTACGCAGTGCCCTTGTGCAAATTTGAAGAAGCAGGAGGAAGAGGAGGAAGGTGAGGGCATCTCCTTCCTTGCGTACATAGCTCAGAGAGACCAGGGTAAGCCAGGCTGGATTTTAGCTTCCATTCAGCATCTCCTTGGCTGTGCAGGCTCCAGAGTGAGTATGATCTGTACGATTCTGTGACCCTGAGTTGAACAACAAGCAGAGACGGTGGCAGAGTTGTGAAACTCTGTTCTAGACTCATGTGACAAAGCCGGTCCGAGTCTCCTTTTGGGACTGTATGTGCCTTGGACTGTGTACATCTCCAGAGTTCAGGCACTCTCTGGGGGGAGGAAGAAACTCTGAGGGGAGAAATACTGACTTTCTGCAAATAAGGCAGTAGATGCTTGAGCAATTAATGAACATCATGAACCCTAGCCATAGCTGTCCCCAAAGTGTGGAACTGTCTCACACAAGTTATAACACGTCTCCTGCTTCTAGTTTCTGGCCACGGTGTGCTGTTCCTGTGTTCACGTCTTCTGTCTGGGTAGGGACGAGGGACTCTCCTGGTCAGGCGTGAACCGATTTATGTTCATGTTTCTCACTGTATATTAGCACAAGGGCTTAATGGTTTATCCCCTGGAATTCCTTGTGAACTTAGATGGTGTGAGTCAGTCTTCTAGCCTTGGGACAGTTCTGGGGCACTGACTGAAATGTCAGCTGGAAAACAGGTTTTCACCTGGGCAGATGGCAGTAAACAGAGGTAAATTGAGGCTCAGAGAGCAAGACTATCCCGTCAAAATAGCGATGACTACAGGCGTGAGGAGTGATTCCTGCCCACATACTTGTCAACCCTGGCCCGGGGCAAATTTCTGAAAATGCTTGTTACATCCTTGCCTCTCTTTTCCATAGAGAATATGACACTCCCTTGCACTTTCCTCACACACCCTTGCTGTTTTCTGAAACTAACCAGAGGTACTCCGACTCCACATGTCATAACCCAGCAGCCTGGGCCACGTAGGTGGGATTGAAATGGCAGGTTGGGACATAGATTATTTACATTTGTTGAGTGATCTCTCCATATGATGACTTGCATGACATTTCTTTCTCTTTTTTTTCTTCGCCTTTATTGGGATATAACTAAGATACAACATTGCATAAATCTAAGAGGTACAGTGTGATAATGTGGTAAACCTATATCTTGCAAAGTGATTACTGCAGTAAGATTAATTGACGTGCCCATCACCTCATATAATTACCACTTTTTCTTGGGGTGGTAGTAAGGACATTTCAGATCTACTCTCTTAGCAACTTTCAAACATACAATACAATATTGTTCACTGTAGTCACCATGCTAAACACTACATCCTCACAACTTACTCATCCTATAACCAAAAGTTTATACCCTCTGACCAATATCTCCCAATTATCTCCAACCCCCAGGCTCTAGGAAATCGCCTAGCTACTCCTTGTTTCTATGTGTTCAACTGTAGATTCCCCATATAAGTGAGATCAGACAGTATTTGTCTTTCTCTAGCTGATTTATATCACTTAGCGAGGTGCCCTCAAGTTTCATCCATGTTGTCACAAGTAGCAGAATTTCCTTCTTTTTTAAGGCTGAGTAACATTCGTGTGTGTGTGCACGCACGTGTGTGCTCGTCTGTGTGGGATATTTGATTTATCCATTCATCCACCAGGGGATACTTAGGTGGCTCTGATATCTTAGCTTTTGTGAACAATGCTGCAATGACCTTGAGGATGCAGAATCTCTTTGAGATAGTGATTTCATTTTCTTTCGATATGCATCTGATAGTGGGATGGTTGGATCATATGGTAGGTCTATTTGAAATTTTTGAGAAAACTCCATACTGTTTTCTATAATGACTGTACCAATTGACATTCCTTTTTTTTAAGGGATTTTTGAAAAATTTTATTATTTTTTAAGAACAGGCCACTTTTTAAAAAGATTTTATTTATTTATTTGACAGAGAGAGAGATCACAAGTAGGCAGAGAGGCAAGCAGCGAGAGAGGGGGAAGCAGGCTCCCTGCCAAATAGAGAGCCCGATGCGGGGCTCGATCCCAGGACCCTGAGATCATGACCTGAGCCAAAGGCAGAGGCTTTAACCCACTGAGCCACCCAGGTGCCCCACCAATTGACATTCCTAACGGTGAACAAGGGTTCGCTTTTCCCCACAGCCTTACCAATATTTGTCTCTTGACTTTTGAACACTAGCCATTCTAATGGGTGAGACATTTCACTATAGTTTTGACATCCATTTCCCTGATGTTTAGTAGGGTTGAGCACCTTTTCATATATCTGTTGGCCACCTGTATGTCCGGAGAAATGTGTATTCAGGTCTTTTGCCCATTTTTATTTTTATTTTTTTTTTAAGATTTTTTTAATTTATTTGACAGAGAGAGACACAGTGAGAGAGGGTACACAAGCAGGAGGAAGGAGAGAGGGAGAAGCAGGCTTCCTGCGGAGCAGGCAGCCCGATGCGGGGCTCGATTCCAGTACCCTGGGATCATGACCCGAGCCAAAGGCAGACGCTTAACGACTGAGCCACCCAGGCGCCCCTATCTTTTGCCCATTTTTAAATTGAGTTATTCATTGTTTTGTTATTGACTTGTTGGAGTTCCTTACATGTTTTGGATATTAACCCCTTACCAGATGTATTCTCTTTTCCCACAGGAAAAACTGCAGGTTCAGAGAGATCCTCTAGGTGGCGCGCTATGCTGGCCTGTGAGAGGGGTGATGTAGTCAAAGTGAAACAGCAGCTTAGTCATGAGGTGCTGAAGGCAAGTGTGACTTGGACTTGGATATGTGCCTTGGAATGAACAGGATGAGAAGGGCAGGTTAGCATCAGGGTTGTTAAATTCAAGGAATGGTGGTCACATAAAAAGGCAGGATTCTCATGCCAAGGCATCTTTGATTCTACTTAAAGTCTTGGCTGCAAGTGCAGAGAATTTGATAGCAAGGAAGGAGAGTCTTGCCAATAGCAAAGAGAGCTAGCAATTTGTTCCCATGATAAATGTTTGGGACCCTGTATGTCAGACAGGTAGTCTCAGAGGTCAAGTTCGGCACCCTCAGACACTGCGCATGCGCGGCCCATTTCTCACCCGGGACTCTCCTCTCCTGCCAGACGCAGATGGTCCTAGAGGTACTACACACAGTGCCTGCACTCACAAGCTTAAAGTTGAACGAAGAGGAAGGGTGCCAGCCCCAGCTAAGCGGACTGGGCTTCCTAACAGAGTTCCAGACTCTGCTGACCTTGAGTGGGAGACAGGGCGAAAACCATGCCATACACATCAAGCACACACCAAGGAGGTTAGACCAAAGGCTGCCCCGTCTTGAGCAGGCTTGCCTGCTTCCCCGCCACCAGGAGGTACCAACGTGGCCATTAGACGTACCTCTCGGTGAGGAGCGAGGACACCCCAGGCGCTGTCAAATAGGATCTTTACTGGTCCAAACGCTGAGTCTTTGCCGCTAAGCGCTGAGCGCAGCTGTGTGCAATCAGGTTCAACAACAGCCTCGGAGGGCGTAGCAAATAGCCACAACACTCCGCCCGAGATGCCTGGGCTTGAACACAACTGCTCCGACCACTCTCTAGCTTTTTGGCTACCGAGAGCCCCTCCTTCAGATTGTGGACAGCTTCTAGGGTTTTTATGATATCTGTACGGAGTCCCTTTCCTAGGATTCCCTGAAATGAAGTGAAATAAATGTGGTTTGGTTACGTAAGTCTTGTTTAAGCACAAAAAACCACCTCGTGTGGCACAAATCATAGGATTAATTTTTAGTTGCCATAGTGGTCAGTATTTTATTAGTTCCCTAGGGCTGTTGTAACAAAGTACCATAAACTGGGTAGCTTAACACAACAGAAATTTATTATCTCGCAGTTCCAGAGGCTAGAGGTTGTGACATGAAGGTTTCGGCATGCACATGCTGTCTATGAAGGTGCTAGAGGAAGATCCTTCCTTTCCTCATCTGGCTTCTGGTGTTTGATATACAGTCCTTGGTACTCCTTAGCTTGCACATACATCAATCCAGTCACATGGCTGTCTTCCCTCTTCATTTCATCACATGCTGTCTTCCTCTGTCTGTATCTATCTCTGCGTCCAAAGTTCTCCTTTTTATAAAGATCTCAGTCATATTGGAATAGGTCCCACCCTAGTGACATCATTTTAACTGCATTACCTCTGTAAAGACCCTATTTCCAAATAAGGTCACATTCTGAGGGTCTGGGAGATAGGACTACAACATATCTTAGTGAGGGGACACAATTCAACACATATTATTTATTATGGGTGATAAGTGGATCTTGAACCACTTGCCAGAAATCTAGCCATGTATCCATTCTCTCTCTCTTTCTCCTCCCTCCCTCCCCTTACATTCTATGGGAAAACAAAAATGATTTTTCTCAATTTGGAGTATGTTTGTAGGAACATCACCTTTTTTATTTTATTTTTTTAAGATTTTATTTATTTATTGGACAGAGAGAGAGAGAGATCACAAGTAGGCAGAGAGGCAGGGTGGAAGCAGGCTCCCTGCTGAGCAGAAAGCCTGATGTGGGACTCGATCCCAGAACCCTGAGATCACAACTGAGCCTTAGGCAGAGGCTTTAACTCACTGAGCCACCCAGGAACCCCATCACCTTTCTTAAAAAAGATTTGTTTAGGTATGAGAGAGGTGGGGTTAGAGAGGAGCAGAGGGAGAGGGAGAGAGAATCCTCAAGCAGAGTCCAGGCTGAGCACTGAGCCCATCCCAGACCTTGAGATCATGACCTGAGCCAAAATCGAGAGTCGGCTCCTTAACCAACTGAGCCACAGTTGCCCCTAGGAATATCACCTTTTGAAAGTGGGGAAACAAACAAACAAACTGCCCATACCATTCATTTAGCAACAAAACTATCAAGTACTTTGGGACATCTCTTAGATTATTTTGCTTTGTTTCTTCACTTCCATATCGACACTGAACATTTCATTCTGTCAACTGCTCAACTCAATTGTAGACTCATTAAGAACAGGGTTTCTAGGGGCGCCTGGGGGGCTCAGTGGGTTAAAGTCTCTCCCTTTGGCTCAGGTCATGATCTCAGGGGCCTGGGATCAAGCCCTTGCTCTCTGCTCAGCAGGGAGCCTGCTTCCCCCTCTCTCTCTGCCTCCTTGTGATCTCTCTCTCTCTCTGTCAAAAAAAAAAAAAAAAAAAAAAGAACAGGGTTTCTAGTTGTTGCTGATCTCACAGAAGAAAATTCTTTTTTTTTTTAAAGATTTAATTTATTTATTTGTCAGAGAGAGAGAGAGGGAGAGAGAGCACAAGCAGGCAGAGAGGCAGGCAGAGGCAGAGGAGAAGCAGGCTCCCTGCTGAGCAAGAAGCCCAATGTGGGACTCGATCCCAGGACCCTGGGATCATGACCTGAGCCAAAGGCAGCAGCTTAACCAACTGAGCCACCCAGGCATCCCTCACAGAAGAAAATTCTGGTCACACTTTATGTGTGGGACAAATGATTGAAGGCATGTCACAATGTCCTCAATGCCTGCCATCAAATGCACTGCTCTGGGAAAAACAACTCTGCTCTTCGGTTTGATAAAATTAGCAGTATGGTTGTTATCCCACACACGTCATTCCTGCCACAGTTAGGGTTCTCACAGAAAGGGGCTCTCTTTGCACAGTAGATTCCTAACAAATAGTGACATATGATTATATGGGCAATTGATAAGTTGGGGGTGAAGGTCAAATGTGTGGCTGAGTGGGAAGTTTCTTTTTCATCTCTAAAGCACCATAAACTTCATCCAGTAATCATTTATTACACATTACTCTTGACAGATTCCAGAAAGTGATAAGAATGCAGAGGCACTTACCTGCTCCCAAGAGAGGACGCAGAGGAATAACAAATGTTACAACTGTGTAATTAATTGCCATAAGAAGATAAGCCTGGGGTTTGGGAGCATCATAGATGATTCCAGAGTAGAGGTGCTTAATTGATCTAGGGAAGTTAAAAAAGAAGCCGAGACTTCAGCTGAGAATAACAGATTTAGCAGAAATTAGCAAATGAGGAGAAAATGAGGAGTACATTCTAGGTATAAGTAGGGCAGGAATAAATTCATGGAAGTGATACAGATATGGAGTATTCAAGCAACTATCTATAATTAGCACTAAACTCCTGAAACACAGGTAGTATAAAGGAGTGATAGGTGAGACCAGAGAGGCTGACAGAAGCCACATGTTTAAGCTGAGGACTTTGAATTCCACCTTAGAAGTGACAGGAGTTACTGAAAGATTTTGAGGAAAGTAGTGATGGCACGAAGTTGCTTTTTAGAAATAACAGCTCAGGGAGCAATGGCGAAGGTGGATTAAGGGATCGTGACTTCATAGACAAGAGAGTCATTAGGAGATCCTTACACTAGGTTAGGTGGGAGAGGATGAAGGCCCAAACTAAGGAAGTGACATTGGCAAACGAGTGCCAAGAAGACACGCAAGAGTTGCTTAGAATAGCATCTTTCAAGGAGCAGACCCAACTCATTATTGAGTCACAAAAGCCACAGAGTGGATAATAGCCAGGTTTTATTAAATAGAAAAGAAAATATCAGTGTTTCACATAACTCCTAGTAAGAATCTGGGCTTTGTAAAAAAAAAAAAATTTCAATGATCTATTAAAATAGATCGTTGAATATTAATATAGACAATAATCTAATTATATCTAAATTATTAAGTGTGAGTATGTTTATACAGATATGAACTTACATGAATGGGGAATGGATATATTGAGACATAACATAAAATGAGGTCTTTCTGAAGACGATGAAGAATAATATTTGAGACGAACTTCCTTAGAAGCTAGGATGAACTAGGTCCAGGTAACTGTTTGGTCAGGATGAGAACCGCTACCAGAAGAGTGTGGCCAGGTTGACTGTGGGCTACTCCAGTTGTGTATGTGTTCAATTTTGGACATACAATTTGAAGACCTTATGAGCCCTCACTCCTCCAAGAGTAGTTGTCTAGGAAATAGGTAGGGAAATGGGTCTAGGATGGAGGAAAGAAGCCAACCAGGCCTAGATTTGGAGGTCCTCAGTGGATCAGTGATAGCTGCACCCTTGGGAAGAGCCACCATCACCAGGAAAGAACGTGTGGAGTATAAAGAGCAAAGGGCAGAAGTGAGAGGAGCCAGGGCCACAGCAGTGGATGAGAGATCCAGCAAGGAGTGGGCATGGCCAGAAAAGTTAGGAGAAAACCAAAAGAAAATGATATACCACAAACCCAAGGAGGAGAGC
This sequence comes from Nasua narica, assembly GCA_028533885.1. Classification (NCBI taxonomy): domain Eukaryota; kingdom Metazoa; phylum Chordata; class Mammalia; order Carnivora; family Procyonidae; genus Nasua; species Nasua narica. The sequence goes on from CM052815.1 coordinate 52,770,013, forward strand.
TGTAGGAAGGTGGAGCCCAGTTGTTGAGATGCAGTGCAGAGGCCAAAAAAGCTGAAGGCTGAAGACCCCGTGGTTGGTGACCGGGACTTCAGTGAGAGCAATTTTGAGGAAACACTAGGCAGAAGTAGAGTGACCATTCAGACCAGTTTGCCCAGGGCTGAGGGGCTTCTTGGAACTTTCAGGGCTAAACCCGAGATAGTCCCACACAAACTGGGGTTGTTAGGCAAGGTTTAAATAGTAGGTGAGATGGAGGCAAAAAGTGTGGATTCTTTTCCTAAAAGACTCAACTCTAAAGAGAAGAAGATAGAGTAATATCTAGAGAAGAGTTTTCCACTTCTTTATTCTCCCTCTTATTTTTAAACCACATTCAAGGTTTATTTCTAGGAGGAGAGGAAAAAGTGAAGGTGAGGCTGAAGATATAGATGACTAAAGATGATTGATACAGCAATTCTCATGAGGGGGTGGGGGGAAGAATGCTGAGCCTCAAAGGCAGGAGAAGGTCCTGCCTGCTGGAGAGAAAAAACTCCAGAAAAACTGTGCAAGAGGGGATGGGAAACGGGGATGATAACAGATGCTTTCCATCTTGTCGGGAAAGGGAGTCAGAAGAGGCGTAGAGTAGAGGCTTGAATGGAGATGAGTAAAGGCTTAGGAAAGTCACTTAAAGAATGCGGGAAGACACTCCCAACGCATTCCAGGCACCAAGGCTGAGGTGGGGAATCATGAATATGCAGCATACAGTGTAATTATTATTACCAACTAGGTTAAGATCTATAGCCTGTCCAAAGTCATACAATTACAAGCATATTATATTTCTGATCTTGAAAAGTATCTACCATTGTAGATGGTAAAAAAAAAAAAAGTCTCTACAAGCACTTATGTGGCTAAACAAGAGACAAAAATTCTTTCTAACAGGCTGCACTATAAAATGACTCATGAGAGGAAGCAACGATACAATCAGCCATTGGCAGGACTATTATTAACGGCTGCTACTTACGGTATTACAGCAGATGGCATGAGCATGGTCAGACACACAGGTGCTCAGATGGGAAGGCAATGTGGGGAGAAGAGGAATCAGACACGAGGCAATTGGGAGCCTATGTAGTGACCAAGCACACATTCTCAGCATCCTGGATAACAGGATGGGTTGGAACCTTGACACAATGCCCAGCCTTGCCTGCCTGGTACTAAAAACTAGCCCTTCCCTCTCGGTGGGTATTTATACTTTCCCTATGCCAAATCCCCACGATAACTCGTTGTGAAGATTGGTATCCATTTTTGCCAACAGGAAGTCTGTCTCAATACGGCCAAGTAACTTGTCCACTGCTGGTAAGTTAGCACAGAAAAGGTATAGCTAAGTTGACTGATCTAACCCCTCCCTTCAGCCTCCTTTTCACCTATAATGAGGATAATAATAATACCTAAGCACAGGCCTTTGAAAGAATTAAATCAGACCATGTCTGTGAAAGTGCCAGGTGCCCCACAGATGCTGTTTCTGTATTTGTCTAGCCGAGTGGTTCTCAACCGGCAGCCATCTTGTCCCTCAAGGGACGCATGGAAATGGGGATGTTCTTGTCATTACTAGCAGAGTGTTATTGTTATCTATCGGGGAGAGGCCAGGGATGCTGCTAAACATTCTACTATGCACAGGGCAGCCTGCATAGCAATGAATTATCTTGTGCAAAATGTCAATAGAAGTGAGGTTGAGAACCCCCGCTGGTAGCAGAAGGTAGGGACTGGGAACCATACACACAAGCGAAGCTCAGCAGAGCCTTGCAAGCAGCAGCAGGATACTTGTAGATCTGGATCTTTGGCCCATTCCTTGCTTTCAACAAGTTACTTAACCTGTCTGAGCCCCTCTTTTCAAACGGGGATAATAAGAGCACCTACCTCATGGCACTGTTTAGAAGCTCCGTGCCAGCACGCGGAAACACAGTGTTGGTATTACCATCGTTAATGAAAGGCATAGAAAAATACTGGGAGAGAGACAGCCTGTTTTACTGAACTCGGAAAAAAGAAAGAAGAAATTAAGAAAGAAACATTGCAGTGACTGCATTACAGCCTTAGTAATTGCCACAGAGTTGTTAATATTTTCCTCCCGTGAAATTCGACTCTGGATGATAGGCATCACAAAGTAGTTCAGAGAAATTAAATGACAGTTGAATAATATTCTGCTAACACAATGGAATTAATCACTTTTATCACTTTGAAAGAAATTCGATAGACACCAAGTTTCTGGAGTTGGAAAAGTTCTCTTATCATGAACAAGACTGATTGCTATATTTCCTGTGGTGCTATCTTAAGAAAGGTTTTATACAGAATAAAGAGACTCAGTAATAGCACTTAAAGTTGTCTGCCATGGCTTGATACCCATTTTTTTCTTGACAAATTCCTTTCTGAAAATATCACAGCAGTTAGATTTGTACAAACATTAATCTGGATTTTAATGTCTTTTGTAGTAACATGGGGGTTTCTACTTTCTCACATGTAGATATTCTTAGAATCTGCCTCGAACCAAGGCAGCTCTCTTTGTAATGTCATTAATCAGTAAATGACATCTCCTTACACTTCCTGAATGTTGGTCTTCATGCATTTTCATGGCAGGTCTGCAGAACTAAAGGGCTCCTTCTTTTCTTTCCAACTGCTCACTCCCCACCCAGTCTTTCCTTCTCTGTCCCTCAACCACACTGATGATGTCATGTGTTCTGCCACATCATGGCTGGTTAAAACATTTATCTGACTTTCCCCCCAAATCTCTCTCAAAAAACAGATCAGACTTTCCTGGGCCCCTTCAGATTCTATTCATCAAACCTGCTATTTAGGGAACAGAGACTCGTTAGGAAACTCACACCCTCATCATTCCCTTCCAAGGGGAGAGTGTGGGTACAGGGAATGAGGACACACTGGGAGAGAGAATCCAAGCAAGGGGGATTTGGGGTGGGGAGTGGAACAGGAGGAGAAAGGGGAGATAGCATTTACAACTTGTAAGGGAAAGGACAATCACCAGGCATAGGCCAAAAAAGAGCATGGGACTCACAATCCTAATGGCTTCCAAATGTATAAACTATTGATCTATGTATATAAAATATGTACACCTGGAGAACCAGAAAAGCAGCCCCAAGGAGTTTTATATATTTCCCCTCTGAGCTACCCAACAAGCTATGAAGGAGGGATAAGAGAAGGAATATTATCCCCTTCCTCTCAGATAAGGAAACTTTGATACAAAGAGGTTATAACTTGCCCAGTGCCACCTTAGCAAGGTGGTTGAAGAATGGGGAAAGGAGGGAAATGGACCCCTGGGTTTGCCAAATTTAAGCCTCCTGTATCAAGAAAAGCTGGCAGAAAAAAATATCAAGATAGAGCAACAAGAGACCAGAGAGAGAAGGGAAGTAAGCAAAAGCACTGGTAAGAGTGGAAAGAAATGGAAGAAAGATAATGAGATGGGAAAGGAAGGAGGCAGAAAACACTTAGGAGTGTCAGGGAAGAGTCCCGCGTACAAGGACGAGCACCCAGGAGGTCAGCAGTGGACCGACCACTGGCTTCCTGTCCTCAATAACTCTCACCTAGCGAGGCACGGAGATCGTACCGAAAACCGTCCTCTAAGAAAACACCCCAATCAATAACGTATCTTCGCTCCGGGCTTTTCAATATAGGCTTTAATTCATAATGCACTCAAAGAAGGAAAGGGAGGGACCAGCACACTGATTGGAAGGGGCAATTAAACTAAACACACTGACCTTTTGCTGAAAAGTTGGAGGAGGGTCAGGTGGCTACAGAAGCCAACGCTTGCCCCTTCCACCATCCCCACTCCCTTCCCCAAAGCCCGGCTTGGTTTCTTGGTTGTCTGGTCCAGTAAGAACCTACCAACGGCTTTTCTTTCTTTCTTTCCTTCTTTCTTTCTTTTTTTAACGAGGCTGTGATTAAAACAACCCCAAACTCCTCTTCATCTTTTTTTTAAGTTTCTTTTATTAATTGAATATTTTAAAATCCCGTTTCATCTCCACGTGCACTTTCCTAGCGTTCTTCGGCTTAGGAGAAACCCGGAGGCGGGAGTGCCCCACAGCAGTCTCAAAAGGGCAACGGCCCCTCTCCCTCAGTCCCGGTGCGCCCCCTCCTCCCCGGGCGCCCCTTCCCAAACCCCGTCCGGTCTCCAGAGGCTGGAGTAAGCCGTGCGGCTGTAGCCCGCGCTGTAATCGTAGGACACCTGATGGGGCGGCGGTGGCGGGGGCAGTGCGCAGTCTGAGAAGAAGGGGGCGAAAGACGCCAAAATGCCGGGCGCGTCCTCGCCGCCGGGAGAGTCCGCTGCAGGGGGGTACAGGGGGCGCAAGGGCTCGTTCAAGGTCAAGCCGCCGCGGGTGGCGGCCAGGGGCGGCTTCTTGGTCGGAGGGCAGCCTGGGGCGCTCCAGGACTCGGAGTACAGTAGGCTCCCCACCATCGCCGGTGGCGGCTCAAAGAGACCAGGCTCCAGCTCCGGGGGGCCCCGCAAAACGGCGGCTCCCGTGGGAAAAACATCGAGAGGCTCTGCGGCGAGCAAGACACTCGCCTCGGTGCCGGTGCCGGCGCCGTAGTCGGGCCCCAGCAGCTCGAAGAACTCCACCGCTTCCGCGCCCTTCTCCAAATCGCCCAAGCTCACGCCGGGCCCCGACGGGCCGCAGCCGCTGCCGCCCGCCCGGGACGGCTCCGTGAAGAAGGACGGGGGCAGGTTGCGAGCTCGCAAAGGGACCTTCCTGGCGCCGGGGACCGCTGTACCTCCCGCGGGGCCGGCCGCGTCCCCTCCCGAGCCCCCAGTGCCCGCTCCACCGACCCCGGCCACGGGCGCCGCCACCGAACCCCCCGCCCGCTCGTCGCCCCCGGGGACGTGGCGCAGCGAGTCGAAGAGCGCGGCAAGGCTCTTGCTCTGCAGGCTGGCGGCAGCCGCGGCCTGCGACGCCTCCCGCCGGGGGGCAGCCTTGCCGTGGGGCGGGACCGCGACGGTCTGGGCGCCGGGGGCGGCGAGCGGCCGCTTGGCGGGTGTATCTGCTGCGCCTGGAGAGGGCGGGCCGGGGGGCGCGGCGCCCATGAGGCCGCTGCAGCGCTTGATCTGCTTCTGCAGGTACTTGCGGTGGTTCACCTTCCGCTTCGACTTGCCGGGCTTGTCCAATGCCAACTTGATGTTGCTGGACGCCGAGTCGATGAAACTGAGCAGGTCGCGGGTGGCCTCGCGCACGTCCCCGCCCTCGGCGCCCGCCAGCAGCGCGCCCGCTGGTGTCCCAGTCTCATCATCCTCGAAACAGCAGCCCTTGTCCAGGGCTCCGAAGGCGCTCCCCAGCCCGTCCGGGGAGCCCCCGAAGCCGAAGGGGACGAAGGGGTGCGTGCTGAGAAGCGCCGCCTGCACCGCCATCGCCGCGACTCCCAGGTGGCCCGCCGCGCGGCCGGTGCGCCACTGGCCGATTCCCGCCCGCGACCCGGGCCCGGCTCCCGCCTCCGCGCGGCGCGCGCGGCTCAGTCTCCTCGCTCCGGGCCGGGCTGGCTGCTCCGCCTCGCGGGGGAGCTCATTAGGTCTTGTAAGCGAGGGGCGGAGGGAGGGAGCGCGAGGCTACCGCCCCGGTGGCGGAGGGGAGGGGCTTACTTAGCCTGGCCGGGGGCGGGGGGTGGGGGGTCGTTCTTCTAGCTTTCTGGGCTTTCTCAAGCTCATCGCTTTAACCCCTTCGTTTCCCTCCGACGTTTCTGTTGGCCAGCTGCAGCTGCAGGAGGTGAGGATAAGACAGCCTGTCCTCAAACTCCAACTCCTGTACCACCACGGTCCGGCGCGGGAGACTCTCCCTGGGGCTGAGAAGGCAAGAGTCCAGAGAGGTGGGTTCAGCCCCCTGCTCTGGTAACAATAATAGCCACCAGCTATTGGGGGTTTGCTTATGCCAGGCTCTGTGTGTACATTATCACATGTAATTTTTGAACAATATCCTTATTAATAATAAGTGCATATTATTATCACCATCTAACAAATGAAGAAGCAGCCTCAGAGAGGTTCGGTGAGTTGGCCTAAGCCATATCCAGTCCAGTTCAACTCCAAAGCCATTCCTAAGTCCTTGACAGAACCTGTGCTTTCTCTTGGCCCCCTCCTCCTCATCTGTATGTGGAGAGAAGGAAACTAGTGTCTCTTCAAGCTATAGACCTGTTCCTAAGACTCTAACTGGAGTTCCTGCGGGACTCTCAAGACCGGTGCTCTTTCTTCTACTCTATTTCTATTATTCTTTCTATTGTTAGAAGTAACCGTTAGCTTATAGTAAACTAGGGCATGCCCTTCGCCCATCTTTTAGTACTGTAGATAGACAGCAGGAGGCAAAGGAGAATGGAGTCACTACCCTAAGCCAGCTGGTGCTTGAGAGAGAACCCTGTGTGTGTATAAAACTTTCAGCGTCTTAGGACAAAAGATGGATGGGTACCTCTCCCCTACTTGTCATGCCATTTAAGTTGTCCTCCTGGAACTTCTGTTGCCTTTCAAGGATCGCCCTGAAGTTCACTTGAACCCAATTTCACCTGGGCGATCTTCTTGGAATAAAGAAATTGAGCAATATGGTAGACCAGGAAGATGATTCAGAGAAGACAGGTCTGTTCCCCATTTTGTCTTAGCTCCACCAGTCAGTAGCTCTGTGATTTGGGTTAAAATCCATATTCTGATAAGCACATGGCTTTGGCCAAACCAGCCAACCTCTCTCTACCTTAATTTATTCACAGTAAAGGCAGGTAAGATCCCCCACCTCATGGGGGCACGTGTCATATTTAAAGGAAACATCCTGTGAAAAATCCTTCTCTGTTGACTCTTGAATACCCTGTGATGAGTATTCGCCCTTACTTCTAAACACAAAAAGGTGACTGTATTCCCTTATGTGTCTTTTCTGTCACAGACAGGGTGTTCATGAGTATTCAGTGAGATCACATATATTAAGACATGGTGATAGGAAAGACATAAAAGGTATGTGATACAGTGATCTCTAAATAAGTTATGATGGGGTGCCTGGGTGGCTCAGTCAGCTGAGAGACCGACTCTTGATTTCAGCTCAGCTCATGATCTCAGGGTTGTGAGATTGTGCTCCTCACTCAGCGGGGAGTCTGCCTGAGATTCTCTCTCTCCCTCTCCCTCTGCCTCCCCCCAAAATAAACAAATAAATCTGTAAAAATAAACAAATAAATAAGTTATGAGAGTTTTGATGCAGAGTCTACCTCAGGGAGACGCAGACCATCTCTTAGAAAACTCTTTTCCTTAAACTTTATTTTTCAGGATGCAGCAAAAATCTCTGAATTTTTGTGCACCTTGAAGGCACAGACTTACCAAAGAAGAGAAGCCAGGTGAGCACTCTCCATTTAGGAGATGAAGTAGACACTTCCTAAGCCAACAGAGCTGAATCAAACTTTTAATTTTTTTAATTAAGATGGCTCAGTTATAATGTACCTTTCATTAGAGTTACATGCAGGATCTTATCTTCCATCATTAGACTGTATTACTCTTGGTGACATTTGCACTACAAAAGTTGTGTGAGCCTGTTACTGAATTGTGTTTCTCACCTGTCACATGTGGATGTCAGCACTTACCTTCCCCTTTTTGACAGGACCATTCCGTAGGCCTCCAGGTCTGGCAGCTAAGAGCACTTTCTTTCACCTTCTTTTAACTGAGCAGGTCTTACAAATCGCCAGATTGCATAGGGCTTGACGTTTAACTGTTATCTTTAGTCTGAAAAATCTCTCTTAATCTGCAGAGAGTTAACTTAGCCCTAACATAATCATATTCAAAATAAATAGAATAGAGCTGATTTGGACTTAGATGAGGTCAGGTTCAAATTCTGGCTGCCACGTGCTGGGTGAAAGTCCTTGGACAAGTCAGTTCATCTTCCCGAGGCTCGGTTTCCTGAGATGAAAAATGGGAATGGTTATAGCTGTTCTCAGAGTCTTTGTGCGAATTACATGACATAACAGGAAAATAATATCTCTGAGTCTTACTTTTCTCATCTGTGCAATAAAGATCATTTCAACTCCTCAAAGATGTTGTGAGTTGGTATATATGAAAGTTCCTGGCATGTAACAGTGGCTCAAGAAATATCCATGTTCTTGATTCCTTAGGCCTCACCAGTTTCTTACCAACACATCACTCTATAAAATCAGCATCATCTTCCCTTTCCCCCAACAAAGTGACTATTTTGAAATGCAAGAGGGCAGCGCCACTTGTAGGCTATAGAAACTTAGAAAAAGGCAATGTAATGTAGCAGAGGGAGAGCTGAAATTAGAACCTGAGATGAAGACTGGCATCCAATCCTGCCTTTTATTATCCAACTGATTATAGAAAAGTCCAATGTTCCCATCTATAATATGGGAATAACAGTGTGAACCAATTTGATAAGGCTATTGTGAAAATCAAGGAGCTAATGCAAGATGAAGTTCTTTCTCAACCATAAAGTTCTATATACACATATAAGATATTCATAGCTTAGAAGTTCTGTAGCCTGATTCACAAAATTGATCCTTATACATAAAATATCCATCTAATCACTTATTCATTCAGATACTATTGACTCCAACAGTGTTGGTGCTAGGACTGGGGAATACAGAGATAAGAAGCCATGATCTCTACCTTTTCTGATGGAAAGACAGCCTTGCAAACAAGTCATTGTAATATAATGCAATACATGTCTCAGCGGAAGTAACTTAAAGGTGCAATAGTTGAGGGGATCAGAGGACCCTCAAGTCTGCTCAAAAAAGTCAGGGAAGCCTGCATAGGCGGGTAGCATTTGAGCTAAAACTTAAATGATGCTTTTGGGCGTACCCAGCAAGCAAGCTACGTCTGTGGGAACAGCCTGGGCAGAGGCATGGTCACATGAAAGTAAGGGTGTTTATGGAAAACTATGGATAATAAGGTAACAAAGAACAACTTCTACTTGAAATAACTAGTACCTGAGGCCAAAATAAATCCTTAGAGCTTCCACTATCCAACTAAATTGTACATGGAGACCCCCACCTCATGGTCTCAGATGTTTTCCCCCTTGATCTCCTTTCCCTTGGGGAAGAGCTCTATCTGGGATGAAATTAGCTTCGGCAGTCAGTGGCCAGCTCCTGCCAGGCCCATCGGCCCCTCTTCCTACACCCTGAGTGAGCACACTCACTTGAATGGCTTTGACATCAATACATTTCACTTCCTATGGGGCAGAGGTACCCAGCTCAGGCCTGCACGAGGGCCTCTCTGCACAGCTCCAAACGAGAGCTCTTTTGCCCCAGTGATACCTAATGCTAAGCAAGTGGGATTAGTCTCCTTGGGAACCAAGCCCCCCAGGGGCTCAAGGGCTGAACTGCCCCAAACCGTTTGGGAGAATTGAGATTTCATATTGTTCTTTTACACTTGGATTTCAGGACATTACTTAGACAAAAGCCCACCTGAGAGCTGCCTCCTTTCTTGTGGGTAAATATAGCAGCAGGATCAAGAGCTGACTTACTTATTTTGTTTTCCTCTTTGTAACTTTAATCATACTCCCTGCAGGACAATCTTAGTCCTCAGAGATGTCAGGAATGCACATTCATAAAGGGAAAAATAATTATGCATCTTTCCTCTCTCTTTCTCTCCTCCCCCCATACCAATTTCCCATAGCTATTTTTGAAACCTCAAATAAAATAAATCAATTCCTCCCTTTCACCACACTGAGTATCGTTTTCATCATGAAATAACATTACCTCGCAAATTGTGCACCCCAAAAACGTACCTCTTGTTCTCTTTCTCATCCTTTCCTCCTACAAACCACATTCTACTAACACTGGAGCTTAATGTCCACCTTAAAATATTAGATGTTATTCTAGTTATCTATAATTGTAGAGCAAACTACTCCAAAACAGAGTAGCTAAAAACAAACAACATTATATCTCACCATATTGTGGATTAGTAATTTGAGCAATCCTTGGCTGAGTGATCCTTCTGGTCCATTCCACATCAACTATGGCTGGTCTGGAGGATCCAAGATGATGTCATTCACACGACTGCACCTGGGCCTACATGTTCTGGCCTCTCCAGCATACCGATCTAAGAGGACTCAGACTTCCTACATGGAGGCTCAGGAATCCCAGAGACAATGCTGCAAGCGGCCCCATCTGGCGCTTCCCAGGCTTCCTATGAAATTGTCCCAGATTCCCAGGATGTCATTTTCACTACATTCTACTGGTCAAGCAAGTCACTAAGGCCAGCTCAGATTCAAGGGGAGGGAAATTAGAATCCAACCCTCAATGGAGGAAATAGCAAAGAACTGGTTTGGTACATCTCTTTATCTCTTTTAATCTTTATTGCCTCCATTTTTTGTTTTCTCTGCAATTGGTTCATTGAAGGAACTGGTCATTGCCTGGTCATTTTCCCCACATTCTGAACTTGGTTAGTTGCATCCATTTCTACAGTGTCATTTAACGTGTTTCTCTGGCTCCTGTTTCCTGTAAATGGGAAGTAGGTGTAGAGTCCTGATCAGATTCACGTTCTTTTTTTATTCTGTAGTATGCCTGCACACACTATAGAATATTGCCACAATATATATAATAGTTTTATAATAACAATGCCAATATTCTTACTAATAACATAATTACTACAATTCTTTTTCTTTCCTTCTTTTCCCCCCCTTTTTTTTGCCATCCTTTTATCCTCCAAACATATCTCACTAGTGAGGAACAGTCCAATTACTATGTTTTAAATTCACTTCAAAAAATCCTACATGGGGATGCCTGGGTGGCTCAGTGGGTTAAGCGTCTGCCTTCAACTCAGGTCAGAATCCCAGGGTCCTGGAATCGAGTTCCACAGTGGGCTCTTTGCTTAGTGGGGAGCCTGCTTTTCCTTTTGCCTGCCACTCCCTACTGCTTGTGCACTTTCTCACACTGGCAAAAAAAAAAAAAAAATCCTAGTGGCTATGCCACCAATTCAATAAAAAGGTAGGTTCATTTGTCTTACTTTGCTTTATAAAAATTGCTTTATAAATCTTTAATCATTTTATAATTTTTTCAAAATTTACATGATTTCAAAGTTAAAACTACACCACAAAACATACTCAGGAAGGGCTAGCTTCCCTTTTGGGGGTGGCTAGCTTCCACTGTAGCCCCTCTATCCTATTTTTTCCCCCTCTTCCTATAAGTAATCATTGTTGTTGTTTTGTTTGGGTTCAGGCTTATTCTTTGTTAGATAATCATATTTTTATCATACATGTTTTCCTCTACCTTGTTTTTTTCACTTAACAATAATATATCTTCATTTATTTTCTTTTACAGTTGTATAATATTTCACTGAGTGGATCTCCTCAGTTTATTCAACCAGTGCTCTTATGATTAACTTGGTTTGGGTTTTTCCGGGTCTTTTATATTGCAAACAGTGCTACAATGAATAGCTTCAATGTAAAACCAAGATCTACTAACCACTGGTCTGGTGCTCCTTTCATAATACCAGTGTAATTATGACTTGCTTAGGAAAAATAGAAGGATCCTCCGTACTAGAGGCAGTCAGGTATTTCTTTCAAGGGCTCTCATTAAGAGGAAAATGTAAAAATGGAGTGAACAATCTTCATGCACAATAGCTGTGGTTGATTATTATAAGAATGACCCCAGGGTGCCTGGATGGGTTGGTTATGTGTCTGCTTCTTGATCTCAGCTCAGGTCTCGATTTCAGAATCTACTTAAAAGTGAGGGTGGGGGTGGGGGGAAAGAATGGCCCCAGTGAATCACTGATCCCTGGATCCAAATCCCTTTGCAATGTGACATTGGAACTCTTCCCATAGAGTTTATTTCACTACACCTTCGAATCTGTGCTCGAGACAGTACACATGTTCCAGCCTTTGCAATTTCCAACTTGAGAGATTTGGCAGCTTCCACTTTCCTACTCTTGGAACCCTGAGGCCCCACATTGTGAACAATCCCGGGAGAATCAAGGCACCCCTGAAGACAGCCAGCACCACTGCAGGACATGACAGCGAGGCCATCCTGTGCCCTCCAAACCCAGCCAGATATCAGACAACTAAAGTCACATGAGTGGTTCCAGGAGACACCTGCAAAAGAACCATTCATGTCACCAACTGATACAACCGTACGAAATAAAAAATTTTGGTTCTAAGCCAGTCAGTTTTGGGATGATTTGTTAGGAAACAAGTTTCATGGGCTATTTGTTAAATAATAGCTCATTGAGGAAGAATAGCTCCACACGCCAATAAATCTTAAAGCAACTAAACAGAAAACGTTCATTCTAACTGAACCCCTTGGAAATAATCTCTTGAGCAAAATAATCCCTGCCCTGCCCACTCGAAATGAGATAATGGATGTGAAAGCACTTTGCAAACTGGGAGGCATCCTACCAATCTCTCTTTGTCCAATTTTTTTAAGATTTTTTAAAAATTTATTTATTTGACAGAGAGAGAGAGAGATCACAAGTAGGCAGAGAGGCAGGCAGAGAGAGAGGAGGAAGCAGGCTCCCCACTGAGCAGAGAGCCCAATGCAGGACTTAATCCCAGGACCCTGAGATCATGACCTGAGCCAAAGGCAGAGGCTTTAACCCACTGAGCCACCCAGGCGCCCCAGCATTCTCAATACTGTAAGAAGCTGTTATCCTTCTGTTAATGTGTTTAGGGAAGAATTAATGAAATGTACATAGAAAACTAAGTTACTCCCCCACCACCACCACCAAAGAAGGCAGTCATTAACTTCAGGTAAAACAAAAAACTGCACAAGAAATTTCAGTAAAATATACATGAACTGGGAAGAATACTTACATAATAATAGAATCATCATTGAATATGAATTTTTTTTTAATTTATTTAACAGAGAGAGGCAGGCAGAGAGGCAGGCAGAGGCAGAGAGAGGAGCAGGCTCCCTGCGGAGCAAGGAGCCCGATGCGGGACTCGATCCCAAGACGCCGGGACCATGACCCGAGCCAAAGGCAGCTGCTCAACCAACTGAGCCACCCAGGCGTCCCTTTTTTTTTTTTTTTTTAACAGAGAGTGAATATGAATTTAATCCAACTTTGTGCTGGAACTATGTGGGGAGAATTGGGAAAACTTAGAGGGGCAGCACCCCACAGGTGGACAAGGTGTAAGTGTTCTATAAGCAATAGTTTCAGGGAAGGTGGCCTTTTGAGGGGTAACACAAAAGATAGAAGGAAGAGAAAGCAGAACTGGACAAGGAGAGCCTTCAGACTCCAATCTGAGACCTCTGAAAGGAAAGGAAAGAGGAAGCCAAGCCCAGCAGGGAGGGCCTCAGACAGTTCGGTGGATCTGACAGAAGTCTCTGCAAGCCCGCAGGAGATGTCTGCAGCTAAGACAACTCATGAAAGGAGCACTACACTAGGCAGAAGTAGCTAGGCCTTTGCATCAGCACTTTGTGCAGTCATCATCTGAAGGGGTCACCTCAATGCGAGTGTGATCAGCTTAGAAGAGGAGGAAGCCTGAGCGAGCTAACCCCTGAGCACTGCCAGCTCACCATACTGGCCTCAGCTAGACAATGAGTCCCTTCCTGAAGGGGGATCTGGGCATCTCCATGTCCGTCACATAAGATTATTTTGAAATATGTGGGTAAAAATAGAAAGAAGAAATAGTTTTTAAATGTTTATAGGGAGAGGGTGCCTGGGTGGCTCAGTCATTAAGCGTCTGCCTTCATCTCAGGTCATGATCCTGGAGTCCTGGGAGGGAGCCCCGCATCGGGCTCCCTGCTCAGCAGAGAGCCTGCTTATCCTCTGTCCCTCACCCTCCTCATGCTTGCTCTTTCTCTTCCTCTCACTCCCTCTCAAATAAATAAATAAAAGCTTTAAAAAAGAATGTTTATTTTTTATTTTTTTAAAGATTTTATTTATTTATTTGACAGAGAGAGTGAGAGATCACAAGTAGGCAGAGAGGCAGGCAGAGGAAGAGGGAAAAAGAGGCTCCCTGCTGAGCAGAGAGCCCAATGCGGGGCTCGATCCCAGGACTTTGTGATCATGACCTGAGCCAAAGGCAGAGGCTTAACCGTCTGAGGCACCCAGGTGCCCCTAACAAAGAATGTTTATATTGAGAGTTAGAAATTGGGATAATGCAGAAGACAATTGTAGTAATACTTTTTTCCTTTATAAACCATACACATATTTATTTTAATAACACATTAAAATCTAAATTTAAAAAGTAATTCTACATGAGCTTTTCACAATTACTTTATTCCAAATAGAAATTATGATACCATAATGCTAATTTGTAACAACACCAAGGATATTTCTCAAGTGCCTTATCTTAGCAACATATTCAGTATCCTGAATAGCCAGGCCTAATCAACAATTTCAAGCTGAGATATCAAGACCATTTTATGTTGAGGATAAGATTACAGGATTTTTAGGAATAGAACTGTGGTTTAAAGCAGCCTAATTTTTTCCATTTAGGTGATGATTTTCTTCACTTACTCAAGAAAGAAATTAAAGGCACATTATTGGAAAATATATCAACATACTGCAATGGAATATTGAAAAGTACTTTCTAGAACCAAATGCAGCTAAAACTAGAACTGGAAGTCCATGCACCGTTATTTTCCAAATTAAAATATTTGAGTATGTTATACTTGTCAAATTAACATCTGATGGGATATTGAGTTAAAAATCTTCTTACAATTTCTAGGTCTTTACAATTGGGCGGATAGTCATAGAAAACCATATAGGTAGATAGGTAGGTAGATGATAGATGATAGATAGATAAGACAAAAAGATCCTAATGTGAGCAAATCTTGCCATTGGTTCAGCTGTAGTAACCACCATGATCCCAGACTTATTCTTCTGTTCCCTCTTCGTTAATGTGTCAGTTGTCCTCCTTTTGTGGGTGCTTCATGGTTGCAAGACAGCTGATTCACTTCCAAACATCACACCACTATTCCAAAAGGGCAAAGGGTCTTTTTCTCAGTAGACCTTATGATTTTATCCATAAAGGGAAGCCTTTCCCAGAAAAACATCTCATTAGCCAAAAACTAGATTATATGCTTGCCCTTACACTACTCAATGACCAAGGAAAAGGATATTACCTTGCTTTGTTTAAACGAGTTCTAATCGACCCCCGGAGCTGCGTCGGCATCTACACTGACTGAGATAGAGGGATCTCTGCCCAACACCTAACAGATCTGTTCTGTTTGCAGGGACGAAGCGGGAAGGATGGCTGATGGATATATAATGGATAAGATGACTTGTTTGATCCAAATATCTCAAACCGCCTAACAGATCCAGCAAATATTTGCTGTTATTCCCAACAAGCTATAATTGGGAGTTAGAATTTCTAATTTAGCATACATAGAGAATAAGAAAAATTACCTGATTATAAAATCTGACCTATAGCTGAAGCAATCTGTTAATGATCTGGATACAATCACTTCGGCGAAAGTCTGCATGTGAGTTCATCATTACTTTTTTTAAATTAACATAATGTATTATTAGTTTCAGAGGTAGAGTTCAGTGATTCATCAGTCTTATATAATACCCAGTGCCCTCCTTAATGTCCATCACCCAGTTACCCCATTCCCCCACATTTTTATTACTTTCTAAAACTGTGTTTCTTGCTGTAATCCATGGTTGATTTTTTAAAACTTTATTTCATTTACTAAAATTGGTGATGTGTATTAATGGTCACGGGTTTTCTTTTTGGGATGATGAAAACATTCTGGAATTAGTGGTGATGGTTGCATAGCTTTCTTAATATGCTAAAAACCACTGACTCCTATACTTTAAAAGGGTGAATTTTTGTGGCATATGAATTAGATCTTAAAAAAATTGGTGGCATGCATGTGTGTTGAGTTCCCATTAAGAAAAAAAAAGGGGGGAAAAATTAACAAGTCCCTGCACATGGAATCTTCTTTTGTTCAGACTTCATTCAAATACCTGATTGCACGTACTCCTCTTAGAGACTTAAGCTGGATCAGTGTGGGGCAATATCCATCAGGGCACAGCATAAGGCTGCTCTGAGCCCACCGAGGTTTACACCAGAATGTGACAAGTGCGGACACCGGAGACACTCGGGGTCTCAGCGGGCCTGAGTAACTTGAGCAGCCCTCAGCCCAATATCCGGTATGCCAGACAGAAATGCTTAAAGACCTAGATCCTATTATATGAGGTTGAATTCATTCAATTAAACAGCTTAAGCAGCTCGGATCAGCCGCTGGAACCCTTCTCTGCACAGTGCTAAAACAATGGCCTAAGGGGCAGCTGAAGTTTGTTTTCTCTTGTGTGAGGCCAGCTGGAGTTGCCTAGCACATGGCCAAGCTGGGGAGGGCCAACACAACATAATTGCATTAAACCTGCCCGTTCTTTCCGGAAAGCATTTCCTGACAGCATCAAGGAGGAAATGAATTAAGGAGGAGATTTCAAGTCTTAGGATTTCACATCTACCTTTCAATCTCCCTCCCCCGACCTCTCAAAATCACTTCTACAAAAAGAGAACCTGAATTTAGACTCCCCTACTTAAGGCTTGTCTTACTAAATTATGCTTGGTCTTTCCTCCTCATTATTAGAGTGATTTCCTCCAGGCATATCATTTGGGGCGGTAGAAAACATACCAGATTATATTCCTCTATGGCAAAATCAGGGTATCACTAATTCCATTGCACTTTCTGAGAATCCTATTCTGCTTTCAAACGTTAACCTTTCTGAAAAAGCCCTCCCAGGTCTTTGTTCCCACCAGCTCAGGCCGCTCTATCTCCCTCCCTCCTGCTTTCCTGTTACTTTACCTCCGTATCTTTGATGGCACTTCTTTCTTCATCCTTCCATTCACTCACCGAGCATTTACTGAGCTCCCACTGTATATCTGAAACATACCAGGGACCTTCATGTTCATTTAATCCTCACAATAACCCTTTCAGGTCATTAACGTCATCCCCATTTTACTGAAGGCATCTAAAGTCACAGAGCTTAGCAGTCTGCTGATAGTCAAAGAGCTGGTACGGACAGCGTTTAGCTCCAGATCTAAATCCGCTATCCCCATGCCCAGTCTGCCAGGGATCAGTTATCGGTGTACTTGACTATCCTTCTCACTTAAATAGCTATTGGGGCCTACTATGTGCTACTATGTGCTAGGCACCATCCCAAGCGCCAAAGGATAGGTAATTAAGTCCTGGTCCTAAGAAGACAGACGTATTCCCAACGATTTATCGGAATCCAACTGTCATGTCAGTTTCTTCATTCAGCAGACATTTGCTGAGCACCCGCAGTATCCTAGGTACACCATGCTCTAGGCATGGAGAAATGCCATAGACATGCCTTCTGTCCTTAGGACAGTGTTTGAATACAGGCACAAGCAGATTGTTACTGGAGCACAGAAGGGGAAGAAGCCTCCATAAAGAAGATGCCATTGAGTGGTGCCATAAAGGACAAGGACTTTGGGTAGCTATAGCTGTTTAGGAAGGTGGGGCGGGGGAAGGGCATCCTAAAAGAGTCCTCATGGGACAGGATGTGGAAGTATAAAACTGCAGGGAAGCATCAGGGTAATTGTGATAGTATCGTGCAACTGGAATATAGGATGTGAGGCAGGGAGTAGAGGGAGATAAGATCAGAAAGGGTGCCTGCCTCAAATGCCAATGCAAAGGAGCTTAGACTTGATCTTATGAAAACAGAGAGAACCTCTGGAGATTTCTGAGCAGAGGAGCTTATTTATCTTTGTGTTCCATGGCATGTGGCACGCTGCCTTGTCCATGGTAGCAGTTTTTAGCATTTGTCACTTTCCTGGCACCAGAGAAGACTTTGGCCCCCAACCATGATGCCATGCTCTGTTTACAGAAGAAAAATAATGCCTATGCTCTTGCGTATAGCAATTTTCTTGCCAGCCCCTGTGCCAAGTCATCCCAGGTCTGGGAGCAATCTTTCTCTTTTATCCAAGGCCAAATTGCTGCCTCCATGTTGTTGTCACTGCTACAGACTCTGCTAATTTCTCCTCGGTGAACAGAAGCTGGTCCAGTGGAAGAAGCTCTAGACTGGGAGATTTAAGGAACCAGTGTCCTGATCCGAGCTTTACAAGTACTTAGAGTGTAACCTTGGCCTGTCTCCCATCTATAAAATGGATAGATGATCTCTACATTCCCTTCCAGACTTAAGAAGCTCTGATTTTAGGGGCACCTGGGTGGTGCAGTTGTTAAGCATCTGACTCTTGGTTTCCGCTCAGGTTGTGATCTCAGGGTCTTGAGATCGAGCCCTGCATCAGGCTCCACACTCAGTACAGTCTGCCTATCCCTCTGCCTCCTCCTCTGCCCCTCTTGTGTATTCTCTCTCTCTCTCTCTCCTTCTCACATATCAGAGAGAGAGAGCACAGAAGCAGGGGGAGCAGAAGGCAGCAGCTCCCCACTGAGCAAGGAGCCCGATGCAGAATTGGATCCAGGACCCTGGGATCATTACCTGAGCCCAAGGCAGACGCTTAACCAACTGAACCACCCAGGCATCCCTAAATAAATAAATAAATCTTAAAAAAAATTTTTTTAAAAGAAAAAGAATCTCTGATTTTAAACATGGCTTTAGCCAGGCCAGATGGTAGCTATATCTACAAAGTTCTGCTTTTATCATGTAGCAGAATAATTTTCTGTGGTTGTAATTTTTTTTATTCTCCCTGTACTATGCCTCATATCTCCATCCTCCAACAACTCTTTGCCTATTCTGGAAAGGTTGCTAGGATGTTTGTACCTATGCCTCAGGAGAGTTTTGTGTTGCTAAGCAGAAGTAGAAGTTGCTACAGAAAACCCTCTCTGCCAGTTTTTGAAAGTCTAAATGCCCTGAGGATACTAGGCTATTTGTCCCAAATGAGGTCCAGGGAGAAGGGAGCACTTTTCAGAAGAGAGGCAGGCATGGCAAGATTGAGAACTTACTTAGGATGACCATAACATTGATTTTCCAAAGGAGTACATTTTTAAGAATAAAAGGCAACATTACTTATTAATAATTACACTGGAAGCACAGTAACATTACTTATTAATAATTACACTGGAAGCACAGACATAAACCAAGATGGCCCTAGGGAAACTGCATGGTGTTGTCACCCTCCCCTATGCCAGCATTAAATCCCGAAGACCCAAGGCATCATGACTCACTGCCCCCTACAGACATCACTAATCAATCCTCACATTCTTTTCACTCAGCCCAGATGAGCTTAGAAATTTCTCAGCATAGTACTCCTAATGGACACTACTAATCCATCAGTTTTGGCCCTTGAGTCAAAATATTTTTTTTTTACAGCTAACCTTGTAATAGAAATCAGACATAGTGGAAATCATGATCCTCTGCCCAGATCACCTCTGGGAGCTGATGAACCCATCCCCCAGTTGCTGACTTTACTGTCTGCTAATGACTGACAACTGGAGCTCTCATCAAGCATTTCCCAAGGTCATATCCTTCCCCAAGTGTACCAGAAACCAGTGATGACCCCGCCCCTCCCACCACTGTGCTTTAATTTGAGTCAAGTGTGAAGGATCACCCTCAATCCAGAGCTTTCCACGAGATTAGCTGAGGCTGATAGCAGGTCAGCTTCTGTCCAATTTTGACTTCCTCTCTTCCCTACAGATGGGGAAGAGAGCCTCTCCTCAATCAACCTTCAGCACATAACTCCGTTTCAAGGTCTGTTTCCAGGGATCCCTATCTGAGGAACCCAAACTATTTCTGTGCTGTTAGTAAGAAATAAACCCCAAAATAAACTTCTTAATTTGTATCTTAGTAAAATGGGATCAATTAGCATTTATTTCTTGTACCCGTATTTAAATGATCTTAATTTTAAAGCTGCCCTAGAAAACACACGCCTCTTTACTCTTTGCAATCAGGAAAGTGCAAGTCCTCTACTTCTCTGGCCTCTAGTGGAGGAGACAGGGTTGTTAATGTGATTCCACAACAATAAAGTGGGATGAAACTTTTAGGGAGAGAGGAGACCTGAGTTTTAGTTCTGGGTTTGCCAATGACTCACTATGGTGTGAGAAAATCATTTCCTTTCTCTAGGTAGGTCCAAATTTACTTGTCTATAAAATATAAAATATAAGACTTATCAGAAAAGTAATGAAAAACCTAGAAATGAGGCTAAAAAGTGAATCCTGCATTCTTTCAATGTTATGCAGGCACAAAGACACCCCAGAGATTGTCTAGAGTAATGAATTTAATTTTTCTCACCATTTGCCAATAGTTGAAGATTCCAGATTTAGTAAAATTACTTATTACCTGGTAGAGTTTTGCCTAGTAGATATGCAAATAATTTCCATTCATGGAACCACAAATATTTGTAGCTCAGTTCTTATGTAACCCAGTAAACTTACCCTAATATCACAAATCGTATATACCTGGCTTTTTAAATGTTATTTGAACCAATCCTAACATCTTAATGGTTTCTTTGCTAATTCATGACTTAAATAGACTCTTTTACATGTAGTTCATTAATATTTGCCTGAGAGTCATGATTTTACCTTTTTAAGAATTATACTTTATCAGGCTTGATCTGCTCCATAATGCTGAAAGAAAACCAATTCACATGGGGCATCTGGGTGGCTCAGTGGGTTAAGCGTCTGACTCTTGATCTCACCTCAGGTCTCAATCTCAGGGTCCTGGGATCAAGCCCTGCACTGGGCTCTACGCTGGGTTTGGCTCCACGCTGCCATTTTGATAATTAGGGGATCTCATGGTACCTACACACAGGCATCCAGGACTCCTTTCTGCGGAAATCATCTGGACCGTGTTACCCTTAGGAGAGTAGTCACCATACCACAGTCACGAGACATCCCTTGACTACTGTGTGGCTGGGGTGGAGGTGGGGAAAGAGCGGCACAGCCAAGGCTTAGTGAGAGGGACCTTCCCAAGGTTTCCCAGGTATGGAAGGGATGCAAGTTATGTATCATCAGAGCTAGGATTCAAACCCAGGCCTGTCTAGCACTCTAGGAAGCCCATAACTCCCACTCATATTTTCATGCCGTGGCTCATCTGCCTGAAATCCCAATGTATATCACATACGCCTGGCACCTGGTAGGCAATCAGTGTATATCCCATGAAATTAAATTTTTTAAACTATTCCTAAATGACTAGAACTTGGATATGTCCAAAGGACCAAATCTACTGATGTGACCCTCACTTCAGAGCACTAGAAAAGATAGACACTCGGGAGCCAGACAGGCCCACATTCCATCTCCTCATTGCCATTTAGTGGCTAATTAGCAGTGTAACCTTGAACCCGAAATGAAATCCCTGTGAGCCTGTTTCCTCTCCTGCTACATGTAAATAATCCTCACACACTTCTTAGGAGGATTAAAGTAGAAAAAAACAATGTGAAAGTACTTAGCACAAGACCTGGCCCAAAGGTGCCCCTACCCACAATGGTCTTTTGGTCTTTCCTTTCCCTCTCAGAAGACCCTGGAAGGCTTCGAGGCCTCAGCTGTGTGGCTGCTTCTACCAGCCCCCACTCCAGGCACACAGTGATCAAGGGATGGGAAAATCCCTCTGTTCAAACAGGTGTCACTGTTCTAAACCTACAGTCTCATTTCCTGATCGTGTCTTAATCTGCTCGTCGGTGGTGAAAGTTGATTTCTTGCACATTCTTATATCAGTGGGAATTTCTGCCCTTGGCTGACAGGCATTATGGGCTGGCTTTGACATACAGCCCTACAGGGCCTGAACAGCCCCTATTCTTTCCCAGTCCTGAAAGGGAGCTTTGTGCCAAGGATTCATTAAACTGCACTGCACAGCCCCTTCATAAATGGGGCTCAATAATGAACAGTCGATTTAACTGGAAAAGCTGCTGGAGCTGTTAAATTAAAGGGAAATAAAGTGCGTTTTAGACTCAGTCTGCCAGAAGAAATGGTGACCTAAAAGGAAAATCTTCATTTTTATTGAATTGAAGTTTTTTAAAAGTTTAAAATGTCCAGGAAGCTTCCTTGTGACAGGCAATGATACATAAAAGCCCAGAATGCAGGCTTGAGATAGTGGTGCTTTTTATTCCCCATCACAAAGTGTGTCTCGGGCTCTTAAATGGTGCAAAGGGATGATCTCATTCTGAGAAGGAATATGCCACAAGAAGTGTTGTTTGTTTGTTTGTTTAAAATGTTTAAAGTATTTTAAGACCAGGATTTCTCCTTCATTCTTGGAACATTCAAAGGACCAAGAACCAGTCTTTTCCGTTTTTCCGCTCTCTTTCAGGGCTAAGAAATTTCTCTGGGAAGAAGCCAATTGTTTCTCCTCACACTACATCTCAGAGTTATATATTTGATTTAAGTACCGTGCTTTGACATCTGACTCAGTAGTCTCTCTTTTACGTCTGAGATTTTCAGAAGTATGCTTAAGTGCTCCAGAGAACTTTCTCTTCAGCTTCTTTTTCTGAGTTACATAACTTCCTGGCATGGTGAGAGACAACATCTACTAACTCATGCTGGAATGTTATAGTTTCCAATAACTCTTAACTTCTTTACAAGAAGCAAAAGCCACTGTGCTTTGCCACATAGATTAACCAGATGGTGATCTTCGCTTTTCTCCACTAAGCTGCGGTTAGCTGGGAATTCTTCTTAACAGGCTTCCCTATCCTTCGTGTTTTCAGTCTTTATATAGAATCCGCTCATGGGTATGTTACAGGCTTCACTACCCTAGTCAAGGCCTTTTCTCATTTTCATCCTTAAGCATCGTTTGACCGTCAAAAACGGCAGTCACTCATCACAGGGAATTTAAAGGGAAATCTGAAAGGCAATGTGAAATAAATAAAAGCCCATTTCCACCCTTATTGTTCAGGGTCACTGGAATCCAAACACAGATTTTCAGTTGCAAAGCTGTATAGAAAAGGCAAAACTTCCTTTTTAAGAAGTTATACGCTCTCTCTCTGAAACCTACTTTTTCATTTGAAATCTAAGCCATCAATTTAATTTTTTAGGATTCTACATTAGGCTATTCAAAGCCACCTTGAGAATATTCTGAAGTTGAAAAAATAAATCTATGCATGTATTTATTTTAAATAGTAACTATGGTGACCCAGTAAATAGTATTGTTTTATTTTTTGTTCATCTGCCCCTAATGAGTCACAGTCAACCAATATAAATCATGAGCTCTCCACACCATGAAATTTTAGATTCATAATAAAACTGCCGCCTATTTGAATAAATTCTAGAATGGACCTTGGCCATTGTGAGCCCTGATGGTGACTAGATTTTACACCTGCATCAGAATAAATAAAGTTTTGGGGGCGCCTGGGTGGCTCAGTGGGTTAATAAAGCCTCTGCCTTCGGCTCAGGTCCTGATCTCAGGGTCCTGGGATCAAGCCCTGAATCAGGCTCTCTGCTCAGCAGGGAATCTGCTTCTCCCTCTCTCTGCCTGCCTCTCTACCTACTTGTGACCTCTTCCTCTGTCAAATAAATAAAATCTTAAAAAAAAAAAAAAAAAGAATAAACAAAGTTTCATTCAGCTTCCATTAAAGATCTCCAGACTCCAAAAAGGCTAAACTGTCCTGTGTGGATTGTGTGGCCAGATTACATTTTGACACTTAGCAGTGGAGTAAATATCCATTAGAAAATACATATTAGACCAGTCTGACTTTTACATGTGGCATCAGTCATTTAAACACACTGTTCCACTCATGACTTATAAGCAAACATTAAATTACTCAAAAGATATTTAGCTTAAAGACAGAGATTAAGAGAATTTTCTGAATCTGCATAGATTTGACTACGCCAGAGTATAAGTTAAAGAGAATGTTACTATGTTACAGCTTATCTAAAGGAAAATGGTGATCAAAATCAAAGCACAGGAGGAAGTATGCTTCTATGGGATTCAGAACATTTGTGAATTCTTATGTGCTTTTTTTTTCCTACCAGTGCATAATTCTTCTGAGGAAAGAAAAGAAGTTATCCTCAGTGCCTAATAGGAAGTATAATAGGTAGAGGTTTAATAACTATTTGACAAGGGAATAAAAGAAGGAGAAGGAGGGAAAGGAAGATAAGGAAAGAGAAAAAAAAAGCAATGTGAGACAAGGAAAGGAGGATGTCAGCCCTAAGAAAATTAGAAACAACGTAATACCTTCCTTTCTTTCTTTCTTTCTTTCTTTCTTTCTTTCTAAAGATTTTATTTATTTGTTTGACAGAGAGTCAGCCCTAGGAAAATTAGAAACAACGTAATACCTTTCTTTCTTTCTTTCTTTCTTTCTTTCTTTCTTTCTTTCTTTCTTTCTTTCTTTCTAAAGATTTTATTTATTTGTTTGACAGAGAGAGAGAGATCACAAGTAGGTGGCAGGCAGAGAGAGAGGGGGAAGCAGGCTCCCTGGTGAGCAGAGAGCCTGATGTGGGGCTCAATCCAAGGACCCTGAGATCATGACCTGAGCCGAAGGCAGAGGCTTTAACTCACTGAGCCACCCAGGCGCCCCAACCTTTCTTCACATATTTAAAACACATCATCTTGAGAAAAGAATTAGATTTATTGTTTTAGAAGGCAAATAATTTCACCAAGAGCTATATATAGAAAGCTAAGAGATTTCTGGGTCCTAGGTATAAGCAGTTGCTACCCCATTCAAATAAGTAAAAACCTGAAAAATTTGAAAAATCAACAACTATTTTTAGATCCATAAGTAATAAGGTCACAAGGCAAACCCCCAAAACTGGAAGGACAAGCAAATACAGAGAATCACACTTACTGCAGCAGAAACATCCATGGGACCAGTGCTGGGGTAAGAACCTGAAATGTAATTGCAAAATGCTGGGGGCTCAGGGACGCCTGGGTGGCTCAGTTGGTTAAGCTGCTGCCTTTGGCTCGGATCATGATCCCAGGGTCCTGGGATTGAGTCCCACATCGGGCTCCTTGCTCAGCAGGGAGCCTGCTTCTCCTCTGCCTCTGCCTGCTTGTGCTCTCTCTCCCTCTCTCTCTCTCTGACAAATAAATAAATAAAAATCTTTAAAAAATTAAAAAAAAAATGCTGGGGGCTCAGTGTAGAAAAGCCCAAGAGATAAAAACTTCAGGGGGACCCTGTCATCATGGAATTCCCCCAAATTTTGTAAGTTTTAGTTCCTGGAGCTCTACCAGTTCTCACAGTAAATAATGAAGAAAAAAATTTCCTTGTGCTTCTAGCAGGGGCAGGAGAAAAAGAACCATCTTGAAATATGCCAGAGTATTCTGTTCTGAACAAGGTCTGCCCTCAGGAAAAACTAACCAGAGCCTGATTTACCTGGAGAAAGGGAAATATCCAACTCCAGCTCACAGGAATGATCCTGTCTCACCTGAGGGGAGGGGGGGAAAAATCCTGAGAAGCACTTGTGAAGTTCATAGTCCATAAAAAGACTGAGCCCTAATCATAGGTCTATAAAATGCCTCCCCTCCCCCCATACCTCATCAACTCATTACTAAAGTCCTGTTGTTCCTTTTACCTAATACATAATGTTCAACTACCAAGAAGAATTACAAGCCAGACTAAAAGGCAAAAAGAGTCTGAAGGGCCAGAGCAAGCAGCAGAACCAGACTCATATATGGCAGGGATAGTGGAATTATCAGACCAGGAATTTAACTATGATTAATATGCTAATGGACCTAATGAATAAAGTAGATAGCATGCAAGAACAGATGGGTGATATAAGCGGAGAGATGGAAATTCTAAGAACCAACCAAAAAAAAAAAAAGCCAAAGATCCAAAACACTGTAATAAATAAAGGATGCTTTTGATGGGCTTCTGAGTAGACTGGGCAGGCCCAGGGAAGAGTCTCTAAATTTGAGAACTCCTCAATAGAAACAACCATAACTAAGAGACAAAGAGAAAAAAAAGACTAGGAAAAAACAGAATAGAATATCTAAGAACTATGGGTCAATTACCAAAGGTATAACACAAGTATGGAAAATACCACAAGGAGAAGAAAAAGGAACAGAAGAAATGTATGAAACAATACTGACTGAAAATTTCTCCCAAATTAATGTTAGACACCAAATCACAGATCCAGGAAGATCAGGGAACAGCAAACAGGATAAATGCCAAAACAAACAAACAAACAAACAAACCAAAAACTCACTTTGGAATATAATTTTCAAACTACAGAAAATCAAAGATAAAGAAAAAAATCCCACAAGAAGCCAAAGGGGGAAAAATCCTTATCAATATGGAAGCAAAGGTAAAATTACATCCAACTTCTCACAAACCATGCAAGCAAGAAGACAGTAGAGGGAAATACTTAAAATGTTTAAGAAAAAAATACCAATCTAAAATTCCATACCCTATAAACTTATTTTTCAAGTGAGGGAGAAATAAAGACTTCTCCATACAAATAAACATTGAGGGAATTTGTTGCCAGTAGATTTACCCTGCAAAAAAATGTTAAAAGAAGTTCTTTAGGAGAAAGAAAGTAATATAGGTCAGAAACTTGGATCTACATAAAGGAAGAGCAAAGAAGGAATAAGTAAAGGTAAAAAAAACCCAACTTTTCTTTTTATTTTTGTTTTTAAATTTTTATTTTTCTTATTCTTAACTGGTCTGAAAACAGTTTGTTCAAAATAGTATAGCAATAATGTATTTGATTATGTATGCTATGTATATGTATGTGCATGTATATATATATGCTTATGTATAAATGAAATGAAATGATACAAGGGACAAGAAGCAGAAGTTGGGATTAATTTGTTAATTATAAGGCACCTGCACTATGCATAAAGCAGTATAGTATTATTTGAAAGCAGACTTGGATTAGTTGTAAATGTATGTTGTAAACTCTAAAGTGACCGCTAAAATAGTAAAAAAAGAAGTTTAACTGATGAGCTAAGAAAACAGAGAAAATGGAATCATATAAAATACTCAGTTAAAACCACAAAAAGGAAGAAAAAGAACAGACCACAAAAAAAAAAAAAAAGGAACAAAGACTAAGGGCAACAAATAGTAAACAGCAATAAATAAATATAGCAGATAATCCAACTGTATCAATAATCACTTCGAACAACAATGGTCTAAATGCATCAATTTAAAGACAGAGGTTGTCAGAACAGATTAAAAAATAAGACTCAACTATATTCTGTCTACAGGAAGCCCACTTTAAATACAAAGCACATATAGATTAAAAGTAAATGGATGGAGCCTTTTCAGATGGCACTGAAGGTGAGCCCCCGCCTCTCCCAAAGCCAAAGCCAAAGCAAAGGTTTTGAGGGCCAAGAAAGTGGTGCTGAAGGGTGTCCACAGTCACCAAAAAAAAGAGGATCAGCACATCACCTACATTCCAAAGGCCCAAGACACTGTGTGTCCAAAGGCGGCCCAAATATCCTTGACAGAGCACCCCCAGGAGAAACAAGCTTGATCACTATGCCATCATCAAGTTCCCCCTGACTAGCGAGTCAGCCATGAAGAAAATTGAAGACAACCACACACTTGTGTTCATTGTGGACGTCAGGCCAAAACACCGGATCAAATAGGCTGTGAAGATACTCTGTGAGATTGACGTGACCAAGGTCAGCACTTGGATCAGGCCCAATGGAGAGAAAGCATATGTTCAACTGGCTCCTGACTATGATGCTTTGGATGTTGCCAACAAAATTGGGATCATCTAAACTGGCTAAATCTAAATCTAAATTTTTCACCCTATGGGGGGAAATCAGAGGGGACAATGAACCAGGAGAGACTGTGGACTCTGAGCAACAAACTGAGGGTTTTGGAGGGGCGGGGGTGGGGGGTTGGGCGAGCCTGGTGGTGGGTATTGAGGAGGGCACGTATTGCATGGAGCACTGGGTGTGGTGCATGAACAATTAATCTCGTAACACTGAAAAAATAAAATAAATGTATTTGCGGAAAAAAATTTTTTCACCCTAAAAAAAATAGAGAAAAATATACCACGCTCACACTAATTTAAAAAAGTGGAATTAGCTATATTAGTTTCACACAGAGCAGACTGACAGGAAAGTTATCAGAGATAAATAGGGACATTATATAATGATAAAGGGGTCAATACTCCAGGAATGCATAACAGCCCTTACCACATATGCACCTAATAACAGAGTGTTATACATGAGGCAAAAACTGATAGAACTGTAAGGAGAAAGGGATAAATTCATTATTAGGTCCAAGACTTCAACACCATAGATCCAGCAGGCAGAAAATCAGTAAGACATAGTTAAACTCAATGCCATCAATTGAATATAATGGACATCTAGAGACTACTTCATCCAACAACAGTAGAATGTGCATTCTTCTCAAGTTCACATGGAGAATTCACCTCAATAGGCCACATATTCTGGGCCATAAAACATATACCTTCACAAATTTACAAGAGAAATCATACAATGTCTTCACTCAGACCACAGTGGAATTAAATTAGAAATCAATAACAGAAAGAGAGCTGGAAAAATCCCTAAATCCCTGGAGAGTAAACAATGCATTTCTAAATAACACATAGGCCAAAGAAGAAACCTCAAGAGAAATTAAAAAATATTTCGAACTGAAAATGAAAACACAATCTTTCAAAATTTGTAGAATTCAGCAAAACCAGTGCTAGAGGGAAACTTATAGCATTGAACACATTTATTAGAAAACAAGAAAGAGAGTCACCTGGGTGGCTCAGTCATTAAGCATCTGCCTTCGGCTCAGGTCATGATCTCAGGGTCCTGGAACTGAGTCCTGCATCAAGCCCTGCATCAGGCACCTGGCTCTGCTGGCAGCCTGCTTCTTCCTCTCCCACTCTCCCTGCTTGTGTTCCCTCTCTGACTGTGTCTCTCTCTGTCAAATAAATAAATAAAATCTTAAAAAAAAAAAAACAAAACAAGAAGTAAAACAATTTTTTTCAGTTGAAGAATTTTTAAAAAAGAAAACAAGAAAGATCTAAAATCAGTCATCTAAACTTCCACCTTAGGAAACTAGGAAAAGAAGAAATTAAATCCAAATTAAGCAGACTGCAGAGCAGGAAGAATGTGAGTACCAGCAGAAAGAGCTGGAGAAATTAGTCTACAATTCCACCATTACCTAGGGGCACCAGAGTGCAGGAGGTGTGCCAGGAGGAATGCCTGAGGCCCCCCCTCGTGGTAGAGCTCCCCCATCTGGTGGCGCTTTCTCTGGGCCCACCATTGAAGAGGTTGATGAAGCCAACCTGAGCATAGATGTAGCATTGTTTCACACAGAACATCAAAGGGCTCAAATTTGTGGTAAATTGCACGATAGTTTTAAAGTTGGGCTGCTATAATGAATAACTCGGCATTCTTGATGCCTGAATATGGAATATGTGTGCAGAGAAAGGAAATAACATTACACTTCCCCTATTGTATTGTATGTGGAAAAGACAATGTTTTAAATAAAGCTATACTTCAAATTGGCACTAAATAAAACAACCCACGGTTCAACCACAAAGTTTTACTATATTTAGATGTAGCTGTCTTTTTGTTTTAAGGATACAAGACAAAAATAGGAAGGCATATTTCCCTGGGGCCTGAATGGTGTTAATTATGAGAGCAGATGTTTGAGAGTACAAGCACCAATGACCAAGGGACAGTGTTATCTACACGATTTTTAATAAATGCATTTTTGTATGTGTTTGTGATACGTGAGGCCCCTGAGGTATGGGACCCAGGCAAAGACCCATCTGTCCCTGCAAAATGAAAGGAAGGGCTAGGGCATGGCAATAGAAGATTGCTTTCTCCTTTTAACAAAAAGGGGAAACCAGACACAGATAAAGTTGGGCTTTGTTTTGGGGAGAGTGGGTATAGATATGTAGATCTGATGCACAGAAGATGAAAAAGTCCCCAACCAATGGCTTCTTTTGGTCAGTGAAACAAAAGGCAGCTGAGAAGACAAGCAGAGTGAGGTAAGAGGTTTGAGGAGAGAGAAAAAGATATATGAAAAGCCGTTATGGAAAATGGGTAAAGGAGCACATTACAGAGACATGGTATCATTGTCCACTGTTTAAGGTTCACCTGAGGTTGTTAATCATAAATTTATAGGAAATCTGTCTACTTACATGCTCTTTTATTTTCAAAATCTTTGCCAAGTTCCTTCTCCGGTTTTCAGTTCCACATTCTAAAATAGTGACAATAAAAAAGGTTATCTAGTAATATAATTTTGTGGTGGAAACAGGACTTGTTTCCACCCTAGATATGCCACATATTTAATCCCGGCCCAAGCCCATAGCCCGTCAAAAAATACCTCATTCTCCCAAAGTTCCTCTTTTTTCAGCACCTCCTGACATCCTTCTTCTAACCCAGACTCCCGCAGAGCTTCTAGCCCTGAGCTAGATGATCAAAATAAACATTATCAGTAATGGGACAAATTGAAATCACACTCTACTGAGATAAAGTATATCAAGAAGAATACAGAATTATTTCTGAGATATTCTTGTCTAAAATACATAATCTAAATCTAACATGAGAAAATTTCAGCCAAACCCAAGGTAGCAGGTTAGAGTTGCCACTGCCAGGAGTGTGAGCATAAAAGCCTATTTTGGGGGGTACACTGAAGGGAAAGAGAAAACTGACCAGCTATGGACAATTGTTCTCCCTTTTTCTGATTCAATACTGGGTTCCAGATAGAACATATTAGATTTTTCTGAGAAGGTTCTCTGGGGAGCAGTGATGTTGTTACATGGAACAGAGCACTTTTGTTCTGGATCTGAGACTCAGACACACCTGGAATTTTCCCTCCCTGCAAGTCCATTCACTGGACCTTTGGCTGAAGGAACAAGCCTCTGACTTGCACTCTAATTGGATTTCTGTGGACTTAGTGACCTCCACATGGAAGTGAGGATCTGGGCCAAGAACTGGGAAGAGAAAGAGGGAGATTTAAGGTTCGAAACTCATTTTTCTGCACACATGTTCCCGCCCTCCTCCTAAAGAGTTATTGCTATGGACTAAACCCCAATGTAATGGGGCAGGAAACTGAGGCTCTGAAGTCTTGCCTACAAAGGACAGGGATCTCGACCCCAGGGCTAGATAGGAGCCCAACTCAGTCAAACACAAAGTCTCGACCCATTTCTAAACCTCTACCATATGTCTCTTTATTAGCTATTACTCAGCTCTAAATACTGCTCCATGGCTTCCTTAGGCTGGTCCCTTCCACCTTTGTACAGGTACACCACCTGGGTGGACAGGGAATGGGATCAGCTTACCTGTATGTTAGTAAAGCTTTAAGTGGAAAAAGGAAGCAGGGCAGATCAGGGCAGAACCACTGAGTTCACAGGGCCCTTGGATTTAAAATGTTCCTGAAAAGAGAAAGAGAACAGAGTTGAAGGACTGGAGGTAACTTTGGGCAGATGGAGGTGGCTTGACTTACATATACGTGGTTGGCTATTTCCACCCTCCCAAAGTCCTGGGGACAACGTCTGAAAAGGGAGAGCTACTGGATCCTGGGGGCGTCTTTTCTGACCTGAACATACACATAGAACTGGGATTGGAGACGTTGGAGGTAGGAGGAGAAGGCCTGGACATGGGTGAGGCAAGCGAGGTGCTCAGGGCACAAAATTAACGGAGGTACTCACTCTCAATACATGCAGGTAACCCTGAGAGTGAAAGAGTGAGCGCCTCTTTACATTTGACACATAATTGATACATTGACATTGACATATGATATTAACCATCATCAGCCATCTCTTGTCAACTCGGCACCCACACATATCTCCTTATACCATACTTAATCTCTGAATTAGGACAACAAGAAGCAGTTTTCTTTCAACTGGCAAGATCAGCAATAACCTTTACTATCCTACCTCAGGGGTATATTAAATCTTCAGCTTTATATCATAATTTAGCATGCAGGGACTCTGACCATCTTTCTCTTCTATAATATATCACACTGGGTCCATTATATTGAGATGACAATACGCCGACTGAACCTACTGAGCAAAGGAGTGACAACTCTAGACTTACTGGTCAGATATTTGTGTGTCAGAGAGTGAGAAATTAACCCAACAAAAATTCAAAGCACCTGAATTTCACCTTCTACCTCAGTGAAATTCACCTTCTACCTCAGTGAAATTTCTAGAGGTCCAACGGTGTGGGGCATGTAGAGCTATTCCTTCTAAGATTAAGGAGGGGGGCGCCTGGGTGGCTCAGTGGCTTAAAGCCTCTGCCTTCGGCTCCGGTCATGATTTCAGGGTCCTGGGATCCAGCCCCACATCGGGCTCTCTGCTCAGCGGGGAGTCTGCTTCCTCCTCTCTCTCTGCCTGCCTCTCTGCCTACTTGTGATCTTCCTCTGTCAAATAAATAAAGTCTTAAAAAAAAAAAAAAGGAGAAAGTGCTGCATCTGGTCACTTGTACAACAAAAATACAGGTGTAATGTTTAATATGTCTTTTTTGATTTTGGAGTCAACCTATTTCTCATCTGGGTGTGCTACTCCAGCGCATTCACCAAGAGACCCAAAAAGCTACTAAATTTGTTGGAATGTATGGTAACTCTAAGGCGATAGTTTGAGGAATTGCCAGACTGTTTTCCAAAGCAGCTCTACTCTTTCACATTCCCCCCAGCTATACATCAGAGCTCAAATTTTCCTACATCTTCACCAAAAATACTTATTTTCTATCTTCTGGATTATAGCCATTCTGTGAGTGTGAAGGCGTATCTCATTGTAGTCTTGGTTTATATTTCCTTAATGGCTGGTGATGTTTTGCATTTTTATAAGATTATTGTCCATTTGTACATGTTCTTTGGAGAAATGTTGACTTAAATCCTTTGCTCATTAAAAACAAATACAAAGAATTTCCATATATTCCATCTTTCCCCAGCCTCCTACTATTAACATCATATGCCAGAGTGGTACATTTGTTACAAGGAATCTACATTTATATCTCATTATCACAAGTCCATGTGTCAACTTGGCTAGGTTATAGTACCTGGTGGCTTGGTGAAAGTCTAGATGTTACTCTAAAGGCATTTTAAGATGTGTTCAACATTTAAATCAGTAGACTTTGAGTAAAACAGCCTACCCTCTGTAATGTAAGTGGGCCTCTCCCAATCTACTGAAGTTCTTAAGAGAACACACTGAAGTCATTTACAATGACATTACAATTATAAGGAAAGAACTCTGCCTCCAGACTATCTCTGAACTCAAGACCTCAACGCTGACTCCGGCCGAAATTTTCAGCTTGCTGCTCATCCCAGCAAACCAGACTTGTGAGCCCTCAAAACAGGGTGAACCA
Organism: Nasua narica; assembly: GCA_028533885.1. NCBI lineage: Eukaryota > Metazoa > Chordata > Mammalia > Carnivora > Procyonidae > Nasua > Nasua narica. The sequence goes on from CM052815.1 coordinate 52,803,032, forward strand.
ATTTTTTAAAATACACACGCAGGGGGTGCCTGGGTGGCTCAGTTCGTTGAGCGACTGCCTTCGGCTCAGGTCATGATCTTGGGGTCCTGGGATCGAGTCCCACATCGGGCTCCCTGCTCAGCTGGAAGCCTACTTCTCCCACTTCCACTCTCCCTGCTTGTGCTTTCTCTCTGTGCCAAATAAATTAAAAAAAAAAACTTTTTTAATTTTAGATTATTTATTTATTTATTTGAGAGAGAGAATGACAGAAAGAGAGAGCATGAGAGGGGGAGGGTCAGAGGGAGAAGCAGATTCCCCCTGAGCGGGGAGCCTGATGCAGGACTCAGTCCTCGGACTCCAGGATCATGACCTGAGCTGAAGGCAGTCGCTTAACAAACTGAGCCACTCAGGCGCCCCAATAAAAAAAATCTTAAAAAAAATACACACACACACAAACACAGAAACACCTCTTATTCATTCTGTTTCTCTGGAGAACCCTGACTAATAGAAGAGGTGAAGGCTAAGGCATGTGGGGTTTCTTTTTGAATTAATAAAAAGGATCAAAATTGATATGGTGATATTCACTGTGAATATACTAAAAATCATTGAATCACACACTATAAATGGAAGAATTCCATGGCATGTGAATTATATCTCAATAAATCTGTTAAAAATATCTCTAACTGCAAAATAAACATATTTTAAGCCTATTAATGAAAAATGTACAGGTGACCGTGAAGGAGAAATAGCTATGAGTTGAAGGTAGTTTACCTAATGAACAGAAATTAGAGGTAGGAATTTCTCAACCATTATCTCTTGAAATATTTCCTCTAATTTCTTTCTCTCTTTTCCTTGTTGGCCTCTAATTACAAATGTGCTAGACTTATTTTTTATTGCCCCGTATCTCCAGATGCTCTGTTTTATTTCCTTTGTTTTCTTTGTATTTCACTGTAGATTTCTACTGACATATGTTCAAGTTCAAGGATTTATACTCTGGTGATTCTGGTGTACTGTAAGCTAGATGTTTTTTAAAATCATTAAAAGGGGGGTACCTGGGTGGCTCCATTGGTCGAGCAGCCAATTCTTGGTTTCAGCTCAGGTCATTCATGATTTCACGGTCCTGGGATAGAGCCCCGCATTGAGTTCCATGCCCAGTGGGGAATCTGCTTAAGGATTCTCTCCCTCTCTTTTTGTCCCTCCCCACTGCTCATGCACTCGCTCTTAAATAAATAAATAAATATTTTTTAAGATTTTATTTATTTATTAGAGAGAGAGTGAGAATGAGAGGGGAGAAGGTCAGAGGGAGAAGCAGACTTCCCGCAGAGCCGGGAGTCCGATATGGGACTCGATCCCGGAACTCCGGGATCATGACCTGAGCCGAAGGCAGTTGCTTAACCAACTGAGCCACCCAGGCGCCCAATAAATAAATATTTTTAAAAAAGCATTACAAAGATTGAAGGAATGGCAGTCAAAGAGCCAGCCATTGAGGTCACATCACCACTAGGTTTCATAATCAGGAAATTATTTCTGCTACCCAAAGTTCAGAAAACTAGGAAACCAATGCAACTGTCACAAAGCTGTTGGTTGAACAGTAGAATGTGGAATCTGGCCACAGTAAAAACTCTTGCCAGCTAAAGTCCATACATCAGCTGCCACCACCCAGTAAGTATGGCCTCTACTTGCCTTCCATCTTCCAAATCCAACACAAATGTACCTCATTGGAGGAGCCTAAATTACATTCAGAATTCTAGTGACAAGTGAGTCTGTGAAATGAAGTTTTTAACCCTTCCAAACTCTGCAAAACAAGTAGAGGCTGAGAACATAGAAGAGGTAGAAACGACTGCTAAATTCCAGTTAACAAAATATAGTACATTCCACCCCTTTGCGGACATAATATTGATACACAAGTTTCTACCATGTTTAAATTCCCAATCAACAAAATAGCAACTATAATAAAACATAACATACTATAGCTACCCTTTATATAAATGAAAATGGACTTACTCTCTATCCAAAAAAAAAGGGTCCACACCCTTTCTACACCCCACCACTCTCGGTATTCATCTATTGATGATATTCTTTTCTCTTCAACCTCAGCCACAATCCCATCTTGATAATCTAATGAACCAAATTATAAAATTAAGCACCACCAATATATCTTATATAAAATGGCAAGGGAAAGGAAGAGTGGAATAAACAAAGCAATATGCATAACGACCACAATTCTCATTTCTCTAAGTAGTCACAAGCCAATAATTGGTATTTATAATGACCTTCTTCCACTACCAGTTCCATGATACTTTTGTCTCAGTTAGCCTCACCTACTCACTGTTATTTATTTGGTAAGGTAACCCAAATCTTCATTTGTAAAAGGTCTGAGCCATTTATGGTTATCTCGCGTTAACTTGCTGTGATCATCCATTTACCTTTCCTACTTGGTTCTTAGTACTAGGAAACACCTCTCCCCACTGGATCCTTTTTACATCAGCCAAGGCATCATGAAAAAATAAATCACCCTAGGAAATTTAAACATAGGAATTTAACATAAGAAATTGCTTATACTGATGTTGGAAGACTGAATGAAAGAGCCAAAAGGGACATGTGAGGGAAGCCAAATATTAGTAACCTAAGGAAGTAGCAGGCCATCTTTGGGCCTGAAGAAACCAAAGGGAAGAGATAAGATTACCAGAATTTGGGGTTGCAGATGAGTGGTCTTAACATAGCTGGTGTTCAAACTGTGGGGACATGGTACAGCTGGTGCTAGGAGTGCCATAAGGAGCTGTCCCTTTATGCTGGAAGGACACTAACAGGAGCTGAAAGCAGGAAGTCCTATACCTTCTTTTCTCTATTTCCAGTTTCCCACCAGTGTCTCGCATTGGCACCACCTAACTGGAGGAAAGCCAGCTAGCAAGGAAATCTAGGAAAAGTATTTTGCGGAGTCCCAACCCCAACATCTCAGAACAGAATATAGAATAGTGGGCTTAGGTCTATAAGATAAGAGATAAGTAAAAGAGATGCATAATATATCCCTTAGCCTATTCAGTATCCAGTCACAGCCCTTTACCTATAACTAAACTTTCATATAACAACAGTAACAACTTCAAGCTACCTCCTAACAAGATGCAACTAACATTTATACAAAGGAAGACATTGTCACCGAAAAGGGGAGACAGCCCATCAGCCACCATATCAATCTCTGGATGCGGTTATCTTCTGTTTTAGTTGGTCAAATTTCCACCTGCATATTTTGTAATCTAAATATCAATTTATAAGGTTAATCCCAATGAACAATTCCTATGTAAAATAATAGAGAAAAAGAGTAAGTAAAATAGTTGACATATACTAAAATACACATAAAAGCAAAGGGTACAATATCTTCTATAGTTCTCATTTCTATAAATGATCTTAATGCCATAGTTGAGTTTTATATTTTCTTATTCCACTGACCTGTTCCTCTTTTCTTCAGCTATCACCTCGATAGATCAAGGTTCACAAGCTTGTGAAATGACCCAAATCTTCATTTTTAAAGGGTCTGAAGCTTTAGCAGTTCTACCTTTGATGGATCACTATAGTGCACCTAGAGAGTACCCTGGTTTCCAGACAGTTCTCTTCGCCCCGTTGAGCAGCAGCAATCCAATTTTCTCTTGGAAATTAGAATCAATCACCTCAGCCATCGCAGTCACAACCTTCTTTGTATGTTAGGTCAGTGACACGAGGAGACCAACATTGCCAGGTGACAGTCTCAACTTCCAATTCAATGGAACTATTGCATGTCTCCTAACAAAAATATTTTTTCTTTATGCATTAAGCCCTCTAAAATCAGCAGAGACCAAATACATAAAGGTGGAAAGAGAAAAATGTTGAGGTTTTTTTTGGGTAGTAAAAGGAGCGATTCCCGCTTTACCTCCTTAATTTCTAGCTCTGTGTATTCTAGTTATAAGATAAACAGAATTGTATATTGGTCACTAGATAAGCATTTGTTCCACATTGTAGAATAGCATCTAACCTCCAGAAGTATTGTTTCCCAGCTAATGTAACTAGACTATTCTACTACCCTACAAACCAGCTGTTTCTGAATAGTAGGCAACATGATTGCACAACAAAAACAGTGAATACTATGAGATAGAGCCCATAGTTTCACCCCCTCTGCTGTCAATAATTATTTCCTTGAATAAAAGTAATGAAATGTGAGATACTGTGATGACAAATAAGGCATTCTATGAGTCCATAGGTGATGGAGTTGGCAGAAGCATTTGGGAAGAAAAGCTAATCCATATCCAGAATGACTACTCGAGTGAGAAAATTTGTTCCGTCAGTAATTGAAAGATTGAAATCAACTTGTTACCAGATGGCTGGTTGGCACTCCCAGGGTATAGCCCTCATCTTTGCTGTTGGCAAGCTAGGCTTCTAGATGTGATCACAGGTAGTTCAGTCTTGGAGGGGAGAGGGGCCTCAAGTTGTTAAATCCATGCACAACTTTGAGCAAGCATCAGAATGGCTGGGAAAAAAGACTGACTGACTTCTACAAAACTGGGCTCTTCTGCTCCTACATTACATTTCTGGCTGGAGCCAGTAAAACATGTGAAACCATACATAGACCAGGCTAGAATTTTCTTCCTTAGTCAAATAGTCACAGAAAATTCTCCATGAAGCCATGGAATGGACTTAGGGAAAGTTGACAAAGGAACAGTAGATACATGAACGTCTGAATCATACAACTTACTTGTGCCATCAAGTCCTATTCTTCATCTAAGTCACTTTTTAAAATTTATTTTTATTTTTATTTTATTTTCATCTAAGTCACTTTTAATTGATGAATGCTTTTCCCAGTTTGCCTAGGGCATTCTCAGTTTTAGCACTCCTATGTTATCTTCTAGAAGTTGTATAGCTTTGTGTAGCATGTTTAGGTCAGTGATCCATTTTGACTTAATTTTTGTGAAAGGTGTAAGGTTTGCATTTAGATTCATGTTTTTGCATGTGGATGACCAGTTGTTCCAGGCCTGTTTGTTAAAAAGACTATCCTTTCTCCATTGATTTGCCTTTGCTTCTTTGTCAAAGACCAGTTGACTATATTTGCATGGATTTATTTCTGAGCTTTCTATCCTATTCCACTGAGGTATTTGTCTAGTCTTCTGCCAGTGTCTTCATTATTATAGCTTTATAGTAAGTCTTGAAGTTAGATAGTGTCAATGCTCTTTGTTCTTTTTCAGTATTGTGTTGATTATCCTGGTTCTTTTGCCTTCCCATATAAACTTGAGAATCCCTTTATCCACAACATAACTCACTGAGATTTTGATTGGAATTACATTGAATCTATAAATCAAGTTGGGAAGAATGGACATCTTAATAACAATGCTTCCTATCTATGAACATGGAATATTTTTCCATTTATTTAGACTTTCTTTGATTTCTTTCATCAGACATTTATAGTTTTCATCATATACACATTTTACTTATTAGGTTTATGTTTATAAGTTAAGTATTTTAATTTCTTGGTGTTGATGTAGAGGGCATTATTTTTTAATCTCAAATTCCAATTGTGCATTGCTGGCATGTTAGAAAGTGATTGAATTTTATATATTAGCCTTCGTTATATTAACATGTAATCATTTATTAGTTCCAGGAGTATTTTTGTGGATTCTTTAGGGTTTTATAAATAGACAATCTTATCATATCAAAGAAAGATAGTTTTATTTCTTCCTTCTCAATTTGTCTACTTTTTATTTCCTTTTTTTTTATCTTATTCCATTAGCTAGGACTTCCAGTACAATGTGGAATAGAAGTGGTGAGAAGGGACATTCTTATCTTGTTCCCAGATGTAAAGTTTCCTCTATTTGTAGTTTGCTGAGAGTTTTATTATTATGAATGAGTGTTGGATTTTGTTGGAAATTTTTAGTTCTGCATTATGATATGATCATGCTTTTTCTTTAGCCTGCTGATGTGATGAATCGTATTAATTTTTTTTTTTTGGAATGTTTTGTTTTTTGTGGGTTTTTTTGAAGATTTTTTTTTTGAAGATTTTTATTTGTTTATTTTACAGAGAGAGACACAGCGATAGAGGGAACACAAACAGGGAGAGCAGCAGAAGGAGAGGGAGAAGCAGGCTTCCCGAAGAGCAGGGAGCCTGATGTGGGACTCGATCCCAGATCCTTGGGATCATGACCTGAGTCGAAGGCAGATGCTTAACGACTGAGCCACTCAGGCGCCCTTTTTTTTGGAATGTTGAACCAGCCTTGCACACCTGGACTAAATCCCATTTGGCCATGGTGTATAAATCTTTTTTAATGATGTCTTAACTTTTATCAAGATGATTTACAGGTGATAATATATTACATTTACTTTGTATTATTATTATAATATATTATATTATTACCTTTCTTGTTATTGCACTTGCCTAATACTTCTACAATTAAACTACTTTTTGTATGATGCATTCATCATTTAATATGGTCATAAATGAAACCTAGTTATTTTATTAAAGATATTTCTGTGCAGTGGCAGCAGTATGGAGGCATTACAGTGCTTCATATTGGAAAAGAATATTGGCTTTGAAATTAGGTCATCTTTGATCTGAATCCTAACTCCACAAGTTAATGGCTATCTGAGCTTCAACTACTTATTTAATTTTCTACAGTTAATTCCTTCCATACAAGGATTAAATAAGATATATATCTCATGGCACATGGTAAGCACTCAATTAGGTACAAGTTTTTATTGATGTTAATATCTTAAGATGATACAAGTACTTTTTTATGCTCCTTTTGTCAGATTTTGGTATCAAAGTTTAGCAGATAAGAATTTCAGCAACAACAACAAAGACAACAAAAAACAAAAACAAAAAGAAATAAACAAAAACCCTTGTGTTTCTTTATTTTCTCTAAATAATTTTATCTTCAACACCAAGATTCCCTCCAGCTTACTGAAAGAAAATTTAACCTCAGTCATCCCCAGGGATACCTTTTTGCCAGGTATTGCAAAATTCTGAGGCCTAAAAAAGCATTAAAACTTTAGGATAAATTCTCCAATCAACAGTCATAGGCCATTCTCATTAAGACACAGTCTCACGAAATCTGCAAGCCCATTCAGGCCTGAGTCTCTATTCTTTCCAGAAGTCAGAAAAATGGTTAGAAAAATGGACTCGGGAGGTAAACTTCCCAGGTTCAAACCCTGTCTCTACTCCTTCCAAGCTGAGCCTCAGTTTCCTCATATATAAAACGGGAAAAATGATAATACTTTAGCCAGTATGTAACATTTTCAAAAGTACCTAACACAGTATATAAGCGTCAGCTATTATATTTTTAAATTAATTATAGCCTTGGAACCTTGGGCAAGGCTAGAAACTCCACTAAAGTTTTACATCTCGTGTCTGGAGTGGTGGGGAGAGAATGCCAAGGAGGAGAGAGTCGTTATTCAAGGGACCCACAAATCCTTATTCCTTTCTCAGTCTCCTGGAACCTCTCTTCTTTGCCTTGCTACATCTCAAAGGGTTTTCTCCCTCCCTTTACGTTTCAGGGCACATAACAAGATCCCTTCAGAAAGCTTGGACTTTTGGAAAACAAGAGCTAGGAAAGGAGGATGTGAATATCCCCTGCTCTCTATCTTACCACAAATCCTGAAGCAAGAAACACAGATTGGCTACCTGGTTAAAAGGGGAAGAAAATGGGAGTGGTGGGGGGGACACCCAAACAACTAATATCTCAAATAGTTACCCTGACCTAAGAATAAAGTTAGCTTCATAAATGACTCAGAAAAATTTCCCTCTTTTCCCCTCTTCTTTTCCTTACCACTGGAAAAGTAACCATCAAAAGAAATTGCCTATATCATGGATTTTCACACACTCTGGAAGCAGTGTAAAAACTGTTGATCCAGGAAGTCTGGTGCAGAAATGATACCATTATCTCTTTATCAATTACCAAGGAATATGAGGAAAGGAAGAGGAAAAAGGAATGGAATTAACATTTAATGAGCAATGAATAGTCCTTCTTACACTAGTAGACCTTTGCTATGCAATTCACATTTTAAGATATGACATTGCGTAATAGCAAGGTAGATTTGTTATTCCCTTTATAGAACAAGAAAACGAGGTCATCAAGATCACACAATACACGGTAGAGCTAATATTTAAATCTGATTCTGATCGACACCTACATCAATCCTCTTTCTACCATACCTCCCTTGCTTTACAACAAATTAATGACAAATATGTGAATCTTCCTCCCAAACTTTATCGTTGCAAACGGAGGTTTCCTTTAGGTCTAGCTCTTTGAAAAGCCCTAAGCTGAGGAAAATCCTACAGAAACATACGCGTTTATGAACTTCAGAGCCAATTTCATTACAAAATGGTTTCCTAAAAGTTTTTCTTACACAAGCTGCATCCTGATTAACCCCAGATGAAGATCTTCTATATCACAAGGGGAAGATTTTGAAGGGTCAGTTCGGGAAGTGGAAGGCTTAGCTGAACATTTGGGTCTTAGTAGCATCTTTAAAGCAAGCTCACTTACATATTGACTTGGGACTTTTTTCCAAAGCTGCTATATGTGATGAGTCCCCCAAATTATACCCCAGTAAGAAATTAAGCCTTGTTAATGGGAAAGGAATAACACCCACTTTTATTTTCATGCAAATGGTCCCAGCAGAATAAAAAGGGGGACAGTGAAAGTGATGACACTGATCTAATTATCTGCAGGCCAATATCACTAAGTTCTTGAAAGGAACCCACAGAATGGCCTGACACAGACACACAAAACACAGCCAGGAAACAATTGGGACCTTAGCAACAAGGCAAAAACTGGCCCCTTTGTGCATAAAGAGCTGTTTTATGAGCATTTCTTGTTACTTTCCATTAAGTCACACTACCTCTTGCAAAGAAGGCTGCAGTCTATTTTTAATCGATGCCCCATTGCCTACAGTCACTGACATGTACCATTCCAACTTCTGCTTTCCGGCCTATTGTCCTCTCACACAGTTTTAATCCCGGTTTTATGGGAAACGTAACACATAAGAATAAGACTTCAGTGGATACAAAGCCTCAGCACCCAAATGCAACCTATCCGTCATATCATCCTATTAACTACTAAGTGAAGCCAGTGTTAAAATGTCCATGTTTAAAATAAGGAAAATGAAATCCAAGGAGATGAGGCCACTTAACAAAACATCCAAAGCTAGTAAGTGGAAAGAAAGGAGCCCCAAGTCTAAGACTCTTTTCACTGCACCACATTGCTGCTGTTTTAAGATAATCAACAAAAAGAAGAAATGAGAGGTAGGTTCCAAACCCCAACATTGGGTGCAATTCAGCAAAAGGTTTCCTGGTTTATGCTTTAGTTTCCTGAATCCAGCCTGCTTTACCTGAGTTACAAGGCCCTCTCAACCTTTGCTGAGGAGCCTCTTCTCACCATTACCTTCCAATCTGCGGCTAACTACAGTTCTATATCCCAGCTGCCATACCTTTTCCCCTCCTTGTAATTTTCTAAGTATCGTCACTGCCTAGGACCAAGTCATGCCCTGCCCTGTTTCCAGATAAAAGTCTTTGCCTCCTAATACCAACTCAGATCAAATCATGTTCGTCACAACCCCTTAGGCTCTCGGCCATCCCCCTCAGGGATCAGATCTACAGAGAGTTTACTTCTGCTGGCCCTGCCTAAATTCAGCTCCATCTACTTCTCTAGGGCCTGCTGTTAAGTTCCCAAACACTCTAGTAGAGGCAGTGTTGCATAGGCAGTTATCATAGCCTTTGGAGTCAAGCATTCAGGTCCAGATTTGAATCCCGTTACATGAGCTGGGCAAGTTATTTAAGTTCTGTAAAATTCTATACTCTTATCTGTGAAAAATGACACAGGTACCTTGTGAGGAATTAGCACACAGTGAGAGTTCAGTAAAGGCTAGATGTGTCCAAAGTCATAACTTTCATTTATACTTAATCAAAATTATTTCTACTGTTATTTAAGAATAACTTCACATTCGGGGCGCCTGGGTGGCTCAGTGGGTTAAGGTGTCTGCCTTTGGCTCAGGTCATGATCTCAGGGTCCTGGGATTGAGCCCCGCATCGGGCTCTCTGCTCAGCAGGGAGCCCGCTTCCTCTCTCTCTGCCTGCCTCTCTGCCTACTTGTGATGTCTCTCTGTGTCAAACAAATAAATAAAATCTTTAAAAAAAAAAAGAATAACTTCACATTCAAATTAAATGGTGATCAATTGACATGCTACTTAAAAATACAGTGTTTAAGAAGTGAATATGATTAAATGAATGATTAAATAATTGAATGAATCAAACCATTTGATATACCTGGTATAAATGAATCAATTCAATTAACAAATATATATTAAATACTATCATGCCCTATCATGCCCCAGATACTATGCTGAGTTCTAGATAAATAGCAGTGAATAAGATACACAGGATCTTTGCTCTCACAGAACTTACAGTCCAACACTTACTCTATCCTTCCTTTGGTTTTTGATACAAAATCCATGATAACATTCAACAAAATGTAATTGCTTTGTTTACAATTTGTAAACAAATTGTAATGGAATTCAACATTCCAAATTGCTTTGGAAGCTGCTTCCTCCATTGGCCTGTGAGCACCATAAAGGTAAGAGCTAGGTTTTTCAAATACCATATGATTTCATTCATATGTGGACTTTAAGGAACAGATGAATTTGGGGCACCTGGGTGGCTCAGTGGGTTAAAGCCTCTGCCTTCAGCTCAGGTCACGATCTCAGGGTCCTGGGATCGAGCCCCACATCAGGCTCTCTGCTCAGCGGGGAGCCTGCTTCCCCTCTCTCTCTCTCTGCCAGCCTCTCTGCCTACTTGTGATCTCTCTCCCTCTGTCAAATGGGTGAATAAAATCTTTAAAAAAAAAAAAAAAAGAAACAGATGAACTTAGGGGATGGAAGAAAGAATAAAATAAGATGAAATCAGAGAGAGAGGCAAACTATAAGAGACTTTTAAGTCTAGGAAACAGACTGAGGGGAGAGGGAGAAGGGTGGGGTAACTGGGTGATGGGCATTAAAGAGGGCACATCATATAATGAGCATTGGCTGTTATATGCAAATGATGAATCATTAAATTCTATACCTGAAACTATTAATATATTATGTGTTAATTACACTGAATTAAAAAAAAAAAAGCTAGGTCTTCATTACCTGCCTCAGGGCCTGGTAATGATTCATGACTTTATGTACTAGCCCAATTTCCCATTCCTAACAGAGATTTTGCTCTCACCTCTGGACTTTCCTTAAGTGTGCACATTCCTGTTTCTCTTCCCTGACAAAAATTCAGGCAGAAACCTGCCCTAGAATTTATCCCCCAAGATCTGGTGGGAGTAGGGGGGTTTGGGCAAGGAAACACTTTTGTGCCCAATTGCAATTTATGGATCCAGAGAGTGACTTTTAATTGTATACATCTTAAAGGAAAGGGTTGATGTTGTAACAGAAAAATTAGTCCAAGAGAGCGTGTCAATGAGAGTCAAATCGGGCACTGGGAAATAAGCCCATGGTGATGCCCAAATTCATTCTGGAGACCAGGATTGCCTGCTGCCCCTTTGCTGTCCCTGCCATGCATTTGAGTCAGTGGCCCTGGTTAGTCAAAGGAACAAAACTATGTGGACACTGTCAACTTGTGGAGCTTCAAACCTACCCCAAGACCAAACAAAATTTGGACCAAGACTAAGGAAACTTGAGACTGGTGACTCATTTCCTTGCCAGGAAAATCAGCTTGGCCTTCGGAGGCTCGGGCCTGACTAAAAAAATGAATTTGATCAGCAATCGGACAATTGTACAAACAAGATGTGCCAGGATTTCTCCACCTGCTCTGTGGTGCCACGGATGGGGAGAGGACAGTTAACACACACTAATGATAACTTGCTCTTACTTATACAATGGACAGAGAATAGGAAGCCTACATGCAGTTGCCTCACCCCTGTCAGAGCTTGTAGCTGGTCATCACGAACCTCTGAGAGCATGCGATTTTCAACTATTTTCCAGAGAAACACTTTGGGGTAAGTTATTTCTTAAGGCAGATAGGAGCAGAGCTCCTGTGGTTGGAGTGACGAGAGGTCTAGAAGGCCTGCTCAGCCCCCTCCTCGTCCCTCGCAGTTGGTAGGAGTGGTGGAAGGGATCTGGAAGGGAGAGAGAGCTGGGGAAAGGATGAGGAGGTTGTGGCTCATGAAGAGAAACCACAACGCTACAGAGCACTGGGATTTCATATTCTTTCAGGGTATTATATGCCAAAACAATGGTGAGTGAGAATGGTCAGGAATGAGTAATAACTGGCTGCCAGGATCCTCGTTAACCATGGTGATTATCTCCCAGCCAAAGTCAACAGGCAGCAGACTGATAAGAGACGCATCAGTTCTTCTGTTCACAATTCATTCAGAGTTTTTTTAAAAAAGGAAATATGGAAGCCAATTTATTCAGACATTCAAGCTAGGTCTCTAGTCAGCAGAAAGGCATTTGTCCCTTATCCCTCCTCCTCTCTGACTCTTCAAAACCATAGAGGAAAAGGTGCCAAACCAGCTGGTCAGAGAGGTCTGCATTCATGCTGGACCTTCTTTCAAAGGCTCTGGAAACGGAAGGCTGCCTAACCGCATCCACCTATGGCCAAACATCTTGAGAGTCCCCCTCTCTCACTACACCCCAGCTCGGGCAGCTGCCTCCCCGCTACAGCGGTGGCCAGCCCTCAGACTGGCGAAAGGGAAATAAACCGTTGCCATTTATCACTCATCAAAAATTCAGACTCTGCTTGTCCCAAACAGCACTAAGAGACACAAAAAGGCCACCACCAGTCAGAGGATAAGAAGGACGTGAGGAGGGCCAAGGAGCCTATATCCCACGTGCAGGGAAGAAGACAGGAAGGTAACAATGTTTTACCACTATCTTTCTGTCTAAATAGGAAGGCTGAGTCTTATGATGTGTGTCTCTCTAGGAATAAAAAGATCAGGCTGAAGGTGTCCATTCCACTCTTTCACTGTGTGCCTTCCGGAAACTTACTTAATTGAAGACCTAGTTCCTCCATCTGTAGAAGGAGGATAATATGAACACCCGCCTCCAGGTTTTTGTGGAGGTCAGCTAAGAAATGTGATGAGCCTTATGAAGTATAATGCACTGCATAGGTGATTGTATCTTTAGATATAAAGACTCTCTGGAGATTATCTGGTTCTGAGTGTGTTTATCATCCTAATGTCCCCTTGTTTTGGTTCTTTCCTGTGTGTAACCACATTTGCCCAGTGGGACTGAAGGAATCAGTACCTTCAGCGCTGCCTGGGACAACAGCCTAATTAGATCACACAGCAGCTGCAAGGTAACACAAGACTTTGAACGTTGACAGGCTAGGTGTCCAGTGTTGTCTCTTACCAGTTATGTGACATGTGACACACTATTATTCTCCAAGTCTCTTTGTCCTAAGTTTTTGTGTAACATAGGGCCAATAGCACATACCTTCAAGGTTAAGTTTAAGTGACATACTGTCTAAAGTGCCCAGCTTGGGGTGCCTTGGTGGCTCAGTCAGTTAAGCATCTGCCTTCAGCTCAGGTCACAATCCCAAGGTCCTGGGAGACGAGCCCCGTGTCACATTGGGCTCCTGCTTCTCTCTCTCCTCTGCCTCTCCCCCAGCTTGTGTTCTCTCGCTCACTCTCTCTCAAATAAATAAAATTAAAAAAAAAAAAAGTGCTAGAAATCAAGCTTTTTTTTCAAAAGTGCCTAACTCTCAAAACTATTGTCTTTCTCAGGATTTAGCAAAGAACTCAGGTCTGAAACTGAAAGCTGAATAACGGGAACTTGGCTCCAGGCGGTATCTGGCCTTCCAATGAAAGATAATGACATCGAGTCACTGAGTAAGAAGCCACAAGACAATCAAATTTATATTAAAATTCATCTGAATAGTCTAAAAAGTATGATCCTCAGTATACCTTGCAGAAAAGCATGTATACCACTGGGAGCCCTGGCCCAAGGAAATCACCAACATTCAATGACTTGGTTATTCCCTGATGTCTTGCCGGACATCTCAGAATCAATGATGTTCTCATTGACTTCTATCCTATCAAGAATGGTTTATTAATGGGGCGCCTGAGTGGCTCAGTGGGTTAAAGCCTCTGCCTTCGGCTCAGGTCATGATCTCAGGGTCCTGGGATCAAGCCCCATATCAGGCTCTCTGCTCAGCAGGAAGCCTTCTTCCGCCTCTCTCTCTGCCTGCCTCTCTGCCTACTTGTGTTCTTTCTCTCTGTCAAATAAATAAATAAATAAATAATCTTTTAAAAAAAAAGAATGGTTTATTAATAATCCAGTTATTATCTTCAGCCAAACTGAGTTATTCATTTTTATCGACCTATTTATTAATACATAATGTATTATTTGCTTCAGGGGTATAGTTCTGTGAATCATCAGTCTTACACAATTCACAGCACTGAGTTATTCATTATTCCTAGAGCGAAATTTAGGGGTAGGCCATGCAGGTCATTTCCCAATACCCCAATTTAAAAGGAGAGTTAAGGCAGGACTGGATTATATAATGTTAACATAGAGAGTTTTATACAGGTGATCGCTGCCCAGTTTCACTAGGAAAAAAAATCCACCAGTAGAGTCAGGAGCAAGCCTCAGAGCACCTTGTGCCATATGAGAAAAGTGCCTTGGAGTCTGGGTTAATCCAGATAAGACCACCTCTCTCAGAATTCTTTGCTCCTGATGGGGCCCTCACCTCTCTCTCCTCCCCCAGATTAACACCCATAGCCTCATATTACCATCTGCCTTGAGACCATCAGAGTTAATCTCATATGCCCTTTATACCTACTGAAGTCAGACATCAAAAGGAGTCTGGACATCCTCATCCTCTGGGCTCCCATCCCCACTGGGCTCTCTATATCCTTTTTTGTGATGCCACTGACCTCAAGAGATGCCTTAGGAAACCCTTCCACTGTATCCCCCTGGAAATCAGAGCCAGTCATCAGTAAAACCCTTACATCCTCAATCTTATAATTTCCCTTTGCCTTCCTGTTCTAACATAAATCTGACCCTTCTGGGAAGGACACTGCTTCCCCAGCGATCCTCTCGAGTGGTTGGTTTTTTATCTCCAAATTCCTTGGACTATGTAGCCCAGGTGGGGTTCTCCTTGCCTATTACAATGCCTCTGCCTCTCCCTGAAACTCCCAGGTTTTTTTTTTTTTTTTAAGATTTTTATTTATTTATTTGACAGAGGGAGAGAGATCACAAGTAGGCAGAGAGACAGGCAGAAAGAGAGAGGGGGAAGCAGGCTCCCCGCTGAGCAGAAAGCCCGATGCGGGGCTCGATCCTAGGACCCTGAGATCATGACCTGAGCCGAAGGCAGAGGCCTCAACCCACTGAGCCACCCAGGCGCCCCTGAAACTCCTAGTTTTAAATCATGTCACCAGACCATACTACCCCAACTCTTGGTCACTGTCATCTACTGACCTCTAAGTCATGCCTCCTTATTTCTTGGAGAGTGTATTTCACTTTCATTCTTACTTAGTTATAATTCAATAATTTCATTGGGACATAATTTCAATAATCATATAGATGTTTCTCCCCATATCCTGGTTTCAGTGTTCCTTGACCTCATCTCCTCCAAAGATATTATCCTAAAGTTCAACCTAGCCACTCATTCCCATGGTCTTATCCTACAGCTCACTATTATCAATAATGGCATTTATCTAGTCTCAGTTTCAAACATGCCGCCTTCTGATCGCCACCACCTCTTATTTTTCCAGTTATAGTATTTCAAGTCCGAGACATCTCCCACCACACAGTAATCTGCAATCTACAGATTCCACTCCTTTTCACTATCGCCCCCTAGAGCGCCCTGCGGTGGCTTCACTCCTCACTTCGCCCAGCTCGGAGTCTACTCTGTTGTAATATTTCTCTCTTTTTATGCACCTTCAACTTTCTTTTCCCCTTCTTGCTTCATTGTACTCACCTTGAAAATTCCAATCTCAGTGAGAGAGATTGGATCACTTTCACTCTTCACTTTTCCCAGCCTGCTTCTGACCAGCTGAACCTGCTTGGAGGTAAACAACAGCTGTGCTGGCCAGTCTGACTTTATGTTCATGACTCCTAAACTGGAGCAGACTCTTGGAACTGCTCGGGAATCATCTCCCTTGATCTAGTCACTCTCTGGCTTTCTTAAGGAAGTATTTCATATATTTTCCTCTCTTTAAACCGCCACTCCTTCTTTGATCATTGCTTCCCCTTTCTCAGAGGAAGTAGAAACAGTCACATAGAACTTCCAAAGCTGCATCAGCCCATTTGCCCTCACACATGTCTGTGCCTACATTCTCCACCTTCTCTCCGGTTACCGTGAATGAATAGTCTTTGCTCCTACCTAGAGCCAATTCTGCTGGCTGTATTTTGAAAGCATCTAAAATCCAACCTTTTGGGACACCTGGGTGGCTCAGTCAGTTAAGCATCTGCCTTTGGCTCAGGTCATGATTCCAGGGTTCTGGGATAGAGTCCTACATCAGGCTCCCTGCTCAGCGGGGAGCCTGCTTCTCCCTCTGCCTGCCTCTCCCCTGCCTCTCCCCTTGCTTGTGCATTTTCTCTCTCTCTCTGACAAATAAACAAAATCTTTTTAAATTTTTTTTTAAAAATTAAAAGAAAAAAATAAAATCCAACTGCTTCTCCATACCCACATCATTACCTCTTTGGCCCGAGATACTAAACCTGGTTTATTGCAATAAACCTCCTAACCAATGTCCCTATTTCCTCCCTTGACTCCTAATTCTAACCTCCGAACTTTTACAAATGTGTTGGATTGTGTCACTCCTCTGCTCAAAACCCTTTAAGGGTTCTCATCTCCTTCAGAATAAGAGCCAAGGAACTCCATAGAGTAAACCATTTTCTCTTCTCTGAATCCTGTATGCACCATAACACTTCTCACACGGAATGCTAATGAACTTGTTTACCGTCTTTGTTGCCTACTCTGTTAAGCACTTGAGGATCTGGGTTGAGGGCATTTTCTTTTTCTTTCTAATTTTTGGTATTCCAAAAAATACCGGCTCCTAGCCCAATGCTTAAAAAATACCAGCTCCTAGCCCAATGCTTAACACCTAGGAGGAGACCCATAAAGTTTCATCGAATTTTAATTGCACATAACCACCGTGAGTCTGCCTAACCCTAATTTTTCTTGAAGAAAAGTCCCGGGTATATTCCCAACTAGACTATAAACTCCCTGAGGAGAAAGAGTGCATCTGCTTCTTCCACAGCACCTACGATGACACCTACTACCCACTGGGGGCCAGGTAAACGGTTACTGAATGAGCGAATGATGAACAAGTAATGAAATCAAGGTCTAATACCTCAGGCTGACTATCCCCCTCCTCTCAAATGCCACTGTCATCTCCAGAACAGCAACTTGTACTTTTCTGAGAGAAAGCTTAGAGTTGTTAACTTCTTTCAGCGGTGCCGAGTTGGCAAAGGGGAACTGCTAGCCTGGTTTCCCGGGCTCAGCTGGCTGGGCTCCGAGTTCCATGGCTGGCCCTGGGTGAGGGGGAGAAAGGGAAGGGCAAGGGCAACTGTAGATCACTGCTTCAGTGAAGTGAGCAACACTTGCTTCCTCAAAAAAAATATCTTCTCTATTTACCTTTACCTCAACTCAGAAGAGTTCCTGACCAGCTAGCTTTGTCCCCAGACTCTTTCTCCTCAATCTCAGGAAGCCAGGAGCCAGAGCCCACTCCCTCTGTTCTGGTGTGTGGTCTGAGTTTCAATTCTGTCTGGCAGACAGTATGGAGGACCCCAGGTCAGCAGGGTCATCAGAATGCTAAGAGGAAATCTGATTGATGAGCAAGTGTCAGCAGGAATGAATGGGAGCCTTAATTAATGACTTCTGCCCTGTTTCAAAGAAAGGTTCCCTTACACCCAGTTCTCTCTTTTCTCTGAAAAAAAAAATTGGGGTGGGTGAGGAACTGAGGAAGAAAAGGAGGAAAAAACACCCCTATAATCCAAAGTTTTCTAAACGACATAAAGGAGACTTCAAAGACAGACATGGTCAGTTTTTTATGTGCAAGACTGGTTCAGTGATTCTCTCCTCTCTTTGTTTCCATGGACAGCTAGGCTCCATTCCAAAGCTAAAAAATAAAAGGCCACATTGTTCTGAGGGAGCTAGCTTTTACAAGAAATTTCCTCCTCACCACTGGGGCAAATTAACTGCCTCGGCCCTGGGTGCTCCGGGAGCATTTCTTACCGAGCTGGCCTAGCAGGGCAGCCCCCCATTCCTGCCCTGCTCACTCTCACCAGAGGAGAAGCATAATCCACCTAGGCCACTCGACAGCCTTTGAAAACTGACTGGTCTGGTGAAAAATCACAATTCAGAATGATGAGTGTGGTAACAGAGGCCTGATCAGGGTTCATGTGTAACAGAGGCAACATTAGGTTACAGAAAGATTCCTTGAATGAGTGGTGTCTAAACTGATGGCTCACATTCAGGAATTTTAGTTTATAACTCAGCATTGAACATCTGCCACACGCCTGGTCATGGACTTGGATGATGACACAGAATGTAGAGAGGAAAGGTTCAAATCACAGCTCAGCAAGTCACTTAAACTCTCTGCTCTTAGAATCTCATCTCTAACATGGATTCCAGAAGTTGGTGAGGGAGCGATGAAATGAGACAATATAGGTAAAACTCCTATATAATATGTGCTTGGTACACAGAAGTTAATCAATAAATGATAGTTTAGAAAGGGGAAAGGCAGTTAGTCCCTGTCTGGATCCTCTCAGTCTAGGGAAAATAACAAATATGAATAACAAGTAGTCCTATTAGGTCTTAGTCAGCTGTGGCTGCTGTAACAAATTAGCATAGACTGGTGGCTTATAAACAACAGAAATTTATTTCTCACAGCTCTGCAGACTGGAAGTCTAAAGTCGGGGTGTCAGCACCATCAGATTCTGGTGAGAGCCCTCTTCTGGGTTGCAGGCCACCACCTTCTTGCTGTGTTCCCATTCAAAAGGTCTTCACTCTCATGACCTAATTACTTCCCAAAGTCCCCACCTTCCTAACAGCATCATACTGGGGGTTAGGATTTCATGAATTATGGGTGGGGGAATACAAACATTCAGTCCATTGCACTTGGTGATATTACAAAGGCTACAAAAGGTGTGCAATAAATATAAGTATGAAGTAGAGTGTACACAGAATAGTAACCCTCAAGGGAAAGTTTCAGCACAGATTTAATAAAGAGCCAAATTCAATCTGAGTATTGAAAATCAAGTAACAATTCACCAAGTAAAGGAAGCTGGGAGGACCATCTGAGGGGGAGGATCAGCGAAAGGACATCGAGCAGCTACTATGGGCTGTATGAGTGGAGATTCTGTCACAGATGGGATAGTCGGATGACAGAAGCCACTGAACTTGTCAATGGATTGGACATGGGTTGAGGGCAGTGGAAGAAGTCAAAGATGGCTGAGGGTGGGCTTGGAAGATGGTGATGGGCTTGGAAGATGGCAGGAAGATGGTGATGCTCAAAATTACTCTCACAAGAAACAAGGCTGAGTTGCTCATTCAGGGTAAAGAAGAAAGAGCAGATTGAGTAGATCCACAAACCCCAAACAATGGAGTAATTTAGATGCTTTTATGTTTCTGGAAGTGATGAGCTAGAGGGAGGACACTTGGCTAACTTTAGCCCAACATCCTTACATTGTAACAGACCCCACTTCTGCAACTCCATCACCTGTATGAATTACTGTTGAAACTCTCCTCAGATATTCCTCTGGCAACCCTGTCAACCAGGTGAGCACACTTGCTTTTGGTTTAAAGGGATGAGAAAGCTGGAACAATGAGTAGCCTTTAACTGAAAAAAGTATAGGTCTGTTAATGAATTGACTTAAGTGACTTCACTGATTATGTTTGAGTTAAAATCCAGGGATTCACTTCGCTGAATGTGCAAAAACAGCTGAAACTAGAAAGTCAAACGGTTTTCCAGTGAAAAATCAAGTCTATGTAAAGTTAATCTACAAAAATTTCTTTTTACAGATAGTTTCTTTTGACCACTTGTACTTTTTTTTTTTTTTGCTAGAAAATACATGCACATGGTAAAGAAATTCTAAAGGTATGAATGGTTACAATGGAAAGGAGATCTACCTGTCCCCCAGCCACTCCCATTTATCCCTTTCAGAGGTAACCACCAATTTCCTGTGTATCTTTATTTTTTTTTAAAGATTTTATTTATTTGTCAGAGAGAGAGAGAAAGAGAACACAAGCAGGCAGAATGGCAGGCAGAGGCAGAGGGAGAGGCAGGCTCCCCGCTGAGCAAGGAGCCCGATGTGGGACTTAATCCCAGGACCCTGGGATCATGACCTGAGCCGAAGGCAGCTGCTTAACCAACTGAGCCACCCAGGTGTCCCTCCTGTGTATCTTTAAAAAGAATATATTACCTGGTAAAATATATTCTTCAGTAATAAAAGCTTGTTTGCATATATTCTTTTATTTCTTCTATTTTATATAAAAATACTTTACACAAGTGTTTTTATATTACACTCACAGTGCTATACCTATATTTTTCCACTTAGCAATTTATCTTGGACATTGTTCCATATCATTATAGATAGAGTTGTTCTTTCTTTTTCACCATTTCAGCATTACCAAAAGATTCTTTATTAAATATTTTGGTATATATTTATATAAATATTCTGGTACTTTACAGTGTGTAGAATAAAGCCCAAAAAAGTGGACTGTTCCTTATTTATAAATTGAATATCCTGATTGTTAAGGTTTGCCTTAGTGAGTTATAGATGTCTTTTATACACTTATTATGCATCAGGCACTGTTCTAAATAACATTTATGTAACATAAATGAACTTTTGTTCATGTTTTTTATACACTTATTATGCATCAGGCACTGTTCTAAATAACATTTATGTAACATAAATGAACTCTTTTGGGCCTCATAATAACACCATAAGGTAAGTTCTAACTAGCATCCCAATTTTCTTCAATGAGGAACGGAAGCTCAGAGAGGCTTAATAGTTTGCCCAATGTCACACAACCACAGAGTAGCAGTTTGTATTTGAACACAAGCATTTTGGCTCCAGAACTCAAGGTTAGCTAACTCTTATGCAATACAGCTTCTTAGCATTATACCTCTCTTTTTCATCTTATGTCCACCATGTACTCTATGGCATTGGATGAAGGAGGGCACCAAGAATACTTGACCCAGTAGGGAGAGCAAAAGAATAAGAATAAGGCAACTCAGAACCAAAAAAAAAAACAAACAAACAAACAAAAAAAACCGTGCCGCCCCTCTGTGCTCTGTCGAAAAGGGATAGAAAGTAGGAAACTGGTTTAAAGGAGATCAACTCGTGGCCATTTCACAGCTAGTGAGTCCTTAGGCCCAGGGTAATCTGCGTGAGTCTTAGGGCCCCTTGAAGAACACTAATGAGAAGAGCTTCATTTACCGAGATATTTCAATTGGGGTCTGGAGGCAATCAAAATGGCTGTCTTTCAGAGACTGTGCTCCTATAGGCTGTTCTTGCTCCGGGCTTCCCCCGCATCCCCACTCTCCCCAAACCACTTTTACCAATGTGTTTCATCAGAAAAAGAATTGAGAGCTTTTATTTCCATAGGACATAGAATTTGAAGAAACCACTTGAATCCCAACCAAAAACAACCCTCCATTTGCCCATCAAGATTGGGAAACCTAGGCCTCGAACAGGAAGTGACTCACAGCTCTTTTCATAGGAGCCAGACCTCAAACTTTGACTCTGGTTCCCACCTCAGTATTTTTTATACTGTTGGGGAATATAATTAAAAACAAACTCTCTTCCCAAACCGGAAAACTTCTCCACAAAGGTTGGAGAGAAAGAAAACAATTTTATTATTGAACAAGCATTAAACCAGAATATGATGCATATCAGGGGCCATCAATCCACAAAGAGATTACAAAGATAGAAAGAAATCTTACCCTTTTATATAGTTTTCTATGAGCTGAATTTTTTCCCTTAAAAATTCATATGTTGAAGTCATAACTTGAGTGACCTCAGAATATGACTGCATTTAGAGATACAGCCTTTAAAGAGGAAGTTAAAGGACACCTGTGGCTCAGTTGGTAGGGTATGCGACTCTCAATCTCAGGGTCATGAGTTCAAGCCCCATGTTGGGCATGAAGCCTACTTAAAAGTAATAATAATAAATAAAATAAAAATAAAAAGGTACTTAAAGGGAACACCCTAATCCAATCTGACTGGTAGCCTTCCAAGAAAAGGAAATTTGGACACACAAAAAGCCAGCAAGGATGTGCACACATTGGAAAAGTCATGTAAGGACACAGTGAGAAGGCAGTCATTTGCAAGCCGAGGAGATGCCTCAGAATAAAACAAACCTGCTAACACCTTCAGCCTCCAGAAATGTGAGAAAATCAGTTTCTGTTCTTTAAACCACCCAGTCTGTAGTATTTTGTTATGGTAGCCCCAGCAAACCAAGAGCCAAGCAGATGCAATCCAATTCATATATGTTCTCAAGATAAACAATAACTAGTCTTCAAGGTAAGAGGACTTGACAGCACCATCTGTCACACACATAATTCATCCTAGATTCACCTGGTAATTGAAGTGGCCACCTAAGTTGGCTAATTGGCTTTATTAAAAAATTAAAATATAATTTTCATATCTTTATGAAAGAAGGTAGTTTTACAACTTGGAGCTAGGTACCCACTGAAGCTAGGCTCCTACCTTTCCCATAGAACTGGGAAGTTGGGTTACTATCTTATCTCCCTTGATGATTATGTTTCAAAGGGATGGTTCACAAGATCGGTGGTGGTGTCACTGCACAACAATGTGAATCCTACTTAATGCCGCTGAACCATTCACTTTAAAATGGTCAACATGATCAATTTTATGTTATATGTAGTTTACCACAATAAAAAAAAAAGGAGAAGTCTGAGAAAGACATTCCTCGTTTGTAAAACTGGCAGGATGCTTTTAAAAAGACATATATGGGGCGCCTGGGTGGCTCAGTTGGTTAAGCAACTGCCTTCATCTCAGGTCATGATCCCAGAGTCCTGGGATCAAGTCCTGCATCGGGCTCCCGGCTCCATGGGGAGTCTGCTTCTCCCTCTGACCTTCTCCCCTCTCATGTTCTGTCTCTCTCTCTCTCTCAAATAAATAAATAAAATCTTAAAAAAAAAAAGACATATATATCTGAAAGGGTCTGAGAAAGCTGAGAAATAATTTATAAATTTTCTAAAGAAAATGCTCTAAGAAAAAAGAGAAGGAAAGTTTTTTCTCTTACTCTCAACAGGGAGAATTAAGTCTCATATTTAATTTGTATTTGCCCTTAAAATCTAAACCTTATTCTCTAATTTCACACTTAAGGAAACGGAGGCCCAGAATGATGAAAGAGCTTGCCCAAGGTCACCTACTCGGTGAAAGGCAAACCTTGGCCTTGAATTCAGGTGTCCTGACACTCAGGCTAGTGCTCACTTTTGAGATCCCTCCAGAGTCAATAAAACCCCTATACCTGTATCTGGAGAAGCAGCATCTTATCTTTTATCTACAGCTCACTGCCTAGCTACTATGCATTTTAAACAGGCAGCATCTGTGTGGCTAGAGCCAACATGATGTCTCATCTCAGTTTGGGTCAAATACAAACTACCAAAAAGCCTCTTTGGGGTCCTCACTCCCTGCCACAAGGGGAAGGAAAATGAGACCGTGAATAGTACCTCTGACACAGTGCTTAGGGAAGTTCTTCTGCATCCCTCTCTCATTGTCTTGATTTGGACAGGTGGTATAATTTTGGTACACCCCATCTGCTTCGAAGCCAAGAAAAGCCCTGTGAAGGTAGTACAGAAGAAACAAAGCTTGAAGGGGTTAGAGAAGAAAATCCTGGTGCTTGGCTCAATGTGGTGCCCCCTCTAAGAGCCTGGATTATATTGTTCAGAGCACTAACAGTGACTATGTTTCAATAGCATTTAAAAGTTCCCAAAGTATGGTAAAACCATTATTATCATCACAACAACTCTTCGGATAAAAAGGAAGTCTTTTATACATACCATCACCTTCCTCTTCCCCTTCCCCTAACACACACACACACACACACACACACACACACACACACACACACCACTTCACCTTCCAGTCAAAATACACAAATACATGTTTCCCCTCATATCACACCCACTTTTTTTAAACCTTCAAGACATTCAGGAGATTGACCAAGACGGCAACAGAGGGGCTTTTGAGCTCCCCTCCTCCCAGAGACACACTGAATATACAGCTAGTCAAAGCAATTTCTTCTGAAAGAAATGCAGAAACTAGCTGAGCAACTCTTACACGCCAGGCAGATGAAAAAATGTCCACATTGAAACAAGTAGGAAAGGCTGAGACACACTCTCATTGTAGACTCTACCCTCAGGGCAGTGCCATGCATCTGGGAGGGAAATCCCAAGTTCTGGCTTCTCCCTAAAGTGCACAGAGTTTGAATCCCATTTTTAGTACTCTAACTTTTAAGATTCCTGAATGATGGGTCCCCAAAACACCTAGCTCTGAAAGCCAACTGGGATGGCATTAATTCACAAGTCCCACAGAACCATAGTAAACACAGAAGCAGTTCTTAATGAGTGCACAATTACTCACTACAGCTATACCTTCAGGGAGCCGGCAAAAATGCCTATTTTCCAGTCTTTCTCCGAAAGGAGTCCATCTGTATACTTTTGAAAGCTGCTGCCCAAGGGTCAGGCTTCTAATTTACCACAGTGGACACCTTCTCCACTTTCTCCCTCTAGCCTGCTCTGAGTCACCAGTATCAACCTGGAAGGGGGTATACACATGTCTGTGCCGTTTTGCAGCCACCACCCAAGAGATGTCTTCCCATATCATCTGCCTTTGATAACCAACAGGGCTTGCATTCACAAGTCTCACAGGACTGTAGCAAACAAAGACACAGTTCTTGATGAGTGCAGGTGTGGCTATACACTTGGGCTAACTACAGAGGAAGCAAACAAAAACCTGGAAGGGGTGGGGCACCTGGGTGGCTCAGTGGTTTAAGCCTCTGCCTTAGGCTCGGGTCATGATCTCAGGGTCCTGGGATCGAGGCCTACATCTGCTCTCTGCTCAGCGGGGAGTCTGCTTCCCTCTCTCTCTCTGCCTGCCTCTCTGCCTGCTTGTGATCTCTCTCTCTGTCAAATAAATAAATAAAATCTTTAAAAAAAAAAAAACCTGGAAGGGGTTAAATACATACTTGTCCAGTAGCTGCCTGAAGGTCCAGCTTTTAATCAGCTTTCATCTGGTTGCTGAACTTGATCTTCCCCTTTGGGATACTGCCAGGTCTTGGCACACCTACAGCTAGGTAGTCCTTCAGAATTAAAGGAGACATAAAGAGTTTTCCAGAAAAAGCAAAAGCTAAAGGAGTTCATCACCATTAGACCTGAAACTATAAAATTCCTAGAAGAAAATACAGGGAAAAGTTTCCTGAGCTTGGCCTTGACGATGATGATTTTTTGGGTATGACACCAAAAGCACAAGCAATAAAAGCAAAAATCAACAGATGGGACTACATCAAACAAACAAACAAACAAACAAACAACAGGCTTCTGCATAGCAAAAGAAACAATCAACAAAATGAAAAGGCAGTCTATGGAATAGGAGAAAATATTTGCAAGCCATACATCGGTTAATATGGGGTTAATATCTAAAATATGTAAGAAATTCTTACAAATCAATAGCAAAAAACCAAATAACCTGATTAACAATGGACCAAAAACAAAAACAAAAACCCCAAAAACCAACAACCCTGAATAGACATTTCTCCAAGGGAAAAATATTTAAAGATCATGATATCTTAATCTTCAAATAAACACAAACCATAGAGACATGATACTTGGCAATCTTTCTCAATGAGAATCCCTTGATTAAATTAATCTTACAGACAATATTTTTAACTACTTTTTTTTAAAGATGTTATTTATTTATTTATTTATTTGGCAGAGAGAGATCACAAGTAGGCAGAGAAGCAGGCAGAGAGAGGGGAAAGCAAGCTCCCTGCTGAGCAGAGAGCCCGATGCAGGGCTCGATCCCACGACCCTGAGATCATGACCGGAGCTGAAGGCAGGGGCTTTAACCCACTGAACCACCCAGGCGCCCCAAACTACTTTTTTTAAATTCTCCTAAAGATAATGCATAGCTAGAACCATTTCTAGATCCAGTGGAGAAAAGTTAGTTCATTACACACAATGGATTCTTTAAGCAGTGAGGCATAATTCCTTCATGAAATACATGGGAAAGATTTAATAGCCTGAGGAAGAGGGAAAGGTAAGAAGAAAGCCTGGGTTTCAGGATTTGGACCTGAGAAGGTGGAAGTTCTATTTACTGAAACAAGAAATAATACCCTACCCTCAGCCATCTGGTTGTAGAATAGTCTTCTTCATCTAGAGTAGTATTTCTTGTCCTTTTTGCCCAATTTCCCGAGATGTCCCAAAACCATGTTCTCATTTTCTTTCTTTTTTTTTTTTTTGTTTAAAGATTTTATTTATTTACTTGAGAGAAGAGGGAGAGCACAAGAGAGGGGTGGGTCAGAGAGAGAAGGAGACTCCCCACTGATCGTGGAGCCCGATATGGGACTCAGTCCTGTGACTCCAGGATCATGACCTGAGCCAAAGGCAGCTGCTTAACCAACTGAGCAACCCACGTCTCATTTTCTATTTGCCTACATCCTGTCTCTATTCTCAGTTGATTGGGGACTAATTCTTGGAGATGACACGAAGTCAGTGTTTTGTAATCATGAATTCAAGGACAGGGTCTATGCAGCTATATCTCTGTAATCTCACACAGTGTCTACCACAGAACAGAACTCCATACATACTGAGTGAATAATTAGGAATGCATATGATGGCTAAACCATTTGGGACTTTTTTTTTTTTTAAAGGTTTATTTATTTATTTAACAGAGAGAGAGACACAACCAGAGAGGGAACACAAGCAGAGGGAGTGGGAGAGGAAGCAGGCTCCCCACAGAGCAGGAAGCCTGATGTGGGGCTCCATCCCAGGACTCTGGGATCATGATGGAGCCGAAGGCAGGCGCTTAGCAACTGAGCCACCCAGGAGCCCCCCATTTGGGACTTCTGAAGCAAGAAAGCAACTTGAGATTTGTGTTTAAAAGGATTACCCTGGCTATAGTGTGTAGAATCTCCTAAAGCAGGTTTTCTCAACCTTGGCACTTACTGCTATTTGATCAGGTTAAATCTTTGTTGTGGGGGGCTGTCTGGTGCATTGTAGGATGTTTCACAACATCCCTAGCCTCTAGCTACTAAGTACCAGTAGAATTCAGTTATGAAAGCCAAAAATGTCTCTCCAGAAATTGGCAATGTTCTCTGGGAAGCGAAACTACCCTTTGATGAGAACCACTGTCCTAAAGGGAAAAGAAGATGAAAGATCATTCACGTGGCCATTCACCAGATAATGTTATAGGAGGAAGAAGGAAGTGTACTCACATTGTTTGAAAACATCTACAAAGTGCTGGGCACTACGTATGTTACCATATTTTAAAGAGGAACATGGGATAAGAGAGCCCCACCTGCCCACACCACCTGCCCCCAGAAATCCCTTCAGGATTACCTGAGGTCAAGCTCCCAAATGATTTAACCCTAAGACAGACACCATCATTTTTCCTGGCCCCACTTGAGCACAGTGAAGCCTAATTCCCACGCCATGTCAAAGAGGAGTATTTGACATTATTCCATGGACGTTAATTTACGTTATTCAGGGGAGGCCTCAAAATCACTTTTCAGTCAGCTCCCAGGGGAAACAGAGCAGATTTTTCTTTGGCACAAGCTGGTCAAACTTCAGGACTTGGTTGTCTTCTTCCTTTCCCCAGGCCCTCATCCATCCTTGGGGAAACCTCTCCCTGGGGACCATACAGCAGCTGCGCTAAGCGCTAATGCTGGAGCTGGCCAGCCTTTCCGGGGAGGTCCGGCTCAGAGGGCCCTGGCAGGTGCCTCTGGGTTCACTCAGCAGCCTGGGGGCTCGGCCGGCTCCTCTCTGCTCCCACCAACACCCGCTGGTTGCTGCTGGTATTAATAACCCTCGCGGCAGGAGTCTTCGCACCAGAATCAGGGCTGTCTGGGTAATTATCTAGTGGCCTAGGACCAGTCAGTAAATTACTCTGTGACCTGGGAATTCAGCAGGTTACCACCATCACTCAGGCCTGCTCACTTTATTGCTCTCACCTCCTGCTGCCCTGGCATTTATTTGTCTAGTTTACATTCAGAGCATTGATTTCATGCCTTTTGTTTTCCATCTTGGAGGTAAGAAGTAGCCCCTCTGAGGAGACCAGTTCTCAGGTCAGTGCAGTGACACGGGGAGGGGGAATAGTGGAAGTTTTGTTTTGTGCAATCTTTTAGTATGCCCCCAGCACATCAGCACCTGCTTACTGTGGCACTCCCAAATGTTTTTCAATCTTTTTTGTCAGAGTTGTGACACATTCCAGTAAACTACCTGTCTATGTAATCTTGCTTACTAGGGAAAGGAAAGTCAGGGAAAGAGAATCTCATGTCACTGCCACCTCACATACTGCATGTCAACTATACCAAATGGGAATAGCACATTCACACTAATGTTCCCCAACGCAATAGTCTCTCTCCTCAGAGCACTTGTTCCCTTTATCTAGAGCACTCTGCCCTCCCCTTCACTACACTTTTACTCAATTTTCAGGTCTTATCTTGAGTGTCACTCCCTCCACCCAGAAAGCTTTTCCTCACCCATCTGTAACATTGTCAGGTAACTGGTGCCCCTTTGGGACAGCCATAGCTGTCCTAAAGGTTTTCCTTTATTATAGGACTAACTCCAGTTGGTTGCAAGACTTGTTTTCTTGCTTGTCCTGTCTTTCAGATTATGAGCTCAGTAAGAACAAGAACCAACCCACGTCTCTGCAAGGCCCCCATTTAAAGTAGCCAAAGAAAATTAATAAATAGACATAGGAAGGTATCCCCTAACTCTTTCCTCCAGACAAACCTCATTCCCAGCTTCAATTCAGTCAAGATATGCACTTACATATCCAACACCATTCTCCAAAGATGGCTGTTACGAAGTTTCCCAGTCGGGAAACTATAGCTTCAGCTAAGGGCAAATGTTTTGTTGAGTTAAAATGAATTATACATTTAGAAGAGAATTCTTAAAAGAATAATTAAAAATAATACTTTAAATAAAGTAAGATAAAATAAAAAGTGAACAACGTTATTCGACAATATTCTAGGTTGACTGTGGCACTTTCACATTTATGTTCACATTTTCAGTACGGTTCTCACAGTGACTTTAAGTGGCAGACATTATTATCCCGGGTTCACAAACTAGAGAAATAGACTCAAAGCGATCTTATTTTGACCCAAAGTCAACAGAGCGATTTGCAGAATCCAAATCTGTATTACTTTTCTCCCCTCTTGTGCTTCCCTTTCCCACCCATCTCCCCACCCCCACGCCAGCCCCAAAAAGGAGCAGCTCAGCCACTCTTCAACTCAGGTGTAAGATGTTAGGATCCCACGAGTGACCCCTCACCCAGCACTCAGTAAAAGCAGGCGCTAAGACCTGGGCCCTTTTCAGAGATACCATTCCTGCTGATGACCACAGCCTCAGCTTTTCAGCGCGCTGTGAAGAAAGTAGGCATGTGTTGTACATTTTGCTCTCAGCATTCAGAGGAAAACACTTGCTTTCTGCTAGTCCTTTGGGTTCCTCTAGACTTTTCCTGGGCTTTTATACAGCTGAGAAGGTGAAGCGTAAGGGTATCAAAAGTGGCAAACAGTCCCTACCTCTGGAGACAGGCATTTACTAGAAGAAAGAACGGACCAATGGCTTCCGAGAGCATTGTTCAGCCACATTCGAGAAGGGATTAAGCAGATACATTCAGCTATTCTAACAGATTTTCTTTAAGCCTTGAATACGCCTCTCACACTCACTCAGATAATCACATTAGTTTTGTCATTAAAAGCTCCCTTTTATAGAAAGTACCTAAACCGCTTAAACCACCCAGAGAGGTTGCATACATTATCAAACACCAAGACAAACAAAAGGGATTTTCTGTGCCACAACTCAGTTTTCCTTATTCCTCAGAAAATTTGGGAAATAGAGGAAGGAGTGATTTTTCAAATAGACAGTGGCAGGGCAGCAGTCCTCACTCCTCCCTTCCCTTGGCAGCGGAACTGGGAAGACAAGAAAACTCCTTCAGCATTGAGGCAGTAGAAAACAAAAGTTAAGACAGAGATGAAGACAGTAGGGCAAGGAGGGGGTGGAAAGAAGTGTGCTTGCCTCTCCGCACAGGAAATTGCATTTGGAACCAAGGAAGAGTAGAAAAGCACAAGATTTGGGATCAGACAAGGGCTGCTTACTAGATCTGAGGCCATGGTTGGGGGTGGGAGAGAGTCACGTCATTTCTCTTGGCTTCATGATCCTCCTTTATAAAATGGAGGTAATATCTGCCTTGCCTCCCAGAGGGCCAGGAATGTTGAGGGGCTCAAATGAGAAAAGACAGGCGGCAGAGTTCTTAATCTATAAAGTATGATACCAGCATTACAGGGTTTTAGTTTTATGAACCCCCTAACAATAGAAACTTTCTTTTTTTTTCATAGTAACATGGTTGGTGTCTAATGCTTGATACATAATGTGTACTGAATTTTTTTTATTTTTATTTTTTAAAGATTTTATTTATTTATTTGATAGAGAGAGAGAGATCACAAGTAGGCAGAGAGGCAGGCAGAGAAAGAGGGGGAAGCAGGCTCCCCGATGAGCAGAGAGCCCGATGCGGGGCTCGATCCCAGGACCCTGAGATCACAACCTGAGCCAAAGGCAAAGGCTTTAACCCACTGAGCCACCCAGGCGCCCCTGAATTTTTTTTTAATAATGGTTTTGTTGCCCTTCTCACAAAGCTCCATCCACCCTGCAAATGCTCATCCCTCAGTCTCGATACAAATGTTTTTTCTCCTTTAAAGCCTTCCTCAAACCTGCAGGGTGAATTCATCACATGTGCTTTCATGCTTCCACAGCATCCTGAATGCAACACAAATTCTTAGCCCCATCATCTGACATTGTGACCACCTCTCCCTGTCAACACTGGGCTTCTTGAAAACAACCTAGCTTTGCCTTTGAATTCTTACTATCTAATACTTCAATAAATGTTCCAATGGACAAATGATAAATGAAGAAATAATCTAAAGAATTAGTTATTTGGCCCAGGAAAGCTAAATTCAAGGAATAACTTAAGAATCAGTCTCCAGCAAACCATAAGAGACTCCTAAACTCACAAAGCAAACTAAGGGTTGCTGGGAGGTGGTGGGGGTAGGTATATGGACGTTGGGGAGGGTATGTGCTATGGCAAATGCTGTGAAATGTGTAAGCCTGATGATTCACAGACTTGTACCCTGGGGTAAATAATACATTATATGTTAATAAAAAAATTAAAAAAAAAAAAAAAGAATCAGTCTCCAGGGATGCCTGGGTGGCTCAGTTGGTTGAGCAACTGCCTTCGGCTCGGGTCATGATCCCAGCGTCCTGGGATCGAGTCCCACATCGGGCTCCTTGCTCAGCAGGGAGCCTGCTCCTCTCTCTGCCTCTGCCTGCCGCTCTGCCTGCTTGTGTTCTCTGTTAAAATAAATAAATAAAATCTTAAAAAAAAAAAAAAAGAATCAGTCTCCACAGGGGTGCCTGGGTGGCTCAGTGGGTTAAAGTCTCTGCCTTCGGCTCAGGTCATGATCTCAGGGTCCTGGGATCCAGCCCCGCATCCGGCTCTCTGCTCAGTGGGGAGCCTGCTTTCCTCTATCTCTGTCTGCCTCTCTGCCTACTTGTGATCTCTCTCCTCTCTGTCAAATAAATAAATAAAATCTTTTAAAAAAATTCATTAAGAATCAGTCTCTACAATAAAGGTTATTAAATTTTAGAGAGGAGTGTGTCTGTACTAAACATTGTGCTATTGTATTATTTACAATGTAAGACTAATGGGTACATTGAATTAATGATGTTTTTCATCTCCTTTGTGGGGTAAAACTTGAGGAAAGGGTCTTAAATTACAATAGAGAAGATTAAAGGTCAGACTAAGTTTCTCAACATCAACATTATTGCCATTTTGAGTCAGATAACTCTTTGGTGTGGGAGGCTGTCCTCTGCATTGTCGGATGTCTATTCACTAGATACCAGCCTACCCCCAAGTTGTGACAACCAATAATACCCCCAGACATTGCCAAATGTCCCCTGGGGGGGGGACAAAAATTGATACCAGTTGAAAACCACTTCCTTACTTACACCTCAAGACTAAATTCCTGCAGGTGAGGGTTTTTGTGGCATCAGAAAAAGAGACAAAAGAGATGGTGGAACTCTGACTATAAGTTCCTTAAAGATAAAGCACAAGGTTTATTTTATTGATTTATATTGTCCCTTCCATTCTGAAGGTAGGAAGTTGGACCAAATGAAGTGACATCACGGTAACATATAAAATGTCTTCTGTCAACTGCCAGGGAAATTTTTTTTTTTTTAAAGATTTTATTTATTAATTTGAAAGAGCGAGAGAGCACAGCAGGGGAGAGGGAAAAGCAGACTCCCCTCTGAGCAGTGAGCCTGACATGGAGCTCGATCCCAGGACCATGGGATTGTGACCTGAGCTGACGGCAGATAGATGCTTAACCAACTAAGCCACCCAGGCACCTTCTTTAAAAAAAAAAAAAAAAAAGATTGATTTATTTGAGAGAGAGTGTGTGCATGCATGTGTGGGGGAAGGACAGAGGGATAGGATCTCAAGGAGACTTCCCACTGAGCATGGAGCTAGACACGGGGCTCAGTTTCACAACCCTGAGATCATGACCTGAGCCAAAATCAAGAGTCAAACGCTTACAAACTAAGCCATCCAGGTGCCCTGTAAGGTAGAGTTCTGAAACAGGAATCTAATAGATAGCCTTTGTTGATGAGAGAAGGAAGTCTTTTATTTATCAAATCACCAGGCTACTTCACTGTATTGTACATAGTCAAGGGCATGTACTGTACACCCTCATAGCACTTTCCATAGAACCCGAGCAAAAAGTTTCATTTATAGTTTAATTATGCTGAAGTTATGGACTTGATGGTTTTCTGTAAATCTTTCTTTGCCTATTTATCTCTAGATTTCAGGAGCTATATAAAAAAGAAAAATACAAATTAAAATCATCCCCCACAGCTACAGAGGAAATTTGATAACAGAGGCAAACATCTCTGCAGGGGAAGAAGCACCTGATTCCTTGTCTCCGCTCTGCCTCCACATGGCTGGTGAGCTACCGTTGGTCCCATAGCGAGTTAACAGAATATTCAGGTGTCTGAACTTGTTTTTTTTCAAACTACTTCATTTGTGCTATAAAACATCATTCCTTCTCCCTCTTCAAATGTCTACTAAGGCATTAGAAACTGGCCAAGAAACATCTGTCTGGCAAAATTTTGGCTGAGGGTGTTCCTCTGAACACTATATAATCTATTTCTAGATTAAGCCAAATCAGCAAAAAACATATATTCCAGTAGTGTATTTCATTAGCTCATTATAGAAAAATTGTTATAGTATGGTGTTAAGACTTTCCTCTAGGGGCACCTGGTGGCTCAGGTGGCATCTGCCTTCAGCTCAGGTCATGATCTCAGGGTCTTAGGACTGAGCCCCAGGTAGGGCTCTTGGCTCAGCGGGGAGCCTGCTTTTCCTTTCCCTCTGCCTGCCGCTCCCTCTGCTCGTACTCTCTCTGCCAAATAAATAAAATCTTAAAAAATAAAAAAAAGACTTTCCTCTAAAGGATTGTGTGAGGCTGAATATTATGAGATTTAGCAATATGTATAAAGAAATTGAAGATCTCATCACATTTTCCCCCTCTCTAAGGCTCCATCAGGAAATTCCAGCCTGGGCTCCTCCAGGTTGATTAGTCTGATTTATTTTATGCACAGTGTGAACTGTTTAACTGACTTTGTCTTCTTCTTTGCAGATGGTTGCTAGAAAACAGCCACATTTTTTTGGCCCCTGTCTTTAAAAAATATATAGGATTCCAACGCAGTATTTCTCAATGAGTGCTTGGCAAAGCACTACTGCTTCAAGTGTTGCTTAAAAAGGGGTTCTGAATCAAGTAAGTTTGGAAAATGTTGCATTCTTCACAATGCACATGGTGCATCAAAGTTTGAGAGATTTTGTAGTAAAGATAATCTGTTAAAATTTATTTCAACTATGTTCAAACATTTTCATCATGTATACCTTCTTGATGAAATACCCACTAACATCTGGCCTTATTAGCATTCTGTGGAACCTGTTTGATAAATGCTGCTTTATGATTTGCATTCCTAGATCCAGTTTACATCTCTATCCCTTTTAAATCTCTTCTGTCCCACTCTTGCTGTGTTTAATGTATATCTTTAGAACAAACAACTTTAGAACCAGATGTAACAAAAATTTAAAAATTAATATATTAAATAAACATGTTAGCTCTATGACCTTGGGCAGGTAACTTCTACACTCCAGGCCTGAGCTGCTTATTAAAGGTGTCAACCACGTTAAACACACATGTAGAACTGAATGTCCAAGACTGAGTTCACACTCTGCTACCGGAAGCGTCCATCCTCCCATCTCCCTTAGTAGGTAACAAAATCTATTGGAACCAGACCCTTCTTTGACCCTTTGCACTGGAAAACAGCTTCAGAGATATCTATCCACTTGCATGTCTGTTTCTAATGGTCTAGGTCCCACCTAACCTCAAGACAGAGTTGCATTCAGCCCCCTTGACAGAGTGCCAGGCTGACATAGTGCGAGAGGGAGCCAGGAGCACACTCAGTTGAAGAGTGGGAAAACCAGGAAGTCTGAGTTCTAGAGGTATTGAGTACGAAGACATCCCCTTTCCTAAATCTAGGAAAGCCTGGGACGGGAGGTCACATGAACACATCAGAGCTGTGAAAGGTGCTTGGCTACAGAGATCGATGGATAGAAAGCTTGGCCTTTCCACCCTGATATAAATTTATATCACTTTCCACTATTCATATAAATTTACAGCGGGCCTACTGAGACCTGGCTGCCAAACCCCGTTCTAGATGCTGATTACTAGAAAGAATAAGACATAGTTCCTGCTCTCAAAGAACTTGGTCTTTCTAAAAAGAGGGTGAGAACATTTAGCAAAATATCATAATTGGGGATATGTGTACTAGATTAGAGGTAGTTGGGCACACTTTAAGGTACTAGAGATGCAGAGATGAATAAAACAGACAATCCTTACCTTGGTGGAGCATACATTGTCACTGACATACTACGTATGAACCTGGTTCTTTGAGACCATAAATAAGGAAACCATTCATTCCCTTTAGGAAAACTGAGAAAGACTTCACAGTAGAAGTAATCGAGTTGACCTGGGCTTTTGCACACAAGTTTGTCAGTGAAAACACACTGGAGGGTAATGCTAGGAAAGGAATTTCGGAGGAAATTTGGAGTGACTGAATGCCAAGGCATCAGGAAAGTAATAGCTGGCAAGTAAGAACAGGAAATGAGTGCAGAGAGAGGTAGATCCCGATTTAAGCCATGGTTGTACCACAGCACAAGTGGTAGGTTGGCTAAGTGCAGCCATATGTACTAAGGTTGTAGGTTAGATGTGTAGGGCTTAATTAATGTATCATGGTAGGTACAACACAGTAGTGGCTTCTGCAGTTTCCTGAACACTAGTTCCTTGAACTAACATCTCATGCTTTGATTACCATCTATTCACCAAGGCTTTCTAACTCAAACTGGATTCCAGACCTTTTTTATTTTTTTTAAAGATTTTATTTATTTATTTGACAGAGGGAGAGAGATCACAAGTAGGCAGAGAGGCAGGCAGAGAGAGAGCGGGAAGCAGGCTCCCTGCTGAGCAGAGAGCCCAATGAGGGGCTCCATCCTAGGACCCTGAGATCATGACCTGAGCCGAAAGCAGAGACTTTAACCCACTGAGCCACCCAGGCGCCCCTGGATTCCAGATCTTTACATCCAACAGCCCTACTCAACAGCTAGTTCTATGTGGTTATTTCAAATTGCATAAAACTCAGCCTAACAAAACTGAACTGAACCCACAGTCTTCCTGCCAAACTTGGTCACCCCCTACCCTCTGGTGCTTTTTGCCACTGTACAGCACCACATCTATCCAAATATGTAAGCCAAAAATCATCCTCATATCTCAGAGAACACATCACCAAATCCCACTGATATTCCTTACTAAATCTCTCCCAACTTCATCTACTTCTCATTACCACCTCTACCACCCTAGTCAAAGCTACCCTCTTCTCTAACCTGGACAAATGCAAAAATGATGTGGTCTCTACATCACAGGCTTGCCCCCTACAATACATATTCTAACATGAATTTTTTATTTTATTTTATTTTTAAGATTTTATTTATTTATTTGACAGAGAGAGAGAGATCACAAGTAGGCAGAGAGGCAGGCAGAGAGAGAGGGGGAAGCAGCCTCCCCGCTGAGCAGAGAGCCCCATTCGGATGTGGATGCAGGGCTGGATCCCAGGACCCTGAGATCATGACCTGAGCTGAAGGCAGAGGCTTTAACCCACTGAGCCACGTAGGTACACCCAACAGGACCTTTTTAAATGAAAATGTGTTTATGTCATGCCCCTCCTAGGACCATCACTGATTTCTCATTCCTTATAAATGACTCCTAATCATGGTCTCCTTAAATGAGCTTTCTCCCTGCCCAAATATGCAGATTCATCTTGTGGCACTTTCCCTGTGGTCTGTTTTCCTACAACAGTGGCCTCCTTTCAGTTCCTGGAATATGCTACACCCCATATGCTACAAAAGCATATGGCTTTCGTACATGCCACTTTCTCCACTCCTTCCTATATAGCTTCCATTCACACTTAGATCACAGCTAAAACCTCACATCTCTAAACAGCATTCTCTTCTTCTTCCTGTAAACTAGCTCAGATTCTCTGCTAATAACCCTTACTCTTCAGGACATTTATACCAACTCAGTGTATAACTTGACATTTAGTGTCTTTCTACCACTAGAACATAAACCTTATTAGAACAGATAATATATTTGCTTTTTCACCATTGTTTTCTCCAAGTCCCAGAATGCCTTAGGCCTTGTAGGTGGTCTGTAAGAACAGGAAAAGCTGCATTCTCCATTACCATTTTTCGAGAGTCACAATGCATATTTATAGATTAAAAACAAAAAACAAGTATGTAACTTTGCTTAACCCATCATTTTCCAAACTAGCTTAACTGTGGATCTTTCCACTACATAAGTATTGGCATTTTGTTGGCTACTTATGTTCTGGAAAACACTGTGAGATAGATAGATAGATAGATAGATAGATAGATAGATAGATAGATAGATATAATTTGTTTGCCTGAAAACACTGTGAGATATATATATATATATATGTTTGCCTGAACTGCTTCCTCTCCAACAGTTTATCTCTAAATCCATGGTTTTCATTCATCCACAGGGGCCTGAAGACACCATGTTGGGAAGTTGTCATGGGCCTGTACCAGCAGAGAAAAAGCTGGTCTGCAGAGAAAGGATGAAGCAACCATGGGAAGAGACACTTTAGGCAAAGATCCCACACTCAGATGGGATCAGGCAGGATAACAGGAATG
The DNA here is from genome assembly GCA_028533885.1 of Nasua narica. Classification (NCBI taxonomy): domain Eukaryota; kingdom Metazoa; phylum Chordata; class Mammalia; order Carnivora; family Procyonidae; genus Nasua; species Nasua narica. The sequence goes on from CM052815.1 coordinate 52,840,541, forward strand.
AGGTGAATTGATGGGGTATTTCCTGTCTCGAGATATTCAAATTCAGAATTCTTTCAACTGGTGGTTCTTAAAGTATGATCCCCCCAGTATCACCTAGAAACTTGTGAGAAAAGCAACTTCCCAGGGTCCACCCCCATGACATATTACAAACCCTGGGATGAGGCTAAGCAATCAGTGTTTTAACAAGCCCTTTAAGTAACTCTGATGCTCATATACATTTTACACTGCTGACCAATTATAAAAATCTGAGGAATAAATCTCACCCACAGGCTGGTGACCTCTGTTGAAAGTGAAATGAAACAACTCAGCAGTCTTGACCTTTCATGACTTTCTAGACCCTGGTTCCACTCTCTCACAATTCCTACTTTTATTCAAATCCTGGAGCTATTCCTGCATAGTTCCAACAAATTTCCTCTTCTGCATAAGCTGGTTTGGTGACGTTCTGTTGCTTATCCAAACAGACATTTCACTATATCGATTTTAAAAACAACAAAACAAAACCTCGATTCAAGGCCTGGTTCTATCAGAAATGAACTGTAACAAGTCCTGTCTCTCTGGCCACAATGCCATCACCTATAAATGATGGGTTTGAACTGGATGATAGCTGAGGTACCCTCACTTTCTAATATAATAGACTAGACGTTGATTCCTCTGGGTAATCTCTTGATCCTACAGATCCCTTAAGAAAGATTCCTATTTCTTTCATTCTATCTATTGACTCCAGGTAGTTAAACTAACAAAAATAGAAATAAAAACACCCAATTCTTTAGGTCCCTCTTTCATTGTCTTTCAAAGGCATCATCTATCAATGAGAAAAATGCTTTAAATAAGTCTTATTTCATGTTCCAATTCTTTTTCAATTTAAAATTAAATTCTAGCATATTATAATTAGGCTAACTTAAGGTTGCTGTCTGTAATGAAACATACATTGAAAACATTACATAAGACCAAATTATACTTGCATAAAAATCTAGCAATTTTTGGCAATATGTCTCTTCACAAAAATGTAATTCATTCAAACAACTACTATGAAATCAAACGGCAAAATATTTTAAGATTTTAAATAAGTATAAGATTTCAAGGAAAAAGCACAAAAATCAGTAGCACCTAAAATAAGTAGTAAGCATCTCCTCTATTAAGCCTTTAAACCCTGCATTATATAACTTCTTAGTTGATAGAGAATAAAAACTAGTATTGTTTTGACCCTTAAATTCTCACTCCAGCAGACTTTGCTCTGATGCTGAAACGAAAATAGTGACCAAATGCTTTGATGGACAACTCATTACAATGAGAACTGAAGGCTTCCGAAACCAGACAAAGATTTTTTCTGTATCTCCCAGATGCTGGGAAACTAAGGGAAATATTTCAGTTTCCCACCCAAGAATGTACTCCACATCTGCACTTTATAAAAAAAATAAGTGCTTTAGAAATGACTGAGTCCATGGTACAATTTTTGAAAAGCAGAAAATGTTTCCAAGGCAGGGTGAAGAAAAAAAAATTACTGAGAGAAAATAAAAAGAAATAAGGGGGAAGAAATCTTTCAACAGAGTAGAAACTGTTAGTCTCTCTCTGTGTCCCTGAAAGGTTTTGATCCAACCCTATTTGTTATCCTAGAAAAGCTCTTCTGAAGAAAGGTCTCAGTGTAAGAACTGCTTGAAAGAAGCCAACCCCTTGGAAATAGGAACGGCTCAGCCATTTATTAATGTCAAATATGCTGCCTGCATGAATTAGTCAGCTTGTCTTTTGGAAGCCATACAGAAAAGTTCTCGTGCACCTGCCTCTTAGCACCCTGACACTTCTGACTTTAATGACAGCAGTAACAACCACCAGGAAATAAAATTTAAAAAACAAAATGCTGAATATAACTACATTCTATCTTCTAAATAGTTCATTTATCAATTTTTGAAGACTTCTCACTGCAGTATCATCAGTGACTGCAGTATATAAAAGCTTGCTCGAATGTAAAAGCAAAAGCAAAACAGAGTCATTCTCCTAAACTGGCAAAATGTAACCAAATTACCACAAAACTGACCTTAGGAACAAAGAGAAATGGAGCAGAAAAAGGCCAGATTTCTTACTGGCAGTATGACAGTGGCAAATATCCCAGAACGGAAAAAAGCCACCAAATAGAAGAGAGAAAATTAAAGGACTTTCCAAAAGCAGCCAAGCCCAGTGTACACAGCATTCCCAACAGCTGGAGTGAGCTTCAGAAGCAACACACAGGTATAAGGTCCAGCCTTATTCTTTATTTACAGCACAGTTCAAAGTCATTAAATCAAGTACAAAAGAAATGGCTTCCATTTCCTGGATTGGCATCGGACATCCTTCCTACCAGCTGCAATTACATCATTTTTATCTATTTTCTGCTTTTCTTTTTTTCAGGGGGGGGGGTTAGGGAGTGACAAATGGACCAAAGAGACTTAAACCTCAAAACGAAGAGAAAGCCCTGCTTGCAGAGAAACAAAGGAAGTGACTCTCCCTCTTGTGAAAGGCAGTCAGGAACTCTGCTCCAGTTATGAGGGCCACTGACGGTGTAGGAAAGCTGTCACAGAGATTCTTCCTGGAGGTGGTGTGAAGATGGCGAGGACCCAGGGTGTGGGATGGCTGCTGTCACCACCATCACCCTCTTTACTATCTCAACCTTCGCCCCACCAAACCTAATGACAAACAAGGAAAAGTAATTACATGTAGAAAACCAAAGTGAATGGGAACATGGGTACGTAAAAGAACTGAAAATGATCAAAATTGTTCAGTGCTTCCTTCTCAGACTGGTATAGAAATCTCTGATCCACTGCTTCATGTGTCTAACTTCCAAGGAGCGGGCTAATAGCACGGTCGTGGGATCAAAGGCATTTCTGGCTCGGAGATCTAGATGATGGGCCCCATCTGGGATGGTGATTGCAACCAAGGTGTCTGTGATATCCTTGGTTACTCCACCTCCTGACCAGGGGTCTAGTTCACCATTGCTAAGTGAGGGAAAGAAGAAAAAACAAGATTGTTAGTTTTTCATAACTACACCCAGATAAGATAGGAGAAACCTATTATATGCATAACATCTAAAATTACAAGTTCATAACCTGGGGGATTTGATCTGAGGAGCTAAACTATCATATAAAAAGCTGCTTCATGCTGAAGTGTTATAATATTTCTATAACCAGGTGCAAGAAACAGAATCAGAGAAGGCTGAAGGTGGTGTTCCCAGATTACACTAGGACTTGGAATTCAGAAGGCTGAATTTCAGTCTCAGCTTCCTCACTCAAAAGCTAGATGACACACAAGCTACCCGAATCAGTTTCTTCATCTGTAAAACAGAGGTAATAAGGCCGACCTCCTAAGTCTGTTATAAAGGATGAACCAGATGGTAGATGTGGATATACTGAATAAGCACAAGTGTCAGGCACAGAGGAGACCTTCAATTAATACTGGTTTCCTTCTTTGCTAGGACTCAACTACTGGAGTGATTTAAAAACAAAACACTCCTATATTTAAAAAAGCTACTTATCTCAGCTTTAAAAAAGAAAAACTGCTTTTTTTTCTTTTTTTTTAAAGGTTTTATTTATTTATTTGAGAAAGAGAAAGCAGGAGAGAGAGCGAGCAGGAGAGAGGAGCAGAGAAAAGGGAGAAGCAGGCTCCACACTAGGCAGGGAACCCAAGGTGGGGCTTGATCCTGGGGAGAGGCAGAGCCTTAACTGACTGAGAAACCCAGGCACCCCTTTTTTTCTTTTTATTTTTTTAAGATTTTATTTATTTATTTGACAGAGAGAGAGATTACGAGTAGGCAGAGAGGCAGGCAGAGGGAGAGGGGGAAGCAGGAAGCAGGCTCCCCGCCGAGCAGAGAGCCCGATTTGGGGCTTGATCCCAGAACCCTGAGATCATGACTTGTGCCGAAGGCAGAGGCTTTAACTCACTGAGCCATCCAGGTGCCCCTCTTTTTTTCTTTTTAAATAATCCTTTCCTCTTAGTACAGTACTTTGGGAAATAGGATGGTAGAATTGAAAAAAATTCTCCTGGATCTGGAATCAAAAACTTTGGACATTACTCAAAAATCTTCATTTTATATTAGCTTTTAAGTTAAAGAAATGGTATTTTATTAGTCTTGGCTGGTTCACACAACATTTCAAAATGATGTAACAGTATCAGTCCTTAACTGGCTATTTAGCTTAGCTGAGTAAAAATCCAATACCCCACTGATAGCATTCTTAACAATATTGTTAACAGCTTTGTTGAGATATAATTCCCTTATCACAAAAATTGCCCACTTAAATGTACAATTTAATGGTTTTTAATATGTTCAGAGTTTACAACCCTCACCACAATCAATTGTAGAATATTTCATCACCCCAAAACAAAACCCATACTCATGGCAGTCAATTCCTATTCTCCAACCCCATTCCCCCTCATTCTCAACCCCAGACAACCACTAACCAACTTTCTCCCCCTATAAATTTGCCTTTACATTTACATTTCATATAAATGTAATTATACAGTATGTAGTCTTTCATGATTGACTTATTTCACTTTGGCATAATGTTTTCAAGTTTCATTTATGTTGTAGCATGTATCAGTACATTATTCCTTTTTATTGCCAAATAATATTCCATTGTATGGATATATCACATTTTATTTATTCACTCATCAGATGCACATTTGTATTGTTTCCACTTTTTGGCTATTAGAACAACATTGCTTCTGTGAACATTTGTATACAAGTTTTTCCATGGGTGTAGGCTTTCATTTCTCTTGGGTATATACCTAAGAATGGAATTTCTGGGATATATGGTGACTTAACCTTTTAATGCACTGTCAAACTTTTTCCAAAGTAGCTACACTGTTTTACATTCGCACTAGCAACATACTGTCTCAGGATTTCTTCTCCTCTAGTGCCTGTGGTTTTTAGTCACACCACTTCAAAGAATGAAGAGGTAGATTAGATAAACAGTGGTGGGCAGCAAAGCAAAGTTTATTGATAGTACAAAGCTCCCAAAGAGGGAGGGCACCTGAGAGGGTTGCCCTGAGTTTCTAAGTCCAGGCATTTTTATGAGATTTCTGGCAGGTTGTTTTTATTAATCTGATTAACCCTCCATGCACCTGTCACCCAACCAGGTTTTTGTCCATGCACTCATCTACTTATCAGGTAGTTGTTCACATGGGGAAGGGTGAAGCGCTCCTTCCAGAGTGGTTCAAGCCTTGGGGATCACGGGGCTGCAGCCGCCACTGCCCTAAGGCATGCTGGCCAGCCACAGGCCACCAGATCAAGCTCTTTGCTTAAATATCCCATAGGCTGTTGAGCTGGCCCGGGGGCCTCACTTAGGACTCCAAAGGCCATTTCCTTCTTTTCTGCCACGTACAAGTTGTAAGTCCTCCCAGTAGGAAGACTTAAAGCTGGGGCACTGAGTAAAGCTTAGAATACCAGGATAGCGTCTTTTACCTTTTAAGGGTAGATTCCTCTTTTTTTTTTTTTTTAAATTGGATAAAGAAGATATGGTTCATATATACAATAGAATATTATGCCTCCATCAGAAAGGATGAATACCCAACTTTTGTATCAACATGGACGGGACTGGAGAAGATTATGCTGAGTGAAATAAGTCAAGCAGAGAAAGTCAATTATCATATGGTTTCACTTACGTGTGGAGCATAAGGAATAACACGGAGGACATCAGGAGAAGGAAAGAAAAAGTGAATTGTGGGAAATTGGAGGGGGAGGCGAACTCTGAGACACTGTGGACACTGAGAAACAAAATGTGGAAGGGATTGGGGTGAGGGGGATGGGTAAGCCTGGTGGTGGGTATCAAGGAGGGCACATACTGCATGGAGCACTGGGTGTGGTGCATAAACAATTAATCTTGGAACACTGAAAAAATAAAATTAAATTTAAAAAATAAAATAAAAATAAAAAAATAAAACTGGAACACTGAGTAAAGCTTAGAATAACAGGATGGTGTCTTTTTCCTTTTAAGGATAGTTTCCTCCTAATATTTTTTTTAATTTGAAAACAAGAGATAGAGTCTGAGTGGGGGAGGGGACACAGGGAGAGGGAGAAGTAGGCTCCCCACTGAGTAGGAAGCCCAATGTGGGGCTGTGATCCCAGAACCCTGAGATCATGAGTGAGCTGAAGGTAGATGCTTAACTGAGCCACCCAGGTACCTCAAAAAATATTTTGGCAGTGGTGGCATTTGAACCCACATCCCCAGAGACTAGAGCTTTAATCCAATGTCTTAGACTACTCAGCCACGCTACCGCCTGAGTCCCCTGAACCAAGGGTAGTTTCCTCTTAGGAAACTACCTAAAAGAAAAGGAGGGAATGGGGCCCTCCTTTCCCTGCCTGCCTTTCTTCTGACTATCCTCCGTTAATATAAGGGTTCCGATTACTCTATATCCTTGCCAAAACTTATTATCTTTTTGATTACAGCCATCCTATGTGGGTTTGAAATGGAATCTCACTGTGGTTTTTATTTGAATTTCCCAAATGACTGATGATATTGAGCATTTTTTTATGTGCTGAATGGCCAGGTATGTATCTTCTTCAAAAAAAATATTTCCTCAGATCCTTGACAGTTTTTAAATTGAGTTATCATTTAAAATCATTTGATCCAGTTTGAGTTAATTTTTTTGTATGGTTATGAGATAGGGATCCAACATCTTCCTTTGGGTTGTGAATATCCTTTTTCCCAGCATCACTTCTTGAAAAAAACTATTCTTTCCCCAATAAATTGTCTTGGCCTTTGTTGATAATCAATTAACCATACACATAATAAGGGTTGATTTCCAGACTATCAATTCTCTTTGAAAGATCTGTATGTCTTTCTTTATGACAGTATAATAATGTATTGATTACGGTAGCTTTATAGTAAGTATGAAATGAGGAAGTATGAGTTCTTTTTCAAATTTGCTCTTCCTTGTTAAGATTGTTTTAGTTATTCTGGGTCCCCTATATTTTTATATGAATTTTAAAACCTACCTGTCAATTTATGTGGAAAAACCAGCTGAAATTTTGATAGAGATTGCACTGAATTTGTAGATCAATTTGTGGAATATTAACAGCTTACTGATATTACCTCTTCCACAAGAACATGGGATGCCTTTCCATTTATTTAGATCTTTAATTTCTTCCAACAATATTCTGCAGTTTTCAGTGTATAAGTCTTATATTTCTTTTGTTAAACTTATTCCTAAGGAGGTACCTGGTGGCTCAGTGGGTTGGGTGTCTGCCTTCAGCTCGGGAAGTGGTCTCAGGGTCGTGGGGTGGAGCCCCATGTCGGGCTCCCTGCTCGGCGGGGCCTCTGCTTCTCCCTTTCCCTTTGCTGCTCCCCTTGCTTGTGTTTCCCTTGCTTGTGCTCTCTAGCTCATGATCTCTCTCAAATAAATGAATAAAACCTTAAAAAAAAATACTTTATACCTAAGTATTTTATTCTTGATGCTGTTGTAAATTGAATTGCTCCCTGGCATTATTAACTTCATACCTGCATAGAGTGGTTTAGAGTTTACCAAGCCTTTCACATTTGACTATTATAACAGCTCTGTGAGGTGGGTTTAATTACAACTTTTATAGATGAGAAAATTAATTTCCAAAGAAATTAAAAGACTTGCTCAAATTATTCAGCTAGAAATGGCAAATCTGAGATACAAACTTAGGCCTTGTAAGCCCAGTAAAATGCTCAATCTTATACTACACTGCATTTCATGGATACAGATTGGAAATGAACAACACATATCCTCTTGACTTGTGTGGTGCAGGGTAAGAAGAACATGAGCTTTGGGATTAGACATAACTGGGTTCCAATTCCAGGTCTGCTTCTCAGCTTCTTATCTCAGCTTCCTTCTCAGCTTCCACATCTCATGGAAGTTTAGATTATTCCTCAAAATAAAATAAAGACTGAAATACCTGGATTTAAGAACCTGGCAACTATTAGATCACTTTCCCCTGGTACTGCACCTCTTGGTATATCTTTATCCACTTATCACTTGATTTCACTTACAGAACATTTTTATGTGCATTCTGACATTTGTCTCATGTACCTCCCATTTTGCTGATATTGTTACAAAGCCTGAAATAACAAATCTTTGGTGTCACATTATCGGATCTATGAAATGGTTCCCACAATCTACATAATCATTTTTAAAAGTCTCATCTTTTAAGTACAATCTATACACGGACGACTATCAAATAATATTTTTAGCGAGGACCTTTCCCCTAAACTTCAAAAACAAAACTCATCTGCCTACTTGACATTTTTACATGGAAATTTAATTAGACATCTCAAACTTACCAGGTCCAAAATAGAACTCTTAATACTGCCTAACTCCCAACCAGCCCTCTCACTATCTTCCCAATATTTGCTGAAGGCAACCCTATCCTTCTATTTGGTTAGGCCAACAAGTCTGATGTTACTTTTTAAACTTCTTTCTTTCACGCCCAATGGGTCAAGAATTTCTGTCAGTTATATCTTCAAAAATATATCCAGAATTTCAACACTTCTCACCAGATCCACTGCCACCACTCTGGCCCAAATCACCATTATCTCTAGCCTAAAGAGTGTTTTAACTGATCTTCCAGCTTTTACTCTTATCTCCCTGCTGAGAGCAGTCAATTTGATCCGGTTAATACCTGAATTAGATTATGTCACTTCTCTGCTCAAAACACTGAGTTTTCCCATTTCACTCAGACTAAAAACCAAAATCTTTACTAGGATCTACAAATCTCTACATGATCTGGGCCCTCTGTGGCCTCTGATTTTCTCTCCTGCTACTCTCCCTCACCAGTTCCACTCTAGCCACACTGACCTCCTTACTATATCTAGAAGAGAACATGATAAGACATTTACTTCTCAAGTCCTCTGCCCTTGCTTACTCCTCGGTTTAGAGTTTTCTCATCCTACCAAACCCATGGCTACATTCCACTAAATCATTTTTCAAAAGATCCCCCTTGTGACGTCTTCTTTGGTAACTCTCATCTAAAACCTTGGGGAGCCTGGCTGGTTCAGCCGCAGCCATGGGTTCGAGCCCCACATTCACTATACAGATTACTTAAGTAAATAAAATAAAATAAATTGCAAACCCTTTTCCTCCTCCCGACATGTCACGGCCTCTCCCCTGGTTTATTTTTCCTCCTTAGCACTTAGCTCCTTCTAATGTATTTATAGGTACAACCTTTACTATACCTCCAACTAGAACTCCATGAGGGAGTTTTATTACTATATCCACAGTGCCTAGAACCAGGCCTGCACATGGTAGGAGCCAAATATTTATTGAATGAATGGGAAAAAAAAGTAAGTGTATAGTTGTCTGTGGCCTTGTACTAAATGTCCTACAAAGAGATCCATAAATATATGTATACAAGTTCAGAAACAAGAAATCACTACATACTTTTTACATGGGAAACCAGAGTTAATATAAGTTATTAATATAAATATAGGGAGACTGACCTTCACTTGTGTGTAGTAGTGGCAAGAACAATTAACTAAGAAGATCTAAGTTTTATACCCTTACCAGCCCATGACCTTGGGTAAGTCATCTAACCTCTGTGAACCTTAATTCCCACATGTAAAAAGAAAGAAAACAAATTATTTTATCTTACTTTTTAAAGACTTTTTTTGTCTTTTAGAGAGAAAGAGAAAGAGAAGAAGAGAGAGGAAGAGAGAAAGTACCAGGGAGGGGTAGGAGGAGAGAGAATCTTCAGCTGACTCCCACCTCAGCCCAGAGGCCATGACGGGGCTCAATTCTTTGACCCATGAGATCATGACCTGAATCGAAACCAAAAAAATTTTTTTAAAGGAAAGATAATGCCCCTCCCTCACAAAGATACTGTGAAGTTCAAGTTAAATAACAATATGACAGTAAGGTATAAACTATAAAATAATACACAAATGTGTAGTATTATTATATTTATTATTATCATAGTCTGTAAGCATGAATACTTCTGAGAGAGAAATGAATCATGAAAAAGGATGTGAAAGCATGTCTCACAGAACTCTGGCCAGAAAAGTAATGTGATCAACTTTTTCTAGGTAAATGTACAAACTAAATGAGAAAATAAGCACTAGGTACGTTTTGTGTGTGTGTGTGTGTGTGTGTGTGTGTGTGTGTGTTTGAAATACAATTTTAAACTCCCTGTTCTAGGGGCGCCTCGGTAGCTCAGTTGGTTTAGCATCCGATTCTTGGTTACAGCTCAGGTCATGATCTCATGGGTGGTGAGATCGAGCCCACTATGGGCTCCACACTCAGAAAGAAGTATGCCCGAAGAGTCTCTCCCTCTCCCCCAATTTGTCCGCTCACTCGGTCTCTCTCTCCCTCTCTCTCTCAAATAAATAAATCTTTTAAAAAAGTCCCTGTTCTAGTCTCACCACACTTCTCTTTAGAAACAAAATTAATTCATCTGCAATGTAGTAATATCATTCTTAGGGAAAAAATAAATCACTCCAAAAATGTAGAGTTTTGATTTTGTTAAGAACAAAAAGGATAACTCACATGCAAAATAGCAGCCTTAGTTTTCAACTATCAAATAAATTCTTAAATTACATAGGAGTTAGATTCTCTTAAATGAACAAATAGCCTTTATCATTATTCCGATTTGACAGGACCAACCCAGATAGGAAACTCTCCATTATTTGCAAAACAAAAAGCCATCCCAACAGCCACATAATAAGCAAACTGCATTTGATTTAAAAGGTCATCTGAATCAGCCCAGTGGCTTAGCAACAGTGTTTGGAGTTGCTGAGAGACCTAAGATGCACATGGACTTGAATTTCTTGGTCCTAGACACATGAAAGCTAAACCAGCCACTGGGACTTTTACCAAAAAAAAAAAAATACTGGCTTTCATGAGAGAGTCTAAATGCCTGGATAAAATTCCCAACAGCAAGCTTCTAATCACTGGCAACAATTAATTTGCCTGAGAAATAATATTAAACTAACCAACTCCTCAGGGACTCCCTCTGCGTTTATATTTAAATAACTGAGGATGATCATTGATAAGATAATTTCTTACCAGTTGGGGTTGGGGGAAAAATAAATCCTCCCAACAAAACAACTGTGGAATAAAAAAAAATTACTGAAATGAAATGATTAATGTCTACTACTTATTAAGTCCTCATTCATTCAACAAATGTTTACTGAGTGTGTAAGATGCATTCAACAATGAGCAGACAAAATCTCTGCCCTCACGGTGCTTACTTCCCTGATAATCTATTTACTCATTAAAGTAACCCTGTTTCATAGTCATTATTTCTAACTTAAACAAACTGGCAATTTGCCTAAGGCTATACAGCTTAACTTGGTCTCCCTGACTTAATGCCCAAGCTTTTAATTTAACTGACAAACCTCCTATCCAATAAATTCCGACTGAACTTGCCATTCAGAAAAGCAATCACAACTGGATTTGTGTGAGACAACTTAAAGAGAGGCATGGACTTAAAGATACTTTCCACCTGATTCCTTGGATATTTTCTTACTCATAAACCAAAACCTTTTTCTAACTGGTAGTCAAGAAGTAAACACAGGGTGCCTGGGTGGCTCAGTTGGTTGGGCGACTGCCTTCGGCTCAGGTCATGATCCCAGAGTCCCGGGATCGAGTCCCATATCGGACTCCCGGCTCTGCGGGAAGTCTGCTTCTCCCTCTGACCTTCTCCCCTCTCATTCTCAGTCTCTCTCTCTCTCTCTAATAAATAAAAATTAAAAAATCTTTAAAAAAAAAAAAAGAAGTAAACACACAGAGACACCTAAGGCTCTTTCTTTACTTTGAGGGTGTGTTTTCTTCAGAAAAGCAGGAAAATTTTGAATTTTTAAAAACTTTTAGGGGTGCTTGGGTGGCTCAGTCATTAAGCAGCTGCCTTTGGCTCAGGTCATGATCCTGGGATCCTGGGATCCTGGGATCGAGCCCCACATTGGGCCCCCTGTTCAGTGCGAGGCCTGCTTCTCCCTCTCCCACACCCTCTGCTTGTGTTCCCTCTTTGGCTGTGTCCCTCTCTGTCAAATAAATAAATAAAATATTTTAAAATAAATAAATAAATAAAATTTAAAAAAAAAAACTTAAATTTTTACATTGGGTTTCTCACACCTAGCAGCATAAAGATTTTTTTAAAAGTACACTTGCCCCTGCAAAAAAACAAAACAAAACAAACCCCAGTATTTCACATAGTCTTGCTTTTAAACTTTCATATGCCTTGGAAGCCTTTCTAAGCTTTGCATTTCGTTCCCTGTTTTATCAACACACACATTTCTTGGACATCCAATAAGTGCCAGTCACCAGAGTATTAAAGGCACAGATATGATTAAGACAAAGTCTCTGCCACTGAGAAGTTTACAATCTCATGGGGCGGAAAGAAACACAAATAGATAATTTCCACACAGAGTGCAAAGTGATATTCACAGGCCTAGGGAAGCTAAAGGGTTTGGGGAAATCTAACCGACCTGGAGGACTCAGGGAAGGTTTCTTGGAAGATGTCCAAGTCTTAAAAAAGGAAGAAAAAGAGGAAAGGAAAGGACATGCAAAGACCAATAGTTCCCTGTGGCTAGGACATAAGTACAAGGCAGAGAGTGTACTTCCATTTATCCATTCAACAAATATTTTTTAAGTACATATATTTGTCAAATCTGGGCCAAATACTTCCTTGGGTTAACTCTTTAGCATCACACAACACTGCGGTGAGTGGTATTATTATTAGCATTTACAGAAAATAAGACCGAGGATCCAAGAGCTTAGTAATTTTATTTAAAACAGCTCATTTGACCTTTGCACAGTTCTGTTAGGAAGTCCCACCTTAATATGCAGTTAAAGGTTTCTAACACTAAGCTATAATTTCCATCTCTTGGCTTCAGTTCCATTCTCTAAACTTTTCTCACAAAATCTGCCCCCTTCCCCAATGATGATGATGATTTTTATAGCCTAAGCAAAATAATATAAAAAGGCAAACAGATAACTAAAATACACATCTATAATGGTCGAATCCAATAAAAAAGGACAATATATTTAACCAAAACTCAAATATTAAAACCTTCATACAAGAATTGAATATAATTCAACCTGAACTTCAGCTTTATAGGGTCAAAGCAAGGAAGGATGAACTTAAAGTATCAGCATGCTACTGAAATCCATTTAAATACTATATGGAGATAAATTAATAAAGGAAAAACAAGAAATTGAGAAAGTACTTTCTCTTCTGAGGAACAAAAATGAACCTGGACACCCAAAGTTGTTTTTAAGCCTTTTACAGTCCTCTAGGTCCCTTCTTGTTTTACTGATTTCACACACCCTGGTTTGGCACTCCTTCCTTAAATAATCTATACTTAGATATATTTATTTGCTCAACCATCACTTTAAAAGGTTGAGTGGAAGAGTATAGTTTTGAAGAATTCTACTGAGAATCAGAAACACAATTTAAAAAAATTAAACGAAAGAATCTTTATATTTTCCATTTAAGTGTTTCACCTTTTATTTGGGGCAGGTATCTTGTTGGGTGAGCAAATAGCATGAATCTAATAAGAAAGAGGCTCTTCTGCAAAGTGGGCAGTGCCACCAGCCTAAATCCAGAGAATGATCCTTCAGCTATTGGCCATGTCCAGAAGGCCAAATTTGACTCTCATTTTGAAGAGCTCGTAAAAGAATGACATTTACAGTTTAAACAGTGGCTCCAAGTTAAGAAATATATACATTATCTAACTACTATTTTCATGTAGATTTGGGGTGATTTTTTAAAGATTTTTTTTTTTTAATTTATTTGACAGAAAGAGAGAGGGATCACAAGTAAGCAGAGAAGCAGGCAGAGAGAGAGGGGGAAGCAGGCTCCCTGCTGAACAGAGAGCCCAATGTGGGGCTCAATCCCAGGACCCCGAGATCATGACCCAAGCCGAAGGCAGAGGCTTAACCCACTGAGCCACCCAGGCGCCACGGGGTGATTTTTTTAGTTATTGGTTGTTATCTTAAGAGCTGACAGGCTAGTGTTCAAACCAAAATATGGAAATTTTAAAGTCACAATCAGATACATATAGGAGTGCACTCAATTATGTCTAACATGAACCAATGCCAAATACATCCCTTCTAAAGAAGCAGTGTAACATAGAAGAACAAACACACATTTTGTAGTCACAGGCCAACGTTGAAATCTGGCTTTATCACTTAGTAACTATAACAAAGCTAGACGAGGTTTGGCAAATGACTGAACACAGTGATCTTCGCTTTTCTCCTCAGTAAAAAGGGGACTACAACAACTATTTCACAGGACTGCTGTGAGGATTCAATTAGGCAACTTATTTAAAGTGCCTCACATAATGCCTAAAATAGAATAGGGTAGGCACCTCAAAAGTGTTTGAATAAATACTAAAAACTAATACGTTTATTAACAATTAATAACAATAGTATCAACAGCGAAACAAATTGAGAGCAGCAGATGATGCTTCATTTTGTGCTATCTTTTTTTATAAATATTTAAATTTTGTTGCTATTATTCTTTTTTAAGCCTTTAAGCATGTTGGTAATAGAGTATAAAATCGTATTTCTTACGTAGCATCCTCTATCTTTCAAGGAAAGACATGAGGGATACACTACCGCATTCTATGTTGTTTATTATAAGCATTTTTCTTGTTCTATCTTCTCAGCTATTCTACAAATGTCTCCATCAACCAAAGTTTTTCTCTGCATCAGTAAAAACTCACCTAAAAATGATGTTCGTGTGTGAACTGATGTTTTTGCCTCCATACATAGTAATGATCCAGGCAGGCCTTGGTCTCACACCCCACTGTTTAAAACAATCATCAGAAAATTCCCTCAAGTTCCATGAGTGAGGTTCAAACATGTCATCAATACCATTAGTACAAAAAGGCATGACCATTTCTGTGCAGGCCTAAAAAAGGAAACCAAAAGAGAATCCAGTAAGAAAATGAGGCACAGAGTTAAATAAATTATACAAAGTCATACAGCTAGTAGTAGCAAAGCTAGGACTTGAACTCAGGCAGTCTAGCTTCAGAGCACCTGCTCCTTACCTCTGTTATACCACATTGCGTTATTCCTGGAAAGGCTCAGCTGAGAAGTTACAAAAGTTAGGGCTATATATTCTTCCTTTGTAAACTGCTTTCTTTCACATCTATTATCATAATTAATCATCAAAACAACTCTGGAGGGAAATTATTAGTAATAAATTATTATTATTAGTCTCATACGGATTAAGGAATGGAGGCTCAGAAAGAGTCAAGTTAGACTGCCCTTCTTTTCTGTATCCATAAAATGCTTCCTTTATAGGACTTACCAAGATCTATTACAATATAAGTATCTTTTTCACTGAGCTATATTTGAAGGAGAGATCATGTCCTATTTATCTCTGTATCTCTGCAGCTTAGAATGTTGTCTGACATGCGGTAAGTAACCAGAATATATTCGGTGATGATTAAATACAGGAAGGAAGGAAGGAATGAACGAACGAACAAATGAACGAAAGAACTTATCCATGGTCTCACAGTGTAAGATAATGGAGCCCAGATTTGGATCCAGATCAGTGACAAAATCTTGTGAACTCTGTTATAGTATAACCATATCAGTGAAAAGTAAGTTCCACTTGAGGAAATGATACACACTTACCTGATAGCTCCAACCCTCGGTTCCCAGACTGCTAGTAGTTGTCTCTGATATATTCAGGCAGCTCGCCTGGCCTGTATAATTGTAATAGACATTCAGAGCTTGGAAAATATTCTGCAGAAGCTGTGCATCAGATACACTAGGATTTTTCAAATACTGGCACACTACCTGTCATTTTAAAGAGATGTAAAGGAAGAAGAGTCAATATATTTATAAAAATCATAATTTTTAATGAAAATAAATATGATTTTGATTTGCCTATAAAACAATCTTAAACATCTAATAGCACTGCTTAAGATAGTTTTTATCTCAAGTATAATCCCGTTCATAAATGAATAAACCATTAATCTCCAAGTATAAAATTTAAATTACTCTCTTAGCTATAGAATTAAACCAAAGTCATTTGCATGGTACGTGAAGTCCTCCACATCGATCACTGTAGCCTCATCCTTTGTTCCAGTCTAGCGAAACACTCCCATCACACCAGGCTCTTTCTCTCCTCATAGCCTTTACTTATCCTGAAATACCCTTTTCCCACTCTCCCACTCCATTAATGTCTGGGAAACTTTTCTACAATATTTAGCTCAAGTATCACCTCCTCTATAAGGCCATCATTAGCGATGCCCTCAAGTTAGGAAAACTAAATCACCCCCTTTGTGCTTCTACTTGTTTCTGGCAGAGCCCCTATAACACTGCACTGTACTCATTTAATTCCAGAACATTTCACTCAGCACTTAGCAAAATATCTGACAACTAAATGCTAGCTGAATGAGTAAATACATTTTTATGAAACTATAAAATTTATCAAATTTCTTATGGAAAAACTACACTAAGCTCCAATGTCTGTGTTATGATGAGAAGCATATTAGGTAGTAAACCAGCTTCCAAATATTCCTATCACTAGACTATAATCAGCATCTGAAATTCTAGTATTAAAAATCATAGACAATACTCAGGGTGAGGAGTGAAGGCATGAGTGACTAGACAGGGGCATGGGGAATTCTCGGGGGTAGGGAAATATTCCATATCTTCATAGAGGTCTGGGTTATACAACAAACAGTTCACTTGCAATTCACTGTATATAAATTTTATCTAATAAAAATCATAAATAAATGCTGAACTCCAATAATGATGATAAAGGTGAAGTGTTCAAAAGAAGTGTACTGATATCTGCAATTTTGAAATGCATTTAAAAAATATAATGAAGAACAGAAGGATAGTTAGGCAAATATATACACACGAAATCAAATATAGCAAAATACTTTTCTAGAATTTAGGTGGTATTTTTATGGGTGTTCACTGTCCAATTATTTTAATGTTTCTACATTTGTAATTTTTCACAATAAAATGTGGGGGGAAATCACAAGCAATGGAATCACAGCAAAAAAATAACCACAGCTACTAATTACTGAGTTCTGGGTTTACACCCATTATATCATATAGTCCTCAAACAACCTTATCAGATATATTATCATCCACTATTTTATATAGAGAAACTGAATCTTAAACCACTTTATTCGAGGTCACTCAGCTAGTAAATGTTAAGATCTAGATACAACCCCAGATCTCTCTAATTATGAAATACATGTCTTATTCATTAAGCTACACAGCTTAGAAAGCATCCCTTGTAAAACCGCAAATAGCTATAATGGCAAGGAAAACACAGTCAGTAAGCTTCCATCTTCTATTAACACCTTGACATGAAGTCAGTGATTTGGTCCTTTCTCATTTCATATAGAAAAAATGTATACAGCAGGCAAGTTCTGATTAAAAGAGAGAGAGAGACATCCAGAGAAGAAAGAGCCTAGAAAGAAAGAATCCAGTTACTCTACTCAGGGAATGACTCTGGGCAGCAGAAGCCACAAGGCCTGGGCTGGGGACATGCTCCCACTCAGGAAAGGAGGACACTGAGAAAGGAAGTGAACAGCAGAAAGCAAACCCAGCCTCTCATAACAGTTTTGTGTAGGACTAGTTTCCAGCAACACCTTTCTGATAAAAAAGGGAAACATGAAAAGGCAGAAGAAATGAATCAAGGAAAATTCAATGTCTCTCCCCAAATGCAATCAGCACAAAAATATTTTTGTGAAATATTAAATGGTACTTTGTGAAAAAGAGGCTTCACAGTCAAATAATTTTAAGAAATGTTATAATGGCAAATGTGAACAGGATTCCTCAGGGCCTTTAACATGCTCAACTGCAATGTGGCTTTCCAAAAGGGAGATAGAGTACGCACTATTCCCAGTAAGTTTTGGGAATCACAAGTGAAAGAGAAGTCAGAAATTAAGATGTCCAAATAACTTGGACCTTGGACTAAATAACCTTAAAAAAGTCAGTGATTAAGGAGGGCACATGTTGTGATGAGCACTGGGTGTTATACACAACTAATGAATCATTGAATACATCAGAAACTACAATGTACTATATGTTGGCTAACTGAACATAATAAAAAAAATTTTAAAAAGTAACAGCGAGGTCATAAGAATGAGATACACTTGAAAAAGTGTACAAAAAGAAAGAGAATTGAGCAAACCTATCAAGCCTAAAGGAATAAAAAAAACTGCAAGCTAAAGAAAAAACGCAAAACAGTGTTTTACTATTCTGGTAACTTTCAATTATCCGTGGAAGGTAAAGAAATATCTAACATTTGCATAGCACTTTTCTCAGAACATGTTCCTAAGAAATATGCCAATCAGAAACAAGAAAATATGGAAGTCAAGAACCAATCACAGAATCACAGAATTTGTTAAACTACTTATTGCCAACAGTTGATCAACATTCCTTCTTGACTGTGGACACTAACAGTGGACTCTGCTCTTTCCAAATGCAGCATAAAACGATGGAATGGACCCATGGTACGCACAGGACAGCATTAAGTTCAAGCATAGTCAATAGATGAGGCAGGATGACAATGTAAGCTGGGCAGGAGGAAAGGGAGTGCTGATGAGCAACAACAAACAAGTAGCCTAAAACTCTGGAAGAGAACAGTAGCAAGTTAAGTGTGACTCACATGCTGGCATCAGATCCCCTCTCAGAGCTAGAACACTGGCCCTCTGTCAGGCAAAGAAAAGGAGTCCCCATGAATAGCCATCTCTGCAAATAGCAGTAACTGTCACTCCTTAAAAGACACAAGCATGGCTGGGGACTGGCACCAGCTGACAATACTTGGATTTCGGCAGTCCCAGTTACACAGAGAGAACATCGTGGTCAGAAACTTGGCGTCTAATAGAAATTCCATGTCCAGATTAAGGCCACTCCTGGGTCCACTGTCCTCTCTGAGGTCAGGGCTCCTCTGGAGTACTGGGTCCAGTTCCGAACACCACACTTTAAGAAGGACAATGACCCAAGAAGCAATCAGGATGGGGAGTTGAGGAAAAGTTGAAGCAATCCTACAATCACTCATTTGTATCATTCCCAATCTTTCACACTACAAAGGCTACAATAAATGACCCTGGGGCTAAATCTTTACATATATCCTTAACTGTTTTCTTGAAATAATTGAGTCAAAGGAAATAAACATTTTTTTAAAAAGATTTTTATTTATCTGAGAGAGAGAGAGCAACAGAGAGAGCAGGAGCAGTGGGGAGGGGCAAAGGAAGAGGAAGAAGCAGGCACCCCGCTGAGCAGGGAGCTGACTAGGGGCTTAATTCTAGGACCCTGGGATCATGATCTGGGTTGAAGGCAGACACTTAACCAACTGAGCCACCCAGGTGACCCAGGAAATAAACAATTTTAAGGCCTTTGCTACATCCTGTTAAGTTGCTTTATAGAAAGAAAGTACTAATTTATAATTCTACTGGTACACTAGATAATAGAAGGCCTAAAAAATATTACTAAATTTTTTTTTGTAAAATACTTACAAATTTGCTAAGGGAATTTTATTATTTTACTGTTCCTAAAGTTGCTTTCTAGTCAAAACTTCTGTGAGTCCAAGCATCATCCTCCAGCATAAAGACCACAATCTCTACACACCTCTATGTACTTTCTTAATTATGGTAGTAAAGAATGAATGAAGTTTTCAAAAAAAATACTGAAGTTATACTAGCAAAACCTCATCACTATTTCCATGCTTATTCAAAAGGAGATAATCATGGGGCACCTGGGTGGCTCACTCAGTCAGTTAAGTGTCTCACTCTTCTTTTCAGCTCAGGTCATGATCTTGGGGTTGTAGGATCGAGTCCCACGTTGGGCTCCATACTCAGCACAGAGTCTGCTCGTTCCTCTCCCTCTGCTCCTCTCCCCAACCCTGCTCATGCAAGCACTCTGTCTTTCTCTGTCTCTTTCTCCCCCTACTTCTTAAATAAATAAATAAATAAATAAATATCTTTTTAAAAAAAAAACCCACCAATTAAAAAAAGAACAAAGGAGATAATCATGTACTTTTATTAAAGATCCAGTGAATGCACAAAATACTTATGTAAATGTTAAGTTGGAACCACATGAAATTGCCATGTTTATAAGTCAAAGGCAGTCAGATATCAACGTCTTTGGTTCAACCTCATCTAATACTTCACCTGGAGCCTGATAATTTGCATTTATTAGCCAATTGATGACTGAAAGCATTTGGCCTAATGATTGTTTATTTAGGGGCTATGATCTACTCAGACAACAAGGAAAGCGTCCCTGCCAACCACTTCCATTCAGAATACTCACCACCCATACAGCCTCTGTACTATATTTTCTATTTATTTTGTGGACACTATCAAATTAGCTTCTTCTAAACAATTTCTACATAAGGTATAGCATTTCTATTTATGCCATAAATTCACTGATACGAGGACATCTGGGACTGAGGTTGCTAGTACAACTACTGAATATTCCTCAAGGTCAGGTACTTTCTCTACAATGACCCAGGGAAAAACACAAGGCCATCCCCATATCACAGAGGAGAAAACAAGCTAAGAGAGGTCTACAGGCATACAATCTTAAAACTATGAATATAAGTTCTGAACTCAGCCTTTCGCCACAAAGTCCTGGCATAACACTGTCCCTCTATTATTATGTAACAACAATAATAGCTATTATTATTATATAACTAGCATCATTTTAGTGCTTATTATACACGGAGTCCTATTAAATTCTCATAATGACCCTAATAAGCATTACAAATACTATATCCCCACTTTGCCAATGAGGAAACTAAAGCACAGGCTTTAGAAACTTGCCCAAAGTCTTACAGCCAGGAAGTGGAAGAATTGGGATTTAAACGCAAGACACACTCTGGAGCTTCCATCTGTAATAACCAACACGACACATACTCAACCTCAAAGTTTTAGTGTAAGAGAAAAATAACACAAACAGTGCCTAGATATACCTGTAGCCTCATGCTTAATTTTTTTAGCCAATTTTTTATTTTTAGATTATCTTTATATTTTTCTAAGTTTGTCTTAGGTAAAAAATTTTAATAAAAGGGATTCTGTGGCAATATAAAAATCATCAACTTTTTTGGGGCACCTGGGTGGCTACCTTCACCTTAGGTCATGATCCCAGGATCCTGGGATCGACTCCACATCGGGCTCCCTGCTCAGTGGGGAGCCTGCTTCTCCCTTTCCCTCTGACCGCTGCTTCCCCTACTTGTGCTCTCACTCTCTGTCAAATAAATTTAAAAAATCTTTAAAAAAAAATCATACAACTTTTTTTATTATGCAACAAAGAAAACTGTAAAATAGTAATATAAGGCTCAACAATCAACATACGAAATACTTAATTTATCTTCTATTTCCTAGAACAAAAGTGAAAGTACAGGAAAAAAAAACTTAAAAAGAGCATTACACATCCGTTTTAATTCTGGTTTTAAAGAGCGTAGAAATAGAACATTCTTATCTTAGTACCAAACTAATTAGCTCTGCACTCAAACATTTAGATTCTGCCCTTTGACCCCACGTACACTGGAGAAAGTAAAGATAATGATTTGTTTAAAAGCTTTACGTGTCCCCTTACCTATAAGGATAAGCATTGAATATGAGAAAGAAAATGGGGGCAAAAAAAATTTTTTTAAAGGAAAGATAGGTTAAAAAAAAAAAGACCAACCTCCTCTCAGAAAGTATGGTCCATCCACATTAGAGAAAGGATTAAAGAGATACATTCAGCTTTTCTAACAGATTTTCTTTCTCTAAGGTTTCAATACCCCTCTCACACTCACAGATAATCACATTAGTTTTGTCATTAAAAGCTCTCTTTTCATAGAATGCACCTAAACCGCTTAAACCACCCAGAGAGGTCGCATACATTATCAAACACCAAGACAAATGGAAGAGATTTTCCATTTTATGTCTTATTATTTCACTATATCTATCTGCATGCTCAGAAGGCTAAGCCAAGAGATTTGGTGAGTTATCAGCTAAAAACTTATTCAAAATAAACAACCTCTATAGTATCCTTAAACACTGCTCTTTAAGCTGAGAAGAGACCTAGTAGTTTTTATGCTGACAGAGCAGTCAAATGACAGAGAGGTTTTCTATTTCCCTTTTCTCTTCTTGTGTTCCCTCAGCCAAGTCCATGATTATTTCTGCATGAATGTTGCAGCTTCTGTTAACAGTAAACAAAAGCAAACGGAGTCCGAGTGTGCAGAGCTCACAAACAAATTAAAAAGAACGATACTTGAGTTGACATGGAAAAGGCATTCAATCACTGCCTATGGATCCTTCAGAACCGTACAAGGTCCAGGCAGAATTGGAAATCATCTACTTTTTTTCATAACCCAACTGTTACATATTATCTCACTATCCTAAGTTACAGACTTGGAAAAGGACGGCTGTTTGTCAGCCCTTTAAAAAGGAGGAAGTGTATCAGAGGGAGGAGGAGTCCTGGTTAAATGGAACTATCCAAGTGAAAGAGCGGTCCCCAACTGGGTAGTGTTCCTGGGATTAGTGGGTTGGGAGAACAGAGAGGAGGTCAAAAAAGGAGAAATAGAATGAACAGTGAAAGAAAGTGATATAAAGCTAAAAGTTTGGGAGGGAGACATGTAATAGAAATACTCTGAAATCATATAGGATAAAACTGGAAATAGGGCAATAGAAATTTCTCAAGCAGGGGGTAAAGAGAGATTTCTTTTGGTTGGGGTGTAGGCAAGAAACAGAGTCATAAATATATTATAAGCAATCAAGAATTCCTTAATACGCCGAAAGAAAGGATAAAACCAGTAAGAAATAACTGAAGAGAATGACAAGAAGTAGTCCTGAAGAACAAAAGGTGATTGTTGGGCAAAGACACAAGTTACCTTGTCTTAAAAATAAACTTTTATAATGTACATATACAAAAGATAAAAGAAGGATTGTGCTAAATCAAAAACAGATGACAAAATGTTTAAGATACACTCCACTAACTTTGAGTGACTATTTAGAAGAAAGAAAGGATAGATATTTATTTACATTTAAGATGCAACAGCTAAGTATCTCAAAAGGAACATTAAAGAAATGAGGAGAAAAGCAAAGTTAGTGTTCCTTGTTCCAAATCATAAACAAATGAACACTAAAAAGCCATATTCCTCTGGCTTTTTTCTAAATCAGGGGTCAGCATACCTGATTAGCCCACAGGCAAATGCAGGTTACTGCCTGTTTTATAAATAAAGTATTATTGTGATACAGTATTCCTCACTGATTTATATTTGTCTATGGCTACTTTCTTGCTACAGCTGCAGAACTGAATAACTACGGCAGATATCGAATGGCCCACGAAACATGAAATATTTACTACCTAGTCCTTTACAAATAAAGCTTGCCACCCTTCATTCTAAATAACAAGGGAATTCCCCATATGTTTTTATCACCTGACAACTCATTTGCTCTTCAAGTGGGCATAAAAATGCAAATGTAATTATCACTTTGTAAAGAGAATACAGTTAAATCTGATAGTTGTCACAATGCAGTTAGTGATCCACCCACAACTTCAGCCAAATCCTCTCCGAATCCAGTGCAATACGGTAGAAGATCAGAGGCTCTGAACAACGGTAGACCCAAGCTCAAATCCCATTTTCACCATCTTTTCACTGAGCTTAAATTTCCTCTCCATAAAATTCCATAAATTTCCTCTCCATTGTGCCTCTTTTTCCTACATTATGGGGATTAAATGGGATAGCATATATCCCATTTAAAGTGTTCTGCAATAGTAAAATAATATAGCCTTATTAGCACAAAGACATATATGGAGGCTAACTGACTCAAATTTAGTTTTTTCTCATTATTTTGATCCAGGTTTTCTTACCATGAGAAAGATCAGCTCCTTTAAGAAATACTTAAATTATTAATTATTAATAATATTTAATTATTAATTAAATACTATTGTCTAAATTCAATTTAATTCAACACACATTTACCTCAGGCCTGCTATGTTTAAGACATCCACTTGTCATTCTACTTTATAGATGAAGAAAAATATTTCTAATAGCAAATGACCTTGTTCCATTTGGGTATAATGTTTTTGTTTTTAAAGATTTTATTTATTTATTTGACAGAGAGAGAGAGAGAGAGATCACAAGTAGGCAGAGAGGCAGGCAGAGGGAGAGAGGGAAGTAGGCTCCCTGCTGAGCAGAGAGCCCCACGTGGAGCTCCATCCCAGGAGCCTGAGATCATGACCTGAGCTGAAGGCAGAGGCTTTAACCCACTGAGCCACCCAGGTGTCCCTGGGTTATAATGTTTTAAGCAAAATATTCATTTAATATTAAGTTCAAAGGGACTGTTAAATTAAAAGTGCTTTTGAAAACTGGTTCTCATATTATTAAGTCTATTTACATTTCTGGCACTCATTCCAGCTGCAGAATCAGTTACATTCTCTAACCTTAGCCATCAAGTTGGCCAAACTTGGATTTTAAAACTAAGAAGAATGTTCTTTATAAAGAAATGCTTAAAAGGGGATACACAAAAAAGAATTTTGACACATAAAGAATCTAAACATTTATGATGTAATGTGTCTTCACACTTTCCAGAGTGTTTTCACAACTAATATTTTATTTGATCCTGAGCACAACCCTATGGAGAATGCTAAGTATAATTATCTCATTTCACAGAGGAAGACATGGAGGTTCGGAAGAAGACAGCCTCGCCCAAGATCACACAGCTGGTAAATGGTAGTTCTAGATCAAGGATTCAGAGTCAGTACTCTTTCCATTCCATCCTGCTGCATGGAGATCACTCCTTTATGATAAGTATGTAGCACTTAGAACACATTAGCAGTTGACTGAATCATAGCACTGTGAGAGCAGTTGCCATTTATTAACCACTAACCATATATGGCATAGGTCTACGTGTCTCACACATCACAAAGATGTAATAAAGTAAATTGTCCATGTAAAATGTACAGCACAAGACTTGGTGCACAGTAATCACTCCATTAGCAGCAACTACTGGTCCTAGTTTTAATTCATATAACTCTATAATCTATAAATTTTGTCTTCTTTATTCAAATGAGAGGAAACTGATATTCAGAAAAGTTAGATAAGGGACACCTGGGTGGTGCGGTCAGTTAAGTCACCAACTCTTGGTTTGGGCTCAGGTGGTGATCTCAGGGTCATGAGATGAGCCCTGCATAAGGCTCTACACTCAGTATGTGGTCTGCTTAAGACTATCTTTCCTTCTCCCTCTACCCATTGCCCCTGTACTCTTCCTCTAAATAATAAATAAATAAATCTTAAAAAAAGGAAAAAGAAAGAAAGAAAAAAAGAAAAGTTAGGTAAGGTATCCAAGTGAGTAACCAGAAAGTGACAGAAGACAGGATTTCTGCCCAGGCTAGTCAAACCCAGAGCCCCTTTGTCACTGGAGATTCCTTTGATGCTAAAAGTCACAGAAAGCACCAGTTTAAAAAACAAAACAAAATCCTGAAACTAATAATACACTATATGTTAACTAACTTGACTTTAAATTTAAAAAAAAAAAAAAAAGATGCTTTCTAAAAACAAAAGAGAGCGAGAAGGACAGAAGTTCACATTAAAAGTAATAAAAGGACATTTTTCTGTTACCTTGATAGGCCAAGCAGGCAAAGGCTGTAAAAAGTCAGACTCATAAGGATAGTCCACCATTGCCAGATTTATCCAGGTTTCAGAGAGCCAGGCTTTCAAATGCTGGACATCCTGAGCATTTGTTAATGTGGTACATAAGTCAAGGGCTTCAGAAAGCCAACGCAAGCCAGCACCTGAGAAGAGAATCATATAGCTGGGAATCTAAAAAGCACTACTTGACAGAAGGCTTTACTTGGTATTTTAGAAAATTCAATCTTCCATACCATTTCTCCAAGAATGCTTTTTCAACATTCAATAAAATATTTTTAGAGCATTGGGATAATCCCATGATAAACAAGTTGTCTATCCTCATGGAGTCTGCCAGAAATTATATGAATTGTCCCTATTTCAAAGATACTATTGAAGTAAGTAAATAAATAAACAAATGGAACACTAGAGAGCAATCAGAATGTGTAAACCACAACTAAATAAAACAAATGGAAGTATCTGACATAGTGTCGAGCAAAAGACAGCAGGCAGAAAACATACATACTGTGTTCCTGATGAGTATACTATTATACCATACCATACTGATTGTTTTTCTTTGTGAAAATTCATCAAGTGATGTATTTTGACTTGTATATGTTTTTGTATATTTTACTTAAATAAAAAGGTTACTGAAAAACTGAGAAGTGTTGAAATTAACAAGTGAAAGGTAAAAAGCTCTGTAATTCCATTCTATTAATCAAAGCTTACTTGATCTTGTGAATCGGTTAATAGCATCCCAGGAGCTGCGGATGGTTTCTGAACAATTTGAACCACTTCTCCTAAAATCTTTAGTTACAATCTCCATAAATACACCGCACGGTACCAGATTACCAAAATGCCAAATGGGGGCGGAGGCTGCAAGAGCTCTAAATGGCGAGAAAAAATAAGAAAGGAGAAAAGAAAAAAAAATGCAACTTACTGAGTTCAAGTTTTAAAACTGAAATTGATATTGAACAAAAATGGTGAGGAAAAATTACAGTTGTTAATGAGGTAGAAAGTAGAAATATCAGTACAACAGAACATGTTTTACCCAAAACAAATCTCTAAGTATGCCTTGACAATCATTAAGAAGTGCTCATGTCCAACATAAATGCATTTACCCAACCACTATATGAGGATATTTCATCCTGAACCAGGCTGCAAGCATGCCACCGTAAGAGCCCCCTATAGCAATGACAGGTTGATTTTTAGCTCCTGGGATTGTTTTTTTCAAGTGTTTGATTAACACTGCAAAATCAGCCAGAGCTTGTTCCGATGTCAGAAAATCCAAGTGTCTGGAATCCTAAAGAAAAGTAACAAAGAACACGTATAAATGTGCACATAATAGCAGCTTAGGCATAGCCTAGATCCAAGAAAAAAGCCAGTCAGATAAGCTTTTCTCCAAACAGAATTTCTAAGCAATTGAGTTAAAACGCCCAGTCAACATAATAGCAATGCCGATTTAAACAAATCATTAAAAAAATGATTTTAAGTTTGTGGGACAAACAATATATTTTGCATTCAAATGTAATTTGTTAAATGCTATTTACCAAAGATCTTGTTGAGGCTGTAGAAACAAACTGTAAGTAAAATTTAACAGCAAATGTGACAGAATACAATTCTCAGCTTAACAGATATTTGCTGTATTATAATTTTTATTTTAAAACTTGAAACATTTAAAATGGCTACCATACAGGCAAAAGTAGACCGAATCCTGTGAAAAACTGAAGTATCATCAATAAAAAATAAATCTCATCCCCCTAATAAGAAAGATAATTACTATGTCTGATATACCAGCAACTGGAAATTACCCTGTTGTAAACAATATAAAATTAGAGTTACAAACCAATAGAGCAACTATATTCAGGCATTAGAAAACCGGCAACACAAGACGTTGATTCCTGAGAGAAGGATACTCATAAAGTAAGTTCCATGATCATCTAATTCTCTGCCTAGAGACAACTGCCTCACTTCAACATAGGGAAGTAGAACTCAGAATCCTGCTAAGCTGAGGAGGCTAATAAAGTATCTCCCTTTAAAAGATAAGGCCTATGTCCTCTGTCTTTGAATTTGGACTGGACTTAGTGACTTAGTTCTAACCAATAAAATGTGTCAGAAGCGATATGTGACTGCCAATGTTAACTCACGATAAGCACTGCAATTTCCACCTTCCTCTATTGGATTACTGACTTTGAGGGAAGCCTGTTGCCTTGTCATAAGGCCACTCAAGTAAGCCTTTGGAGAAACCCAGGAAGAGATAAACTGTAGCCTCTTGCTAACATCCAGCAACATTTTTTCACTCATGTGGCTTCTCCCTATAGTGGAGAGGTTCTCTGGCACCAGTCAAGCCTTCAGATAATTGTTAGCACCAGCTGACATCTCAACCTCATGAGACCCCTTGAAAAAGAACCTCCTAACTGAGCCACTTTTAATTCCTACCCATAGGAGCTCTGAGACAATAAATGTTTATTGCTGTTTCAAGTCACTAAGGTTTGAGGAAAATTGTTACATAGCAATAAGTAACTAGTACAGCTATATACCTATTAGGCTGTCTTATTTGATCTTCATGCTTTGGTCTCACCACTATGTTTGATTCCCTCCATCATTTGGCACAGTCTGAAACCACACAGTTCCCATCTTTCCACTTTCCTATGTATGTCACCTACTCCTTTAGCCTTCCCCCTTATCCAAGATGTATACCTTCTGACCTCTTACCTCCTTTCTTATTGTCTGTCACTAGTCTTTTACTTCCAGTTTTCATGGCATTATGTATAGTTGAGTGCGATTTTTTTCTAATCCTCGCATAATATTTGTAATATTATCCCTCAAGCTACTGACAAATTCTGTGAGCACATGAAGAGAAAGAAGCATATCAAAGAGAGCCCTCTGGTCCATTTTGCTAACAAAGTATGAATGGAAGGTAACTAGAAGAGGATATTACGTTTCTGTCTGCAAAAAGGTGACTACTTCCCAACGGTTTCAGGACCTATCAACTCTCCTAATCAGATAATTATGTAGAATAATAAGCTAAAGAATAGTTTCCCATGCAGCCCAACAAATATCAGCAAATTGTTCTGCTTTTCATTTCATTTCTCACGACTTTTTATTTATAATATGAGCTAATAAAACCTCTGAGAACAAAAATTAAAACTCGTTTCAAAATAGGCAGCCTAGAAAATTACTGTCCCCAAGTTCTTCTAACTCAGAATTCCCCAAAAGGATGTTATATGTATACTGGTAGTATGCATGATGGTGTTAGATATTGCACAATCTTTTTAAATTTAATACTGGTTTTAATGTCATTTAGAAAAAAGATATAAATAGTACATAAAGCCCTTGTTAAGGTAAGGCAAAGTTTGAAAAGTTAGTTGTTTAAAGAAAAATATGTAAATAATAGCGCAGATGGCAATCATACACTCAGAATCACAAAGGCAGTACATGAGTGACTTAGATGCAGAAAATGTATCCTTTTTATTAGGTACAGAGTCTGTGGTCAAGGCCAAAGCCCCTTGTGAGATCAGGAAAGGCCAGAAGGGAATCCAAGTGGCTCGTTGGACTCACTGAAAACAGGGATAATTTGTCCTCATTTTATTGAAAAATACCTTATTAAACATTTGAATGCTCACTGTATTTTTTCCAGGGGTAGACCCAGGAATTTAAGTGTATAATTTATAAAGCAGAATTACTTATTGACATTTTGAAACACTGAGAAGTTCCCTTCAGAGTCTCTGCAGTCATGCCTTAAGATTTCACTGGTGATAGCTAACCTCATCACACTGAATTAAAGACTGATCAACATTATAAATGATAATATTATGGTTTTAAAAAGGCTTAATCTGTTCAATTGCATATAAAAAGTTAAGATTTAATACAAATTTTTGAAATTTCAAGCTAGTCAAGTTAAAGCTATCATTTCTTTCTTAGATGTTATTAGAACATGTAATATCTTAAACTTCAAAAAAAAAAGAAAACCTTTTAAACTCAAAAATAAAAAGTATACAGGTATGGGGAAGCACGGCGGTGCTCAGGGAGATGCGGCAAATGAAAGGGGATCCGAGCAGCTTCTCGAGATGAGGAGGGCAGCAGGTCTCGGGCAGAGCGGCCGGGTCCCCCGGGGCCTGAGCACCCACCAACCGCTGCATCAGGGACGTCCCTGATCCTGCGCTTTCAGCCATGAGCTCTCGATGAACACCCGGCGTGGGCAGTCATGGACCTGACCCTTGGGGAGGTAATGCTAGCTCAGCTTTCAGTGGCCTGGGAGAGTGAAGAAATCCTAAAATGTAGGACTTTTCTACCAGTCCTGGACAACCGACCTCTGTTCAGAGAGACATCGGCGAAAGATGGAATCATCAATTTAATTGTTGGCAGCTTAACATCCTTACTGATTCTAGTCAGGCTGATCAGTGCTTTTGCTTTCCCTCAACTACTTCCAAAACCATTGAATATATTTTTTGCTGTTTGCATCTCTTTGAGTAGTGTTACTGCCTGCAGACTTATCTACTGGTATCGACAAGGAGACCTAGAACCAAAATTTAGAAATCTAATTTACTATATCTTATTTTCTATCATCATGTTATGTATATGTGCGAACCTGTACTTCCATGACGTGGGGAGGTGAGGCTGCCAAGGAGAAATACTGACCAGGTGTCTTCAAAGCTATACATGAGGACTGTGAGTCAGAGCTGGGTAAGCTGTGCTGAAGAATCTCCTGCGCAAGTCTGACACATGATTTTCATGTTAATTGTAAATCTAAAATTCCCTCTTGCAGGGGACACATATCCTAGATTGCTTTGCTTTTTCTTTAAGGAGATGATGTTGCACTCAAACATTCCAACCCTTAAAGCTCAAATGGCACAAGCAATTTTCACTTTTAAAATTAAACTTTTTTATAATGTAAGTGCATGGCGAAAAGCTATGTGACAATCTTGCATTTTAAGACAAATATTCTTTTATTTCTGATAAACTGAATATACAATTATTGTTCCCTAGGCAACCAACTTTTGCTTATAACTACAATTTCACATTAACAAAACACAGACGGTGAAAAGACAACTTCGATTGTGAAGATCTAATTACAATAATAAATAAAATAATTTATACAAGGAAAAAAAAAGTATACAGGTATACCTCAGAGATATTGCAGGTTCAGTTCCAGACCACTTCAATAAAGTGGATATCACAGTAAAGCAAGTCAAATTACTATTCTGGTTTCCTAGTGCACATAAATGTTACGTTTACACTATACTGTAATCTAGTAAGTGTGTATTAGTATTATTTCTAAAAAGATGTACATACTTAATTTTAAAATGCTTCATTCATAAAAAATTCTAACCATCATCTGAGCTTTCCGTGAGTTTTCTGAGCTTTCACCTTTTTACCAGTGGAGGATCATGCTTAAATGACGATGGCTGCTGACTGGTCAGGGTGGTGGTTCCTGAAGGCTAGGGTGGCTGTGGCAATGTCTTAAAATAAAACAATAATGAAGTCTGCCACATTGATTGATTTTTCCTTTCATGCATGCTTTCTCTGTAGTTTGTGATGCTGTTCAATAGCAATTCACCCACAGTAGAACTTTCAAAATTGGAATCAATCCTCTCAAACCCTATAGCTGTTTTACCAAGTAAGTTTATATAATTTTCTACATTCATTGTTGTCATTTCAATAGTCTTCACAGCATCTTCACCAGCAGTAGATTCCATCTCCAGAAACCACTTTCTCTGCTCATCCATGAAGCAACTCTTCATCTATTCAAGTTTTATCACGAGATTGGGGCAGTTCAGTCACATCTTCAGGCTACACTTGTAATCCTAGTTCTCTTGCTGTTTCTACCACATCTGCAGTTACATCTTCCACTGAAGTCTTCAGCCCCTCATAGTCATACACGAGGGTTGAAATCTACTTCTCTCAAACTCCTGTTCATGTTGGTATTTTGACCTTTTCCCACAAATCCTGAATATTCTTCATGGCATCTAAGATGGTGAATCCTTTCCAGCAGTTTTTCAATTGACTTTGCCCATATCTACAGAAGATTCACTCTCTGTGGCAGCTACAGCCTTATGAAATGTATTTTTTAAATAAGATTTGAAAGTCAGAATGACTTCTTGATCCACGGGTTGCAGAATGGATGCCGTATTAGGAGACATGAAAACAACATTCACCGCATTGTACATCTCCATCAGAGCTCTTGGATGACCAGGTGCATTGTCAATGAATAATAATATTTGAAAGGCACTTTTTTCTTCCTGAGCAGTAAGTTTCAACAGTGATCTTAAAATACTCAACAGACCATGTTATGAACAGATGTGCAGTCATCCAGGCTTTGTTCTTCCATTTATAGAGAACAAACCATAGATTTAGCATAATTCTTTAAGGCCCTAGGATATTCGGGATGCTAAATGTGCACTGGCTTCAATTTAAAGTTACCAGATACACTAACCCCTAACAAGAGAGTCAGGCTGTCCTTTCGAAGATTTGAAGCCAATCACTGACTTCTCTCCTCTAGCAATGAAAGTCCTAGATAGCATTCTCTTTCAATAAAAAGCTGTTTTGTCTATATTGAAAATCTATTGTTTAATGTAGTTGCCTTCATGAATTATCTCAGCTAGATTTTTCTCTTTAACTTACTGCAGCTTCTATATTAGCACTTACTGCTTCAGCTTGCACTATGTTATGGAGATGGCGTCTTTCCTTAAACCTCATGAACCAACCTCTGCTAGCTTCAGACTTTTCTTCTGTAGCTTCCTCACCTCCCTCAGCCTTCATCAAATTGAAGAGAGTTAGGGCCTTGCTCTGGATTAGGCTTTGACTTGAGAGAATGTTGTGGTTTGTTTGATCTTCTATCCAGACTACTCAAACTTTCTCCGTATCAACAACAATACTGTTTCACTTTTTTGTCATCCATATGTTCACCGGAGTAGCACTTCTAATTTCCTTCAAGAATTCTTTCTTTGCATTCACAACCTGGCTGAATGACTGGCACTAGAGGCCTAGCTTTTGGCCTCTCTCAGCTTTGAACATACCTTCCTCACTAAGCTTAATCATTTCTAGCTTTCTATTTACAGTGAGAGACATGCAACTCTTCTTTTCATTGGAACACTTAGAGGCCTTGCAGGATAATTAATTGGCTTATTTCAATATTTTTGTGTCTCAGGGAATAAGCAGGCCTGAGGAGATGGAAGAGATGGAGGACTAGCCACTCAGTGGAGCAGTCAGAACAGATACATTATTTATCAATTAAGTTTGCCATCCTACGTGAGCATCTTGGATGACTGATCACAGATCACCATAGCAAATATAAAAATAATGAAAAAGTCTAACATATGACAAGAATTGTCAAAATATAACACAGAGACACAAAGGAAGCAAATTCTATTAGAAAAATGGCACTGATACACTTGCTCAACACAGAGTTGCTACAAACCTTCAACTTGCTAATACCACATGCTCTGTGAAGTACAGTAAAGTG
The DNA here is from genome assembly GCA_028533885.1 of Nasua narica. Taxonomy (NCBI): domain Eukaryota; kingdom Metazoa; phylum Chordata; class Mammalia; order Carnivora; family Procyonidae; genus Nasua; species Nasua narica. The sequence continues at coordinate 52,873,525 of CM052815.1, forward strand.
AGGTGCAATAAAACAAGGTGTGCCTGTACTTACCCTGAATGATCTGTTACCAAAAGGCAGGGACTCTCCATAGTATCGATGTTCTGCAAACACCAACATAGCTTTCAGTTGATCAGCCACATCCCACATGAACCCCTGGGAAGAATTTACAAATCCACAGGATAAAAATCAGGATGTGAAAAAAGTCACTGAACCTTGTGGGAACTCCTATGAAGTGAATGTTAAACCAGACCAAAAAGAGCTCTGAGAAGCTGCACAATTTATGTTTGTTCTACAGATAAAAAATTATTGTTTCATTGTTGCACATCAATCTCTCACTATGTTAGAGTAAAATAATTAAACATAAGCCCAAGTCACTTAAACACCAGTCATTCCAACTCTCCTTATTCTAACACTCTAACTGTAGAATCAATACTATGTTGAAAATAGCCTTCAAATTGCCCTGTGCACCTAACAGTCTAGGGAAGAACTGAGGATATCTAAGTTAGCTGCCTACTCATAAATATTTACCACATAAAAGAAAAAAATACAAAAAAGCATACTGGACTCCCTTGGGGTCCATATTAATCTTATTTACTTGAAAATAAGTAGTAGCTAATAATGGCTAATAATAATTGAGTGCTTACAACGTGTCAGGCATTGTTCTAAATACTTCATATATATTAACTCACTTAATTATCACAACAATCTAGGAGATAGGGACTTTTATTATCCCCATTTTAGAGACAAGGACACTGAGACATAGTAGTTTAAATATCCTATGACAGTCACACAACTAGAAAGTGGCAGAGCCAAGAATTAAGTACTCAATGGCTGGCTTCACAGCGCAATCAGCAAGCCTGTTCCACCTCCTTATGTCCACACTTAACGTGGTGATTAATCATTCACTGCATTTTTTTTTCATTTACCTCAAATGTGCTCTCAGAATCCTCCTTGACAAAGCACTCTAGGCAGCCAACATCAATCGATTAGATTTAGATTTAGCACAAATTAAAACTATTTCTCATTCCTAGGGCACACTCTTGTTTTTTAATGAACTGCTGCTCCCTAACAACAACTAAGAACTTCTAAAAGGTTTTGTTCATTTTGATCAAGAAATGAACAATTAAAAGATCTGTATGCGTGTGATGATGGGGAATTTAAACCGTTATCTGTGACGGTTTTAATAATCGTCACTTTCTCTCTTAATACCTTGCCCAGTTCCTGCCATTTATCTGCAGCTCCTATAACAACCAGCTCAAACATGTCCTCCTCTGCCTGCCCCATTGTGGCAACTGCTGATCACTCCTGCCTCTCAGCACCACTGTGCTAGGCATAGCTCTCTATTACTGTGTTGTGATATTTGCTTATATGTGTGTCTCACCCTGCCAGACTATGAGCTTCTTAAGTAAAGGATCATCTATCAAAATAGCCACACCTCTGGGAAGCTGACCTCAGGCTTTTAAAGGAAGCAATTTAAGTGAACTGATTTGTATTATAATAAGTGATTATTTGCCTGCATCTATTTCAGGGTATTTTTACTTTTCAGAAGAGGTCCATGTAGTATATTAACATTTAATAATATTATAGTATTGTCCTAAGTTCTTAATTCTTATTTAGTCCTCATAGCAACTCTATGAACAAGATTATTAATATACCCATTTAGCAGATAAGAAAACTGAGGCACGGAATAAGAAACTACCCAAAGTCACAAACCATAATGGTAAAACCAGAATTCAATCCTTATCAGTCCTAATCAGTATATCACTCCTGACCATTCTGCTACACTGTCTCTTAATAGATGAAAGTCCAGAATTTGTGAATATGCAACCAGGACATTTTAGTAGGTACAGGGAGGTGTCTAGGACTGGGAAAAAACTGGGATCTTCCTAAGGATCTACCTTTTAGCCACTTCCTGGAACTGCTCCTACACTGTATTGCTCTTCCTCTCTACGACTTCTGAAGCAAGCCTTAAATTATGCTGCAGTCTGTCAGAGCATTGGAGGCAGGAACAGCTGCCTATCTATAATAAAGAAAAGGAGGGGGCACGTGGGTGGTTGAGTTAAGTGTCTGACTTTTTTTTTAATGTTTTTTAAATTTTTTCATTTATTCTTATTTTTAATTTTTTTTTAAAGTGTCTGACTCTTGGTTTCAGCTGAGATCATGATCTCAGGGTCATGAGATTGGGCCTCAAGTTGGGTTCCACACTGAAGGTGGAGCCTGCTTAAAATTCTCTATCTCCCACTCTTTGCCCCTACCCTCCCATTTATTCTCTCTCTCTCAAAAGAAGAAGGATGAGGACGAGTAAGAGGGGGAGGGCTGGAAAAATAACTGGACAGGAGAAGCTGCCCCATGGCCTTGGCATAAATGGGAAGTCACATAAGAGAAAGGGAAAAAAAGCTAAAGCAGCCTCAGTTGTTCCATAGAAAAAGTAAGCAGGAATCTGATGGAAAATAAATCTTAACTTCAGTTGTCACCAATGTAAGAGAAAAAGACATCCTAGGAGCTCCTTTCTCCGGAAATTACTTTATTTTCAACTAACATATTTAGACACAAGATTCCTAAGGAAATAATCAGAAATGGAAAATGCAATAACAGTATAATTGGGTTCATATCTTTGCTTCCAATTCAGTGTAGTTCAACAAACATTTACTGAGACCTCCTGAATACTAGGCACCATGCCAGACATTGGCAGTGGAGAAAATATAATTCAGTCTTCACTTTCAGATAATTCACAGACTAGCTTTTTTTTTTTTTTTTTTTTTTCACAGACTAGCTTTTTGATAGAAAGTTGACATTTTCTAGTCATAGTTTTGGAACATAAAAAAGGAAAATTTCTTCCTTTCAAATGTCCTTCTAAATTAAATGTTGTTAATGGATTTAAGTGTTATTACAAAAAATGATAGAATGTGTAGTCAGGGAAGCAAGCTAACATCTATACAATTTTTAACACCCTCACAAATATAAGAAAAATTGAATAGGAAAGCTAAATTAAAAATTCTATTTGACAATCAAACTTGCATTTTTTTTTTTCTTATTTGCCCTGGCTTGGTTTAGGTTTTATCCATTTAACAAATATTTATTGAGCACAAACTACATGCCTAGCACAGTTTTAGACTGAATATACAACATGAACAAAAACTCATGCCCTTTTGTTTACATTCTAGACACCATAATCAAAACAAGCAAAAAGCAAAAATTACCTATATGTAATACCTATATGTAATAACATTCTTTTTTTAAAGATTTTATTTATTTATTTGACAGAGAAAGCACAAGCAGGGGGAGCAGCAGGCAGAGGGAGAGGGAGAAGCAGGCTTCCAGCTGAGCAAGGAGCACAATGTGACGCTCAATCCAGGACTCTGGGATCACGACCTCAGCTGAAGGCAGACACTTAACTGAGCAACCCAGTCACCTCTGTAATAACATTCTTATTCCCATGTCCCTCATATCCTTATTCTTCTAGAAACAAGACAGGATTTCTTAAAAACTTAAAATTCAATTGTCCAAAAATATTTTCATGTATAATTCTTTAAGGCAGAACACATACATAGGTTTATTGGATATCTGTATTCATTCTTTTGTGATCTGCCCACCTATATGCTTCTGCCATCTTTCTATTATTAGTGAGTTTTATCTGTTATTTTCTTTCTTTTTTTTTTTTATCTGTTATTTTCTAAAGACCTTCACAATTAGCTACAGTGATACTTGGTCATATGTACTGCAAAACATTTTTTTTTCCAGTTTGCCATAATAAAAGGTAAATTGAGCATAGGAATTTGCACATACCGTATGATTGCAAAACCAGGTAATGTCCCCTTCATTACCAGTGTAGAAAAGTATTGATCCACCATTTTTCCTCCAGTGTGCATCAGCTATTAGGTACCGCTGTTTAAAAGTTTTATCAGCACTAAATCCGAAATGATCAACCTATGACAAAATAAGGAGACAAATTTCAGAGGAAAGTAATTTAATGAGATCAACAAAAAAGTAATTAAATTTATTATCCCATTAAGATCAACCTATGTTACAAAAATAATCACAAACCTTTTTAAACTTAATTTGATTTTAGTCGCAGTAGTAATATTACCACTGTTATTTTGGGTTTTTTTTAATTTTTTTTAATTTTTTTTATTCATTTATTTGACAGAGAGAGAGAGATCACAAGTAGGCAGAGAGGAAGGCAGAGAGACAGTGGGAAGCAGGCTCCCTGATGAGCAGAGAGCCCAACAACACGGGGCTCAATCCCAGGACCCTGAGATCATGACCTGAGCCGAAGGCAGAGGCTTTAACCCACTGAGCCACCCAGGCGCCCCTAGCACTGTTATTTTGAAATTACTTTCTTTATACTGTAAGATTAAAAAATGTTAGGGGCACCTGCTGGCTCATTCAGTAGAGTATGCAACTTTTGATCTCAGGGTCATGAATTCAAGTTCCACATTGGGTGTGAAACTTACTTGAAGAAAAAACAAAACAAAACCAAAAATACCTGGGGTGCCTGGGTGGCTCAATCAATTAAACATCTGCCTTCAGCCCAGGGCTAAGGTCATGATCAGTCCTAGGATTGAGCCCCATGTCGGCTCCTGTTCAACAGGGAGTCTGCTTCTCCCTCTGCTTCTACCCCTCCACCTCCCCAACCCCTGCTAGTGCTATCTCTCTCAAATAAATAAATAAAATCTTTTAAAAACAACAAAAAAAAACAATGTTATCAGTACTTAAGATTTTCAGTGTAAGAGAAAAGATAACAATTATAAAATAAAGGAGCCATTTAAAAACAGGTAATGTTAAAACTGAATTGGAAACTGAGATAAGAATCCATTAACTTTTAAAATACATATATCCCTGGGGCACCTGGGTGGCTTAGTTGGTTGAGCACCTACCTTCCGCTCAGGTCATGATCCCTAAGACCTGGGGTGGCTCTGATCCCCAGGACCCGAGATGGCCCTACTCAGTGGGGAGTCTGCTTATCCCTTTCCCTCTGCCCCTCCCCTTGCTTGTGTACACTCTCTCTCTCTCTCAAATAAATAAAATCTTTAAAAAAATACAGATATCCCTTATCATCTGTATTTTCATTAGCTGATAGAAACATTCAATTCACAAAAATCTACTAGTTCAGAAGGATATCAAAAAAGAAAAAGCAAAATAGTCATTTGTCACCATTTAAGGTGCCTATTAAACCAACTCCTAACTTAGAAATTGGGAATACGAAAATAAAAAACTCGACATTTAACCTCCCTTTCCAGTAGAATTATATTTCAAAATATCAAATAGTCCCAGTTAATGAAAAAGAGCTGTGTTCAATTAAATGTCAGCTAACGCAAAAGGAATGACAAAATTAGACAAATGACAGTTTTGCAAACACTTATGAAATTACCGATTTGGGCAAGAATTACCACATGGTGTTAAAAGCATTAGGAGAATGAATGACAGGGAAATGAAGATTCGTATTAGATCAAAGTAACACCATGGAGAGTAACTTCTTGTCACATAACAAAATGTAATTTTACAATGGAAGGATCAGGCCATCATCACCTCAATCTAGTGATCAAAATTAGCATCACTACCTGTAGGGCAGGCATGGATTATGCACCTCCTCAGGTGGTACAACAAAAGCAAATTTCACCTATGATAAAATCATGCCAAAAATGTTCAACTTATATCTTTTTCCAGCCTTCAGATCTAATTTCCTCTTTCCAGGAAATACACAGCGTAGATGAACAAGCTAAAGGCACTCTGAATAAGCAACCAGGCAAATCCAAACATGTGATAAGACAATGGTAAGGCAATGTAATGATAAATAAATAAACTTTAAGGAATAAAATAACCAGATGCAATGCATGATTCCAGGTTGTATTCTGGTTCAAACAAATGATACAAATGATAATTTAGGGACAATTAGGATAATTTGATTATGGACTAGGTATTAGACAATACTAATGACTTGTTAATTTTGTTAGGAGTGATCATATTGTGGCTACTTAAGTAAATGTTTTTATTTTTTATAGCTGTACATTGAAGGATTTAGAGATAGAATGTCATGCTGTCTGCAATTTACTTGAAAATATTTCAGCACAAAAAAGTAAGATGAATTTAAAGGAAGAAAATTTAATCTATACTGAAAGAGAAAAAAACGAGGATACTGAGACTTTGTAAGAGTTAATATAAAACATGTCCAAAATGATAAAAATGATACAATAATTTTAAGCTTAAAACAAACTTTAAATTTTTGAGATTTTTCTAACCTTCCCTTAATAAACTTACCATTTAAAATATAATCATCAAATCCTACAACATGGTAATATTCATGTGCAACTACCTGAATTTACAGTGTTATCCCTAAAGGCTCACTGAGGCTTTAGGATCATGGGGCTGCATTTCTCCAGTACTTTGGAGACTGACATGAAAGTGCTATATCTAGTCCCCGGCAGACCAGTGCCCCAGTGCTGCTCCAGACTGTCTGGTTCAGAACTAAACCAGGCTCTGCAAGACTTACTGAGGCCCTTCTAAAACAGATGGGACTCCTCATACCCAGCTCCATCTACACACACATATCTACTTCACCTTATTCCAGAGGTCCCAACATGCAAGTTTCTCAAAATTGCACTAACTGCATACTTTCTGATGTCCATGATCATCATTATACATAGTCCTAAAATATAAGCTAAAGACTGCCTACCTCAAGATAATAAAGTTTGTATAGAACAGGCATATGATAACGATGTCGATGTGCTAAAAATCCTTCCTGTTTTATATGTTAATTCAACATATATAATCAATCACTCATTCAACAAGCATCTATTGAATCGCCAAGTTCTTGTTCTGGGCCAAGAAGTAAGGTAGGCAACAGGATAAAGTGTTGGCTGAGCCACAACACCTACATTTAATTTAAATGAATTCAACTATCCTCATTCACCTAAAAATAATGGAGAGCAAGAGAGACAGTGGAGGGGAGAAAGAAGTGATTCCACTTGCCTCCATTCAGTTAGTACAGCACTTCTCCATGCGAAGTCCCCAGAAGTCAGAATCAGCATCACCTGAGAATCCCTTAAAAATGAAAATGTTCTGGGCCCCTGGGTGGCGCAGTTGGTTGAGCGACTGCCTTCGGCTCAGGTCATGATCCCGGAGTCCCGGGATCGAGTCCCACATCGGGCTCCCAGCTCCATGGGGAGTCCGCTTCTCACTCTGACCTGCTCTCTCTCACTCTCTCTCCTTCCTAATAAATAAATAAATAAAATCTTTAAAAAAAAAAAATGAAAATGTTCTGGCAGAATCCCAGACCTACTGAGTCAGAAACTGTGGAGAGTAGAACGCAGTAGTCTGTGATTCTGAGGTACAGCTGAAGTTTTGAGTTATCCTAAACCTAAGCTCTCAAATAGGAGATGCTATTCTTTCTTTTGATCTAGGTTTCAGAATACCTCTAATACTATAAGCATCTCACCATGGTGAATGAGTCTGGTGTTTAAAGATGTGCATTACCACCCAACATGGCCCCCAAATACAAGCCAGCCTCATCATTTGAAGCTCCACAGGAAAACCATGAACTGTTTCACCAAAGAAGGTAAAACTGGCTGTGCTGGACTTAAAGAAAGGAGGTATATGGCTCTCTAACAAGACACCTTCCCGTGGGATTGTCAGAGATTATTCCACTGTAGTGATTTTCACCTTACCTACTGACTTTAGAACCCAGGCTTCTTGTAAAATGAGATATTGTTGTACCCTTAAAAAGTAGCCCACCAAAAAAATCAATAATCCAGTCTAAGGGTTTCAAATTTAAAAACATGGGTATGTATAGCATGTTAAACATAAATGGTAAAAAATTCTTGTCAGAGGAAAAGCTTCCATCTAGAATTATAAGGGTCACCAAAACTTTAAAATAAGAGAAAGTCAAACTTTTTTGTGTGACCACTGTTTGGCCATGCCTGCTCCCTAGTAATTCATCCCTAATTATGTGAATTAGGAGAAAAAAGGAAGAACTCTGGTATGGTAGAAAGAAAGCAGGTTTGTGAATTAACAGACCTGTACTTGAATCTCTACTGTGAGGCCTCAGGCAAGTCACTTCACCTCTCTGAGCCCAGTATCTTCCTATATAAAATAAAAATAACACACAATTTAAAAGATTGCTGTGAGGATTAGAGAAAATGTACCTAAAATACCAGGTATAGTTTCTAATATATAGTAAGGACTCAATAAATGTTAGTTCTCTTCTCCATCCTATTTGCAAACCAATCCTAAGCAAAGAGAACTTAGATGAGGTAAATAAGGTAGAGGGAGATGATAAAGCTCTCCACAAAAGAAAAAAGTTCATATAATCGTAAGAAGTACCCTTGGAATGTCAAAATCTCCTATTTTTTTAGTGTTTCACCTAAATATTAAATGGTTAGAAAACAGGCCGTGAAATCTTCTTTGCAGAACATTAGTTTAGGGAATTTTCTTGGCTCCTTCCTATCATCAAGAGTATCAACTTCAGGCCACATAACTGCAGACGGTTTCCAAAATCAAAGGGCCCCGCACACTAGGGGCAGTGTGCCCTCTGCCGTTGAGAACTGGGACCCACATACCACTTTCAGCTCTGTGCTCTTGAATAAAGAGATTTTATAAATCCCAACGCGAAAAGGGACAAGGGCTTTATAAACCATTTGATCTGTGTCATTCAACTGAAGAACCTGCGCTCAAGGACATTCAGGGGCTTTGCCAAGGTCACAAGTTAGAGGCAGAGGTGCAACTTGTAATTATTTTTGCAATCTGGTTTATTGAAATAACTAAAATAAAGAATAGTGCCATAAAAGCAATAAAACATGACCTCATAAAAGAAACACACCTCTAGTCACATACAGTAGTTCTTTCTAAAATGTAGTCCAAGAAATTTCAAGAAATACCCTCTCCTTCACCTTGTAGAGATCTATCAGAATGTGTAGGCAAAAAGGAACAGAGAGAATATCCTTTAAATAAAATATATTGCAACAAAGTAATTATTTTAATTCAAAACTGTTCAACAATAAAGTTCATATTCAGAAATGTCCATTAGAACATTACCTGTGTAACACTAACATGACACAATTTGGGTGGCAATTTGGTGGTGAAGGGGAAAAGGGAAGGCAAATAACACAGAGCATGAACTTACAAGCTTGGCACCATGATGGTGCTTTATGCAGATCACATCATCCTCCCAAATACCCTCTGGGGCACTAGTTTTATAAAAAGGTTGCTGACACTCAGAAAGGTCAGATAATTTGCCCAAGATAATATAACTAATAAACAAAAATCGAATACAATTTTTTCTTTTTTTAAAGATTTACTTTATTAATTTGACAGAGAGAGAGGGAAAGCATAAACAGGGGAGCTGCAGGCAGAGGGAAAAAGAGGGAAAAAGAGAAGCAGGCTCCCCACAGAGCAGGGAGCCCAATGTGGGGCTCAGTCCCAGGACCCTGGGATCATGACCTAAGCCAAAGGCAGACACTTAACTGACTGAGCCACCCAGGTGCCCCTCAAATACAATTTTTTCACACACTTTTTCCCCCTATCCAATCCTACCTCCAACAAAACCCAGTCTGATTTTTCACTGTGATACATTATTGCAAAGACAGCAGACTACCAACATCAACCCTAAATAGGAGACACTAGAGTATCTTTCTCCAAATGTGTAAAATGTGGAATATTTGTCTTTTCACTGGCCTAACTTAGTAATTGTTACTATACAACTATTTTTAACTCACTTAATTAGGCACTAATAAAAAACAAAATAAAAAAAATAACACTAACTCTTAGTAGCTTTTCATCTTAGAAAACTCAGCATTACAGTTAGTTTAATTTACAAACCCAGATACAAGATCACAGCGAAGTGAAATTTTACTAAACACAGGAAAATTTACTCAGAGATAAACAGGACCAAAAAAAATGGAATTCCACCTCCAATAAATCAAAGTACCTCAAAAGACGTCTCTCTGGTTCCCAATTCTAATCCAAAGATACTAAAAAGAAGTAAGACCCACTTTCTTCCACTTGATATGTATGTCCTGTATTAATTTTGGAAGTGTGGCATTACGTTCCATTATAGTTCCTAAATGGAGACACATTGATTCTAGGCAAGGTTGATCTCTCCTGAAGGAGAGACACCCTCATATTAGAAGGATACAAGTTTTCAAGAAAGGAATCAAACCTGGAAGGAAGGTAAGGTTTAGGCAAGCCATAGGTCTATAGTTGCAGAAAGACAAATATCTGTAAGTGGAGTCCTACTAAGTTAAGTTATCCCTCATACAGGAATAGCCCAAGGTTAAAACAAGAAGGGAAAGCAAACCATATCTTATGAGTCTGGTATTTCCACTTTATTTTGTCAGAGCCATGTAAAAATCCTGCTTAAATGTTCTGCATTTGCTAGTCTGTATTATGAAAACAAAAAAGTCTGGAGAGTAAATGTGATTTCAAGAATTAAAAGAGCAGGGGCACCTGGGTGGCTCAGTGAGTTAAAGCCTCTACCTTCAGCTCAGGTTGCGATCTCAGGGTCCTGGGATCAAGCCCCACATCGGGCTCTCTGCTCAGCAGGGAGCCTACTTCCCCCTCTCTCTCTGCCTGCCTCTCTGCCTACTTGTGATCTCTCTCTCTGTCAAATAAATAAGTAAAATCTTAAAAAAAAAAGAATTAAAAGGGCAACAGTATCCTTCAAGGATAGTATGGTAGTGACAAAGGAAATGATCCAAATCCCTTCAAGGTGCGTCTAAGAGACAGGACTGTCCTTCTCTTCCCAAAGGGATGTATTCTTCATTGCCAGCCTTACCAGGTGTAGTTTCCATTTTAACAAGGAAGGTAGAAGTTTCCTCAGATATACCCTTCAAAGACTGTGGGCCCTTGACTCAAAATTACCAAAATTCTACAAACACAAAATACTTTCCGCTCTACTGCTAAAACAGAGGTAAGGATATCCTGCCCTTGAAACATCTAAAACATTATAGTAAATCAAGAAATAACATGTTTTGTCAAACAACAGTGAGGTGTTGCATTAGACAAAGATTCCAGCATCATCTGTTGTCTTCCACAAAGCACCACATGATCAATAAATCGCATGATCAACTCCCAATGGCTTTAGGAAGCTTTGTACCACTAGAATTACCTGGCCACAGTTTCAGTTCTCAAATTAGAAAGTGCTACAGGGATCAATAAATAAATAAATTTTAGGAAATGTTACACCGTCAGAGGGCGCTGTTGTATAAGAAGGGGGAGAGGCCATTAAGTGTTAAATATTATACTCATAAAATTTCAGATTAGATCTGAAGTCCAAACTCTTAAGAGAAAAAAACCCGAGATACAGAGATGCCAATTACTTAAAATCTCTCTTTAAAAAAAAAATATATATCTGCATAATTTAAATATGGCATTCATCATTATTTTAAAGTAAGGGTTCAAAAATTTATGCTGTGCAAAATAGTGATTACTCTTAAGATCTATAAAGAACTTCTTGGGGGGGGAAAAAAAAGAACTTCTCAGGGCGCCTGGGTGGCTTAGTGGGTTAAAGCCTCTGCCTTCAGCTGGGGTCGTGATCTCAGGGTCCTGGAATTGAGTCCTGCATTAAGCTCTCTGCTCAGCGGGGAGCCTGCTTCCCCCTCTCCCTCTGCCTGCATCTCTGCCTACTTGTGATCTCTCTCTCTCTATCTGTCACATAAATAAATAAAATATTTTTTTAAAAAGACCTTCTCAAACTCAACACTCAAAAAACTAATAACCCACTCAAAAAATGGACAGAAAACATGAATAGACACTTCTCCAAAAAAGACATACAAATGACTAACAGACATATGAAAAAATGCTCAACATCACTAGCCATCAGAGGAATACAAATCAAAACCATAATGAGATACCACCTTACAACAGTTAGAATGTCAAAAATTAACAAAACAGGAAACAACAAATGTTGGCGAGGATGTGGAGAAAGGGGAACCCTCTTACACTGTTGGTGGGAATGCAAGTTGGTACAGCCACTCTGGAAAACAGTATGGAGGTTACTCAGGATGTTAAGGAATAACAACTCAGGATGTTACCCTACGACCCAGGAACTGCACTACTAGGTTCTTACTCCAAAGATAAAGACGTAGTGAAAAGAAGGAGCACGTGCACCCCAATGTTCATAGCAGTGGTAAATTGTGGAAGGAGTCGAGATGCTCTATGCCCTTCAACAGATGAATGGACAAAGAAAGAAGGTGTGGTACATATATATACACACTGGAATATTATTCAGCCATCAGAAAGGATGAATACCCACCATTTACATCAGCAAGGATGGAACTAGAGGGAATTATGTTACATGAAGTTAGTCAAGTGGAGAAAGACAATTATCATATGGTTTCACTCATATGTGGAACATAAGCAATAGCACAGAGGATCACAGGGGAAGGGAGGAGGAGAAATCATAGAGAGAGATGAATCATGAGAGAATATAGAGAAATAATCTGGGGGTTTCAGAGAGAGGAGCAGGCAGGAGGGGGTAATAGGGAATAGGGTGGAGGGTATTGAGGAGGGCACATGCTATGATGAGCACTGAGTGTTATACTTAACTAATGAATTGTTGAACATTACATCAAAAACTAATTATGTACTATAGAGTGGCTAACTGAACATAATAAAAAATTTAAAAAGTAAAATAAAATAAAACTTAGTTATTTAACCACCATAACATAGTACATAAACCTTACAAAAAAACTCTAAAAATGAAAGAGCTTAATTTAAAAAAAAAGTTTTTGTTTCACAATTACAATGTTTAAACACATATTTTAATATTTTTTCATTTTATATCATAAAAACTTTTACTTTATGTGTTCCAGACAAATAAAAATTAACTAGAAAAAAAAAAAAAAAAAGAATAGTGGTTACTTCTCTGGGGGGAAAATGACCCTAAAAGAAAATGTGGGGATTCTAGAATTAGGATGGTGCATTTTTCTATATGTATAAGATAGTCAACAAAATAGCCTTATGAGGTATGTACATATACCTTCCTTTAAGGTATATGTATTATTTTATAATGTATATGTATTTACATTTCTATTTCACTATAATCATATGTAAATTATACTGCACTAAAATCACATCTATACTAGATTTTTCTTTCCTTTAAAAATATGTGTATTGAGTACTGATTAAATGGTAGGCATTAAGAAAACTAAGATAGAATTCCATCTCTGGAATTTAACAGAAGTGGTGAACAAGCTAGGAACAATCACAGGATGGTGTGGTTAAGTTCTACAAAGTGCTGTGAGAGCTCAAAAGAGGAAGTTACCATCCTGTCTGAGGCAATCCTGCAAGGCTTCACCAAGGAGGGAATATCTGAGCTGAACCGTAAAGAGTAACAATTTTTTTCAGGTACAGAAGAAACAGAAGAGCATTTCAAGCAAAGGGAGCAAGATAAGCTATGCAGAACAAGCATATTCAGGAACTATTGCTGTTTTTCGGCAGGAGGTATACAGTTTATGAGGGGAAGAAAGTTTTATAAAGAAGGAAGAAACACATAAGAGGTATCATGCCCAGGATCAAAAACTGATTAGAGGTAATTGAAACTATAGGTAAGGAGACATTTTGTGATGCAGGGGGATTCTAAGGAGGCAAGACGGAATGGGGTCAACAGCAAAGATGGAGGGATTTGACTTGGACAGGCGGAGTAACCTCTCCTCAGATGAGTAACAGATGAGAGCAGGAGTTACATTCCTAGGTGGAAAGGGAAAAAACTTTAGGGGTTCTAGCTAAAATGCCTCTTACACGACACCATTACTTTTTCAACCAGTCAAGTAGGGGGCAGGGCTATCTATTAAAAGAGCATACTGATGCAACGATTTGAAGACAGAAGTAAAAGTATGACATGGAAGAAAGAACTGATGTTTAGGCCTCCAGAGGGTCCCTGAGGTGGGGGCTGAATTTGCAGGCACAACAACCTGCCTAGTTATAGGTTGGTTTCAGCAGAGGTTCACAACCTAGGGGTCAGAATAGAGACATTTAACAGCTGGGTAAAACTAGAATGTGAATTCCATAAAGAGGCTGACCGAAGGATGAGGGTAAGGGAATTGAGGTCATTCCTGATCTCCATGCAAGCATGAATACCTAGAACCACGAGGTCCTCTATACCATATACAAATGCTGCCAAAATCCACTTGCTGACTAGCAAGGGAATCTAGACTATTATATTTATTCCATTTTATTGAGTAAAAAACCTTGACAGAACCTATATATACAATATGTAAGCATTTCAATGGTTATCTTACAAAAGTTACATAGTACTGTATATTACCAGGGCTTTACATGTTTATATTTTCCTGCTTTGTTAAATATAATGATATATTACTAATATTTTTCTTCCTTTATACTCTATTGTTCTGAATGCTTCTGGACATGCAAAATGTTCTTCTGGTAGCATTGTTATAATCGTACCCCATGCCAGATCTTCTGAAAGATGGAGAATGGAATCTGGTACAGTATAAAAAGATAGAGATTCCACCTTTACCCCTAAAAAGGCAAAACCATGCTTTCCACATACAGAATTATAGCCCTGTGGTGTATGTAACACCACCCAATCTTCTGTACTTCCCCTCCTCTGAAGGGGAATTCTTCCTACAAAGGGTGTGAGGACTTCTCAGATCTTACCAACAGAGCAACTGGGTTCTTATGCATATAACACCATTTCTGAAATGTTCATAACCCCATTCATATTCTAGTTCAGTTGTGTTCCTCTCATGGATGGCATGCCCAGAATTGAGTACAATGCATGAAATGTGATCTAATGAAGTGTCTTGCTCACCACTGGCTAGAAGGAATTAATTTATAGTATGTTTACAGATAAAGCTGCACTAATGCAACCTACTTTAAGAGTTCAGGAAAGGTGTGTTGGGTTGAATAGTGTCTTCCCTAACCCCTCAAAAATTCATGTCCTTCCTGGAAACTCAGAATATGACTTTATTTGGAAATAGGGTCATTGTAGATGTAATTAAGTTGAGGTCATATTGGAGTAGGATGAGCCCTTAATCCAATATAACTGGTGTCCTTATGAGAAGAGACACAGAGACAAACACAGAGAGGAGAAGAACATGTAAAGACACCAATGGGGCGCCTGGGGGGCTCAGTAGGTTAAGCATCTGCCTTAACCTCATGTCATGATCCCATAGTTCTGGGACTCAATCCCACATTGCGCTTCCCGCTCAGCGGGGAGTCTGCTTCTCCCTCTGCCCTTTACCCTGTTTGTGCTCTCTCTCTCTCAAATAAATAAATAAAATCTTAAAAAAAAAAAAAAGACAGCAATGAACAAAACAAAGACAGCCATGTGACAACAGAAGAAGACATGGAACTCATACAGCTGCAAGCCAAGGGAACGTCAAAGACTTCCAGCAACCATCAGAAACTAGGAAAGGCATGGAACAGATTCTCCCTTTGTGCCCCCCGAAACAAACCAATCCTGCCAAAATCTTGATTTTGAACTTCTGGCCTCCAGAATTGCGAGAAAACAAATTTCTGCCCCCCAGTTTGTAGTATTGTTACAGCAGTCCTGAGAAACTAACACAGAGGTACTCTCCATGGAGTTGCACTGGAAGTAAAGCCTAAAGGAGCCAGCCAGGGGAAGAATTCCAGAAAGAAGGAATGGAAAATACAAAGGCCCAAAGGCCAGAAAGGACTTACCTTGTTAGAAACAGAAAGGAGACAAGAGTGTCCAGAACATGGTGAAAAGAGGGGAAAATAGTATGGGATGAGGCTTAGGGTAGGGAGTTTAAATTTAACATTAAGAAAATGGGAAGCCTTAAGAGATTTAAGGCTTGCTCTGATCCAGGGGCGCCGTAGTGGCTCAGTTGGTTAAGCATCCAACTCTTGATTTTAGCTCAGGTCATGATCTCAGGGTCGTTGGGACTGAGCCCTGCTTGGGGCTCATACCGGGTATGGAGCCTACATAAGATTCTCTCTCTCCCTCTCTCCCTCTGGTCCTCTACCTCTGTCCCCTTCTCAAAAAAAAAAAAAAAAAAAAAAGATTTGTTCTTGTTCTGATCCATGTTTTAAAGAGATCACTCTGGTTATTCTGTGGAAGCTGGCCTAGAGAAGGAGATGATGATATTTTAACAAGGGAGAAAGATTAAACAGAAGGTCACTGAAAGGTCCAGGTGAGAGATCATGGCAAGACTGATAAATAAGCTCAGTTTCAACCTACGTCACTTAAATTGCTACATATATAACACAATGTTATAACAATGTTCACTTTCCAAAATCATAATACACCTAGAAAAGATCAATCAAAAAGGGCCCAGTGTATAATATCAGCAGTATATGCACAAAAGCAATCGGTAAAAGGAAGTCTTTTGAACAACTGTAACCACCACTGCCATTCTTCAATAACTGATTCTGCAATGACCCTGACTGTGGGCATTCTAAATAGTAAGAACCCTACTAAACTGGTGTAGGAGTCCCAAGACCAACAGGCTCCTCCTAATAGAAGTTAATAAAGTAGATCCTATTTCTACCTTTTTCCTCCAAAAACTACTTTAACAAATTACACAAAGTGAGACTCCAAAGTTCTCAAAGTTATAGTATCTACTCCCTTCTGATGAGACAAAAGACTTAAGGGACCCCAATCTATACCTTGTTACTTCTGTTAAATTAACAAACTATTTTTTTTAAATGGTACCTATGAACAAGATACTACAACACAATGCTTAAATGCATCTCCTCCTCCTCCATGGAAGCTCTTCTGTGAATTGCATTGTGAGAATCAATGTAACAAAAATCTACAGCGTTCTTTTTAGAAATTGCTTTAAAATGAATTATTCTTATTACATTGAATAATACAAGATTTTAAAAGCTGCATTTCAAAATACTAAACTTTATGAAATCCTCACATAAGAATCACCCACAAAAGGAAGCAACTGAAGAAAAATAGCTGCCTAAGCTTTTTCCTCCTGGGGAACTCCAAGGTCAAAATTTTCAGTCCTAATTTCACTATAAAATGGCCTCTAGAGACCTTTAATCATCAACTTAAAAATACACTCTATAGTCTACTCTTTGTTTTCAGCATTCATCCGGTCTGAGGGATAAGGACACTGTAAAAAAAGATAAAGGAAAGGAAAAGGATATCCTCAGCTGAAACCAAAAAACTCAGAACAATGGCAACAAGTTCAAATATGACCAAGTCGCTTCTTTGATTACTCCCAGGTGCTTTTGCCTTTGTGTCACTATCTTGTATAGCAACTGCCCAGAGTTAATAGGATGTACAGAGAAGTGACAGAGAATGGTTATAGTCATTCATTCATTTAATAAGCATTTCTTGAGTGCCTGCCATAGATAAGTGCTAGATAGAGAGACAACAGTGGACAAGTTAGATATGGTCAGTGCTTATAGTCTAATGAATGAAAGAGACAACAAACAAGCAAATATACAAATAAACACTTGGAAACCACAACTGTGGAGGTTTGATTCCAACAGAAAATACAAAGGTAGATCTGATTTTAATACAGTGGTCAGAGAAGCAGTCTCAGAGCACATGATAGTTAATTAAGCCTTTACTCTCCACAGCCTTCAGGGGCACCTAGGTGGCTCAGTAGGTTCAGCATCTGACTCCTGATTTTGGCTCCGGTCATGATCTCAAGCGTTATGAGATCAAGCCCCATGTCAGGTTCCATGGTCACCGGGAGTCTGCTTGAGATTCTGTCTCCATCTATCCCACCCCCTGCTCATGCTCTCTCCCTAAATTAATTGATTAATTAATTAAATCTTTTTTAAAAATCTCCATAGCCTTCTATCACATATGTCACTGTGTGAAAAGGCCCAAGAGATTTGATGTCATTTCCTACCCTAGGTGGTCCTTGGCCTTCCTGCCTTCTTTGTGCTTTCACAGTAATTTTAGTTCTATTATAGCATTTTTAAAATACAGTCTTGCACTATAGTTATTTTTATATACATATCCTATACCTTCTATATTGTTATTAACCCAAGACTAAAGTAACCCTATATAAGATGTCAGAATCTGCTAATCGATTCATGTGTATTAGTCCCACATGCCCCTGTGAATAATCCAAGGGCCACACCTAAAGGCTAAAGGTACATCCTCTCATCTGTTCTTCACAGAAACTCTATGACGTGAAGAGGGTGACTTTTCCCGCCATATCCTACTGCCTCCCCTCTCTTGTTTACATCTGAACCCCCACAGCACAAAGCACACTGGGCACAGGACTGTTTCATCAATGACTGTTGAGTTGAATTGAGCAGAAAAAGTGAGAAGTGTGATGTTACACCAGAAGACCAAGTGACCTAGCTGAACTTGGGTTATACCAGTTATCTCTATTCTCAGCCCTTGTCTCACCAGTGACACTCTATTATCTTTCTATCAGGTGCGTTAGCCACAAGAAATATGAACAGATCCAAAAATTGTCAAGTTAAAATCCAACTCAACTTTGAAAGAGTAGAAGAGTATTAAACACAGAGATGACTATGACTAATATTGACTCTTCTCAACAAGGACAAGCAAGGCCTTTTCATCCTCCTCCTGCTTCCTGAGTGCCTACTGCATGCTCCTGCCTACACCAGACACAAGGATAAAAGACAAAGTCTTTGCTCTCAAAAAGGTCACCGTCTAGTAGAGACAAGCAAGCAAAGAAACTATTTCTACACAAGGGATCCACATTATTAATGCAGGTAAGCACAGGATGTTTGTTATAGCAGCAAAGAGGAGATATAATCCAATGAAGGCAAACTTAGAGGATATGATAACGCCTATACTGGGGCCCAGCCCACCTCTTTTCCAACCTCATCTTCTATCACTTGCCTTCTACTACTTCATAATTCAGAAACCCTCTGGATATAATATCCTTTCTCAAATCTCCAGGCTGCTGCATGTGAAATTTCCCCACCTGGAATATTCTCCTACATTATATGACATTATGTCTCATTACAGAAAATTCCCTATTTCATCCTCCATCCATCCATGTGTTCACTGAAGCACTGTCCCCTCTGTAAGGCTTTCTGGGATAACCCCAGGTCCGGAGAAGTGCTGCTTCTCCAGGGGAAAGAGCCCAGTTTTGTAGCCTGACAGTTCTGAGTTAAAATGCTAATTGTGCCACTTTCAAGGTAGGTGAATTTCAGCACATTTTTCCACATCTCTGAATCTCTGTTGCCTCACCTGTAAAAGGGGTACTAATATCTTCCCTAGAAGGTTGCAAGGATTCAAGGTAGTGTGTGTATAAATCCCTGACCATAGTAAAGGCCCCCAATGTATTGAATTATAGCAAATACTCCCTGGTGATTGATAGCTATCAGTTATTACACCTTGTGATATTCAAACACACACACACACATACATTACAACCATATGGATATTTTGGCATGTGACCCCTGGGAAACCTAAAAAGCAGTTTGATGATACATTTTCCCCAAGAAAAATTCTGTCCTCAGAATTGACAGAGAAAATAATGTAAGGTGGCATTTACATAAAGGATCTTCTTTAAGAGAAAAGAGCTGCCACAGATAATATAACCAAGAAAAGCTTCACATCGAAACCTCATTCCATTTAAAAAGAAAAATCAATAGAAAACAAATAGCATATTCTAAAGGAAATACTCAGGAGTAATAATTATAACCTCCCAACACTACTTACTATAGGACATTGTCTCCCTTTAAAACTATAATCCAAGCAGCCTACAATGAGAAAGTAAACTATTCAGCAGTAATATTTTCATCCCATATGCTAGTACCTCTTAGAGCTCCCCATTTTAAAAACAGTCATTTTTGTTTGTCCCCAAAATGCATGACTATTAAAACAGAAATAAATCTTCTTCCTCATGGTCTCCTGCTTTGCTCATTCATGTTTAGAAGTACAGTCCAAGTCAAGAAACTTCAATTACAAGCTCTGCTATTAAGCAAGCACAAAACACTGAGAAAGAAAACAAGATGGTGAATAAAGAGGAAATGAATGTAAAGCCCAGGATCAGATGGCTTCACAGGGGAATTCTACCAAGCATTTAAAGAAAAGTTAATACCTATTCTTTTCAAACTATTTCAAAAAACAGAAGAGGAAGAAAAGCTTCCAAATTCATTTTACAAGGCCAGCATTACCCTGACACCAAAACCAAATAAAGATACTACAAATAAACAGAACTAAAGATCAAGATAAACATAGATGCAAAAATCCTCAACAAAATATTACAAATTGAAACCAACAATACATTTAAAAAATCATTCACTATAATGAAGTGGGATGTATTCCTGGGATGCAAGGATGTTTCAATATAAGCAAATCAAGCAATGTGATATATCACATCAATAAGACAAAGGATAAAAACCATATGATCATTTCAATAGATGCAGAAAAAGCATTTGACAAAGTACAATATCCATTCTTGATAAAAATCTTCAACAAAGTATGTTTAGAGGGAACACACCTCAACAGAATAAAGGCTATATATGAAAAACCCATAAGTAATATCATACTCAAAGGGGAAAAACTGAGAGCTTTGCCCCTAAAGTCAAGAATAAGACAAGGATATCCACTCTCATTATTTTTATTCAACATAGTACTGGAAGTCCTAGCCACAGCAATCAGACAGCAAAAAGAAATAAAAGGCATCCAAACAGTAAGGAAGAAGTAAAACATTCACTACTTGCAATTGACATGGTATCATATATAGAAAGCCCTAAAGACTCCACCAAAACAACTACTAAAACTGATAAATGAATTCAGTAAGGTCACAGGATACAAAATCAATATACAGAAACCCACTGCATTTTTATACACTAATAATGAAGTCACAGAAAAAGAAATTAAGAAAACAGTCCCATTTAAAATTGCATAAAAATAATTTTTAAAAACTAGGAATAAATTTAACCAAGGAAGTGAAAGACCTATACTCTGAAAACCATAAGTGATGAAAGAAATAGAAGATGACACAAACTAATGCAAATATATTCCATGTTCATGAGTTAGGAGAACAAATATTGTTTGTGTCATTGTTTGGACATACCAATATGTCCATGGTACTTAAAGCAATCTATAGATTTACTGTAATCCCCATGAAAATACCAACAGCATTTTTCACAGACTAGAACAAATAACCCTAAAATTCATATGGAACCATGAAAGATTCTGAATAGTCAAAGCAATCTTGAAAAAGAATAACAAAACTGGGGGTATCACAATCCCAATTTTTTTAAAAGATTTTATTTATTAATTTGACAGAGATAGAGATCACAAGTAGGCAGAAAGGCAGGCAGAGAGAGAGGGGGAAGCAGGTTTCCTGCCAAGCAGAGAGCCCGATGCGGGGCTCGATCCCAGGACCCCGAGACCATGACCCGAGCCGAAGGCAGAGGCTTTAACCCAGCGAGCCACCCAGGTGGCACAATCCCAAATTTTAAGATAAATTGCAAAACTGTAATAATCAAATCAGTAGGGTACTCGCACAAAAACAGACACATAGATCAATGGAACAGAAATAAACTATTATATGGTCAATTATATGGTCAATTAATCCTTGACAAAGGAGGAAAGAATATCCAGTGGGAAAAAGTCAGTCTTTTCAACAAATGGTGATGGAAGAAGTGCCTGGGTGGCTCAGCCCGTTAAGCGTTTGCCTTTGGCCCAGGTCATGATCCCAGGGTCCTGGGATTGAGTTCTGCATCAGGCTCCCTGCTCAGTGGGGAGTCTGCTTCTCCCTCTGCCACCCCTACTTGTGCTCTCTCTGTCAATTAAATAAATAAGATCTTTTAAAAAATGCTCATGGGAAAACTAGACACCTACATGCAAAAGAATGAAACTGGACTTTCTTAGACTATACACAAAAATAAATTCAAAATGAAAGAAAGACCTAAATGTGAAACCTAAAACCATAAAAAATCCTAGAAGAAAGCACAGGCAGTAATTTATCTGACATTGGTTATAAAAACATCCTTCTAGATTTGTGTCCTATGGCAAGGGAAACAAAAGCAAAAAAAACTACTGGGACTACATAAAAATAAAAAGCTTCTTCATAGCAAAGGAAACAATCAACAAAACTAAAAGGCAACCTACTGAATGGAAGAAGATACCTGCAAATGACATATCCAATAAAGGGTTAGTATCCAAAGTATACAACTCAACACCCAGAAAACAATTAATACTATTAAAAAATGGGCAGAAGACATGAACAGACATTTCTCTAAAAAAAGACATCCTGATGACCAACAGACACATGAAAAGATGCTCAATATCACTCATCATCAGGGAAATGTAAATCAAGACCACAATGAGGTATCACCTCACACCTGTCAGAATGGCTAAAATCAAAAACACAAGAAACAAGTGATGGTGAGCATGTGGAGAAAAAAAAACCTTTGTGCACTGTTGGTGGGCATGCAAACTGGTGCAGCTACTGTGAAAACAGTATGGAGGGTCCTAAAAAAATCAATAAAAGTATTACCATATGATCCAGTAATTCCATCACTATTTACCCAAAGAATACAAAAACACTAATTCGAAAAGATGTATACACCCGATGTTTTTAGCAGCATTATTTACTATGCCAAATTACGGAAGCAACCCAAGTGTCCATGGATAGATTAAATAAAGAAGAGGAGGTATTTATATACAATGGGATATTACTCCGCCAAAAAAAAGAATGAAATCTTGCCATTTGCAACAATATGGATGGATCTAGAAAATATAATGCTAAGTGAAATAAGTCAGATAAAAACCAATACCATATGATTTCACTCATATGCAGAATTTAAGAAACAAGATGAATCAACAAAGAAAAGAAGAGGCAATCAAGAAAACAGACTCTTAAATTCGTATGAGAACAAACTGATGGTTGCCAGTGAGGAGGTGGCGGGCGAATGGTGAAAGAGGTGAAGGGAATTAAGAGTACACTTATTGTGATGGGCACTGAGTAATTTATAGAAATGTTGAATCACCTGAAATCTAAAATTGTAAACCTGAAACTAATATAACACTGTATGCTAATTATACTAGAATTGAAATAAAGAGAAAGGACATGGATGTATATTATTCTTATGTGCTCTTGCAAAAAAAAAGAATGGTAATAATAAAGCACAAAAAAACCACAAAAACCAAAAAATTCTGAAAGGAATGATTTAACTATCAAGGGAAAATTTCTAAAACTGTTAAGAGATACCAATTGCCTTCTCCCCCAAACAATCATCTTCCTACAATAAGAAGTAGTTTTCACCATGCAATTCTTCCTCCTCTGAAATCTTGTACTATCTATCTATCTATCTATCTATCTACTGCAATACTTTACATTCACCCTATAGTAAAGATTTTTACCTCCAGGATTTACCTCTCCATTATACGAGAAACATTCATCTTTATAGGATCCATATAGTCTAGATTAGTGTTTCATAAGAAGGAGGTTGTGCTCCATTCATGGTTATAAACTCAAGTTAGTGGGTCACAGTCAGCATTTCTTTCAAAGAAAATTAGCTGCTATTCAGCAACCTAGCTACAGATTTTTAAATTATGTCAATCAGGAAATTTTAAAACTCTAAATGTTCTGAACCATTATGACTCTGTGAGGATATTAATTCTAGAGCATGTATGCTTTCCACTTGAGAGATAACTACCTGTTAAATCATATTCTAAGGTATAATTACAGTTCAGGCAACAAGAGCCATTTCACAAAGTTAATGTATAGTTAACAAATGTTATAGACAAAAAGTACCAGAGGAGCCCAGGGAAGGATAGCTCATACTAGGCTGGGTCAGTCGAGGAAGGTTTCCCTGAGGAAGTGGGGTTTAAGCAGGGCTCAGGGAAGGCCTGGACTGGAAAAGAGGAGGGGAGAAAAAACCATAGTGCCAGCTGGCCTGGCCTGAGACTGACAAAACAAAAGGACTGAAGAGGCTATTGTAATAGTTTAGCTTGGAATTGTGCAGGTTTATAAAAGCTAGTAAACCTGGAAATGCAAAGCAAGGGGCATAAAGTAGGAAGGAATCATGGAAAAGTCTTGGTGATTAATTGGACTTTGATATTGAGGTGAAGGTGAAGGAATTGATGACTATAAAATACTCTAATCCTGGGTGTGATTAAATCTAATTAATTTAAAATTAATTAATTAAATTTAATTAATGTAATATAATGTAATGACATTAATATTTTTTTAAGATTTTTTATTTATTTATTAGAGAGAGACTGAGAAAGAGAGGGGAGAAGGTCAGAGGGAGAAGCAGACTTCCCGCAGAGCCGGGAGTCCAATATGGGACTCGATCCTGGGACTCTGGAATCATGACCTGAGCCGAAGGCAGTCGCCCAACCAAGCCACACAGGCGCCCCTGACATTAATATTTTTTATAAAAAGTTTAACTTGCTTTGAACACCCATACCTCCCAGGTGCACTTAACTATCCATATGAGGGATACTACCCAGTTTAAGCAGCATCCTACTCTTAAGGCACTCACTACTTGGAAGAACCAAGGCTAATACTCAGCCAGTTATTAAAATACTAAAATCCTTCTATACCGGTTATCAAATAATTATCTCAGCACCTTGAGTGATGTCCACCCCCACTCTATGCCCACCCATCCCACTTTCCCAGTTCCTTCTCCAGACCTCAGGAGAACTAACCCATGGCACTGTAAGAGGCCTCAGCTCAATGACCAGCATCTGGCCTAATTGAGCAGTGTGTATGACATATTGGTAGTCCTAGGAAAAATATAATAAAAGTAAGTGTTAACAGCATTCTGAAAAGGGATTAATATCCTCAGCTTGGGCCAATTATTCTTTGAACAACAGTTGAGGGTGTACACTGTGGAAAGACTGATAGGTGTGGTCCCAGCAGTCAGGCTGCTCACATACAAATCCAGAGACCAACATATAAACAAATCACTGCAATCTAGAGTAGTAGTACAAAAGAAATGTTTATAAAGTGCAATGGAAGGCACAGAGGGGATATTAGTCAGTACACAGCTTGGGAAGAAAAACAAAGCAGCCCCATAAAGTTTCATAGAGGTGATATGATAGACCTGAGCCATGAAGGATGGACAGGAGTGTCAGGCAGAGAAAGGATGAAAATAAACCATTCCAAGCAGAGAGATACCAGTACTGTATGAGCCACATCCCAGCACAGGGTATACAAAACAATGAAATGACCAATGTGTGAAGTGTGACACTGGCACACAGTGTCAATAAGAAATAACAACATACAATGAATATTAGAGATTCTTTTCTAGCAGAGTTATTTCTCTGATTATGTTTTTAAAGGCTGATCCTAAAATTCATTTGTTTTGTCTAAGCCTATACGAGCTGAACAATGGATAGGGCAATCAAAATATCCCAGGAGGCATGGGGTGAGGCAGTTTGGAATTTAAAAATGAAATACATGGAATTCACAAATCAACTAGAGTTGTCTTCACATCTTAGATATGTGTGAGCAAAGATGAAACAAGGACAGTGAATTAATTGGAAGTGTGAAATAGGAGCAAAAAAATAACAGACGACCTCACTACTTTTCCAATTAACAAAGAAGGGCTTCCCTTGAGGGAAATCTTTTTTAACAGAAGGGAACAAGTGCTAAACAGGCTAGATGCCTTGAAGATTCAAGAAGTATTTAAAGAATAAATCTTCAGAGGAAGACTAATAGGCAAGAGAAAATGTATGTATATGCTTATCTAGAGTGTGAAATGGAGAAAAGTCATCTAGAGAACAGAGATTACAGGTAAATGACTATAAATTCAAACTAATAAAAGGATTTGGCAATGTTACACAATTTAACTGCAAAAAGCCCTTCTGGAAATCTTTAAAAAACTATGATCCATATTTTTTGGAGAGTAACTTCCCTGGCATCTTCAACATTCATTTTACCATGTTACACTCAAATGCTTCAGATATGAACCAAAACACTGGGGTTCTTTTATACCTTGCCTGATGTTGGACATTTGCATTTAATGTTTTCAATAACACAGAACATGACATGCAGTGTCATTCTATCAGCACAGCTCCACATGTACAAAGTTTGGTACCGCAGCCACCCAGATCCACAGATGCCATGAGACCCAACATTGCTGCCCTTGAAGAGATCACAGAGAGGTGGTCAGCAAATAGTAACTATCCTTCTCTTTTAAACTATGGTCATTTTCTAGAAATCAGACTATATAAAAAGGCAAACAGAAAGCCTGTTTTGGTATGCACCAGCCACACCAGTCGTTGTCATTTAAAGCCAATTGTTTAAGAAAAAGGAAGCATCCTAGGCCAAGGAGAAGGGAGTCATCACCACTGCTTTTCGAAATTGTTCTATGAGCTGCTCCCTCTAAGGAAGAGGCCATCAGTGCTCCGGAAGTGACAGAGGTTTCCGGCTTTTAAAGGATAGTGTCTGCAGTGTGACCCATGGCTCGAACTGCATAAAAATAAGAATTCACTGACAAATGATAACAAGTACTTCCTCACTTTCCTATCGGCTGAATCAGAGCCATTGTTTAGGTTGTAGTTCCTTGTTTAAATTAGGTTATTAAGTCACAGTGATGCTGTGCATAAGCCATCAGGAAAATACCAGTGTCAAGGTTTGGGCACACACACATACACACACTTTGGCACTAATGAAATCTGATCAGTACCAAGGATATCTTTCAAAAACTTTTTTTCTCTCCTGAAAACCACAAGCGAATGTTCTATAAGGTAGCAAAAAGAGAAAAGAATTTGCAGACAGATCTGACTTTGAACGCCAATTCTGCCAGAGCTATTGGAATTTGAATAAGTTACTTCATGTCTGTGGGCTTGTTTTCTTAGACATAAGATGAAAAAAAAAATAGTACCTATCTCAGAGAGATCTTTTGTTGTTGTTGTTGTTGTTGTTGTTGCTGCTGCTGCTGCTGTTGTTGTTGTTTTAAAGTAGGCTCCATGTCCTCAGCATGGAGCGCAGCTCGGGGCCTGCATTTCACCACCCTGAGTCGTGCTCTCAGACCTGAGCTGGGATCAAGATTCAGACGTTTAACTGTCTGATCCACCCAGGGCACCCCTCAGAGGGGCCTTATGATGATTAAGTTGGATAATACACACATGCAAGTATCTAGCAAGGCCCTGAAGGAAGTGAGAGCTTGATGCATTACAGTATATTTTGTAGAGCACATTTTATCAGCATGCACCTCCCAAATCTGAAACCACTGCCAAATACACGCACAAACATATACAATGGTATATGTTTAATATTACTACTTATGAGGAAGAAATTGTTATATAAAACATTTTTTTAAAGATTTTATTTATTTATTTGACAGAGAGAGAGATCACAAATAGGCAGAGAGGCAGGCAGAGAGAGAGGGGGAAGCAGGCTCCCCCCTGAGCAGAGAGCCCGATGCGGGGCTCGATCCCAGGACCCTGAGATCATGACCCGAGCCGAAGGCAGAGGCTTTAACCCACTGAGCCAGCCAGGCGCCTCATATAAAACATTTTTTAAAAGATTTCATTTAGTTATTGAGAGGAGCATACACACATGTGTGCACACACACACACAAGTGCAGGTGTGGGGAGGAGCAGAGGGAGAAAGACTCTCAGGAGGACTCGGGTCTGAACACAGAGGAGAGCCCGAGGCAGGGATGCATATCACCACCCTGAGATCAGGATCTGAGCCAAAACCAAGAGTTGGACACTTAACCAACTGAGCCACCCAGGTACCCCAGTGATATAAAACTTTAGCAAAAAAAAAAAAACCAAAACCAAAAAAACATTAGGTGTTTGTTCCAACTTTTCACTTAAAACAGTATGACCTGGCAAAGCAAAATTTTTAAAAAATGTGCAGTTATCACAGAACTGAAAACAGCAACAAGGCAATGACTTGGTGACAGTGAAAGTCTCTAACACACTAAATATCACGTGGCCTGGTATGTGTGATACGTTTTTGCTTCCGACTTTCTCTCCAGTGCTATGACAGACAGGTCAATATACCTTTAGTTACACATTCATCACTACATGAATTATGTAGCTCTGAGGAAAGGTACATATTGCAAAACTAAAGGTGATTGAATACCTTATTTCTAAAGAATTTTAAAATAATCTGTAGCATCACTTTCATCACCCCATATGCTGAAGGTTATGAATCCACATCTCAAAGGACTATTTATTTCCTCTTTGGGGTCAGAATAATATAATTACAATCATTGTTCAAATATCCAGATTTCTCATAAAAGTAGTTAAAGATATTATCTTAAATTTTCAGTTTAATATCCTTTAAAATGAAATACTTTATTAAATAGGAGAATACTATCATTCTAAGCACCATGTTTAAAGATGAGACCACTAGGGGCGCTCACGTGGCTCAGTCGGCTGAGCATCCAACTCTTGATTTCTGCTTGGGTCATGATTTCAGGGTCCTGGGATGGATCCCCACACGGGGAGCCTCCTTTTCCCTCTCCCTCTGTCCCTGCCTCTGCTGGTTTTCTCTCACTCACATGCACTCTCTTTCTCACTCCCTTTCTTTCTCTCTAAATAGATTTTTTTTTTAAATATAAAAAAGAAAAAGATGAGATCACTATCGAGACTTTTAGAGAAAACAAAATATAGGTATGGTTACCTGAACTTGACTTTCTCATCAAGGAAGACTTTCAAAAACAAAGTGCCAAATGGTGACCTCTGTTCCTTTGAGTTAGTGGACAAAAAGGGAACATTCAAATGGAATAGAAGATGAATATATAGCAGTGACTAATTCATTAGTATAGATAAGCAATATTTACATGAACTTTAACTTATTCCAAGCCAAATTTTGTACACAGACTGTTGGGAAAGCTTAAAAAAGAGGATTCCCTAATGGAACTAGGGTAAACTGTACTGAGCACCAAACTTAAGGGGACAATTTCTAAAGTAATGACCTCACTCCTGCCCCACCACCAGTTTAGTCTCCTCATTTATTTCTTGCAGAATACCTTTTTGTGATCATCAGTGGAGGTCTCTTAATATCCTTTACTCTAGAATGTATACAGCCCTCCAAAAATGCCTCATAGTCTGTATCTTGGAAGATTTCATAGTCCCCTTTTGCTGGTAACATGGTTCATTTATTTAAAGTGCATTCACTTTTAAAGTCTTCTTTTTGTAACACAAAAGCCAAGTCAGAAGAAAGTTCTGTATTGTTAAAACCTCCATTATGATTTTTTTCTCTCCCAAATTATCCAGCGTGGTGCTAGAGAATTGAGACTCCTCTTGATTCAACTTTATTACTGTCTAATACAGTAGATTTCCTTAACAAATGCGACTTCCACACTATCTCTAATTTAGGCCATAAATTACACAATCTGTGTCTACTCCATAAATACAACTAGCACAGAAGTAACATAGATCAAGGGCTCTGATGTCAACAGAGCTTAGTTTAAATCCTGGCACTATCACTTATCAGCTATGTGATCATGGATATATCACTTTACCTCTGAGGCCTTTATTTCTCTATAGAGAAGATGTAGTACCTCCTTGCAGGGCAGAAGATTAATATATTAAGAGCACTTAGGCTGTACCCGTCACAAGGTGAATGCATTTACTCTGGTCAGTAGAGCAGTACTTTGCCCCTTACCACTTCAACACCAAGTTATGTTCTTGAAGTCAATAAAAGATTCAGAGAAGGAATACCTAGACTATGCGTGTGCCAACAGAAATAGTAATAATATTGACTTCATACCGTTGAGGGCCCACCTCTTGCTTCATAAGAGCCTGACTCCCTATCCCAGTATTACTGACCTTTCAGTTCCTCCAATATGGACTTCTCTTTCGTACCTTAAGATACACTCTACCTGGGCAGGGATCTCAATCATCTCCTTCCTTCTCCTGGTTAAGTCCTATTTAACTTCCTAGTCTCTGCTTTGACACCATTGCTGCCTATAGGATTTTCTAATACTCGGGTGCCTGGGTGGCTCAGTCAGTAGAGCAGCTGCCTTCGGCTCAGGTCAGGATCCTGGAGTCCCTGGATTGAGTCCCACATCAGGCTCCCTGCTCAGTGGGAAGTCTGCTTCTCCCTCTGACCCTCCCCCTTCTAGTGCTAAATAAAATCTTTTTTTTTTTTTTAAAGGATTCTCTAACACGCAAGACTCAGGACTCCATTAGAGATCCCACAACAAACTACTTCCTTAAAGCACACATTGTGACACTTGTCACACTTATCACTATGTTCTTTCCCACTAAACTGTAAACTTCATGAAGTCTATCTTTGCTTTCCACTTCTCCCCAGCTATTAACATAGTGTATGGCACATGGGAAGAGTTCAATAAATATTTCTGGATGAACATACAATTGTTCTGCTTTACTATGTTAGTATAGTATCTACTGTAACAGAATGATATTTCATTGTATCATATAACCAACTTGCAAAGCTATTCAGAGAAAGCTCCTAAAGAAATCTGACTTATTAATAAATCAGCCTTTTCTTAACCCATGTATGCATCCCAACAACATGAACAACAAGAAAGAACATGATGAACCTCACAGAGAAAGGACAGCTGATCATCTCCAGGTGCCGCACTGTGTGACAACTTGGAATTGACATATACGTAACAGAAAGTAAGGATTTACAAATACACATAGTTAATTGGCTTCTTTTTGCAAATGAATCATAAAAAGTACTGTCTTTACCTTAGGTCTCCAGTAAACATGGGCAGTACACAATTGCCACAGAAGTAGGCTTTAAGGGGACATTTTTCCTAGTATCTTCATTCTTTATCCTTTCCCTGGCCCTCACCCAGACACAATACAAAGAGCAAACTTTGCCACACTCCCTCCCATGATTCATTCTCTGTACATATGTGGGGAGAAGGGTCAGTATAGACAACTAGCTACAGCTTCCAGATAGATCATCAGAATAAGAGAATGTGAGTAAGTGGGCCTGTTTTTATTTGCCTGGCATTTTACATTGTTTTCCAAAAGTATTTTAGACAGTTGAAAATGAAATTTCCATATCATTTCCCTCCCGATACACACACACACACACACACACTCCACCCCTTCCTTATTTCAATGTAGAGGGAAGCAGGAAAGGAGAGAGGGGGGAAAGATACAGATTCAACAAACATTTGTAATGATACTTTAGAACTATAAAAACTATGTAAAACTATGGGCAGTATGCTATGGAGTATGGATACTTACAAGATAGAGTTCCTGCTTTAAAAAGGGAGTAAAATAAGGGTACAAAAGATTTTAACACAAGGCTAGAATAAGACACGTGCCATGAGAGAAGTACAAAGATAGATCTGACTGATCCCACACTTCCCCGGAGATTAAGAAATACCTCATGGAGTAGGCAGTGTCTGAGATTGGGCTAAAAAAAAAGGGTTAAGATTGATAAAGGGAGTAAGGGAATTGGGAGAGGTATTCCAGGCAAAAGGAACAACGTGGGCTAAAGCATAGAAACAGGAAAGGAATGAGCATGTGTGAAGAATAGATTAGCACACTGGAAAGGTGGGTTGGGGTCACAGGGTGGAAGGCCTTGAATGCTACAGGATTTTGTTCTAAATAAAGCAAACAATCAGCTGGGGCGCCTGGGTAGCTCAGTCTGTTAAGTGTCTGCCTTCGACTCAGGTCATGACCTCAGAGTCCTGGGATAGGGCCTGGCATGGGGCTCCCTGCTCAGTGGGGACAGTCTTCCTGACCCTCTCCCTCTCCTTCTCCCCATACCCCTCACTGCACTTGTATACTCTCTCACTCTCTCTCAAATAAATAAATAAAATCTTAAAAAAAAAAAAAAAAGCAAACAACTAGAAATCATGGCAGGCTCTGAGGAGAAGTGGTGATTAATGTGACCCATAGAGACCACAGTAGAGGGCTAACTGCTGGAAGCAAGGAGGGCCTTCAACCTCACTCCATCCTCACTCCTTTCCTTATTTGGCTTAAATTCCGTGGGCAATGAATAAATTACTCCCTTGTATATGCCCCTCAATCCCCAGGTCTGTCTCTCTCTCACTTTCTTTTACTGATTTGGCAAATGGTTAAAAAGGACTCTCCACCAACTTCTCATTCACCTCCAAGGAAGTAAATGTAGCTAGAGAAACATACAGCCTATCAAATGGTCTTACTAACATGAATGAGACTTCAAAGCTGCCTGTAATCAAACTGTAATTCCCCAGTCTGTCTACTTTCCTTCTCTGCTAGAGGAGTGTTTCTGTTCTCTTTCCTCCTCACTGTCTTCATCCCCTGCTATACCCTGTTCTTGGGTATGTCCTTCCAGCCATATTGGCCTCCTTGTAGTTGTTCCTGCCAGCACACATCTATCTTCAGGTTTTTGTACTTGCTTTTCCCTATGCCTTAATGCTCTTCCCCCAGTGCCTAGAATAGTGCCTTGCAAAGAGTAAGAACTTAACAAAAAAAGGTTAAATGAATTTGGAAACATTTGTCCGTTCAAGTTTTCTACTTTGCTTTTTTTCATTTATAATTAATTCATTAATTTCCCACATTACCAGATATACTTCAGGACCATCATTTTTAAGGCATAATAATATATTTTTAAAAGATTTATTTATTTGGGCACCTGGGTGGCTCAGTTGGTTAAGCAACTGCCTGCAGCTCAGGTCATGATCCCGGAATCCTGGGATCGAGTCCCGCGTCGGGCTCCCAGCTCCATGGGGAGTCTGCTTCTCCCTCTGACATTCTCCCCTCTCATGCTCTCTCTCACTGTCTCTATCTCAAATAAAAAAAAAAATTAAAGAAAAAGATTTATTTATTTATTTATTTATTTATTTATTTATTTATTTGAGAGAGAGAGAGAGACATAGCAAGAGAGGGAACACAAGCAGAGGGAGTGGGCAAGGGAGAAGCAGGCTTCCTGTCGAGCAGGTAGCTCGATGCAGGTCACGGGGCTGGATCCCAGGATGCTGGGATCATGACCTGAGCTGAAGGCAGATGCTTAAGGACTGAGCTACTCAAGTGCCCCAAGGGATAATAATATTTCATTTTATGTATGTACCACAAATTATTTACAATTTGGGATTGAGAAACCAGAAGATTTACAAATGGGATATTTTAGATGTTTCTTCCTTTGATCCTTCTGAAGCTTGATAGCTTCACCTCTAAAAATGAGCATAATATCAATCTCACAGTATTGAGGTATAATAATATAAATATTACATAAAATAGTTTATATTTATTAAAATATAAATTTATAAATTTATATGCTTTAAAGACTGAACATGGAATATAAATAGACAGTAACATCAGTTTTGAAAACAGAGGCATCATGATGTCAACTGAATGAAATATCATAACCCTCTCTCTGCCTACCTCTCTGCCTACGTGTGATCTCTTTCTGTCAAATAAATAAATAAAATCTTAAAAAAAAAGAAAAAGAAAAAGAAACTGAAAGATCATAGATCTTGGAAGCAAAAGATTAAAATATATTGTCCCTCAATAGCTGGATCAAGTCACTTAACCTCCATGAACCTCAATTAAACTATTTTTTTTTAAACCATCTACTTTTAAAAGTGATTGTGTAAATGAGTTTAAAATAATACCTGGCCCCGATAAGACAATCAAGACATGTTTATTCATTCACTGCTCATAAACAACGATGAGGACTTTTCTTAAATTGTGAACCAGAATAAAAAAGATATTAAAAAAAGATTTTTATAACTCACCAATAACATACACATTGTCAATACAAAAGTTTCCTTTTCACGGATACTTATAAAGCATACTTCAGATTTTTTTACGTAAATCTCTATATCAATTTTGTTTCCTTTATTGTGAAAAAGGCAAAACAATCATTTTAAATACTGAGTGACAGTATGAATAAATAAATTCCTTCATTAATCACATGCTTCAATGTATATACACATCAGGTCAGTGAACTATCATGATAATGATAAGTTGAGCAAGAAAACATTAAGTAGACCAGCTTCACTTCACAGATTTTTTTTGTTTTTTTTAAGATTTATTTATTCATTTATTTATTTGACAGACCAACAGAGAGCACAAGCAGAGGGAGCAGCAGAGGGAGAGGAAGAAGCAGGCTCTCTGCTGAGCAGGGACTTGATCCCAGGACCCCAGGATCATGACCCAAGCTGAAGGCAGATACTTAACCACTGAGCCACCTAGGAATGCCAACTTCAGGGATTTTTTTGAAGCAATCTGTAAACTGCAGCCACATAATTTTGTCAGTCCTTTTCCATATTTTTCAGATATAAGCTTGAGTATGCGTGACTGGAATGGCCAACAAGTATGTGAATTCCACCAAGATGTAATCATCTCTGCCTTCCTGGGACCTAGTCCAGTGCCTGACATATAGAAGGAATGGGATGAACACTGAGTAGGTGGATGGGTGGGTGAGTCAGAGACTAATTGAGTATGGTAGTCATTAGTGTCGTTGTCTCCTTCTAGGATCTCCAAAGTGAATATTTTTTGTCTCCCCACCCTGTCCTTAGATGCAGCAATATAACTAGTTTGGGCGGAACAATTATGAAAGGAAGTGATGTGCAATTTTCAGACTGGAGCATTTCTTTGCCTTATTTACAACTATATTAAACTATAACCCACTGATAAAAAGGAATATATATATGTATATATACTATTATGTAACTGAAAAGAGTTTATACAGATTTTCATATTTTCCAGAATAACTATTCTAGGTATGATAAATGATGATTTGAATATTTTATTCTGTGTGGAGAGGGGGTAAGTTAAAGCCATATATGTTAAGAAACCTCAAAATAAAAATATTACCATTTATTGAGTAAAATGATATATAAACTGTGCTATTAAGTTCTTTACACATACTAGCTCATGTCACAACAAATCTGTGAGATGAACAATATAATTATCCCAGACATCTTGCTGATTATAAAAACAGATGCTCAGAGTAACCTGTCTGAAGTTACTTAGCTAATGGGAGAAACAGAATTTGTTCCCAAACTTGTATAGTAATCAATCTCTATCCAGTTCCTGACTCTTCATAATTTAGATCAAAGTTACTTCATCATATCTAAAGGGTGGACTACACGATCTCTAAGACCCCTTCTGGTAATGATTCTAGGAGTAAAACCAGAAATCAATTCAGAAGTCACATAATATTTGTGACATATACACTGGGCCTTAGGGGAAACCCATCAATAGATGAACCAATAATAAAAAGTGGAGAAGAGGAGAAAAAAAAGAAAGGAGAGGAGGAGGAGAAAGATCAATATTTTACTAGATATTAGGGCCACTGTGGCATGAAGGGAAAAGGGGAACCTGGAGTAGGAACTAAAGAACCATAACAGATGAACACCAATAGAAATAGCTTAGCCCACTGATGTGACTGCCTCACAGCAGATAAGGAAGCAGCTGTGGGAAGGCTTAGCAGAAGTCAGTGGCCATGAGCTTAATGCTGGGTCAAGATGCAGAGTTCTAACATAAACACTGGTCAGTAGTTAATAGGAATAGTTGAGTACAGATTACTGACCACTAAGTTTCTAGAAGAGGCATTACCACAGCTGTCATGCATGCATTTGCATCAGTCTGAAATGCTAACACTACGGGGAGTGTGGTTTTAGGACAGAATGGGGAAGAAACCAGCATTTATTCTATTACGTTCCTTAAGTTCCTACCATGTCTCAGGCACTATGCATGTGCTTTCATGTGTTACTATATTTAACCCTCACAACAACCTTGGAAGAAATAATAGTTAATTTTACATATCAATGTGGCTGGGCTATAGTGCCCATATATTTGGTCAAACATTCTGGATGTTTCTATGAAGGTGTTTTTTTGGATAGGATTAATATGTAAATCAGTAGACTCTGAATAAAGCAGATTTACCCTCTACAATGTGAATGGGTCTCATCCAACCAGGTGAAAGTCTGAAGAGCAAAAAGGACTGACCTCTCCTGAGCAAGAAGGAATTATGCAAGCAGGCTCTCTTTGGACTCAAACTTTAACTCTTCTCTGGGTCTCCAGCCTGCCAGTCTACCCTGTAGATTTTGAACTTACCAAGCCTCCACAATCATATGAATTAATTCCTTAAAATAAATCAATCTCTGTGAAAAGAGGGATATACAGAGAGAGAAAGACACACATCCTATTGGTTCTGTTTCTCTAGAGAACTCTGATGAATACAGTAAATATTGTTTCGTAGTAATACTGAAGAAAATGAGAGCCTCAAAGGACCCATTCTTTTCTCCTACTACATCACACAGTGAAATGCCCTCGGGACTCACATTGTACTCTGAGGCGCTAGGGTGGGAGATGGAGAGTAATGAGAAGGGAAACCTTGTTTTAACCACAAGCCATAGATTCCAAGGAGCCCCTTACAACTCTAGCATCACACGTGTACTGAAAGCCTGGATGTGACCTAGTGATGTACTATCCTTTGTCGGGTCTCCTGATCCAGTTACTTTGGATAAAAGAAACCAAATTAAAAAAAAAATATTCCTACTACATCAACAACATTTGAAGAATTTGATAAAAGGGGGAAAATAATTAGTGAAGAAGAGAAGTAAAAAAATGAAAAGAAGATAAAAAATAACTTGTGTTTATTAAACGATGGTAATCTTTGCTTTGTTTAGGCTTTTTTTGGACAGTCATTCATTCACTCCCTCAACAAATATTTATTTTTTACTTTATATTTTTTATAGGCTCTTCTGGATACTGGAGAATGCTATCTCACTATGGGGGACACACAGAAAATAGTAAGTTTGAAGAGTGAAAAAAGACAAACTAAGTTGCCCTAAAGTCAAGAAGGCTTCACAGAAGAGGGGACATTTCAGCTAAGATACAGGTATCAGTTTAATTTGGGGAGAAGAGAGATGGTATTCCAGACAGAATTTCCAACACTGTAAAATTCACTTGAGTCTATGTTCTATGTTGCTAAAAGTGTATGTGTGTGTTGAGGACCAAAGGGCCATGGACTAAGCCTTTATACCCAGATCATTCATGGACTTATGTGCATATAGGGACAGCTGGGAATGGCTTAGTCAACTGGACAGATATAACTACAGATAAAGAAAATCATTACAAAGGTTAATAGAAACTCAACCTTGAATAAAAACTAAACCTTACAATTCTAATAATGATGTCTATTATCAAAAGGCAAAAAGTATTTCATGTCTTCCAACTAAAAAAAAAAATTGAAGTTGAGTTTATACAGACATAGTCAGTCCCACTAAAAATCTATGGTCCAGAATTGGCAACTATGATAATAATTACTGTGGAATAAATATATATGTGGAAGTTTTCTCAAAAAATGAAATAAGGGGGGGCGCCTGGGTGGCTCAGTTGGTTGAGCAACTGCCTTCGGCTCGGGTCATGATCCCGGAGTCCCGGGATCGAGTCCCATATCAGACTCCCGGCTCTGTGGGACGTCTGCTTCTCCCTCTGGCCTTCTCCCCTCTCATTCTCAGTCTCTCGCTCTCTAATAAATAAATAAAAAAATCTTTAAAAAATAATATAAAAAAAAAATGAAATAAGGGGCGCCTGGGTGGCTCAGTGGGTTGGAGCCTCTGCCTTCGGCTCAGGTCACGATCTCAGGGTCCTGGGATCGAGCCCCGCATCAGGCTCTCTGCTCAGCAGGGAGCCCGCTTCCCCCTCTCTCTGTCTGCCTCTCTGCCTACTTGTGCTCTCTCTCTCTGCCAAATAAATTAAAAAAATCTTAAAAAAAAATGAAATAAAACTGAGTTGGAGTTAGTGTAAGGAAAATTATTATAGTAATAAACATGTATGTGGAATCTGTGTCCTAAAATATAAACTAAACCAGAGGGCAAAATGTCGCTGAGTAAAGTCAGATATAGCAAATGACCAAAAACGGAAAAAGGATTGATTTTAAATTATATTTCTAAATAATTAAGTGGTCAAGAAAGGAATGTATAATGAAGGAATATAAATTAAGGGCTCACAGATCATTTGGTCTCTTCCCCCCTTTTGTTCCCCTTTTTCTGATAATAGTTCTCTTTTTCATCATTTCTTATTTTCTTTTTTAGGGAGGCAGAGACAGCACAAGCACATGTGCACAAGTGTGGGGAGGAAACAGAGAGAGAGGGAGAGAATCTTAAGAAGGCCCCATGCTCAGCTGGGAGCCCAATGTGGGGCTCGATCTCACCACCCTGAGATCAAGATCTAAGCTGAAATCAAGAGTAGGACACTTTACCAACTAAGCCACCCAGGTGCCCCTTCTTCACCTTTAAAGAGATTTCAGAGATCCTCATTCCAATAGTTCCCCTTCAATTTTACTTTATCAGTAAAACTCTGCAAATAATCATATATAAAATCCCAATATATGAAACAGACCAAAGCACAAAGCTCAGGCTCAGAGTTCAGGGAGAGAGGGATTACTAAAACACCCTAACTTGGCCTCCACTTGGGCTTTTACCCACCAACCCCCAAGAGATAGCTCCCCCAAAAGCCCTTAATTTTCCTCAGTAGAGTGTGTAATATGCTGTTCCTTGTTCAACCGTCTCAATTTACAAATGAAGGATTGTACCCTACAGAGTGAATTTAAGTTGTCTGAATAAAAGTCCTCTGTTTCAAAAAAAAAAGTCCCCTGTTTTCTGGTACCTCTGCTGAAATAAAATGCTTTCACTTCCTCATAAACTGTCATTTAAATTTCTAGGTTAAAAATAATTTCTTTTTTTTTTAAAATAATTTCTTATAGTCGCAAATTCATGCAATCCCTCTACCAAAATTCAAAATTCAGGGCCAAATACTCTGCTGGAGACTTGTCATCTGTTTTCATTTAACCATTATCAAGAAACTGGTTCATTTTTTTTTAAGATTTTACTTATCTACTTGAGAGAAAGAAAGAGAAAGCGTGCAAGCTAGAGAGAACACGAGTGGAGGAGCAGAAGGAGAGGAAGAAGATGACTCCTCACTAAGCAGGGAGCCCTATGTGATCCTAGGACCAGGGGGGATCATGACCTGAGCCTAGGGCAGACGCTTAACTGACTTAGCCACCCAGGAACCCCAAGAAACTGGGTTCAAAGAAGTACTGTAACTTTCCCAAGGTCACAGAGCTAAAAAGTGGTATGCTGTTCTATTCAACTCCAAAAGCCAAATCTCAGACTCTTACATTCTTTCTAATCCACACATTTCCCTAAACTCTGCCTATCTTTACAGAGGCTTCCAGAAATACAGAACCATAAGAGATCCTGTCATTTTATGCAGGACGTACTTTTTTACCCAGGCTTGTCAGAGAGTGCCTTATGCTTCAGCCAAGCACAGGCATCAAGGCTATTTTAAACTTCTAAACTCAAGCTTTAGAACCGTAGAAATGCTAACCTCCACCCTCCAATCTTGACTCTCGTCTACAACTTCCTCTACAAGCATGGGATACACATACATTCAGTCTTACGGATAATAGTTATGGTTAAAAACTCTTAATCAATGGGCTACAAAATCAACTTTGAGCTAAGCAAGAGATGACAGGCTGGCGTTTTAGGTTGAATACTAAATATTATCTAGTAAGATATTGGAAATGTGTATTTAGAGACTGCTTAGGGACAAAGGATGACTGGCACCAGGAGTAGGAGACAGAGTTGGCATTAAATAATTTTAAATTGACGGGAGGTCAGGGAAATTTGAATGAAGGCATCCTCTGAGAGCAGAAGTTGAAGTGACTATCACAGCTAGTTACAGAAGAGAGTGTGAAACCAGGATTGATGTTATA
Source organism: Nasua narica (assembly GCA_028533885.1). Lineage (NCBI taxonomy): Eukaryota > Metazoa > Chordata > Mammalia > Carnivora > Procyonidae > Nasua > Nasua narica. The sequence goes on from CM052815.1 coordinate 52,913,016, forward strand.
TTACTGGTAACGGGAGGAAAGATTTTAAACAGAACTGAAACTTGGTGCCACTCTCTGGAAGCTGTGAGCCAAAGATCGGAGAAGTCCTAAGCATTAGGTGTCTGAAATTCCAGGTGGGCTACAGTGCCTAGGCTCAGGTCTATTACGCCGGAGACTTCGAAACCCCAGTCTTCCCCCACGCCACCCCGCCCCGCCTTACCTTCTGTTGGATGTAGTGAACGGAGTACTTCTTGGCGACAGTATGGCGGAGGTTGGAACTGGCTGACCAGCGCAGGCTGCTGAGGGCCTTCATGGCCGGCGGTAGACGAAAGGCGGCCCCAGGCGTCAGGAAAGGCAAGAGCAGGAGCAGCACGGTGGGACGCCCCATGGCTCAGGCTGGCGGCTGCAGTGCGGGTGGGAGCGAGACCTGCAGATGCCGAGAGCTAGAGCCGAGCCCAACCCACAGCTCCGCCCACCACAGATAAGCTCCTCCCCGGTGAAACCCAAAGCCACTCAGCCCCGCAGCAACACCGCCCAAACCTGGTCACCCAAACCACACCGCCCCCGACCCCGAGGGTGTCGCAACTTTTTTTGTTCCTCTCCTGCAGTCCTCTCTTTAGAGTCCAGCTTCATCGCGGTCACAGCCCAAGCCGACCCTTACCATCCCTGGACTTCCTCCTACCTGACCGCCGGAATCCCATCCTTTCCTAGAGCGCTCCACAAGCCCACCTTCCCTGCCATTCCCTGTCTGCCTCAATTCCATTGCCACACCCCTGGCCCTCCACAAACCCCATATAATGATAATAATAATAGCTACCATGACAATTTCTTGAGCGTTCTCTACATGTCACTATATCGCTAGGCATAATGGCACACACATCAATTCATCTAACTTAAGCATCACAGCAATCTGTGGTCGTGTATGATTGCTACTCCCATTTACCGATGAGAAAACTGAGGCCCCGAGAGAGGTGTAGGGACTTGCACTGGGTCACTCAGGAGGCAGCAGTGTACGTCTCCGCAGACCGCTCGGTCTGGCTCCTTGCACTCCACTTCCATTAAGTCAGTCAACCACCTCCTGTGGTACTCCGTTCATGGATCACCCCAAACCTCCATGTTGCCCACATAACCCATCCCTTAACTGGAGTCGCCGGGGTCTTGAGAGCCCCCGAGTCAAACTACGTCCTGGTCCCTTCTTCCATGATACGGCCCCTTTCTTCTCCCGGCTCGCGGTAGCCCGCTTCAGGCCCCGCTTCCACACCCCCTTCCGTCTTCACCGCGCCACCAACCCCCTTTGCCCAGCTTCCACTCCTCCTTCCAGTCACCCTGCTGAACCCCGACTGAAGGGCCGCTACCACCTCTTCCAGGGACCCCTACGCTACCCCCAAAAACAACTTTATAGACTACGCCACTATTCCACTAGTCAGAGGAGAACATTCGCCAAACCCTGTCACTGCCCACAGTTTGACAAAAATGGTCGTTCCCAAAAACTCACGGAACGCAGTGTTCAATCTCCACCCTCGGCGGCGCCTTCTTCTGATTGGCTGTGAGGAACCACCGCCAAAGCGTCACTTCCGGCGGAAAGGGACGCGGGAGATTCGATTGGAAGGCGCTTGGCTCGTCGCTAAGTCCCGGTGGTCTGCACGGTGGAGCGTTGCCCGGGCAGGTCTCCGTCTTCTGCCTCAGGTGGGGAACTGTGGGAAGAGATTCTCGGGGCGCGCAAAGGGCGAGACTCCTAACGAGGTCCTCAATGTCGTTAGTAGTGAGAATTAGAACATTCCATGTTATTTTTTTTTCAGGAGTTGGTCTGTTCTGTAAAAGGTTCCTGAGAGTAAAGAGAAAAAGGTCAGTCATTTAAATTTTAGGTACTGCTGTTGATAGAGTTCAGCGAGCGTTTACTCTACATTTATTAAGCCATCGAGCTAGATGTGTGTGAGCGTCTGGAACCGGTAATACAAAGGAAAAGTATTACTGCTTTTGAGGTGCTCAGAGATGGAGATCTTGCAGGCTATACCGAGTAATGCGTGGCTGAAAAGGGGTCTTTTTCAAACTGCTTTGATGGCCTAGCGGGAAAAGTGCTTATCTGTGTGCTCAAACCGGAAACTTAAAGAGTTTTCCAGATTCCTTCCTTATCTCATATACAACTCGTCTTTACCAGCCTCTTGAATATCTCAGATGCATACAGTTAACGCCAAGACTGCTGCATAGGTAGGTGACCAGCCTCCGGGCTGGCTCTTACTTCAATCGTGTTATTTTCCAATCCAGTCTCCACATTGCCAGGCCAGATGTTAAGTCGCAGATCTAGTCAGTCATCCCCACCCCCATTTAAAATCTTTGTTGCCTCCTTTTTGACCTCAGGTTTAAGTCTAAACTCCTTCACATATTTTATAGGGCCCTTCTCGTCTAGCTCGTCTAGCTCTTGCGTACCTCTCTGCAGCTTTGTTTTGCACCACTCTAACCCTAGGCTCCAACCCTATGAAATGTCTCTTTTGAGTTCCTCGAATGCACCAACCCACCTCACCTCCAGACCTCTTATAACCCCATTTCCACCTTGGCCAATTTTTACTACTTCCTTAACTTTCAGTTTATTAAGACTTTTAAGTAAAGAAGCCTTTCCTGACCTTGCAAGATTAGGTCACAAAGTACCCAGTAGTTAGTCATTCTGCAGATAGTTTTAAGTGCCTTCTTTTGCCAAGAGTTATTAGGTCCTGATATTACAATGGTGAACAAGTTAGATTCCTCACCAAATACAACTTAAACCTTTGGTGGATGGAGTTAAGGATAACGGGAAACTGAGTTAGGTTGGTTTGGGATGGCATCTCTGAGATTCTTTTTTTTTTTCCCCTCTGAGGTCTTAAAACAAAATTCAGCCAAGTAAATTTGAGGATCTAATTAGCTTTATTAAATGATTCAGGTAGCATCTTTTTTTTTCTTTTAAAGATTTTATTTATTTATTTGACAGAGAGAAAGAGTTCACAAGTAGGAGGCAGAGGAAGAGGGGCAAGCAGGCTCCCTGCTGAGCAGAGAGCCGGAAGCGGGGCTCCATCCTAGGACCCTGAGATCATGACCTGAGCCGAAGGCAGAGCCTTTAACCCGCTGAGCCACCCAGGTGCCCCGATTCAGGTAGCATCTTATCTAGCAAGTAGAAGGGTGCTCCAGAGAGTTGTACAAAATGGGTTTTTATAGGAAAGAGGGTGGGGCTAGGAAGTTATTAGCAAAAGAAAGGATTGTTCCAAGCAAGGTCACTCTCCTTCTGGTGGGAGAGCAGGAAGTCTTATTACCTTTGATAAATTGGAGAGAGCTCTTGTTGGCATTGATCCGGAAAATCCCTAACTGACCAGTTAAGACTATATTTCTGCAGGAGGTTGAAAATTGTAATTAGATTAGGTAATAAACAGCGGTTTGGGGCCCTGTCTAAATTGACTCCACTTTGGACCTGTGGTTTTCTTTTCTTTTCTTTTTAAGATTTTTATTTATTATTTATTTGACAGAGCAGAGAGATCACAAGTAGGCAGAGAGGCAGAGAGAGAGCTGAGCAGAGAGCCATTCAGGGCTCAATCCCAGGACCCTGAGATCATGACCTAAGCTGAAGGCAGAGGCTTTAACACACTGAGCTACCCAGGCGCCCCTCTGGTTTTTTTTTTTTTAATAGAGGAGTTGACTCTTAGAGTAAGACCTAAAAGATGAGAATGATAGAGCCATGCAATAGAGAAGGAAGAATATTCCAGAATGAATAGGTTGTGCAAAAGCCCTAAGGCAGGAAAGAGCTTGGCATCTGAGTGTTAGAGAATTTAAGGAAAGACCAGTGCTGCTTGGTATTCAGAAAGGACAGGTGGTGAAATGGGCCTTGAGAGATGAGCCGTGACCCCATCATGCAGTTAAGGGGCTATTGCAGCAGCAGAAGTAACCAGGTGATGGTGGTTTGAACTAAGGTGATGGCAGAATATATGGGGGGAAGTGGATGGTGGTTTTTAGATATGTAAATAGATGCAAGGATATACAGATGGGTATAATGTGGGATTTGAGGGAAAAAGGAATGAAAAGGATGATTCCTAGGTGTCTGACCTAACTTAACTGATTAGAGAATAGTGACATTTGCTGAGATGGAGAAAACTGTAAGAAAAGAATGTGGTGTCTGTCCAGTCCGATTGGGGCCTCTAGATGTGGGGCAGTGATCAGGTGGAAACTGGTGGTGCAGGCAGTGAAAGAATTCACCCAAGGTAGCACAAAGGAGATAGTTTATTGAATACACCACAAGGGAGTGGCAGGCAGGACAGCAAAGAAGAGACATCCGCCACAAGAGAGTGAGTGGGGCTGTATTTAAAAGGGAAAGGTGAGGAGGTATAGCGACATATAGAATTTTTTCTTTTTGGTACTTTGGTACTTTGGAACTTTTTGGTAACTGTTCCTAGTTGTAAGTAGCCCATTGGTCTCTTAGGCCCTATGGATATTTTGAGGTAGGTCACCTGATGAGCTTGTCTGTATTCAGCCAGGTGGTCACTGTGGGCCCTTTTGCCTTTCTTTACATTCCACTGCTCAAGCCTGTTTAAAATCGGTCTCTACACAGAAGTTTTAAGAGGAAACTAAGAATTCAAGTTTTTTTACATATTAAAACTCGGAATATCTATGAGACGTCAAAATAGTTGCCTCTCCATAATTGTCCCCTCTATTTGGAAGTCTGGAGCTTGCAGATATTCTATGTACCTTTGTGTCACTTCCTTAATAGTTACATATTGTCCTAGCCAACAGTTTCTGAGTTTCTTGAACACAAGATCTTGTGTTTTTTATCTATAACTCTGTCCTCCTCCCCATCCCTAAAATAGTACTACATTTACCACAGATTCAATAGACAAACTGTTGTACTCACTAAGAATTTCCTGGGTGGTTCTTGGGCTTTTTGTTATTAGGATTTATTTTCTTTTGTTTTAAATAGGCTCCACACCCAACATGAGGCTTGAACTCATGACCCTGAGATTAAGAGTCACATCCTCTACAGACTGAGTCAACTGGCAGCCCCTTCTTGGTTAGTGTTTTAAAGTATTTTTCACCAATATTTCTCCAAATAAAAGAGGGGTGGGTTTTTTTGTTTTTTTAGTTTTCTGTCTCCTGCCTTCTCATCCCTTTCCAGAATTTTCATGTTAATGTCAGTAAATCATTTCTCAAGGACTTGTTATGACTACTTTTAGAAAAATTAGACAAGTATGCACCCTTGAGCGTGACCATTAGGTAGTTTTTTGGGGGGTTTGGTTTTTTTTTTGTTTGTTTGGGGTTTTTTTGACCATTAGGTAGTTTTAAGTGAACAACTCAAAATAGCTGAGGCCACTTGGCCTGTGTAATATAAAACAGGAAATCTGAGATCAACAGGTGACAGATTTTCTTGCACAGCAAGAACAGTTTTGGGAGTATAGAGGCCGCCCCAAGATGGGCCACTCTCGCATGAAGATTATTTTGAGTTAAAAAGCAATCAGAACCCAGCAGATTCAGGAAGAGCTCTTTACTTTCCCCCATAACTGCCTAAAAAGAGTGTAGATAGAGGACCTCATCCAAGACAAGAGCTATTACCACATTATGATACATAGTAAAGTATGGTAGAAAGGAGATACCTAGCTAGCAAGGCCTGTTTTTGATCAAAGTCCTCTCATCACTTCTCGGCCTTTTGGCTAAGATCAAGTGTGATCAAAGTCCTCTCTTATTCCCATTGTTTCTAAGTGGCCCAGCAAACATTTGTTTGCCAAACATTTATCCTTTTTTATTTTTTCTGAGGATTGCATGCCTTCCCTTGGAAGTCCTGGACCCCTACCCACTTCTACTTAGTTCAGGATGACATACATACCTCATTTTGCCTGACTGTCTTTGGAATCTTCAGGTTTGTGTAAATTCCCTCTATGTATGCATGCTATTAAATTTTATTTTCTTGTTAATCTTTCTCATGTCATTTTGATTCTTAGTGCGGCTAAAAGCACCTTGAAGAGGACAGGTATTCATTTCCTCAACAATGTTAAACAATTGAATTTTTCTCCATGATTTAACATTTAATAAGAATTATACTACATTTTCTAGTCTAGCCCAAAGGAGAAAAAAATTATGTCACTATATATGCATATCAGGGCATAGTTTTTGTTTTGTTTTTAAGATTTTATTTGAGAGAGAGCACTAGAGCAAGCGAGACTGAGAGAACGAGGTGGGGGAGGGGCAGAGGAAGAAGCAAACACCCTGGGGAGACCAACACAGGACTAGATCCCAGTACCCTGGGATCACAACCTGAGCCAAAGGCAGACACTTAACCAACTGAGCTACCCAGATGCCCATGGTTTTTCACACTACATTTTAAGCCACCCAGGGGTCTTCTAGGAAATTGGTAGTGAAGGAGTTTAGATAAAAGGTCTCCAGATAATAGAGCAAAGATTTACAAAATAATTTGAAAGGGACTGTAATGCTCTCAGACTTTATGACTTAACTATAACCACATTAATCACAAGTGTTATTCACCATCAGACAGCCTCAATGGCTAGACCAATGATTTTCAAGTGCTGGCAACGTAAGCATTATCTGGGAACTTGTGAGACATGCAAATTCTCTGTCCTTCATCCCAGATTTACTGAATCAAACTCAAGTTGGGGCCCAGAAGTCCATTTTATCAGACCCTCCCGATGATTTGATCTCAAACACTAAAGTTTGAGAACCACTTGGCTAGTATGCAGATGGATGATAATGAGTTATGTATCTGGGCCCATTGACAAAACCATCTCTAGTGAGAAAAGAACACATCAACTATAATAGCCTAATTCTGTTAAAATATTTGATTCACCTAATACCCCTTTTTCAAGCAACTTTTTCTTTATAATTTGGTTTAACATGGTTATATCCAAAAGAAAATGTGGGTTTAAGATAGGTCCATTCCCTGTAATTTTTCATGGTAAATTGATAAAGCATCTTTGGAAATGGTTTGGATCCCTATATAGCTTGACTAGAAAGAAAGCAAGTATTCCATGTTAAATACTGGACCCCACGTATTTTAATAAATCTAAGTCAGTCTTCTTCATTCTTGGACGTTCCTGGGAAATCTGGGACTTCAAAACAAAAGCTAACTGAGGTCCTAATTTGTTCCCATCAACCTAACATATATTTTTCTCCACCCTCTATCTCACCCTCCTTGTTTCTACTTTCATGTGTGGGAGATTGAGAGGACCCAAGGTTTTCTTTGTACGTTATTTCTAAATTCTCTACCCAGTATTTTTATTCTATTTATTGATTTTTTTAAAGTATAAACATAATACATTTTCAAAGTGCTTTAAACATGTAAAGAAAATAAAAATCACCTTTAATCTGAAAAATTGTTTTCAAAAAAAGATTATATATTTGCCTAACTATTCCTCGTCCTCCAAGCTATGACTAGATTAGTCCCCTTATATTTTCTCATAGCATTATGTATATTTCTTCTATAGAATTTGCCACATTGTCAGTTAGATTTTTTGTGATTATTATCCGTTTTGCCCATTACTTATCCCCAATTACCTGATATTTAGCAGCTGCACAACAAATAACTGATAAATTGAATTGGAATATGGTTTTCTGGCTGTGATGGGGCTGAAAGAAATTAAATGCTTCATCACCATCCTTCCCAAGAAAATCAAGAAGAGAAATAAATTGCTAGAGGTACTACATATGAAATTATATCCCAAATCCATTGTAAGTTTTTTGTAACTTCGGTATTTACTTGTTCCTGATGTTTCATTCAGTTCTCTTTCAAACATGAATTCACCACACTACGAGTCAAGCAGTAGAGAGAGAGAGAAACTAGATGACAGGTGTCATAAAGGAAACACTATAAAAACAGCAAAAAGCATAATGGTGACTGCCTGAAAGGATTTTCCTGGATTTTTGTCCACCAGACAATTAATGAGAAGCCTTTTTGCCATTTTCTGGGACTTGCCAGGTGAAACACAAATAGTAAAAATAGTTTACTGACCTTTTTCATTTTAGTTCTCAAATTTGCCTTTTAAGTCGTACTGTAGTTCTTTTAGACATACTTCTTTGATCCACTAGAGGGCAATAGACCCTTAAATAAAGACGATTTAACCAGTTTAAAAGTACAGCAATTAGTGCTTGCACAATTAATTTAGAAATTAATCCCAAATATTTCTGCTTGTGTTTTCATTTGTTGGTGAGCTGTCTGCCCAATTAGACAGTAAGCATCTTATTTTTCATTGTTTACAACATTTAGCACAGTATCCTAGTTAATCTTAAGGTTTAATCCATTTCCTTAAGTTTGAATTTGATAATTGTGTAAAGAATATGATTTAAGTGCCCATATAGTTGTGGTACAAAATAAAACTTTATTTTAGAGCCCTAAAGAAGATAGTCTCTGGTCATTATATGACCACAATTAAGGGGGGGGAAAATTGAAATGACAATGTAATGCAAATGATTAAAATAAGTTTTAAATAAGGTCCTATATATGAAACTACTCTGTGCCCACTCATGTGTATATACAAATATAAGATTATTTTATGTTTTGGTAAAATTGTGTTTTATATTTAATGGTATATGATAAAACCAGCTTAGGAAGAAGAAACCTGAAAATCAGGAAGGAAATTAACAGCTGAACTTCAGATCAACAGTTTTTGAGCTTGGCCCTGGGGATATAATGACATGGTCCTTCTAAGATATACCTCTGGTTCCAGGAGAAACAAACAGATAAGTTAATTAGGATGTGATGTGATAAGTGGCAAGTTGAAAAATAGGGTCCTTTACCTGGGAAAGCTTCCTGGAGAAAAAGGCTCTTAAGAAGACTTCTGAAAGAATAAGCATTGGCCAAGAAAGTGAAAGAACATTTTAGACAGAGGAAGAAGGAAAAGAAGCAAAGGCAGAGAATCGTAAAACATATCGTAGTAGGGGAGTGTTATGGGGTAGGGAAGAGAACGAGGGATGCAACTTAGATTATTTGTGTTGTCTTTAGCATAAATTACTAACACATAAAGAACAAGAGAGAACCAAGGAAAAAGATGTTAGGGAGAATAAAACCAAATGGAAATGACTAGACAAAACAAATGTCAGACCTCTTTTTAATAGAGGAAGACTTTTTTAAAGGGGGCTTTAAATAAAAAGAGAAGGAAATCCTAATATGTTGCATATACCTACTCTTATAAAATTTTTCTTAAATTGCAAAATTCTGCTTATAGTTTTTTATTCAGTGAATATGGATTAAGAACATACTTTGTGCTAAGCATGGAGTATATAGTAGAATACAAGGTAAACCACATCCCTTTCTTAAACGAACTTTGAGACTAGTAGGGGTAGAACAAACAAAAATAAGGTGATACATGCATTTTCATGGTTGGATATATCACAAGCAGGATTAGTACTATGAAGGAATAAAATGGGTGATGTCATAAAAACTAAGAAGAAAGATGTGTCTACTTGAGATAAAGTGGGGCTCTCTGAGGGGTTATATTAGAGTTATAGATTGAAGGATGAGATTGAGCCAACTATTTGAAGAACACTCTAGGCAATGAGAAAAGCACAAAAACCTGAGGAGAGAAATTGGTGTGTCTGAGGAGCAGAAAGAAGGGTAGCATGGATTGAAATGCAGAGATTAAGTGGGAGAGTGTTGTAGGGTGAGGTAAGGAGGTGGGGCTAGATAAAAAGAGCCTCATAGGCTGCTGACCTACATTCCATCATTTGTTGTGTTGGAAAGGAACTTGAGGTTAGGAGCACTAATGCAGTATTTTGTGGCCTTCCTGTCTTCCCCTTGTATTCCATTCACCTACTCTACTTTGTCCTTAGAGATTGCCATGTGACCTAGATGACAACCAAATCTGGGAGTACATATCTTCTTGTGGTAGAACCTTACTAGTCATGTATCCTCAGAGTCCCAAAACAAAGATGACAACAAAGAGTTAGGATTCGATTTTTTATTTTTTCTATGTTCCCTTTAATAACAGGTCAGTGGTTTATATAAACCCCTTTCTTTGTTTCATCTTTGCAAGTTTTCATCTTACTGCCTTAGGTGGCAAGATTTTATTTTCACAGAAATGTTTTGCTTGATAGAATTGGTATCACTTTAGATTTCCCTTCCATAGTCCACATTTCTACATTTATGGTCGTCCTTAGGAAGAACATATCTAAAAGATTCTATTATGATTTTTAAACTAACTTCCATTTTGTCTGATTTACTAATGGCAGTTTCAGAAACAGGTCCAATCATTTTCAGAAATTGAAACCTTTGCCATATGTTTACAAATGAAAAATTTATGATAAAGTTCTATCTTGAATGTGTACAGAGACTTTTATTTCAAAACATTTATATTATGCTATAAATAAGCTAATCAACTTTTAAAATTTTGATATACCATCATTTGATTTCTTAAAAAGAGGAAAACATTGCTCTTCTACTTCTGAGTTTTTTATAAAAGGATCTTAAATAGCACTTTGTACTCTTTTGGCCATGTAACATTTTTATTTTGCTCTTTTTTTTATATAGATTTTATTTATTTACTTTACAGAAAGAAAGAGATCACAAGTAGGCAGAGAGGCAGGCAGAGGGAGAGGGGAAAGCAGGCTCCCTGCCGAGCAGAGAGCCTGATGCGGCGCTCCACCCCAGGACCCTAAGATCATGACCTAAGCCACCCAGGCACCCCAACGTTTTTATTTTTCTGTTTGCAGAATCAGAATTGTCTTTTTTTTCCCTTTAAATTGTATGAATATATACAGAGATCTAATAACAGGATTTTTTTTTTTTTTCAGACTAAAAGCACCATTACCCAATTTAGGTTCTTTAAAAGAATCCCATAAGTTTATTTAAGTTCCTTCCTGTTAACGGAAGAAACAAGTTCTTAAAGCTCTTCTAAAGTTGTGAAAAGGGCTAAATGATATTCCTGAATTACAGGGATGCAGCATTTATTTAAAGACAGAACGTTTGTTTGAGCTACTACTCTATTTTAAATCTTACTTTCTTACTATTAACACTTTTAATTAGGCAGAAAAATAAAATGAGTTTTTCAGTATCTTGATATGTATCACAAAAGATATCTATTCGAATGCTTTACAGTGGAGGCTAAGTTGTTTTCCTAAGAAGTGAATTATGTACATACAATTAAAGATTTGCCATTCATCCCTTGGCTATTTTGTTTTGCAGGCCACAGTGAGAACATATGAATAGAGGAAGAAAATTTCTTCTGGCCTCAGTTCTTGCTCTCCAGAATTCCAGTTTTATATATCCATCATGTCAGAAGTGCTTCTCTCGGATAATCCTGGTCTCCAAAAGGTAAAAGTAAAGTCTGTAAGCATAAGAGAAGAAATAAATGTGTACACTGTAGATTTCCTACAGCTCAATGGCAAATAAAGATTAAATTCACCACATCATTCGAAGAATGGAAAGGAGACTAACTGTGCTAGAGTGTTTAGGGAAAGGACTTGTTGAACCAGGGCTGCAGGTGTGAAGGGGACATGTGATCTGTTGTGGGAGCCAGAGCGTTGACCTTCAGGCTGGACAGAGGGACAGCAGTAGGGAGAATTGCCACGTTCAAATCTCTCTGAGGCAAGGTAGAGCAGTTAGATCTGTTTTGTCTCTCTTTTCTACCCTCAAGCCCTGAATGAGACTAGCTATTCTTCCTTCATCTTGTGCTGACACTGAAGAGAGTCTCTTAAGTCTCCTTGGAAGTTTTGGTTCCACACAGACCTAGTGATACCTGATCACCTCCAGGCCCCAGGCCCTGCACATGGACCTGTGCAGGAAGAGCCATGGGAAGAAGAGGCACCAAGTGTGGAAGCCCAGCTCATGTGTGTATCTTAGGAGACCCAGCCTTCCCAGAGAGTGAAGATAACCAAGAGTCCAGGAAAAAGGATCACTGTCACAACCACTCATTACTGAAGTGGAATCACAGGTGTTCTCAGAAAAACTTGCCACCAGCACCTTTACATTTGAAGCTACCTCTGAAGTTGAGGGCACTTTAGAGCAGCAACAGAGAAATCCCAAAGTGGAGAGACTGAGGCAGTCCCCTGCCCAGTGGAAACATTTCAGGCAGGTGATTGTCACCCACAAGAAAACTCCCGCAGGGAAGGAAGACCATAAATGTAGTGAATGTGCAAAGTCTTCATTTATAACTCATGCCTTATAATCCACCAGAGAATTCATTCTGGAAAAAAAACCTTTAAGTGTAGCAACTATGGGAAAACCTTTATCCAGAGCTCAAACCTCATTCAGCATCAGAGGATTCATACAGTTAAGAAAAACCCTACAAGTGTTAATGAGTATAGGAAGTCCTTCAGGGTGGAGTGCTCATCTTGTTCAGCATCAGAGGATTCATCGAGAAGAGAAGCCCTCTGAGTGTAATGACACTGGGAAGACTTTCAGAGTTCATATCTATGTCAGCATCTGAGAATTCACAGTAGAGAGAACCCTTTTATATGTAAAGACTGTGAGAAAGCCCACAGATGGAGTTCAGAGCTCCTTAGACATCAGAAAATTCATTCCAGAAAAGAGCCTACCCAATGTGCTGAAGTTGAAAACACCTCCAGACAGAACTGTACTTTCGTTTAATCAGTTGTAGAACTAGATTATATTAAAGTTATAAATTCCTTTAAAAAAAAAATTACCATATACCAGGACAGATTCTCTTGGGTTGGTTCTTTAAATCCAGAATAGAATTGTCTGGTAATCGTCTAATGCCAAAGGGAGGTTTCGGGTTACCTCCGGGCCTTTGCTAAGTACCTGCTTTAGAGAAGAAAAATAACTTCTTGGGAGTAAATCCAATCCTGATGCAAAAACTTAGTCCACTTCTGGGATATCCCTGGAATGGTGTAGGGTTTTTTTGGTTTGTTTGTTTATTATTTGTTTATTTTCACTTGATACCTAGATGATTTTTTTTTAATAAATAAATTCCTTCAGAACAGGGATTGTTAGAGAGATCTCTGTACCTTCCAGCAGCTTGACACAGAATACTTTATCGTGGTGCTGAGATGCAGGCCAACTATACCTGAAGGTCTAAGGTTATTTGATTTTTTTTTTTTTTTTTTTTTAAGATTTTTATTTATTTATTTATTTATTAGGAAAGAGAGAGAGTGAGAGAGAGCATGAGAAGGGAGAAGGTCAGAGTGAGAAGCGGACTCCCCATGGAGCTGGGAGCCCGATGTGGGACTCGATCCCGGGACTCCGGGATCACGACCTGAGCCGAAGGCAGTCGCCCAACCAACTGAGCCACCCAGGCGCCCAGGTTATTTGATTTTTAAAGTACAAGTCAGGATTAGGGTTGAAGTTCCTTAAGAATACTTTCTCTCAGGGCGCGTGGGTGGCTCAGTGGGATAAAGCCTCTGCCTTTGGCTCAGGTCATGATCTCAGGGTCCTGAGATCAAGCCCCACATAGGGCTCTCTGCTCAGCAGGGAGCCTGCTTCTCCCTCTCTCTCTCTGCCTGCCTCTCTGCCTACTTGTGATCTCTCTCCTTTCTGTCAAATAAATAAATAAAATGTTTAAAAAAAAAAAAAGAATACTTTCTCTCTGGGGTGCCTAGGTAGCTCAGTCAAGTAAGCATCCACCTTCGATTCAGGTCATGATCTCAGGGTCCTGGGATGGGGCCCTGCGGTGGGCTCCTGCTCAACAGGGATTTTGCTTGTCCCTCTGCCCCTCCCCGCCTTGTGCTCACGTGTGTGCTCTTTCTTTCTCTCTCAAATAAATAAATAAATAGAGTACTTGGTGCACCTCAGTGACTCAGTAGGTTAAGTATCCAACTCTTGGTTTCAGTTCAGGTCATGCAGGGAGTCCACTTGAGTTTTTCTCTCTCCCTTTACCCCACCCTCCACTTGCAGGCATAAATAATTCTTTTTTTTTTTTTTTTTTTTTTTTTTTAAGAATACTTTCTGCCTAGAGGAAAGAATCTATAATAAGTACTTGGTAGTATGTAAGTAAAAATACTATGCCAGCAATATTCTTAAATAGGTTAGCATTTAATAGGAAAGGGTGAGCAGTTCCAGCCCCTGTCTAGACTAAAAGATCCTTCTAGTAGTTTTCACTGGTCTTTTATTGAGCCATTCTCTCAAGCATTCATTTGTAAACTCAGAATCACCCTGTTTGTGTTATTCATCATTAAATCCTCAACATCCAGCCCAAAGATCTAGTTCATAGAAAATACACAGAAAATACTTAAGTCAATGAATAAATAACAATATCAATATGATAGTGTTTATAAGTATATTTTACTTACTGCAATATATCATGGTCATTAAAGAGCACAGTTCTCTGGAGTCAAACTCCCAACCCTGTCACTTGAATTATCTGGGCTTCAAAATGGGGAGGGTGATATCTACCTCATAGGGTTTTTATAAGATCTAATGAGTTAATATACACAAAATGCTTAGAACGTTGTGTGATACATAATCAGTAGTCAATACATGTGAAATATTTTTAAAACTGTTTTGTTTGGTTTTTACCAAGTCATTTCTTATCAAGATAAGGTAAGACTTATCTTTGTTGCCTCTTTGGCCTGGTAATAATAATAGATAACATTAATGAATGTTCACCATATGCTAAGCACTATGCTCAGAATTTTATAAGCATATCTTCTAATACAACAGCCCTATGAATGATGCTATTAATGCCAGCCTACAAAGGAGAAAATTAATGCTTAGAAAAGTTAAGTAACATGCCCCAAATCACACAGCTAGCTAGTTAGTGGCAGAAACATATTCAAGCCTAAACAATTTGACTGCTGTCTACATTTCTTAATCACTATATTACCTTCAAATTAGCAGTGGAATTTGTATCCAGAATGACATCACTGCCCCCTCTCTTTCCCAGAGCTTAAGTTGCCCTGGGTAAGGGAGCTCTGACTGAACTATTTAGGTACACAACAGATTGAGCAAAGAAGCAAATATGAGGATCCAGCATAGTTATTAAGTCAGACTTTAAAGAAATTTGCAAACTATAAAACAATGCCCCTCTCTTGACACTAATTTTTTTTTATTTTGGAACACATAGTTATTTTTCATAAAGATTATTTATTTTGGTTAATCATTAATGGCTCTATTATTTGAGGAGATTAATAAATACTTTTTAGATTTCTCAATTTTAATTTATTTTCATTTAATTTCTCATATTCAATTAAAAACATAAGTAGATATTAACCACATAGACAGAAGTTCTCTGGTGTTCTTAGTTTTTAAGACTATAAAGGGTCCTGAAACCGAAAAATTTGAACTGCTATTCTGTAACAATTGACATTTTGGAAAATAGGGGTGCCTCTAGAATTTAAATCAGGGGACTGTGATTTGAATGTGTTGTCTCTATCCTTGCTTCTCAAAAGGTGGCCTGAGAACAGCTGTATCAGCTCATCTGGGAGCTTATTTGAAAATTGCAGAATCTTGGGCCTTGTCCCAAACTTAATGAATCAGAATCTTTATTTTAACAAAGTAAACAAGGTATTTACAAGTCCGCATTTACAAATGGAGCAATTGAGGTGAATTTTATGACCCAAATCTAAGGATTTCAATTCCTAGCCTGCAGTTTTTCCCTCAGTGATGTCTTACGATAACTGTAAGAACTGTAAGGATGATGATGAACTGTCTTGCAAGTAGAGTGCCAATGATAGCCTAACAAAAACTGGGTTTATTAGTATTAATGCATATACACACTAAATTGTGTATACTTTAATATATTTATATTATCGGGCGCCTGGGTGGCTCAGTTGGTTGAGCAACTGCCTTCGGCTCAGGTCATGATCCCGGAGTCCCGGGATCGAGTCCCATATCGGACTCCCGGCTCTACGGGAGGTCTGCTTCTCCCTCTGACCTTCTCTCCTCTCATTCTCAGTCTCTCGCTCTCTAATAAATAAATTAAAAAAAAATCTTTAAATATATTTATATTATCATTATATTTAGCATAATAAATATGTATAATCCAAGAGGAATAAAGCTGGATTAAAATAAATAAATGTCAGTATGGACTAATACACTAGAGGTTTTTAAACTTTAATATGCATAGAAATTCCTGGGTTGCTTAAAAATATTTGTAAACTGCAAAAATGCTGATACATATTTTTCTAAGATTTGCTAAGAGGTTTACATTAGACCTGAATGCATTGTTAATACATAAAGGTAAGGTTAAATGAATGGATTGGCGTGGAACCATTTTCAGTGTGGCAAAAGAAAAAATATAATTAGCACCGATCTAGTGATGGTGAATCAGTAACTTATACAAAGGATTAACCTTTGTTCAAAATAAGTCACCTTGTGAGCTATGGATTTTAGGCTCCCCCTGGTGGCTTTCTGGCAGTAATCAAAATTATACAACTATCTCGAACATTATTTGCTATTTGCATTTTGCCTCTCATTTTAAAGCCAGATCATTAGGATCATGAAGAAAGAATAAAGTCCTAAGATTAACCGTTACCATGAGATGTATTAAGAGGTCAGTTTGCTAATTAAGAACATGAAAGATGGCTATCAGTTCAAAGACATTGCAGAAAACTAGAAAGGAGGGAAACACTAAGTAGAAATTACAGTAATCATCACAGTATTTAATATAATTATGAGGACGAAGCATACTGACACTTATTAATTTGGCAAGATCTGCACTACATCCTTTCCTTACTTTTTTTTAAGAGTTTATTGAGAAGAGAGAGAGCACACACCAAGCGTGTGCACACAAGTGATGAGAGGGACAAAGGGAGAGGAAAAGGGAAAATTTCAAACAGATTGTGCTGTGCTGAATCTGGAGCCCGACTTGGGGCTGATTCTCACCCCCAGAGATCATAACCTGAGCTGAAATCAAGAGTCCCATGCTCAATTGACTGAGCTACCCAGGTGCCCCTCTTTATTTTCTCTCTTATACTTTGTCATATATTATTCTTCAACCCCCTTTTTTTTAACAGATTAGAAAATCAAGGTTTAAGTAATTCATAACTATCCCAAGACCAGACCACTAGTACATAACAATAGAGTTACAGTTGACCACAGTAGTTTTTGCCAAGAAAGCCTTTGCCCATAGTTATATATTGCCTTAAAAACAACTTTAAAAAAGATTATTTCACACCTAATTTTGGTAACCTAATAAATTCTCAGCATATTCCAAAGAATTAAAGAAAGTACAGGTTATTCTTATATTGGTGAGTAAAAGAAAACTAGGTACTTTGTATATCAATATTTATTAAATGTTTCAAGATTATTGATCATTCTCTAAAAAAAGATAGACATTAAACATCAGGTCTTCTGTTGGTGTGGTCCTCATTTCATTGTTTACTTTGCCCCCCCCCAATTCCATACTATAATATGCCTCCATTTGTTAATAGTAATTTAGCTACCAAATAAAAATATCTTTCTTCCCCCCCTTACCCTCATTCTTTCTCTACCTCTCTCTCCCTCTTCTTTTCTCTCTCTTTCTCTCATGCACACAGTTTTTCTTTATTTTTCCTTTTTTTAAGTAGGCTCCATGCCCAGTGTGGGGCTCAAACTCACTACCGTGAGATCTAGAGTTGCATGCTTTACTAACTGAGCCAGCCAGGCACTCCTTCTTCAGTTTTCTATCAGTTTGATGCTATTTAAGTCAGAAAAAGTAGTCGTTATGAATAGAGAAATTGAAAAGATGCTGATCTGAAATCGTTTAAGAATATATGTTATGTAAGTACATTTGTACACAAAATATTATTTTTAATCTTTACTTTTCCAGATTTGTTTTCCATAGTAAAAAAAAATAGTGAACATCTTCTGTACTTTTTTTCCCCCTCCATTCTTCCAGGTCTCATTGTCCAAAATGTGGCTCTACTGGTAAAGCTGAAAATGCCAGTTATAGATACAAACTTAACTTAAAAGTTGCAGAGTCAAACAAATTGTTTGGTATTACTGTATTTGGAAGCTGCTTAGATGCATTTTTTGGTCTTACAGCCACTGGTTTACACAGGTAAGAATACTTAAAGCATTTTGTTTCCTAGCTACTCCTTTAATATATCAGTAGAATTTGAAGATTTGTTTTTAAGGTAATATGCATTTAGTTGAAAGATAATCACTCGACCTCAGATTATCAGTTCCTTTAAAAGATGATCAAATAGAAAGGTATTTATTTTCTAATTACATATTGTGATGATGTGAAGCCAGGCTCCTTTTATTCAGGGCAATTTAGCTGTCATAAAAATATTAGTTTACAGTACTCTAATCCATTAGAAGAATATAGGATAATAAAGTAAAATTGCTTCAAACTAAAGGATTATCCAGACTGAGGTTAGCATTCAAGTAGCTAAAATCCCTTAAGATGGAAGAAGCCGGGACACCTGGGTGGCTCAGTCAGTTAAGTGGCTGCCTTCAGCTTGGGCCATGATCCCGGGGTCCTGGGATCGAGTTCCGCATCGGGCTCCCTGTTCAGTGGGGAGCCTGCTTCTCCCTCTGCCTCTGCCCCTACCCCTGCCTCTGCTCGCACAGGCACTCTCTCTCTCTCTCTCTCTCTCTCTCAGTGTAAAATGAATAAATAAAATCTTTAAAAAAAAAAAAGGTGGAAGAAGCCATTAAGGGAATATTTGCATATCAGAGGTTGAAAATTTGTCATTTCTTTCACTTTCACTGCAACTTCATCTGCATAGTTTGACCTATTGAGGTGTCCTGAGATGTAAGAATGATATAAGCAATTAAAGCTTTTTCTTTCATGGGCGCCTGGGTGGCTCAGTGGGTTAAAGCCTCTGCCTTCAGCTCAGGTCATGATCTCAGGGTCCTGGGATTGAGCCCCACAATGGGCTCTCTGCTTCCCTCTCTCTCTCTCTCTGCCTGCTGTGGTCTCTTTCCTCTGTCAAATAAATAAATAAAATCTTTTAAAAAAAGGCATTTTCTTCCCTTCCATCTTCTTTTTCCCTCCCCTAATCACTTGACAGAAGATATCTCTGTCCATTTCCTTGTAGTTGAGAACAAACTGGATTATCAAAAGAGGAAAGACTTCCCTCTGCTTTGAGGGCTAGAGATCCCACTACTATTCCTACTGCCACTTTTCAAATAAATGCTAGGCCTGATTACTAGGAAGGCATGCACTTTATACATACTTGATCATTTTTGACTTTCTAAGCTATGGGAAACTAGAGGGAGCAAAATGCATACCTTTTAAAGTTTTTTTTTTCCTATATGTAACTCAAAAGGTTTATGCTGCATTTTCAAACTAAATGTATTTTTTAATGGCAAGTTAAAATTTCAAAGCTTTTGTCTTCACGTTTTTAATTTTCTTTCCAATCAAGGTACATTCAGGATCCTAATGAAATTTCAGAAACACTGGACAATGATGCAATTCGGAACCTATTAACTAAAGCAGTTGAAATTTGCTTTGTTGGACAAAGCTTTATTTTTGGAGTGACGGTAATTGAGACTAGCTTTCTTTTTAGTATTCTGTTAACATTTCCATTGTAATAAAATAATTTGAATTTTCTGAATAGTCTTTAGGAGTCATAAATGTGAGGGTCTGTAGAACCACTTTAAACTGTAAAAATAGGCTAACCGTAATCTGTTAAAACACCATGTGTGACAGCTTCCTCTTTCAAAAGTCAGAAGAGCCCAGTTCAAATGCTTTCAAAGCTTTAAAAATCTAAATTAATTTTAAAGTCAGAGTAGTTAGATATTTTGTTTTGATATTTGGTGTATATTTCACTCTCCAAAATTTGTTTAAATTCTGTAGTAAGACTTTACTCTTTATTGGTTTGATTCTATCATCTGTGAAGGGAGGAGAGAACTAACATGGAAAGGAAAGTTTCTGAGTATTGATTACTCTAAGAACAGGTGGGAAGGACGGTCTTAAATAATTACAAAAATGATTGTAGGAGTTATAAGAATATACTAACTCTGTAGGAATAATCATTTTCTGTCTTATCTATGCTAAAGGGAACAAATGGAAATTTTGCCCACACTTAATCAAGGTTTCAAAAGAGGGAATAGAGCATTACACAGCTAAACATTGAGAAAAACTCAAACAGTGAAATCAGGAGCCACCAAGCTTTTTGTTGTTAAAATCTTAGATTGTTTTTGTTTTTTTCTTTTTTCTTAATGAGTAAGAACTTTTCCTTAAACATTCAAAGTTTCTGGAGTCTAATGAGAAATATAATAGTAGGTACTATTGAGCGACTACTGTTTGCTTGGCACTGCAGTTTTCCTTGTATTATTAATAATACAATAGTCCTGCATATTTATCCTTATTTTATACATGACAGAACTAAGGTTCAGAGAAGTTAAATAATTTTTCCAAAGCCCCAACACTAGTAAATGTTAGAACCAGTCTCTTTACTCCAAGGTTTATTTCTATTACTTATGATACTCTGCCTAAAACACTATATAAGGATTGAAATTTTAGGGGTAGAAGTTACAACTGTGTCTCTTTTAATCTGTTAAAATCTTTGTTTCACTTTTGTGTCAGGAAGAAATTTTTGTTCTCATTTAAATTCATTTGCTACTTCCACAGAATTTTGGAAACCGAGATGGACAAGGTTCAGATGCCAATAACTTCTTAAAGCAATGCCCTCACCGCAGGAGAGAAGTTAAAGCATTAGTAGCTTGCCAGATTGTTCTACCAGACCCAGGTGTTGCGGGCTTCACTGTCATTGACTACTTCCATCAGCTTTTGCAGATTTCTGATTTCAGGAAACTTGATGGTGGCACCCAGGCATCAAATAGCCACTTACTTGCTTCAGAACACACAAATAATGATCTCAGCAACATCTGTGACCCTGAAAGCAGTTCTTGTTTTTTCAAGTCCCATAGCAGAGATAATTTTTCAAGATTCTGGCAGGCATCACTTGAACTCACTTCCACTCTTTCACACCTAACAAATGATGATTTTTCAGCTTCAGAACAAAGCAAGACCATTGGTACTCTTCACCAGAACACAAAGCACATCTCTTTTACAGAGGCCACTGCTTCCAATAGCTGCCATGATGCCTTTCAGGGTTCTTGGAGCCTTATTTCATACATGGATAAAAAGAGTACAGCACAGAAGTTGGATGAAGAACTTGGCTTACAAGCTTATCAGCCCACCGCAGTCCATAGCAGTCAGGAAATCAGAGTTACTGACCCTAATTTTTTCCCTTTGAAAATGCAAGAACCCCTGGAGTCAAGTAATAAAAAATCCTTCCACAGTGCGGTGGAAATTAAAAATAGGTATTCCCCACATGAGCCAACATGTCACCAGTATCATGATTTGGATAACCCCGATAGCCTTCGGGAGAGATCTACATGTTGTCCACCTTCATCACTCAGCCTTCAAGAGATAGCTGGTGGTTCCCAGGACTGTGACCCTGAGATTTGGGATGATCTCCCATTCTCTGAAAGCCTGAATGAGTTTCTGGCAATTATTGAAAGTGAAATTGCTATAACCCAGACAGATGCCAGTAGTAGGAAATGTCATCTAGATAATAATATCGATAGATTACATGCAGACCACAGCAGATTATCTGTGACTTCCCAGACAACTACTGGAGCCGTGCATGCACCACCTATAGCTTTAAGATCATCTCAAGCAACCATCAAAGCAAGCTGTAGCAAAGATAACTTCCTTTCCAACTGTGAAGCAAATCAAAGTCCTAGTGTTCAGAAGGAATCACAGTTAAATAACACAGCAGAGTCTGTCTCTCTAAGTAGTAATGGAAGCGATATTTCTGAATATTTTCCACCAAATGCTTATCTGTCAGCTCTGTTTCCATCTTCAAAAGGTTTAGAAACAACAGGTACTCTTAAGTCTACCAGAATTCCACCACATAGGGCTGAAATTTCACTTAAGTGTAATACTTCAGAGAGTGACCATTCTTATCTCAGTAGCGAATATTTCAAAAGATGTGGAGAAAAATCACTTTCAGAAATGAGTGAAAAGTTGGTAACTTTGTGTTCAAGGAGATATAATATTTCTGATTTTTGCAGTTTGGAAAATAAACAACATTATAGGTGGCCAAAGAACCAAGGGGACAGTTTTACAATCTGCAGGAAACTTACATATCCTTTAGAAGCGCTTTGTAGTAGTCCAAAAAGTACAAGTACCCTAAAAGAAATACCTTGTGGACATAGTAACAATAACTTAACACAGAACTGTTCCACTGGTCATGAAGGTAGTAGCTACAATGCTTCTGCTGATCTCTTTGATGATAGTGCTAAAGAAATGGACATCACAACAGAAATTACTAAAAAGTCACGGGATATTTTGTTACAGTGGGGAAAATCTTTGGCAGAAAGTCATCATATAGAATCAGATTTCTCACAGAGATCACTTCCTGAGAATTCCAGCCAGTTTTCACAAAAGTTTCCTTTGCAAAGCATATCTGCCTCTGTGTGTCCAAGAACATGTTCTTCTCCACCTCATTTTCAGGCAGATTCAGAATATGATTTTGGAGATAGTCAAGACTTTGTTCCATGTTCACAGTCAACTCCAGTTGCAGGATTCCACCAAATAAGAGCTTATGGGAAGAAAGGAGCTTTCAAAAACTTACCTGCCTTTTATTTGGATCTTGATGTTAACTATAAAAAAAGAAGGATTTCCTCTGAAAATGATGCACAACAAGCCACCCCTAGGTGTCCAAACAATGTAAAGACACCCAGCCAGAAATTCAGAAGCCCTATTAAATCTGGTATTACACTACCGGAGGTTTTCAATAATCCTATCGCTGAGTGTTCTGAAACTGATAATGAATGGGTCCCTCCTACCACAAAAAAAGTGTTTCCTTCAGAGATGCCTGAATTCCAAGCAGTGGATCTAAGGAAATGCTCTGCTGCCTGTGATTCTACTGATCAAAAAGAGTTACTGAGAAAGAAACGGAAATGTGTCAAACAAAGAACAAGTTCAGGCTGGCTTTCCAAAGAGTCAGTTTTGGGACTTGATTCTTGTTCAGAAGTCCAGCATTGCTTTCCATTTTCAGAAAATTGGCCACCTTCCGTGCCTGAGACTAAAAACAGTTGGTCTCCTGAATTATTTTCATAAAAAGTCAACCTGGAGCCAGCTGCTAAGCTTTTAAGGGTAAGTCTATTTGGAAATTTTTGCCTCCTGTAATATGGAAAGCAATCTTGAATTTTGAGAACTCAAACAGAAACAAATAGAAAATAGGTATTTTTGTGCTTTTTAAAATGTAAAGCCTTTGTTTTTCTCAGTGTTTTATCCAGAATACACTCGTTCAAATACTTTGGCACTTTATAATATTGTTGATTGTCCTTTAGTAATATTGGTAATTTTGCTTGTTGCAAGTGTTTGTTAAGATCACATGTACATTCGGAAATAAAGTTTTTGCAAACCAAAACTTAAAGTCATAATTATTCTGCCCAGCTCAGAGAATGCCTGCTATGTATTAGGGCCAACTACAGTGCTGAGTTTGTGATACAAAGCTACGAGATCAGTAGTCTCAAAAAATTTTAGTCTGCTGGGTAAGATAGACATAATAGACAATTTCAGAGCAACGCAGTAAATGCAATGATAGAGGTTTTTAATGGGTACTAAAACATTTATGTTGCTATGGGAGCATGGTAGAGGATCAATTAACCCAGCAACATACATGGGCTGGGGATAAAAAAGATCAATAAAAACTTACTATTTAGAGTTAGATGTGAAACTATCGTTTTTTATTTAGTAAGTATTTATTGAATGGTTACTGCATGCCAGGCACTGGGCTAGGGACTAGGAACTCAAAAATGAAAGTCAAGCCCATTCCTTCAAGAAACTCATGGTCTATTAGTGTAAACAAACAGTTAGTAAACATCTGGTAAGTTCTATGAAAGGAGATAAGCTTGAAGGGCTTAGAGGAGTAGAATTGAGTAGTTTTTAGACTCTCCTTAGCAGCATCTAAGCTTCACCCTGTGAAATCTTTTACTTCTGTAAAATATGAAATCTTTTGTGTCTTTTGCCATTCGCCACAGCAGCTATTCCAAATCTTCACTCTTCATACTTCCAACCTACAGTACCCTCCTTGCCTCGTGCATCACGGAGAAGATTGCGATCACTTGGTATTCCCTCAGCGACCCACACCCATGGCTTGTCGGTACTCATCAACATCTTCTTTAATCTCAAAGTGTTGCACACCTTCTGTTTAGTGCTAATCTTTCTTTTTGGGCTGTTGATTATGACACCCATCTTTGCTTTCTTAATACTGACTTTTTGGCTTCCTTCCCCCTCTCCAACTTTTTATTTTGAGAATTTACAAATACAGAAAAGTTGGAGGAATAGTAAAATGATGAACCATCTATACATACCACTTAGATTGAATCATTTTTAACACTTTGCCTTTTGCGTATCTGTGTATTTGCTTTTACTGTATCTGTGTATATATGTATATACACACAGATATATTACTGATTCTGATATATATATATATATATATCATTGCTTTCCAACTATATATATATATAGTTGTTTTTGATGAACTGTTTGAAGATAAGCTATTCATGGCTACAGATATGACATTTCACTCCCAAACACTTTAACCTGAGTTTCCTTAAAGTGAGGACTTTTTCTTCTACATAATTGCAGTCTCATTATCATACCAAAGAAAAATAACAGTAATTTTCCAATATCATCTAATATTCAGCCCATTTTCAACACCATTTTCAAATTTTTCTACTTGCTCTAGATTGTTTTAAAATTGACGATGTTTAACCAGGATTTAACTTTCATCCATGGTGTTTCATTGTGTTTCTGGGTTTTTTTTTCCCTAGGACTTCACCTTTTATTTTTCACCACAGTGACTTTTTTGAAGAAATCAGACCATTGTTATATAGAATGTCCCACTTACTAGATTTGTATGTTTTCTTCTTTATAGTATTAGTACCTTAACTCTGTCCCCCAGTATTTCCTATAAGAAAAGCCTGAAGACTTGATTAGTTTCTGGGTTTTGGCAGAGATAGTTCCTGAATTATGTTGTGTATTTCATATTGAACCATGTTGGGATGGAGGGTCACCTTCTATTAGTGATACTAAATTACATTGCTTGGTTCATTTGTTGCCTACCAGATCTCACTAATGTAAAAGTATTTTTTTTTTTTTCAGTTGCCCTCATTCTTTTTGATACTTTATATACTTCTTGCTACATCCCTGCTAGTTACTGCTAGTTACTTTTGTTCATAGCCAGTCTCCTTTAAAAAATAGTTGCTGTCAACTTTCACACTATTCACTGTTCAACCTGCTGCAATCTGTCTTTCCCACCTCCAGTGGCTATAGTGTCAGTGCTTTTCTAACCCTGAAATCCAATGGATTTGTCATTTCTTATGTTATTTGATCTCTTTGCACTTATTCCTTTTCCAAGTTACTATTCTCATGGTTTCTGGTTTTGCCTAGTTTCTGCTCCTCTTTGTTCAAGGCTGCCTACAGGGCAGATATTTTTTGCAAGGCCTTTGTCTACATAACAATTTGATTTTAAAATGGATTATAAAATTCATTGGCCCATGTAAGTAGAGTGTTTTGTCAATAAAGATTTAGAATAATGGATAGAGAAAGAGTGTATGTTTATTGCTCAGTCAGTGCATGCGAAGATTCTTTATAGTATATACTATAAAGTATATATTCTTTATATTATATATTTATATATTCTTTATAGTATATAGGCCCCATCTTTTCATCTTTATTATCAGGTGTGCCATTCCCGGCTAATTTCATATCTCCCACAGTAAAAGAATAGTAGTGCAGTTATTCACAGTGCTATGACTCTTGAGAACATGTTTGTATAGAACCATATGAATCTTGCTTGTACAGTTCCCTAATACCATCTATTTAATGCAGATTAGCATTACTCATGATGTTGCATCCGTTGTGTCACTGAATACTGGCTTCTAGTGACTCTACCAAAGGTCATTACTGTGCCTCATTGATGATTACCAAAAATACACATCTCACCCAGAATATGCAGGAAAATGAATAATAATTCATTTTCTGATCACATTTGCCACTTGGACTTCCATAGGATAAACATAGAATAGATATTCTAACCATTTCTTCTCTTGAACTTTTAAGGCTGTAATTACTGCATTCCTAGACTGTGATCTCTTGGTCACACCCAGGAATAATAGGCAAGAGGCCCAGGGGTGGAGCAAGAAGAGTGGTTTCATTTGTGCCAGGAATGTCCATTTCTTCTTCAGAATGACTAAGTCCAACCTGGAGAGCATAGTGTCATTATCAATTGAAACAAGAGAGGACACTGATGAGAAGGGACGATTAGCATTGTGGAGCAACAGTCTTAAACGGCCTCAGATGAGAAGGGCCTGGCCTGACACAAGGTGCAGAACCTGCAAAGGGATAAGGTGATCTCCCTAGTGCCAATGGCGGGAGGTGAAAAGGGTAAAGAACAACTGCCACCAGCCTCACAAGCCTGGGTCTACAGACCAGAGATGGCACCACAGTTGGAACAGACCAGTAAGAGCAAATGCATGGGCCCACACACACACATACAACTCAATCCTAAGGGTCAGTGGTGACATTTGGTAGCCCAGAACCTGGAATTCATTTGTCCAATAGGAGAATCATCTAAACAAAGCACCATCCTTGCAGCCCAGTCACATACTGTCATGGGAAAGAAATACTGCTTCAGTCAGCAAGAATGGCCTTCTCTTCAGACCCGGGGCAGTTCCATAGGTTTAAGACCCAGAGCTCCTTGGGGCATGTGCTGTACACCTAGCATGAGTTAGAGGATTGGAGAGTACCTCAAAGGGAGAAATAGTACCTATGCTAGGCACCAAAGTGAAACTTAGAAAATTTTAAGAGGTACTTTCTGCAATGAGATCTCGTGGGAGCAAATCTGGGCTCAGGGTGCCTTGCTTAGTCCCAGGAACTGGAGAACTTAGAAAATCTTGAGTAAGGCACTCTACAGCATCATTTTCCCTGAGGCATGGGTGCTGGGATAGGATCCCTGTATACTTGGGTCTCAGAAGCATTGTCTGATCATCTCCCCTTACTGTCTTTGCCTTTTTATTTGCTTACACTTTAAAAGATGGTACCTGTCAGTGTTCTGTCATTGGCCCTTCTGCAGGTACTCTGTGGTTGCATTCATTCACTTATCTACGGTTACCACCCACAGGCTGTTTAATCCAAAGTCTGTCTGGAGTTTCTCCTGAGATCACACTTGTATGTTAGTATTTTTGTTTTTGAGTTCAAAATATTTAATAATTTCCATGTGGTTTCTTTGACTGATGAGTTTTTTACAAATGTGTTTCTTAGTTTTTAAGCATAAGGCTTTTTTTTCTAGTTCTCTCTTAATGAATGACTTCTACATAAATTATATTGTGGTCAGAAGACTTACTCTATATTATTTCAGTCCTTTGAAATTTGTTAAGAGTTGTTTTGTGGCCCCAGGTATAGTCAGTTTTTGTGAAGGTTCCATGTATGCTTGAGAAGAATATGTATTCTGCAGTTACTGGACACAGTATTTTGTGTATGTGTATATATATTTATATATGTATTAGATACGATAATCATGTTCAAATTATTTGTACTGATTTTTCCCCATTCTATCAATTATCGAAGGAGGTATTTTTAAATCTCCCTCTATGATTGTGAATGTGTTTTGCGTTTTAGTTGGGTTTTTTTTTTTTTTTTAAGACTGCATTATTAGGTACAAATTCAATTTTGTATCTTCCTGATAGACTGAAAAGTCCATCTTTAAAAGCTCATTTAGGGGCGCCTGGGTGGCTCAGTGGGTTAAAGCCTCTGTATTCAGCTCAGGTCATGATCTCAGGGTCCTGGGATCGAGCCCCGGATCGGGCTCTCTGCTCAGCGGGGAGCCTGCTTCCCCCTCTCTCTCTGCCTGCCTCTGTGCCTGCTTGTGATCTCTCTCTTCTCTGTCAAATAAATAAATAAAATTTTTTTTAAAAAAAGAAAAGTATTAAAAAAAAGCTCATTTAATCACCATGAATGCTTTTTTTTTATTTTAAAGATTTTATTTATTTATTTATTAGGAAAGAGAGAGAGTAAGAGAGAGCATGAGAAGGGAGAAGGTCAGAGTGAGAAGCAGACTCCCCATGGAGTTGGGAGCCCGATGTGGGACTCGATCTCGGGACCCTGGGATCATGACCTGAGCCGAAGGCAGTTGCTTAACCAACTGAGCCACCCAGGCGCCCAACTTTTTTTTTTTTTTTTAAAGTAATCTCTATGGGTGCCTGGGTGGCTCAGTCATTGGGCGTCTGCCTTCGGCTCAAGTCATGATCCCAGGATCCTGGGATCGAGCCCCCCATTGGGCAGGAAGCTTGGTTCTCCCTCTCCCACTCCCACTGACTGTGTTCCCTCTCTCACCGTGACTCTGTCTGTCAAATAAATAAATAAAATCTTTAAAATAAATAAATAAATAATCTCTTCACCCAACATGGGACTTGAACCCACTACCCCAAGATTACCAGTTGCATGCTCTATGGACAGCCAGCCAGGCACCCCACCATGAACGCTTTTAGGGGCTAATAACCACTTGTTATAACTACACTACATTTGTTTTGGTTAGTATTTGCAAGAGTTTTGGGGTTTTGTTTTCCATTTCTTTTTTCATCTTCCAGTATCTTTATGTCTTAGATGTGTTTCCTGTAAAACACTTGGTTGGATTTGTGTCGTTGTCCAGTTTGAGCACTTTTGTCCACTAACTAACTGAACATTTAGTCCATTAGCAATGTAACTAAAATATATTTGGGTTTATCTTCTTTCATACTTCCTGTGCCGGTTCATTGTTTGTTTTCTTCTTCTTTCTTTTCTGGTTGGTTTTTTGTTGTTGTTGTTGTTTTATTTTGTTTTTTGTTTTTTATCATTCCTATTTTCCCCCTAGGTTCGGAAATTAAATGCTTTTTCTTTTTGGTTTTGCCCTAGGAATTACACCATGCACCCTTAGTTTATCAAAGTATAAAGCTAATCAATGCTTATAATCCTTTCCCAAAGACCTTAAGTCATTTTCAATCCATTTACCCTTCTCTTATATTTATCATGAATTTTGAATTCTTTATTTTTTACCTTATCAGATACTAGTTTCTACAGTTCTTTATTTGTGTTTTGTTTTTGGATTTACCTATATATTTACCGTTCTCTTTGCTCTTTAATTTATCTTACATCTTATACTGTCACTCTCCTTTGGTCTGAAACCTGTCCCTCGGAATTTCTGTAGTTGAGATTCTTGGTGGAAAACTCGGTTTGTGTTTATTTGCTTGCTTCCTAAAGTCACATTCATACACTCCCATTAGGTTGAGTTTAGTGATATCCAAGATGGCTAGAAAAGAGACCTAAAAAAATGAATGGCTGGGGAAGCATTTTCCCACTCTGGAGATCTAAACCTAAGGTATATGTGTTTGGCAAAATAGTCCTATTTTTCTAGGCCTTAACCAGGTTATTTACCTCAGGGTTTGCAGTTTGGCTGGTACCAGATGAAGAGATTGAAAAAGCATTTGAGTAGATATTAATGTGAACACATTGAATAGATACGATAAAGTTAACTAGATTCAACAAATGCCTTTGACAGTGTGTTCCAACTCTCCTTGAAGTTGATCCAGTTCCTTTAACATTAAACCTGTAACAGAGCATCCAATCAACCTGAACTCTACATATCTGCTATAGATTGAGTTAGGTTTCTTTTTTTTTTTTTAATTTATGTGATATTTTAATTTTTTAAAATTATGTTGTTAGCCAACATTCATTTTTGATGTAGTGTTCAACAATTCATTAGTTGAGTATAACACCCAGTGTTCATTACAACAGGTGCCCTTAATATTCAATTCATATGTTGAAACCTAATCCCCAATGTGATGGTATTTGGAGGTGGGGCTCTGGGGAAGCGATGAGGTCAGGAGAGTAGAGACCTCATGAATGGGATTAGTAACCTTATAAAGAGATCACAGAGGGCTCCCTCACTCCTGTCATGCCACAGTAAAAAGACAGCCATACATGAACCAGGAAATGGCCTCACCAGACATGGAATCTATAGGCACCTATAGGCACTTCCCATCCTCTAGAACTGTGAGAAATAAATTTCTGGTGTTGAGGCACCTGGCTGGCTCAGTTGCTGGATCATGTGACTCTTGATCTTGGAGTTGTGGGTTTAAGCCTGATGTTAGCTGCAGAGATTACTTAAAAATAAAATCTTCAATTCTTGGTGTTTATACACCACTCAGTCTGGTATTTTGTTAAAGCAGCCTGAAAAGACTAAGACTGTATCTCTTAGAGGCCTGCTAGTTTACTAATTTTTTATTTTATGGTGGTATCATTTATTATGTGCCTATTATATACCAAACACTCTGGCACATTACTTGTATTATTCATTTAATCCTCAGAACAGCATGTAATAGGTGATATTGGCTCAGTTTTAGAGAAGAGAAAACTGAGGCACAGGGATAAAATACCTTGTTCAAGGTCATAATCAGTATATGGTAGAGCTAGAGTTCAAACAGAAGTTTTATCTATAAAACCATGCTCTTCCCACAAGTGCTAAGGTCTACCCTGATATCAGTTCTCTGCTTTCTCCTTTGTAATAAAGCCCATATTTTACAAAGGGAGCAGTATGCTCTATTGAAAGACTTTCTCAGCCTTCCTTTCAGGCCAAGTTCTGGACAGAGAGCTATAAATAGAAGTGTTGCATGGAGGGGCGCCTGGGTGGCTCAGTGGGTTAAGGCCTCTGCCTTCGGCTCAGGTCCTGATCTCAGGGTCCTGGGATCAAGCCCCGCATGGGGCTCTCTGCTCAGCAGGGAGCCTGCTTCCCCCTTCTCTCTCTGCCTGCCTCTCTGCCTACTTGTGATCTCTCTCTGTCAAATAAATAAATAAAATCTTTTTTAAAAAATTAAATAAATAAATAAAAAGAAGTGT
Source organism: Nasua narica (assembly GCA_028533885.1). Taxonomy (NCBI): domain Eukaryota; kingdom Metazoa; phylum Chordata; class Mammalia; order Carnivora; family Procyonidae; genus Nasua; species Nasua narica. Next base: position 52,943,729 of record CM052815.1, read on the forward strand.
TGCATGGAACTTCCAAGAAGTCTCCATGGAATGAAGGGATCAAGCCCTTCTTCCTCCTTCTTTCCCATTGCTGGGACAGGGACATGAGGACGAGGGCTTTAGCAGTCATCTTGTGCAATATGTTGTCTTAAAATTAGAGGCCGGAGTTGAGAGATACCCCAGTGACAACACCATGAAACTACTAGCCCCAGGCTGCCAACCTCTAGGCTTCTTTCACATGAGAAAAAGAAACCCCCTCTTCTTTCTTCTTTCTTTCTTTTTTAAATTATAGATAGCCAAGTAATCCTAACCAATTTGCCACATGTATGAGTATTCTACCTACATTTTGCCTTTCCCAATTTTCTAAAGCTACCTAATTCTGTTCTCTATGACCCATTAATTAGTAAAAATAACTGTCTCTGGCTCTAAGTTGTTAGCATTAACTCTTTAAAAATGTCCCTGGGGGCACCTGGGTGGCTCAGTCAGTTAACTATCTACCTTCAGCTCAGGTCATGACCCTAGGGTCCTGGTATCGAGGCCCTATCGGGCTCCTTGCACAGAGGAGAGTCTGCTTCTCCCTCTCCCTCTGTCGCTCCCTCTGCTTGCGTGCGCGCTCTCTCTCTCTCTCTGTCAAATAAATAAAATCTTAAAAAGGAAAAAAAAAGCCCCAAGTGAAGAGAACTCACATTTGTATGCCCTCCATGTGTTAGGTACTCATGTATATTACCTCACATTCTGTCTCACTCATACACCCAGGTGCCCTTGCATTCACTCTTGCTCATTTATATGAAGTGTCTTGTGATAACTCAAAGTTAATTCCTCCCCTTGTGCACTCAGGGACATCACTCCAGGTACTGTCTTCCTCTCCTATATCATGAATCATTCCATGATCATTCCCATCAGCACTAATACATCCTGTTTTAAAAATAAAACTTTTCTGGCCTCACATTCCTCAACACCTCTTATCAGCAAAAACTCCTTAAAAGAGTTTATTCCATAGTCACTGTCCTTTTCCTCGCTTCTATTGCTCGTGAACTCATGCACGGCGTTCTTTTATCCCCATCACCCTACTAAAATAGTTTGTCACCAGTGAATTTCATATTACTCAATCCATGGTCGTCTCTTACTCTTCATCTTTCTTTTTTTTTTTTTTTAATTTTTTTTTTAAAGATTTTATTTATTCATTTAACAGAGAGAGAACACAAGCAGGCAGAGAGGCAGGCAGAGGCAGAGAGAGGAGCAGGCTCCCTGCGGAGCAAGCAGCCCGATGCGGGACTCGATCCCAAGACGCCGGGATCATGACCTGAGCCAAAGGCAGTTGCTCAACCAACTGAGCCACCCAGGCGTCCCACTCTTCATCTTTCTTAATTGATCAGCAGCGTTTGACACAGTTGACACAGTTGATCACAGCTCCTTGGAATATTTTCAGAACACCACTATTCATTTTCTTCCTATTTTACTGGTCATACATTCTGTCTCCTTTGATGGTTCTTTCCTATCCCTAACTAGATGTTGGAGTGCCCCAGGGTTCAGTCCTGAGGTCTCTTGACGTATACCAACTTCTTTGATGATATCAGTTTAAGGCCTTTGGTTCTATCATCATGTTATTGACTTCCAAATTTCTATCTCCAGCCTAATCTCTCCTGAAATCTCAGGCACGTATCTACAACTACCAACTTAATATCTCCTATTTGGATATCTAAGAGACATCTCAAACTCAACACATCCTCAACCAAACTCCTGGTTCACCCTACCCACCCAAACTGTTCCTCCTGCAGTGTTTTCCATGTGAGCAAATGTCAATGAAACACTACCAGCTGCTTCGGCCAAAAACTTTACAGTCATGCTTGATTCATCTTTCTTTACATTTAAACCTCTTTACATTTAAACCATGATAAGACCTATAGGCTTGATCTTTAAAATTCATACAAAATCCATGTTTAAGTTTTTAAAAACCTTAATAGTAATAGTTTTTAGTAATAGTAATAGTTTTTAAAAAACTATTTAGGGCGCCTGGGTGGCGCAGTTGGTTAGGCAACTGCCTTCGGCTCAGGTCATGATCCCGGAGTCCCGGGATCGAGTCCCACATCGGGCTCCCAGCTCCATGGGGAGTCCGCGTCTCACTCTGACCTTCTCCCTTCTCATGCTCTCTCTCACTCTCTCTCTTTCCTAATAAATAAATAAATAAAATCTTAAAAAAAAAAAAAAAACCTATTTAAAACTTTTTAGATACTAGGGTGCCTGGGTGGCTCAGTCGGTTGAGTCACAGACTCTTGGTTTCAGCTCAGGTCATGATCTCAGGGTTGTGAGGTCAGTTTCCGCCTTGGGCTCCACACTGAGCACAGAGTCTGCTTGGATTCTTTCTCCCTCTGCCCTGCCCTCCCCACCCCCATACTTGCTCACTTCACTCTCTCTGTCTAAAATAGATAAATCATTTAAAAAATATTTTAGATATAATTATGATATCGTGATTGTTTTTGAAACACATGTTTTAATGATACATATGGAAATATTTCTAGATGAAATTATATAATGTATGGGCCCTGCCTCGAAATAATATAGAATGGAGAAAATGAGTGCGAATATAGAAGAAACAGGATTGACCATGGGCTGATGATTGCTGAAGGTGGGTGATGCGTGTGTACATGGAGGTTCGTTATACTCTTCTACTTTATGTTTGATATGTTCTTTTTTCTTTAAGATTTTTTTATTTGACAGAGATCACAAGTAGGCAGAGAGATAGGCAGAGTGAGAGGGGGAAGCAGGCTCCCTGCTGAGCAGAGAGCCCTATTCGGGGCTTGATCCCAGGACCCTAGGATCATGACCTGAGCCGAAGGCAGAGGCTTAACCCACTGAGCCACCCAGGCGCCCCTATGTTTGATATTTTCTATTATAAAAAATTACATAGTTCTCATCACCGCCAAAAAAATTGTTAACTGTGTTTAAGTGTTAACGAGACTTATTGTGGTGTTCATTTCACAATGTATACATATATCAAATATTATGTTGTACACCTGAAACTTATGTTATATGTCAGTTATACCTCAACTGAAGAAAACAGTCAAAAAGAATATAACCAGAATATGAACCTTCCCACAATCTCCACACCTACTCCTATGGTCCAAGTTACCCTCTTTTACCTGATTTATACCAATCATCTTCCAAATGGTTTCCTTGCTTCTACCTTTACCCTTTTATAATCTTAACTCTAAACACAGCAGGGTGATCATGTTAAAATATAAGTCAAATCACCATTCTACTCAACCTTCCAAGGGCTGCTATGATCCATATCACCACTCCCCTCAAACCTCATCTCCCTTTGGCCCTCACTCAATCGTTTTGTTTCAGCCATACTGGAATTCTCTCACCTTGAGGCCTTTATACATTCTATTCCCTCTGCCTACAACATTTACACCAAAACAAACACACCATTCCCTCTTTTTCTTCAGCTCTATTTTCAAGTGACGTTATCGATGAGGCCTCTCCTTAACCACCTTGTATGAAAGAGTGACTGCTTCTCTCCCTTGCCCTGGTTTATTTTCCTCACAGTAATTATCACCATTTGATATTACTATATATTTCTTTATTTTCTATTCTTTTCATACTATCATTTCCATTAATGTAAGTTTTTATATTTTGTTCACTTCTATAGTTTCAGTGAATAGAACACTTCTTGGCACATAGCAGGTGCTTGACAAATAACCGAAGGGCAGCATGGAGATCCTCATTTTATAATGAAGAAAGCAAGATAAAAGGGCTAAGTAACTTGCCCCAAGTAATACCGATACCTTTGACCTAAAGCTTTTGTATTCTTCATTCCTTTTGTGTGGAATGCTTCCTGTTTAAACCAGGGTCTTAACCTTTTTGGTGTACTTTCTACTGCAGCTGCAGAAAGTATTTCACAAGGTTAACATGAGGATTAACTGTGAATATGAGCATCACGAAACTTGGTAGAATGTAAGGCCACATATAGTTGTTAGTTCTTGTGGTTTCATCTCTAAGATCAAAGTCACACTAGCCTGTTTCTTCAAGCTTATTTTTATCTATATATGAGAGTATAACTATTTTCTAGGAAACCTGAATAAATTCCAAGTATGCAAATTTAGATAGGGTGTCTTAGGTTAATAGCATGTGGTTTCCTGCAAGTGAGTAATGAAAATAAGATATTTCAGTTATAGAAATATTCAGGGGTGAGCACCTGCCCAAAAGCACAAGCACATGACTGTGGTTTAAACATAGCTCTCAGTTTCATCTCTCGGCTGCAGATGTGTTTTGGGGTATATAGATAGTTAATATGAGTTGTAGTCTGCGTGTTAGCAGATGTGGAATAATTGAGTCAACTAAGGATAGTTATCCTCATAAAATACTTGCATATGTATTTTAAAATCTTACTCAAGTTTGCAACTTATCCCATTTAACTAATGGAAAAAAAACAATGTTCAAGGTGAAATTACTTGTCCAAATTTCCTTAGTGGGAAAAAACAAAATAGAATGAAAACACATAAGAGTCAAAGTTTCTCCTCTAGCTAGTAGTGTTTTCTTCTCAAGCAAGCTTTGCAGCTTATGGCATACTAGATTATATTAGAATGATAGGAAATTGCATATGTGACTGGTTTTAACCTACAAAAACAAATTTCATGAGATTCAAATTAATATTAATAAGAGAACACTTAAAACCACAGCATGTGTATTTGGGAGAGAAATTCCAACAACAAAACATCTTTTTAATGAAGGTGCTAAAATAGCAAAAATAAGAGTCTCGTACCAACTGCAGAAAAGCTGCAATTAGAGAATAACCTAAAATTATAGTAATGATTTTATAAAGCCCAATACTTTAAAAACACTAAAAGATAATGTCAAGTAAGGCTATAGATTGCCTGTGCTCAGAACACCTGTCAGGGAGCCCAAAATCAGGTTTGATTCTTTTATCATCCTCTTAACTCTACCATGTTCCATGACCCATAATCCAAGGCATTCATTTCTCAAGAGCATGTCCCAACACAGAGGATAAGAGGAAAGGATTGGAGAGGGGATGAATTTCAAGAAAAAGAACCAATCCATGACTGCTGCAGTCCAGGTGGATTCCTGCACCTGCCCTATGGCATATGCTCGTAAATTGTGAATAAATGAATGGGTGAAGGAACAAATGCCTTATTGGTCATGAGTAAGTAGTTCCATTCCTAATTGTAAAAGATTAGATCTTAAGTGATGGCTCTGAAGAATATAGAACCATTTAATGTGTTTTAGATGAAGGGACCTTAAAGATATCTAATCTACTGTGTATTTTGTAGTTGAGAAAGTTAAGGCTTGAAATTAAATGATTAGCCCAGAGTCACACAGCTTGTCCATGTCAGAACTGGGCCTAGAATTTGTCTCCTGCTTCTCAGTGTAATACTCCTTCCACAATATCTTCAGATAAAGCATCTTTCTCACCATTAGAAATAATTAGCATGTAACTTTCACATCCTGAATATAGCAGAGTAGTCTTATTTAGTATTATAATCAGAAGGCTTTAAAATCATTTAATCTAGTTCCTTATTTTACAGAGGAGGAATTTCTGGTGCAAAATGTTAAATGACTTGTCCACAGTTAGCCAATTAGAGAACGTACAAACTCAGGTGCCCAAATTCAGAGCATATTCCACCTAATGCTGAAGGACATTCATTTATTTAAAGCTTATTTGCCTCTAGGTATTGTGACGGCATATGATATTCCACATGTGGGCAACAGGAAATGTTTATTTATATACAAGTACATGAGAAAGCAATTTCCATTCATCTTTTTAAAAAAATTTTACAAATAAAAAGTTATTAATACATTCATCCTTTGCACACAAAATACATTCTTTTTACTTTTACTCTCAGTATGAATTATTTCTTAATAAAACCTTAAGCTACAATGGACAGTCAGGTGGTTTGGCGATTTGACAATCTTTTTTCAAGATGGAAAATCCAAACTTTAAAGACAGTCAATATGTAAAGGAAAGTATATATTAAAAGTGCTCCTTCTTTGAATCCTAGAAGATTGAATGAGTACTTTCCAACATGGTTTGTAGCTATCCCTTGAAACAATGCAGAGGACTTTGGAAATTCTCTATGCGATGACAACTCAATTTCTAAAAGACTAAAACAGTCTTCGTGAAATTGATTATCATATATAAGTGGTAGGCTCACAGAAAGATTCCTACGGACATATTGAGATGTTAGCCATTATTCAGGGGTCTCCTAATTAACCAATTGACCTAAGATTGTAAGTTTTATTCTCCAAGTGGGATTTTAAGAGGTTCTGCCTAAGTGAACGTGAATGATTTGTTAGACTAATCGCTTTTAAGAGAGATGTGAAAATATATACCCACACAGAAAAGTTGTACACAAATGTCCATAGCAGCATTATTTATAACAACCCCCAAATGGAAACAACCCAAATGTTCATCAACTGATGAATGGATAAGTAAATTGTAGAATATACATACAATGGAATATTACTTAGCCATAAAAAGAATATTGATTTGTGATACAACATGAAAATTAAAACATTATGCTAAGTGAAAGAAGTGAGACACAAAAAACCCATATATTGTATGAGTATATTAAGTGTCCAAGATAGGCAAATCCGTAGAAACAGAAAGTAGGTTATTGGTTACCAGAAGCTGGGGGAGGAGGGTGGAGACATAATTGCCAATGAGTACGAAGTTTCTTTTTGGGATACTGAAAATGTTCTAGAGTTAGACAGTGGTGAGTGTTGTACAACTTTTTAAAAATACTAAAAAACACCAAATTGAACACTTTAAAGGTGTGAATTGTGTGTGGATTATATCTTAATTCTAAAAAGAGGGATGCAACTTCATTAAAGAACTTTTTTGTTCACATTCCTTTTCCCGATCCTACCTTTTTAATGCTGATTGAAGTTTTCATATAATCCTTTTTCTATAGAATGTTTTCAGCTAAGTGCACTCTGGTCATTATGGGCTTATATGTCTAACAGGCTTTTTATTAAACAAAATACATGAACACATAGGACAATACCGTGTACTGTATATTAACATTTAAAACCAAGTATTACGCTTGTATTGAAGCAGATAGATTTTATATACTGGTGTATTCAGATATTACTGAGAGCCTATGCTTAAAACCAGCCAAATATTAATAACTGAGTTCATAAGATTTGATGTTTAACATGTTTGTTAAAACTATGTGTATGTTAAAGGTCCATGTTTTAAAGGAAAGAGATAGGAAAAGGGGGGAAATCAGGGGTTCTCTAAGTCTTCATAAAACAGCTTCTCTAAATATTTTAACTAGCTGCTGAGAAGACTTCCAGAATGATATATTTTGCACTTTATTTCATCCCTACACTAAAAGTCATGCATTAAAGTATTGTAACAATATATGTGGGGTACAACATTTTCCCTTTAGATGTTCAAAAATCTCTTCTTAATCCTTTATTATTTCAAATTTTAAGCAGAGTTTTTTTGGAGGTGTGTGTGTGTATGTGTGTTGCTGAAAACAGCAACTTTACTCACACACTTACATTTATGTAAGTGTATTTACATAAATACATTTATGTAGCTCCCTTACATATCATCAAAGGAGCTCCAACCATCTGGTATGTCTAGAGGACACTTCAGTGAGCAGAAATTAGAAGCCAGCATTCCAGTCATTTGAAATTTTCCACAAAGGGACATGAAAGCCCCAACACGCCTTAAAGGAATAAGAGGATTAAAAAATTTTTTTAATCAATTGACATTCAATGTCAAAAAGCCTACAAGAAAGTTCCACTAGCATTCCGCAATTGTATAGGATGAGAGAGTATTTCTAATGATTACATTCCAGAAAGCAATGTGTTTAGCAGCTGTTTTTCAGAGGGCTTATCAAGTTTTGCTATTGTTATTTAATCCAGGCATAACTGTATAACCTTAAACAAAGCTGCGGACCATTCAACTAACTAATGATAAATGACCCTAACAGATCAGATTCTTTTGTTATTCTGTACGCGTGTTTTTGCTTTATTAAGCATTTGGCACTCCAATTTTTTTTTTTTCAGAATACAGTGCACATGTAGAAAGGGAAAGAAACCCTGCTAAATTTGGGTGTTGGTAATTTTGTCCATCAAATAAACGTCATCTACGAAATGAAATTCTAAAAGCAGATGACAAAACTAGGATTCATGACTCTATTTTTACCAAGAGGAGAAAACAAGAACCATACAACCAGAATAATTCTTCAGAAACACACTTTGTTATCAAGTATATAAGGAAGAAAAATACGTGGATAATTGAAGAGTTAATCAACAGTAAGATTATGATCTAAATCCGATACAAGAAACTAAGAATTTATAAATACCTAGCCTGACACTCCCCAAGAGAATAATGATTATCACCTTAATGAGCTTTTTCTGACTGTCATTAAAGGAAAAAAATGGGACAAAAGGCAACAATAAATGGCAAACGTGGTCCCTTAAGAAGATAGGATCAACCCAGGTTTGTTCCCATGGAGAATGGGCTCAAGAAGAAAGAGGTTCAAATTGCACCGTGAGGTATTTCAGTAATAAAGTTAAGTTTCCTGATAATGAGGAGTTTGCAACCCTGGAATTGCCCATTGGGAAACAGTGCAAGATTACCTTTCCTGAAATATGTAAAGAAGTAGAGACTCTTGGGTGACAGTAATTAGCCCAAAGGCAGAATGATGGATCAAATAAGTGACTTCCTTTTAAGGCCCTTTCAGAAATGGTGCTCTTTTCTTTGAAGTTGAGAAGGGTTCTTTGTTTTGACCTAAGGATCTATACTTGTATCAGACCACCCAAAGTCTGCCCTTAAGTAGGAGAAAGGAACTAACGTTTGACTGCATACTGCTTACTGAGCACTGTCCTAACTTCCAATTTATCTTACCTAATTTTCACAGTCATCCTGACAGGTATTATGAGTCTATCTCATAGATGAGAAAACTGATCCTCAAGAGATTGTGCTTTGCATAAAGATGCAGCTAATTCGTGGCAGTACTAGGACTCCTCATATCTAACCTGGTGTTCCTCTTCATACTCTACGTCAACTCCTGTTAAAGTTATAACCCATCAAGGATTCCATTAGGAACTGGAACACAACATCTCCAAAAGTTCTGCTCTAATTCAGTGAGAAAGTAAGAATTTGTCTTATGTACCTAACTAAATCAATTAAAGAGGTGTGCTTTTGTGCTCTAACCTCTTATTTAGAGGAGTCAAAGAAAGTCTTACCCAGACTCAAGTGTTTCTCACCATGCTGCAAGACCAATGACTTCTTACAAAGACTAATGAAAACCCATCTACCAGCCTGACAGGGATGCAAGTTACTTTGCAGGTAGAATCATTTGGTTATGGGCTTTATTAGTAAGTGTTACTTATCATTATCTCTGATTTCTGAAAACCCATGTTTTGTTACTTTCTCTACCAAAGATATATGGCCTTGGTTCTATTAAAATAATTTGCAGATTCATGTTTTTTCAAGAGAATCAACCCAACTAACCAAATGTCATTTGAGATTTTGCCAAGACAGATCTTAAGGTCCGCTTTATGCCATGAACACACCAGCCCATCTCTATTGGAAGCCGCAAAACTTTATATTGGTCTATTTATGGGATCTTTAACTGAAGATTCTGTTCTGCTAAAAAGGCCTGGTCTGAAATCCTGGATACCAGTTACTCACTAAACCGAGCATGTTTGCCAAGTGACAAAACATAATTTCCGTGATTTCATGTAACTTCTATTAAAACAATACTTTACTTCTTTTTAGCTCAAGAACCAGTTTATCATTTCAACTGGACATCAGTGAATGGACTGACAAAGCAATCCCAGCCTAGGGCATAATGACAAGCCAGTCTCTTGACCAAACAACATGTAACCAACCTCCTTCCAGGAAGGTTGGCAGAAAAGCAAAGCCTTTAAAAAAAAATCATTAGCTATAGGTTAACAGATATTTAATTGAACACGTTATAAGAGGCAAAGTGCTACAACATAATAGGTCATCTAGTTGAACCTCCAACCAATGCTAGGATCCTTTCCTCATTATCTAGCATCTGCCTGACGGATACTATTACCTAAGGGAGCTCCTTTTATGGTGACCCACCTTTCTGGGAGAGTTCTCCCTGATGTTGAACCCAAATCTGTGGCCCTATGGCCTCAGTAGACCTCATTCCACTCTTTAGAACCAAAGTCTTGCTCTAACTCGCTAATTGTAGTCCTCTCTCTTTCCCAGGCTAAAGCTCCCCAAATCCTTCAAATATTCTTCAACTGTCATAAATTTTAAATTCTTCACCATCTTTGTTATACTTCAGTTTGTTTTTAATTTCAAAGTATAGCTCCCAAAGATGACTGTAACATTCCAAAATCATAGGCTGAGGAAAGATGAAGTGTCATCTCTCTTGTTTCAAGATTATAATATTAATTAGCTGTTTGAAGGGATGATAATTTCTTAATTCAGTATGCTTCCTACCTAGTGTGATGAATGTAAGGGAAGGCAGCTTTCCTTTTAAACACAAATAGATTCATGGGACAGAAATGAAATTAAAAAAGAAGAAAGAAAAGAGAACACATCTCCCTCTTATCCCCAAATTAGTGCTCAACCAGATTGCTGTGTAGAGTAATGTTTGTCTAAACCATGAGATACACGTCTTATTCACTGTTTTTGAATTTCTAGTTAAGTCTCAAAAGTATTATAGTTGTTTTAGAATGCATCTGTCAGGACCATGGTTGAGGAAAGTAAGTAACCAGTTGCAGTTGAAAAAAAAAAATCTAGAGAAAACAAATGACAAACCCTAAAAGAGCTCTTCCAGAAGCTAATGGGGCACTATTCCCTAGAGAATAGAAGGGTATGAAAGCCTGCAGAGTTCTGCAGGCTTAAGAAATAGAAAACGTCTATCTTTAGAGCCATTGGTTTGATATGTGGGGAACAAAATGAAAGTTTTTTTCTGGTTATGAGACGATCTCTTATGTGGCTTGGTTTGTAAAAGATGTTTTCATTTAGTTAGAAGAGCAATTCAAAATCAAATCACTTGCAACTGTTATCTATTCAAGATGATTCATTAACTGAAATTTGATGCTGAATCTGGAAGAATTATGGAATAGCCGATTAGTTAAATGAGGCAAATTGTTGACCTAACACTGGAACTCACCAGTGTCCTCCAAAGGTATAGTCATGAATAGGATCCAGTCCTCTGTTAAATCCTGCCTCCTCTCTCCAACAAATCTAAGTTGCTTAAAATAAATAATCCTAACCCAAATATATTATATTGGCCAGTGGTTTTTACCCTTCTTTCAGAAACTGACACATTACCAAATCAATCCATTTGACTTTCATTTCTAGTTACACTCTTGCCACATTACTCAGGAAGAGATGGTAACACGAAATGAGTAGAAAAGACGGGGGAAAAGAAAGGCCAGGAACGCTAATGGCCTAATCTAATCTGCAGAAAGGACAATTGGCCCTGCATAATCAAAATTAAATATTAATACAATAGAAATAATAAAAGCATATAAAAATAAACCTTGTATAGGTAAAGGAAAAAAGCACAAAATCCTATGATACAGACTACCCAAAGCCAAAATAAAATATCATTAATGTCAGCGAGCTATATGATTTCACACATTCTCCCAAACCTGATCCTAGGACATAAATATGATGCATTTTCATTGGAAAAGGAAAAGTTTTGCCATATATTTAGTGACTTTATTAAAAGAAGAAAAAAATGGAAGCAGACACAGACTCCGATAATGTGAGGCAGATCAAGCCAAACTGAATTATGAGAAAGCAACTCTCTTTTTCATCCACCATGAAGAATTCATTTTTATTTAAGAAGGCTCATCTTAGCAAATGTTGCCATGGCAATAACCACCAGTAAGCAAACCAGTGAGTTTAGTTTCCAGTCTAGGTTAAGATGACCGCATTTAATCAGTATCCTTTCTCAAGTTCTATTTGAGAAATTTCTATGTAACTGGAAAACCTCCAGTTGGCGCTAAGTCATTTATTCAACTAGTATTTATTGAGCACCTACAGTATGGTCAGGGATTGTCCTGAAACTAGAGTTGTACCAGTGAACAAGTGTCCATAAGGCCTAATCTGGAATTTACACAACTAAGACAGCGAGAAAAGTTCTAAATTCCCATGTATCTCTACCTATGGGCCACGGATGGGTGATTGTAGGTTATAGAAAGGCTGAGAGGAATAACAGGGAAGAAAGGGGCCAACGGTAGGCTATAACCAGCTGAACCCTGGGGAATAAGAATTTCAGAATGCAAGAGCCATACTAGAAGCTGTTCTACCACTAAATCTGTCCAACCTAACAGTATATCCACGTTCACAAAGCAGCTTTAGTTTCAACACACTTGCTGCTGTGGAGACAGAGTTGGGTCATGATGTGGGATATTAGATTTCTGCCCTGAAGGAAAGACAGTAAATCTAAACCCACCTTGAAAAGAGTTCTTTTGCCCACCTTGATCAACTTGTTTTCTGAGTACTTTTATAGTTGCTGCCTTAGTGGAGAAAAGGGGAGGGAAAAGCAACAATTATTAGAAATGATTTGGGTGTTTATTAAAATGACTTTTCTTTCCCAGAGAAACAGATTCAAAGTGAAAGCAATTCAAATTTCTGGAATCTCTTTCTCTCACCCATACGATCAGAACAAACACAGTGAAGCCAACCAAAAGTATCAATCCCTTAGACAATATGTATAAACTGTATACAAGAGTTGAGTGACTCTGAAATCTGCTAGAGGAACACTGGAAATGCTTTATCGATATTGTGTCTCTATGCACCTCGTTTCTTTAAAATTAAACAGCTTTCAAACATCAACATATCAGGACTGAGACTGCCACCGTCTACAACAGAATTGCATACCCTGCCCTTATTCCATTATTCATCCCTCAGTGATGCCAAGTGGCAAGCTACAGAAACATCCGACAGCATCAACAGCATACAGGTTTAATTATTTCCCCAATTTGCATTTATATCAGTGAACAAATTGGAAGGCATCAAAGTATGGCACTAAAGAAATTAGTAACATATCCAGCAGCACATCTTCCATTTAGAGTCTTGCTTCAAAATTGGCTAATTAAAGGCATATACACCTCCATTCGAATGGAGATTTGCAGTAACACATGCATATAAAGGGAGGGAGGAAAAAAGAGGAAAAGAATGGAGAGACGAGGAGAGAAAGGAAAAGAAAAAGAAATAGGAAAGAATGTATGGTCATGAGTCTGAGAGTAACTTTACTACATGAAAGAGGTAACAAATGACAGCTCTGCCTGCTTCCACAAGCAAAATTTTTCTAAGGTTACTGAAGATACAAAAATGGTTCATGAGACTTTTCATCTGTTGCTATTGTCACTTATCATACTAAAAACATGTACAAAATTCTAAGCCTTGGTCTGTCCAAGATGGATAGTACCAGGAAGTAAAAGATGTCACCTGCTTATCAAGGACTGTGCTCTGCTTAGAACTCCGCATTGCAGTCCATTAATCCACAGTATTTTGGTCAGATCAGGTCTGTTTTCTCGTACTACTCATGATGTCTTAGAGCTAGTCTTTTATATTAGAATGTCACCAGCCATTTTTTTTTTTCATTTTTCTAAGGTTTTCATTTACTTAAAGGGCTGGAAAGATGAGAGAATAGAAGAAAAAAATGGTAGAGATTTAGGGGGAAAGAACATGAAAGGAAAAGTATTTTATTTTCCAACAAATCCACCCTAGAGAAGGTAGTAATGAGACTTTGAGAAAGAGTGCTGATTCATGGACTTCCCTTATTTTTTTTTTTTATTTAAATGTAATACATTTAAGGATATCAATGTACTAAAATGTTTGGTCTGTGAAAGAGTGGATTCATTAGCACCAAAAGGAATCATGGAGCTTATATATATTATTAAACAAATGATCGTTAACTGTTGGTCATGGGAAAAGGTTTCATTTCATTTTTACATCCCAAAGTTCTTGAAAGTGCCTGTGGACAAGAGAAGTAACACTTTACAAAGTCTCCATGGAGTCACTGACACGCACCACAGAGGCAGTACTTGGCCTTCCCAGTTTTGGTTTATCTGGTAGACAAGAAAACCAGGACCCCCAGAAGCCCTAAAGCACAGCCCCTACATGCACCCACTGATGTGCAAGAGGGATCTCCCTACAGTACATTTCCCCCTGGACTGTGTTCAGGAATGCGCTTTTACTTGCTTTTTTTTTTTTTTTAAAGAACAAAAGCAACATGCTCTGCAGATCATGGAGCGCCTAGTGCAATTTTCTCCTTGCTCCAACTCCTGACTGCAAAAGGGTGAAACCATTATATGTTCTGCTAATGCTGGCCTGTGGACAAAGCCTTCGGCCTGCCATGCTTTGTAAGCTCTGGATCCCACAGGAGTCAGAAGGTCTGAGAGCGGGAGCCACAGTCATCACCAGATCTCCCCCAGCAATTTGGGGCCCATCAGGGCAGCTGTTGGATTCCTCTTGCTTCTCCTTGCCTCAGCCTTTAGTTGAAATTACAACAAGTCAAATAGCTGATGCTTTTCCCTTCTCCAGGTAAGGGCGAGGATACATTGTTTACAAGTGTGTTCTGCCTGGCTTCACTGATGAGGCGGCAAGCTAAGTCAAGGAAGAGTTTCTCCACGTTATCTGATTCCTTGGCTGAGGTCTCCAGGTAATACATGTCCTGAGCTTCTGAGAATTCTTCAGCTCTCTGCTGGGAGACCTCTCTCCTTTCAGCCAGATCAATCTTGTTGCCTAGAATAGGGATAAATCAAAGAAAGAAACATCACTGGACTTTTTACAGGCTTGGAAGCATCAAAATTCAATTTCATATCTGGAGTCAAATCAGACGGATGGGCAAGTAGAGCAAAGCAAATGTGGCTGTGATTACTGGAATGTGTAAGATACCAATGCCATTTGTAAAGGCAAAGAACTGGACACAACCCAAGTGCCCCTCAGCTGGGCACTGGCTTGAATGCAGTTTGGTACATCTCTCTGCACAATGCAGTTATTTGCATCTGTAAAAAGCAATGAAGAATGTCTCCGTATACTGCCATGGAATGAGACGTGAGGATATACTGTTAAGCGGATAAAGCCAACTAGATAAAAGGTATAGAACATACAACTGTCTAAGAAAAGGGACAAAAAAATATACACGTGCACATTCACAAACCTTATTTTTTTTTAATGTGAGAATAAGCTAACATTTTAATTTTTAAAAAAATAATGGTTGGGGCACCTGGGTGGCTCAGTGGGTTAAAGCCTCTGCCTTCAACTCAGGTCATGATCTCAGGGTCCCTGGATGGGAGCCCCGCATTGGGCTTTCTGCTCAGCAGGGAGCCTGCTTACCCCTCTCTCTCTGCCTGCCTACTTGTGATCTCTCTCTTTCTGTCAAATAAATAAATAAAATCTTTAAAAAATAATAATAATAATGGTTACCCACGAAAGGAACAAGAGAAGATAGGGAGGGACAGAAACTCAACGTCTCTAAATATACCTTGTCCTAATAGATCTGATTTCAGAATCTTAGAAATGTTTCACATAATTATACAGTTATAACTACATAATTAATACAAAATTAAATTTGAAAAACAATCCCTAACAATGGAAAGCCAAATGAAACAAATGAACCTGTTTATCATGAAATGGCATAACCACACAGGAACTATTCCAAGTGAGTTTAAGATGTAGTATTTTAACCATGCGTCCTCAGTGGTACTGAAGGAAAACATCTTGAACTGTTACAGCAATCATCCTGTCAGTGGCAGTGTGAGTATTGTTATTCTGAGGCTGTTCTGTGGGGTTTAGGGGATAAGGCAAATGAGTAACTGTGCTAGTGTCACTGGGTCTGAGATTTGGGGCATGGGAAAAAGGAAAGAGAGAAAGATTAATGAGGTTAAGTAAAATGTTTTACAGTCCTGAATTATAAACGGAAGTATCAGTGTGAATAATTCATGGTGGATTTTATCTTTAAAAATTTGTCTACCTCTGTTCTCCTGGAAACCTGACAAAAGGGATACATCAACTATGTTACCTGGCAACACAGCTTATGGTAAAATTGGACCCCTGACTGATAAATTCCATCTGGCCTGGGAAGTCTATGTATGAATTGTCAGTTTCTAGTGGGAAGCCACAACTTCAGGCTTCCCTGAGTGTGCAGACTCTTCACGTGAAGAGACCCTGAAAGTTAGGTCAGTGGAGTTGTTAACAAGAGAGCCTGGTCCCTGTTGAAGCTTCTAGGCCAGGGCAGGTCCATCACGTGCCTGACAGGAGCCTTTTTCCTTATACCTGAACTGCCCTGGAAGGTCCTGGACTGCTATGCGGACTGCTATCGAGGATTACTTCCACTGAAGAGGAATGGCAGATGCTGACCTGCTAGGAAGCCTTATTTTCTGTCCTGTATCCATCTAAGTGAACCTCATGCCAAGTATGGCCTAACCTAGTCTTGTGAGTCAGAGCACTTGGTGGAGCCTAATAGACAACTCCCTCTGGGCACTACAGAATTCACCACCCACACGCGCGCGCACGCACACACACACACACACACACACACAGAGTTCTGTCCACTGAAAAGCCTAAAAGCAATGGCTACCCACTAATAAGGAAGATTCCTATCACTTTGGTTGTGGCTTCTAAATACAATTTTGCATTAATAATAAGCAATACTTCTTGAAGAAATGGCTAATTCCTGGTCTGGGGCAGGAAATGCACAAGTTGTGCTTGGAACGCTTACACCAGAAAGCAAGCGAGGTCATTGTCAAAAGGTCATGGCCAAAGGACTCAGGAGACCATCTGAAGCAGCTCCACTCTCAGAGTTGGAACAATTGGACCATCAATGATAGTAACAGCAAGGGCCTAGAATATACTGAATATATTTAACTGTATAATAATATTCAAAATATAAACAAACTCTAGTCGTCACTTCTGGAAGATACTAGGGAAAGAACTCATTATTTTAAAAAGTGAGAAATTTAAAGAAACGGAATCAAGCATTTTTCTTGGCTGTCCTACAAGAACTGTACCTCAGAATACCAACTGGGAAGTACATTTGCTAAAAAGAAAAACAAAAAACCTGGATCTGACCAGGCCTCTAAATTTACCTACAAATCTGCAAGGAGTACAGGTGATGAAGGAACTTGTCAAAGTAGACTATGGTGGTGAAATAACAAAATTCAGACTTGAAAACTCTGAAGGATAAACATATGCTTTAGCAAATAAATCCCAAGGGAGAAAAAAATGGAGGAATAGCCTACAGGCAAAAAGAGAATTAAAAGACACAAAAATCAATGAGAACGTATGAGCCTTATTTGGATCTTTGATTTGAACAATTTTTTTAAAAATGTCTGAGTCAATTGGGTGCCTGGGTGGCTCAGTTGGTTGAGCAACTGCCTTCGGCTCAGGTCATGATCCTTGAGTTCCGGGATCGAGTCCCACATCGGGCTCCCAGCTCTATGGGGAGTCTGCTTCTTCCTCTAACCTTCTCTCCTCTCATGCTCTCTCTCACTTTCTCTGTCTCTCAAATAAATAAATAAAATCTTTAAAAAAAAATGGGTCAATCAAGGAACTCTGAACATTGTCTAAACTTTTGATGATATTAAGAATTTAATATTTTTTAGGTGTGAAAATGGATTTGTGGTTAGGGTCTCTTTAAAAATCCTATTTTGAAATTATACATTGAATTATTGATACATAAATTAATACAGCATCTGGGATTTGCTTCAAAATAATCTGAAGGCAAGCGGGGACAACATAGAGGGGAGCAGATTAAATAAAATTGGCTATGAGTTGATAATCGTCAAAGCTGAGAGATGTGTACATGGGGGTTCATGATACCATTTTTCTACTTCGCTTGTGTTTGAAATTTTCCATAATAAAAAGGCTTTTTTTTTTTAAAAGCCAGTGCCTCTTTCATATTGAATGGACTAATTATCTCCCATCAAATCTCCATTTAAATTCCTTAGACAGAATACCAAGGAATATGCTTTGACTCAAGTTCTCAAGGGCTTTTTGTGGAATAGGAAGAAAGCCCAAGTCTTGAGATGGGGGCATTCAAGTGCTTCATTACAAACATTCTCCAGTGTGCAAGAGGGTTTTCAGGAGTGGGCATAGAGCTCATAGAGAGGCAGATACTTAACCCAGCCGCCTGAAAGAAAAGTCCAGCAACTTGTTACAAGGCAGCAGATTATAGTTGGACAGATACAAGGTTTGGAGTTGATCTTGCATGCTATGCAACCCTGGTCAAAGAACCTCACCTCTCTGAGCATGGTTTCCTTACATGTAAATTAGGAATCATTAAACATAAATTTCCTAATATGATTCCTGGCACATGAGTGCTAGCTTATATGTTTACTCTAAGTGTTTATGTGGCTTACTGTTAACCATAATTTGTGACTTAACAATGTTTCTCAGATTCTCTACCTGGATTTCCAAAATTCAAGTCTTGTTAGAATATATAGAAGTATTCTTTTTTAGGAAGAAAACATTTTAACAGCCATATATTATTAACATTTTTCATCACCACAAGAATTTTTAACAATCCAATCCTTGTCACTGCAATCCCATTGTTAATGGGCGTATCTGTCACCACAGAAACTCGTTGTTTTCTGCTTTTCCCCCTTACTAAACAGAGGTTCGACCCTCCCACAAGAAGAAACAAACTGCAGAACTTCCCTTAATGGGTTCTTCCTGAAATTAGAATTTCTCAAGTCAGCACAAATGTAAGAAGAGAAAAAAAAAAAAAGTCCATTTCTTTAGGCAATAAGCAATTACTTTAAGAATAAATTCTTTATTAACTTAAGAGATATGCTTTACTTCTAGATCAGCAGTTTCCACGGTTTTGTAACTAGATTTTTTGGGTAATGTTTAGCAGTCCACATAACTTTCACAGCAGTCCACCTTCTTCTCTAGAGCCTTCATTGACAGAAAAATCAATCAGCAATATTTTCTACTTTACTTTTCTAAACCATTGCCTTGGGATATGACCTATTTCATTTTCTCTTCAATTTCAGAAGAACTGAATGTCGATTGCATGGATTATATAGCTGTAGACTATGTTAGTGGAAGGTAGCAAGGCACAAGCATTATGTGATTATAAATCCTCTGAAGGCCACAAATCAATTTCCCTCCTCATGAGTCCTTACTTACCCACTAGCACAGTGATGACCTTGTTGCTGGCATATTGTTCTATCTCCCGCAGCCACTCAGGAAGGCAACGGAAGGATTCCTCACAGGTTATGTCATAGGTAAGGATCAAGGCATTGGCGCTTCGGTAATAACTCTGAGTAATGGACCGAAATCTCTCTTGACCTGCTGTGTCCCAGATCTGAAGCTGTAAAGGTGTAAGAGAAAGATCAGGTTGGAGAAGCAGCAAAGAGAGCATTGCCTTGCTTTAGTTTAGAAATGGAAATACCTCACTCAATTTCATGGTTATTTTCTGCCCTAAAAAATAAACAAACCAACGAAAACCAAAAACAAAACAACCACTTTTTTTTTTTTTTTTTTTTTTTTATAATGTGGTAGGTATATCTGGTTAGGGAGAGGGCCTTACTTTGTTTTTTGGGTTTTTTCTTTATTATATTACCTAAGAATTTCTTTTATTCTTTAATTAAAAAAAGCTTATTCTGAAACGCCTAGGTGGCTCAGTAGGTTAAGTGTCTGCCTTCGGCTCAGGGCATGATCCCAGGGTCCTGGGATCGAGTCCCACATCGGGCTCTCAGCCAGGAACCTGCTTCTCCCTCTCCCTCTCGCCTCCTCCCCAGCTTGTGCTCTCTCTCTCTCTCTCTCTTGTTCACACACTCTCTCTCAACTAAATAAAATCTTTAAAAAGAACCTTACTGAGCCTTAATTATGTATCAAGCTCTAAGCATTTTATCTGTAACGTACTCAGTGAAGTAGGTACCACTACTCTATCCATTTCTCACATGAGAAAGCTGAGGCACAGAGAGATTAAGTTTTTCAATGTCTCACAGCCAGTATGTCCCAGAGCTAATTTTATCAGGCATTGTAGTCCCAGAGTTCATGTTCATAACTACAATAACGTATTACAAACGTCGGGACAGAGAGCAAGCGGTCATTCTGGGACTGCTGGCATTTCGGTCAGCAGCTGGAGCAGGAGAACATCCAACCTCAACCACCTTTTCCACTTCAAAATTCAAAGGACTCTATTAAGATATTATCTTTGTAAATGAAAACAGGAACAATGCCATGGTAATAAAATAATTTCCCTCCACCATTTTTAAGCCCTGAGACCATGGGCAAGTCACTTGATCTCTGGGTTTCAGGGATTTCTTTCTAAAAAGACGCTAGTAATATCCAAACCTACTGTAAGTTTGCGTTTTCTGAAGTCATCTACCAGTTCTAAGACCTAATAACTGATGTTTCTAATAATAAAGAAGAAAATAAAAAACATTTCTCCCCAGATTTCCCAGCACAGAGCAGAAGACTACATAAACTTCATTGTCACAAGATGCATTCACCCCCATTAAGAGAACATCATTTCTTCAAGGAAAACCTTCTGGAACATTCAAATTAGGCCAGGTTCCCCATCCCCTCCTCCCACCCCCACATAGTGTCTTCTGCAACCCATCCTGTAATTCTCCCTCATGGCACCTGACACACTCGAATCATTTGTTTGTAATAATATGTTTGATAATTGTCTTTTCCTCTAGACTGAAAGCTTTATGAAGGGGAAGTGGTCCATTTTAGTCACGGAATCCCCCACACCAAATAAAATGCCTGCCTGGCAGACAATAAATGTTCAGATATGTATCGTGGGTCTCATTTAATCTTTGCAACAACCCAGGGAGGTAGGCGAGTTTATGCCTCTCCTCCTTCTACTTGCTGGCTACCCACAAGGCTGGGCCTCGGACTCCAGGTTTTCTATGCCCAGCTGAGGATACATTCCACCACCATGCTGCCTTTGCCCCAGAGACTGATTTTGATATACGCCTGCGTCCAAAGAGGATGAGTTAGTTGGTGTCACCTTCTGCTCACACCAGTGTAACTCAGAAGACTAGTGAGGGACCAATGGAGCCTAGCCCTGAGCAGTGGCACAAGGCTCTCCTTTGATCTGAAGTCGCAGCTGCTCTTTATGATGTACATGAAAGTCTGTGTGTGCTGAAGGCAACCATACAGATGTTACGGCTTTGGCTGGGACAAAAGCTATTTCTCTGCTCTGCTTCCAACCTAGGGACATGGTTCCCCTCTGCCAGGATGTGTCTTAGAACAGCAGACTATTGTTTTCACACCACAATGAGCCTTGAAAAACACTTGTCATTGAATTTAATACTGTCAATCATCAGAAATCACTGTTATCATGATTGGCACATCTTGAGAACAGCTCTGAGGGTTAAAACCACTGACATATTTTCTAGAAGAGTGATTGTTTGGCCTTGCCAAGACGGAGGCTGCTGTCTCCTAGGGGGCTGCCTGTTTCTAGCCTCACAGTTGAGTCTTAAGAACATCCATATTCCACTGCCTGCATCATTCCATTTGGTTTCACTATGTTCTCTGCAACTCATTCACTCCTTTTCAGCATTGGTATGTCATTAATAGATGTAGAGTGCGGTGATGGGCACAGGGAGGATACCAAGATGAATACGACACAATCCCTGATCTCAAAGAGTTCGCCATCTACAGGGAGATCAAACATAGTAAACTAACCATAATAAAAGAGGAGATGTTCTTCTACTAAAAAGGTGCCATTAGGGAAGAGGGTCTCCTAGGTTTTAACCTCATGCTCGTCAGTATGTTCTCAATACTGCAGCCATGGGCTTTCCAACCATCCTCATCTCCAGCAGGGGGCAACACTGTTCGCCTACACTCATAGCACCTCTAACTTCTCTCTGCTATCTGGCTGTTGCAAACCTGCATTGCAGTCCCAGGTGTGCTTAAGAGCCTCTGTGCCTGACTGAGGACTTGTAGGGCAAGGGCTGCCTCTTATTGAACCTTATATTCCAGTGCCTTCCTAACTAAGTACATGGTACATGGTGGACACACGTGAATAATGGCTAGTTGAATGAAAAAAGGATGGTGGAATCACAAAGAAAGGACTGGCTAATTCTGTTTAAGTGACTAGTAGGATATTAAAGAAGATTTCACAGATAAAATGTTTAAGCTAGGTGACAATGAGTTCCTAGAGGGCAAAACTGCTTTACCTAACACAGTGCTTGGCACGCATCATCTACTATACCAAAAGATGGATATATGGATGAATGGAAGGACAGATGGTCAAAGGAGTAAATACATGTGCGTATGTTCAAGACATTCTTATCTATGCAATATATACCCGATTACAAAGACAGCCAGCAAATCTTCTATTTATATTATAAGTACTCTCCTAAGGTTACAGTGTTGTAGCCTGAGCTTAAAGTTTTACTTGTTTCTTGTTTATTTATGACAGATTTAAAAAAGTGGCTAGGAGGGCGCCTGGGTGGCTTGGTTGGTTGAGCGACTGCCTTTGGCTCAGGTCATGATCCCGGAGTTCCAGGATTGAGTCCCACATCAGGTTCCCAGCTCCCTGGGGAGTCTGCTTCTCTCTCTGACCTTCTCTCCTCTCATGTGCTCTCTCAATCTCTCTCTCTCTCTCTCTCAAGTAAGTAAACTAAATTTAAAAAAAAAAAAAAGTGGCTAGGAGAAAATTCTACATCTGTTTTAAATTGCATTTTCTACTCAAGGCCATTTCAAAAGGCGGACCATGTTAAGAGAAGGGCCTCAACTTTGCCTTTACTGACTTGGAACGAAGGCTTAACAGCCACAGGAATGCTTCTAATACCTTCGATTAACTGCCTTCGATCCCGGAAGCCATCTGCAAAGGAACGAGACTGAAGAGGGGAGGCCAAGTCCGGGAGATGAGAAGTCAGGAGAGAGGCCTGGGGGGTGGTGCTGCCTTGGCTTTCACCAGGCAGATGATCCTCCACAAACCACCAGGAGCTTCTCTTTCCCACTGACTGTGGAACTCTGAGAAAGCCAGCAAACTACTCGCAAAAAGACACCATACCGAGGAGAGGGACTCAGTAAAGGTTAAAGAACCAGGACAACAACATATCCTTAGTGAAGCCTGGGCAGCTCTGCCCTCATCCACAGAGAGACCGAAGACATTGCTCCTCACGTGTCCACATGTTAATGAGGCCCTTGGATTAATGGGGTTGAAGAGGATCATTCTAGAACTTGGTTCCACATAAATGGCTAGAAAGAAACTCTAGCAAATTAATTAGGACTCATTAATTTAGGAGATTAACTAACTCATACTTTTTAAAGATGAAGGTCCAGAGACCTACAGAGGTGAGAGGACAGGAAGTATGCTGAGGATGGGGAGAAGAGTGAGACACAAACCTCGTTCTTGAGGATCCTGGGGTCTCATGGTTGCACTGGAGGTTATGAAAAGGTGGATTTTAGCTGAGTGTTATAAGCACTCAGCAATGAGGTTATGGTTTGCAGAAAATGCAATGAATTTAATCCCCGAACCCGGGGATTCAGAAAAGAAAAATAAGCCTGTTCTTTAACAGCGGGGACTGTTTCTTATTCACCCCTATTCATTCCCAGGGCCTGGCACACAGGAGGCGCTAACATTTGTGGTCAAAGGAATGAACTCACACAGATATGTACATGACCAGGAAACCTTCTGGAAGTAAAATGCCTGCAACACTAGTTCTTTACTCAACTCCTCGGGGTGGTGATCACCTCCACCCTGCTGGGAGGATGGTTACAAGTGGCTCTTCCTGCCAATGCTTCCTAGATGCACCTTCCTGTCTTCTTCCTACTCCCACTTTCTAGCTCCTTCTCCCCACCTGAATGCACGATTTTTCTGAGCTCTCGGGTTGGCAATGACATGGATTTCACACCCTGCTTTGTTTTCCAGGGTCCCTAGCTCTCCATTCACTATTGTATTCGGTGTGGATGTCCCTGCAGAAGGAACCACTTTGAAGAGTCAGGGCTGGAAGAGACACCAGAAGTGCTTCTGTCCCCCACTCGGGAGCCTCCCTACACACTTCTCTGTGTATCTCTGAGATGTGGCAAGAGCACACTGGAGCTTCTCTGCCCTTCTCGAGGCATTTGAAGGCAGGACTGCAGGGACATATGGGAGAAGGATGCAAAAGACATGGATTTAAATTGGGGTGCTCAGGTTGGGATCCAGCTGGAAAACTGAAGCCACAGTTTTCATTATGCTGCTGATGCCAGGGATACTGCTTCTCACCATGTGACTCAGCTCTGAAAGATCTGACAAGGGAATTTCACTGAGAGGCAGGTAGAGTACAGAGCCAAAGATAGCCTCTCTCCCCTCCTTCCATGTAATTCAGTCCTAGTCCATATTTCTTGCCATCACCTTCCTCCTGTTCTTACTTCAAAGTGACAGGCCTTCACCCCCCTCTTCTCTCCTGGCAGGGGAGACCCCAGGGAGGAAGAGGATGCACTAGCTCGCAAAACTGGTTCAGATCCTGCCTACCTCCCTTCCTGACTGTGCAGCCATGGATAGATAAGTGGCTGAGTCTCTCTGAAACCTGTAAAAGGAAGGTAACTTACCATTTACCTCACAGGGGTTATAGTGAGGACTAAGTTAAACAGGACAGCTCATATAAAAGCCCCTGGCAGTGCGATGGACATATTAGGTGCTCAGTAAACACTATCTCCCTTCTCCCGTTAACCAGACATAGTATGGTTCTTACATGTACCAAACTGCCAGAGGCCACAGGAGGAAAGAGAGAGCTCATGGATCCTTCCCAGACTCCTCCTTTAGAATCTCCCCCTTGTTACAAATAGGGGTATAGCGGGAGACACAATAATTTCAGTAAGTGCTTCATATGACCAAATGATCCATCACAAATGTGGGAATCAGTAGGTTCTTTCACGGGGCTACTGTTCTCAAGAGGTAGCACTGCTTATTGGCCCACCTCAGGAGTTCCCAAAAAAGAAATTTCTTCCTTGTTTTTATACAACCTCTGACATGACAGGAGACAGGACCAACTTGCCTTAGACCTTCTCTCTGTCTTCCCAACTTTTTTTTTTTTTAAGATTTTATTTATTTATTTGACACAGAGAGAGAAAGAGGGAGAGACAGCAAGAAAGGGAATACAAGCAGGAGGAGTGGGAGAGGGAGAAACAGGCTTCCCACTGAGCAGGGAGCCCGATGCAGGGCTGGGGCTCAGGATCATGACCTAAGTCAAAGGCAGACGCTTAATGTCTGAGCCACCCAGGTGCCCTGTCTTCCCATCTTTAAATGCAACATCTACAAAGGGAATAGAAGAACCCTGTTTGGAAATAAGTCACTGTGGCTGAATATATTATTTTCAATGTGGGTTTCAGTTAGGAGATTTAATAACTGGCATGAAAACACTACTTCTCAGGACAATGAAAGCCTAATGAACACTTAACATCTTACCTTGACTTTTTCACCATTAATCTCCACTGTCTTAATCATAAAATCAACTCCAATCGTGGCTCCTTGTCCTGGGGGGAAAAGACCCTGAAGACGACATAAAGGAAAATAATTAAGCAAATCTTTCAATTAAATGAAATTCTCTCCCCTCTCACCCCTCACCACGCATCATCAGCAGCCCCTTCCTTTGGCTGAGTTGAGAACTCTGATTAGTGTCATGGGAGCTGTGTTGAATTTAATTTTGTACGTATGCTTTGAGGGGAGGAGGAAGGATGGAGAAAGTAGGAAAGAGGAATGCTAAAAGAAGAGAGTGAAAGGGGGAGGAAGACAGAGAGGGGGAAGGGAGAAAACTGGGAAGGGGCAAGGGAACCCAATTCCAAAACTTTAACAGAACTCAGATATAAGAATAAGAGCATGAAGCCATCGGGACGAGATCAGGATTGTTAGAAGAGGAGCAAAACGGATAGATGCTCCCAGAGAGGTAAAGCCCAGGAAGATTTAAACTGGTTAACAGTCTAGGGCGTGGACCACTGACATGAATAAACAAATAGGAACAAGCTACAGGAAACAGGAACAAGGCAATGAAGCTTTTGAATTTCCCTCTGCTCTGAAGGTGAGAACCACTTCCCTCAGTGCAATGTACCACACATGTAATTACATGAAATTGGGGCCCTTGACACTGGGAGATCATGGAAGAAAAATAAAATCATTCAGGGAGAAAGTCAAGTAGGAAAAGCACTGAGGAGGCTGGAGGAGCTCTGTGTGTGGCCTCAGGCAAATCGCTCCATGGGGGGGGCGGGTGCCGCACCCCACCCCCCGCCCCCGCCTCAGGCCTCAAATTCAATGAGCATTTCAAAACAAAACAAAACAAAACAAAACAAAAAGCTCTACCTCAGACTAGCAGCTGAGCTAGAAAGATAGGATTTTAGAAAAATTACAGGTAACACAAACTGAGGGTTTGGGAAGGGAGGGGGTGGGGGGATGGGCGAGCCTGGCGGTGGGTATCGAGGAGGGCATGTATTGCACCGAGCACTGGGTGTGGTGCATGAACAATGAATCTTGGAACACTGACAAAAAATAAAATTAAGATGTTAAAAAAATTACATGTACAAGATATGTTGCTGGTATATTTCCTGCAGGCTTAGGGAGGGACTTGGAGGTGGGAAGGAATTCTAATAAGGAAGAGTTCTTCAGGGGAGCCTGGGTGGCTCAGTGGCTTAAAGCCTCTGCCTTCAGCTCAGGTCATGATCTCAGGGTCCTGGGGCTCTCTGCTCAGCAAGGAGCCTACTTCCTCCTCTCTCTCTGCCTGCCTCTCTGCCTCCTTGTGATCTCTCTCTCTCTGTCAGATAAATAAATAAAATCTTTAAAAAAAAAAAAAAAAAGGAAGAGTTCTTCACCTAGTTTCTATTCCCTCTTCACTTATAACAGGAATTGCCAGAAATTAAAGTAAAATGACTCTGTGAGCTCTGGCAACTAAGATTGGGGCATCTTTAATTAAGTCTATTCCCTAACAAGAGAGTTCTTTAATTAGAGTTTGAACTTAAAAGACTGAGCTTCAAACCCACAGAAAATATTCCATTGCATGTTCTGCAAAAGATGTAAACATAAACATTCATAACTGTACTTACAAATATTGAATCAATTTTCCTTTATTTTGGTTTGGCTCAAACACAAGGCTGCCAAGTTTCGAGTTTATCGCTCCAGCTGTTTTGCAGTCTAATAAATGCCAAAAAATACAACAAATCCTTCCCAATGTCTCCGTCATCACTTTGTTCCCCAACTCCTCATGCCTCAAAAAGAGCTGAATCCAGTTCATTTTAACTACGTGCTAAATAACAAAACCAAACATAATACTGCCTGGGGAACATTACTTTTGGGGGGAGTTAAGGGGCTGGAAGGGGTAAAAAGTAGAAAAGAAAGGCGTGGTGTGCTTATTGGCAAAAATTAGTCTTCAAAAAGGGAAGCATTTTTACCTTTAATGGCAAAGTTTATGCCTTTAAAGAGAAAAGCCAGATTCCTATGGTCTCAGAGGTTAGGACACCAAAAATAAAAAGATTCAGGCTAAGAAGTAGGAGACATGGGTTCTAATACTAGCCTCGCCACTAACAGGATGCACGATGCTAAGAAGTCATTTCGTCCCTGTAGACCTCAATTTCTCATCTGTAAAATGAGAGGAGGAGACTGAATAATCTCTAAGGGATCTTTCCTTAGATAATAAGACAAGGTCAAGGGAACTTTTGACAAAAAAAAGATACTGAAAACTCCTCCACGTCTCCGCAGGCTTATCTTCCTGCCAAAAAGCAGAAAAGATTACTGGTAGTTGGAAGTAAAACCAGCTGGAGTTTCCAGTATCGCGGCCTGGCGGCTGACTAAGTGTGGATGCCTGGTAGCTTCTTACTTTTGATTTCACCAGGCCCGGGCTTAGTAAAAAGCTCGAGTTCTCTTGTGGGTTTGTTTACTCTGGGAAAAACCCTGGCATTTCCCGAGGTGACTCTCTGCCCTAAAGCTGTCTGTATTATCCTGTCCAGTTCTGCACAGAACCACAGACTGTCAGCGCTAGAGGTAGCTTTGCAGGTCGCCAGGCCCATCCTGTGTGGCAGGGAGGCAGGGAGGCCGGCCAGGGGGGCGAACTGAACCCCAGCTTACAGGACAAGCCAGGGCAGAGCGGGGACCAGGACCTGAGTCTCCACACACGCCGGCTGGAGTTCTTTCCACAGCACCTGGCAGTTCCCTGCCCTAGCACAGATAGGCTCAGCGTCCCCAACTAGCACTTGATGAAAATCCAGGATGTAGGCATGATAATCCTGAAAAGGATGCCATTCATATTTTTCCAGGGAAAACACAAAAGAAGGTCAATTTCAGAATGATTTGTCACTCATTTCTGTATAAAAACAGGCATATAATCTCTGGCAGTAATTCTTTTTTTTTTTTTTTTTTAGAGATTTTATTTATTTATTCGACAGAGAGAGATCACAAGTAGGCAGAGAGGCAGGCAGAGGGAGAGGCGGAAGCAGGCTCCCCGGTGAGCAGAGAGCCCGATGTGGGGCTCGATCCCAGGACCCTGAGATCATGACCTGAGCCAAATGCAAAGGCTTTAACCCACTGAGCCACTCAGGTGCCCCTCTGGCAGTAATTCTTAAAAGGGCAGCCCCATAGGGAACTTGTACTTAGATCATACGATAAGGGCTCAATCCAGAGGGAACATTTAATTTCCTTCAGAGAGTCCTTCACTATTCTTGTTTCATTCCCATTTAATAGACTTAAAAGCATCAGCGTATTTGGTTCTAAACCAGAATGACTCACTCAGTTGCCTGGGAGGATGTGAGAGGGAATAGGTAGGGAGTTTGGTTTAATTTGTATTTGAGTTTTTAAAAAAATTAATATTTAGGTTTAGTCTGAAGTCGGTTTCCTCTGTTAACATCTTTAGATTATTGACTGATAATCTATTTTAATCTAATAATCTGTTTCTTATAGTAGACACTGAAAGCAAAACCATCTGCTCCTTTCACAGAGGAAGCACACAAGATGGGGGAGGGCTGGTGGTGACCCCCAGAGCCGGACTCCCTGGAGACCGGCGTGGGGACTGGTCCTCCATTCTCTTATGCTCACCTAACCCCACAGGTTAGGTTAGGTTAGTTAGACTAAGAAACCCAGCCCCGGACTTCCAAGTTCTCTTACCTGAGTGAATCGTCGGACTAGGCACGTCTTCCCCACACCAGCATTGCCAATTAAAACAATTTTAAACAGGAAATCATAATCTTCCATACTCATTTACACAGCTGCAAGGCAAGCACAGGCAGGAGTGAGATGGGGCCTGGACAGACTTGCCCAGAGCGCTCAAGCTGCGCCAGCCTGGTCTCCTCAGGAACAACAGATCTGACTCGTGGGAAGAGCAATTTAATGCCTCCCTCCCGCGGTCTTGACACTGAGAGAGGAACACAGGTGTTTGGTCACAGACGAACTTTACTCCTTCCCAGTCACCTCATGCCACACAGAGTATATGACACCAATGTCCTTTCACCTGGTGACCTTTATCCTTCCAAGTCGTCAGGTCACAGGTCAATCCTGTGGTAAGATCTGTTTTCTTCCAGCGTGGAAAGGAGACTACAAGCCTGAGTGCAGAAAAGCTGGGGATGCAAGGAGGCAAGAACAAAGGAGAAAGCTTCAAGGCAGTTTGTTCGCGTGTGGTGTATCCCTATGGGAAGAATGCCAAGGGACGGGGAGACTAAGTGAAGGTGAAGGAACTAGAAAGAAAACTTTCAGTCCCCTACACATCCTGGGCATCTTGGGGTCTTAACTGTGGGAGTTATGGCCATCGTCCCCCTACCCCCACCCCACGGCTACACACCTTTGGCCAGCCAGGCTGACGCTGCAGCAGGTGCCTGTCTGCTCATTCCTATGGGCTGTGGCATGTGTCACATTCTCTGCCTGGGAGGCCCACCAACCCTTTGGTGCCACCAAGTCAATCCTGTAAAGCCCAATGCAAGTACTGCTTTCCCTCTGACTTTTTCACTGCTCTTCCCCAAAAAAGTGAAATTCACTTTCATCATTCCTCTGTCCTCAAACGTCAAAGGTCTGCCTCATCCTTGAGGGAAGGGATTATATTTTTCAGCTCTATTTTCCTCACCCGTGCATGGGACAGTAGTATTAGTAAATGTGTACTCTGTAGAATTAAAGAGTTAATTAATAGGCCTATAGGTTAATTGCGGGCCTTAGTTTTTCCAATCATGCTGAAAAGAATACTACATGCTCTGTCTACCTCAGAGGACAGTTGTAAGGACTTTTTTAAACACTGTACAAAAGAGCCTTGGTACCCGCAAAGCTCTATCCTGGTGAAAACCCTTATTACCTCTTGAGTACCTACTATAGTACTGTGCTAATCATGGTAGGAAATACAGAGAGATGAGCCAGTCCCTGCCCTGGAGACTAAGGTGAGAAAAGTTAAACAACCATGAAGTTAAATACAATTCAAACCAGCAGTGGAGCTCATTTCATAAGGTGCAGGCAGAACAAGCCTGTAGACTCTGGAGAAAGAGGAGGACAACCAGCAAGCCCGGGAGGGGAAGGGTGCTTGGGAGAGCTAGAAGGCCCCAGGGTCACTCCTACCAGCAGAGGTGAAGCTCAAGTGACTGCAGGGTCGCAGGGTCGAAAGAGAGCCCAGGGCACAGAGACCAGTTGAGTAACTAGGGGATCAGATCCCTACGTGCACAAGTGATTTCTGTGTGGGTTTTAACTTATCCTTGGAAAGATGACTGACAACCAAGCCAACACGCATGTGGCAGCTCATGGGGGTTCTCTCTCAGTCTGCTGGGACCGTGAAGGAAAAACAGTTCTCCGTCAAGCATCTGGGGCCATAAGCAGTGTTGAGTTCACTAATATGCTGGGCACTATGCTTGGCACCTTAGGGATGTTTCCATTTGTTTTTACAAGTCTCTGAGGCTGGTATTTATTACTATGTTACCTATTTTACAGGTAAGTAAACCGAGGGGAGACTGAAATCATAAAGCTAATAGCCAGAAGTCAAGGTCAGAAGGCATATGGTATCACCAAAAGAACTCTAGCCGTGGAGTTGGAGAAACCTAGATTCAAATCCTGGCTCTACTATCTTCTAAGTCTATGCCTCTGGGTAAGTGAAAGTTTTCTGGAGCCTCAACTTCCCCATCAACAAAATGGGGCCAATAACACCTTTATCACAGAGTTGTGATGCTTGAAGGGATTACTGTCCCTCAAGGACAGTACCTGGTTCTTAGTCACCCAGACTCCTCAATATGGCAGCAGCTGTCCACGGTCTGGCTTCCGCCTTCGCTGTTGGCCCCGCCTCTCACCGCTCTTCTCACATTCCCTGCTCTAGGCTCACTGGATTTCTTCAGTTCCTTCAATGCCATAGGGCGGCTTTCCCCTTCAGACTTTCACAAATACTGTTCCTTCTGCCCAGAACATAGGACACAACCCCCCCCCACCACCACCACCTCCAGCCCAGCTAACTTTGAGTTCTCCTTTCAGTTTTACTTAAACATCACTCTCTGGTACGCTTCTTTGACCTGGGAGGAGGCCGACCCCCTGCCGAAAGCTCGCATGCTACACTTCCCCATCTTACAGGGGTACTCGGCATGCTCTCCTGTACTTACCTATGTATATCGGTCTCATGCTCCAAGCCCACCCCTCAGCACCTCCGCCTACACACACACACACACGCACATACACACGCATACACGCACACATGTCCGAGCACACATATACATGCGCATGCGCGTGCGCGCGCGCACACACACACACACACACACACACACACACACACACACATGCGCGCGCGCATGCGCGCGCACACACATGCACGACTGTGAGCAACATGGAAGCCGTGACGTGTCTATCTGGCTGAGTCCCCATCCTAACCCCTCCCCATCATAGTCACTGTCATCGTTGCCACTATCATCATCATCATCTCATTCTACCTTATTAACTCATTTAATCCTCCTAACGCTCCTAACAGGTGGACACTATTAGCATCTGAACTTGATATATAGGGATATTAAGGGACAGGAGAAGTTAAATAAGAAGTCACGAAGGTCCCACTTAACTGGTGGAGCTGAGACTCAAACCCACATAGCCTAGGTCCAGCCCCAGTGGACGTCCTTGACACACTACCCATAGGGCCTTTCTTAGCACCTGGCTGGCGGCGGGAGCTTAAGAAAAATGATGAATTGAATGCTAAAGGGCAAGCATTTGATAAAATGTGATTTCCTCTTTCTCTTCCCCTCTGGCTTCACATCCAAAACTCGACCACACTGTAGTAGTTTAAATAAGGATCAAGAACAGACTCCAGATAAAAATCAGGGATGTGGTATGTTAATTAAAATCCAAGAAAGACGTTAAAAGTGACAGAAAATAAAACTCAGGGAGAGGGACAGGGATGGCAGGAGGATGGGAGGCTCTGTGGGCCCCACACGGACCACAACTGATGGCTTTCGTTAGCCAGTGAACAAGGGGCACAGGCCTGGACAGCATCCTTCTGTGCTCAGATGGTTTGCCACACATTTACTCCTCCATCTTTGACAGAAGTCAAAGACATAAAGCAGAGAATTCAGAGGAGAATGTCCAAAAAGAAAGGCCTGAGAAACAGGACTCCTGAGGGGTTTTACAGTACCCAAATTCTGCACCTTCAGGAAAAGAAGGGGAAGAGTTACCTGGTCTGAGTTAATGCTCAGTCAGGTCTCCTGTGGCCACCACCTGGAGAGAGCGAGCCACAGAAGACAAGTTAAGGCTCCCCTCCTTTCAGGGCACCTGGGTGGCTCAGTGGGTTAAAGCCTCTGCCTTCGGCTCAGGTCATGATCCCAGGGTCCTGGGATTGAGCCCTGCATCGGGCTCTATGCTCAACGGGGAGCCTGCTTCCCCCTCTCTCTCTGCCTGCCTCTCTGCCTACTTGTGATCTCTGTCCCTCTCTCTCTCTGTCAAATAAATAAATAAAATATTTTTTTTTAAAAAAAAGGCTCCCCTCTTTTCTATAAGAAATCACTTTAACCCTCTGTTGAGTTTTGGGGTTTTTTGTTTGTTTCTGTGTGTGTGTGTATATGTTTAATAAACATAAACACTTCTCTGGGGGAAGTGTTTGGTCTCTTTAAAAATCAGGCCGTCTGTGACTAAGGCTGGACTGTAAGCTCTGAGTTACCTATGGTGGTTACTGCTCTGTTTCTAATAGGAAACACATGGCTCAATGAAAAGCCCACAAGATTCTCTGAAAACTATGCTCTGAGGAAGCCCTTCTGATCGGGAAGTAAGGGAACAGCTCACCAATGACCTTGGGCTAAGACAGCATCCCAGGAGGGGAAGCCATTCAGAATCAGCTAGTGCCACAGCTCCCTAAATTGACAACAAAAGTCACACCTTGTCTGGGGTGCCATCATGTCATAGGATATGCTTCTGACCAAGTACTATTCTAGGGATTTTATGTTCTACAATTGTTAATAGTAATAATCACGGACACTTATTCAATGCTTATAATGCACCAGGCACGCTTCTGCATATACTCATTTAATTTTCACAACAGCCCTCTGGGGTGAGTATTATTACCATCACCATCCCCAGCTGCCTGAGGGAACTGAGACACAGAGAGGTTATCCTGAAGTCACACGGCTTGTTAGTCTTAGGACCAGGACTCAAATCCAGATCTGTCTGACTCCAAAGCCTGGCTCCTCCTGAGCTAGGACACTGCTGTCCCCTGCTCTATGGTAGACAGCACTGCTGTACTGTAGAAGAGCTGGGGCACAGTTGAATGGAAACCCCGCCCCTGTGAGCTGCAATATTCTAGAACCTCCCTCCTCCTGAAGCAGCACACCCACACTGATAGGGTCACACAAAATGATCCCAGATCATACAAGCACTGCTCCTCATTGTGCCTTCCAAGCCCAGGTCTCCGGGGACGATGACCCTCCTCCAAATACCACTCCCATAAGTCATTCATCCACGTAACTAAGTACTGGGCAGAGGGGCAATAAATAGGAACGCTACTCAGATGAACCAGCAAAACCCCAAACATAAGAATCACCATAATAACTCAAAATAAATGAATATATGACTAAGACTCAAAAAAGGAAAAATAGATGAGGAAAAGAGAAGAATGAGTTTAGGGGCGCCTGGGTGGCTCAGTTGGTTAAGTGTCTGACTTGGTCTCAGCTCAGGTCGTGATTTCAAGGTCTGGAGATCAAGCCCTGCGCTAGGCTCTGCAATGGGCGTGGGGCCTGCTTGGAATTCTCCCTCTCCCTTAGCCCCTCCCTCCCCTAAAAAAAAAAAAGGAAAGAAAAAAATGAGTTTAGAAAAAATATAGGAAACAAGATGTACTATGAAAAGAGAAAAAAACATTCTAAAACAATGTGATTTGGGCAACATAATCCATTTATCAAAGTGACCTTTTAAAAAAAAAAACTATTCACTGTTGCACATCAGTACATTTTTCCCCTCGCCCTTCAGGGCTCAGTATAACAGATAAAGTCAAGGATTCTGGTGAACAGAGGCCTGATCCCCTCCCCCAGCCCTGCTCCAGAAAAATGATATTTTGGGGACTTGAACTTGTTCAAAGACCACATGTCTCACTAAATCCTTTACCCTTTCAGGGTTTCAACCTTGAACAATAAACTAAAGGGGGTGGGTGAATAGGCACCATGGGCCTTCTGAAAGCAGCATGTGCTGCCACTTTCTCGTACCAAAGAGGCAGCATGGGTACTGACACCAGGGACCTGGGGTGGGGATGCCTAGGTGGCACAGTCGGTTGAACGTCCCACTCTTGGTTTGGGCTCATCATGGCCTCATGGGTCGTGGAATGGAGCCCTGCACTGAGCCACCATCAGGCTCCCTCAGCAGGGAGACCGCTTGAAGATTCTCTCTCTGTCCTTCCCCCACTCTGTCTCTTGTTCTCCGTCTCTCTAAAATAAATAAATAAATCTTTAGAGAAAGAGAGAGAGAGCTGGGTCTGCTGAAGAGCTGTATCAAGTTTCCTCATCCCTAAAATGGGGATAATAGAACTTATTATCACTGAGCTGCTTGAGGGGCAAATAAGATAATACATGGAAAGTGACATTTAAAAAATACAATAATCAAAGGAAATATTTGACAAGTCATATATGACAAGAGTTATATATACTGATTGCAGAAAATACAACCAAACAAAAAGAAAGAGAAACTCACTTATAGTCTCTTTCCCTAAGCAAATCCCCTCCTGGGCATAATTATAGTTAACATTTTGGCATACATCCTTCTAGGTTTTTTTGTTTATATACACTCACCTGTATGTGTGTCGATTTTTAAATGTATGGATCTTAAAAACAAAAACAATTATAACATTATACAGATATTTTTGTTTTCTATAGAGTGGTATTTTCCCCAAACCCAAAAATCAAAACTCATGGTCTACCAACAGAACTGATTACCAAAGACCCTCAGCATTCATTCAATATTTGCTCCTATGACCCAAAATACTCAAGAAAGGGGTGGCAAGAAAGGGGTAGCTTCACAGTGAGATAACTTTGAGAAATACTAAACACTATAACCCAATCTCAAAGACTTAAAATTGCAAAAATTTCCCATAATGAAGAAAACTAGTTTTGTTTAACCTAGGATTTGCCAAATGTGATTTTAGCTGAGAATTCTTTTCTTATATCACACCTTTTAACAAAAAAATCTCTAGCGACTGGGGCTCCATGAAACATCAATATAGTAAATGTTATTTTACAGCACTTGAAATCAGGGTTGCCACCCAGGTAGGGCTGTTACATGAAAGAAAATAAAATAAAGGAGGAGAAGGAAAAGGAAGGAAAAAGGAAGGGGAAG
Source organism: Nasua narica (assembly GCA_028533885.1). Classification (NCBI taxonomy): domain Eukaryota; kingdom Metazoa; phylum Chordata; class Mammalia; order Carnivora; family Procyonidae; genus Nasua; species Nasua narica. The sequence goes on from CM052815.1 coordinate 52,979,374, forward strand.
GGAGAAAGAGGACACCCTGATAACTTTCAATTTCAGATAACAACAAATACCTTTTGATATTATAGGTTTGCTCCAAATATTGCATGGGACATATGAATTATTTTTTAGTATGTAAGTGTAACCCAAGTATTACATGGGACATACTTATACTAAAAAGTTATTAGTTGTTTATCTGAAATTCAAATTTACTGCGCAATCCTACTCGGAGAAAATCGGAGTAGTCAGATCTACTAGAAACAGAGGCCCTAAACACAAGCTCACACCTACCCTGAAGCTGTGGAGGGAGGCCAACAGACCATAAGAAACAAGATATGCCTGATGCATCCAAAACCACAAATGGAGGAATAAAAAGAGGGCAACAAGTAACATTTGAAGAAGCATTACTGAGCGTGGGTACTTCAGAATCTAGGTCAGACTCCAGGGACCAGGCTCAGGCTGGCATAGGCATGACCTGCAGGGGAGCCTCTCCCTCCTGGGCTGTCCCAGAGCAACCATGGCCTTTCCTCCAAGTCCATCTCCACATGTGCACCTGCCTGGGGGAGGGGCTGTGCTCTATGCATCTGCTGCCCCTGCTGACCTCGAGGCCAGGACCACGCTTCCACAAGACACTCATGTCAGCATATTCCAGGGCCACGTTCAAGGAGACACAGAATTCAAAGTGTTTGATCTTTCATTCTAACAAGGTTCTGTCTCAGGAAGCTCATTAGTGCTTAATTACTAGAAGGCAATCACTAAACATTACTATAATCAACTGCTGCAAGCTCGCTTGCTTTACAGAAGCTGCTAATTTCATGTTATTGCAAGTTAATTACTCTCCCCGGCCAGGGATGTCAAACACCCACCTGGGCCATGGCTGCTCCTCATTCAGCAGGCCATGATCTCCAGCATTCCGACACGGCCCTTCACCGTTCACAAAACGTGGTCACAGACATGATCTCATCTGCACCTGCCAACAGTCTCATGAGCTGCTTCTCATCATTCATTATGCAAGTGAGGAAACTGAGAGTTGAGGTAACGAAGTGTCACCCTAAGTCCCACACAGGTGAGTTACAACATGGCCTCTCCATCCTAGCCATGGGGGATGTAAGGAATTTACATTCCATCATTTTTTTTTTAATTTTTATTTATTTATTTGGCAGAGAGAGAGAGACAACGAGAGAGAGGGAACACAAGCAGGGGGAGTGGGAGAGGGAGAAGCAGGTTTCCTGATGAGCAGGGAGCCCAATGCGGGGCTCGATCCCAGGACCCTGGGATTATGACCTGACCCGAAGGCAAATGCTTAATTGACTCAACCAGGCGCCCCTGCCTTCTATCGTTCTTAATACCAATAATCATATCCGAGGTTATTCAATGCTTATTATGTGCCAGGCCCTCTTATTCATATATGTACTCATTCAAGTTTCACAACAATTCTAGGAGGAGGGTACTGTTATTATTATCCCCAGCTTACCGAAAAGGACACTGTAAGCTTCCATCAAAATCACACAGCTAATGAGTCAAACTGCCAGGATTCAAAACCCACGTCTTTCTGGGAAAAAATTAAGTTGGAACTCTATCTCACTCCTTACACTAAAATAAATTCCAGATGGATTAAAGATTTGGATTTTGAAAAATGAAAACATAAGAGTACTAGAAGAAAGCATGGTGTGTATAAAATCTTAAAGTGGGGACGGCTTTCTAAGAATTACTCAAAATCAAGGCCATAAAACAAAGAGATTGACCAATTTGACTAAAGAAGTTTTTTAAAAAAAATTCTGCATGGCAGAAGAAGAAAAGATGAACTAATCAAGATATCTGAAATAAATATATAACTAAGGACTAATTTCCTTAACTGCTTAAAGAACTCCTACCAATCAATAAGAAAAATTGAATAAATCAATAGAAAAAATGGACAAAGGCCAGGAGCAAATAGTTTTTAAGACAGGGAAGAAAAATGACATTTATGTAAGTGTAAAATATGTATTTTTTAAAATGACCAGCTTTATTCCTGAGAGTAAATTCAAGCTCTAATGTATAATTTACAGTTATAAATTATACTTTTAAACAAGATGATCATTTATAATGAAAACTATAATGAATTCAAAATCAGAAGCCATTTTTCACTCCAGATTGGCAGAATTCCCTCTGTGAAGGAAAGGATATGGAGGAATGGGGTGCCAGTATACCACTGGTAAGAGGTAAATCGATGCAACCTCTATGGAGGGCAATATTGATTTAAAACTAAAAAGGCTGTTACAAACCCTCTGACCCAGCAATTCCACTTCTCGGAATCTATCCTACACTTACATAATACACGCGCACAGAGACACATGTAGTAGGTTATTCATTACAACAACATCTGTACTAACAAATATGAAAAATAACCTAATAGTCCATCCGCAGGAAAACGGTGATAATATTATGAAAACTATACATCAGTATACCATGTAGCCTGCCAGGGACATCTGCAAGATGCATGGGTGGAAATGGTATGCAAGTGTGAAAAGGGGGCATTTAGTTATTTATCTGCATTTGCATAAAATGTCTCCAGAAAAAGGCACAAGAAAACTAGCAACAGTGCTTGCTTCTGGGGAAGCTGTCATATCTAGCTATAGGAAGGAGGGTAACTTCCAACTCTTAAATTGTATTCTGACCTTCTACTCAGTCTGCAGTGCTTGCAATGCAAGACAGTTTTCTTAATACAGTGAGAGAAGTCCTTATTAAAAAAAATCTGTTTGGGGTGCTCTGTTTCTATCTTTCAGTCTTTCTCTTTGCTCTGCTACACCCCTGCACATGACAGGGAAGAAATGTCCCCCCCCCACCCCAGCAGCCCAAGCCTGTGGGGTTGCCCTTCCCAGTTCACTGTGTGTGCCGCTGCTTTTTCCACTAAACCGTGTCCCAGCCCAGTAAGAGCCTACAAAGTGGACTCACTCTTCCCTCAGAACCGAGTCTCCATCGCACGGCGGCCAAAACCAACGGACAGAACCACGGCCTGCACAATTTCACCAGTAAAAACAAAACTCTCCCACATTTGTATCATGAATCATAGCTCAGAAATTACTCACTGCCCTTTGACACAGAATCCTTCTGAGGAAGGAGGAGGAGCCTATCTTTTTCTCCCCATTTTATGAAAAGGACGCGGGCTTTGAAATCAAAAGAGTGACTTGCCTCAGGCCACACAGCACGTGAACAATAGAGCTGGTAGGGCACACACCGGGGATCCCCTGACTCTAACACAGAGCTGCCACCAGGAGGAACAAGCTCTGCAAATATAAATCCCTCCCGGGCGAGGCCGCAGGCATAAGCACCAGGGGAGGCTGCCACGGACCCACAATGGGGGAGAGCTCAAAAGCAGCCCTTGGGAATATTTTTTTTAGACATGTAAAAAAATAGAAATAAAAATGAAGTAGGCCTGAGATCTCCACAAACATGTTATTTTATTCCTTGTATATGTCACCTTTTATAGCTTCCTATTTCCCAGAAACATGCAACAGATTTGGGATACTAGGCAAGTAAGGAAAATGAAAGTTAATCCATAAAACAGCATTACATCGGCACTACCCAAAGCCAATGTCTGAATTCCCTTGTTGAAGTCATAGTGCGCTTTCCCCTTCGCTCGTGAGAAAGCGTCCCTGCACTGAGCACAGATCTGATTTTCCTCAGAGGTGAGAGGAGGAGAGACAGCCACGGCGCAGCCGCCACCTGGGCCCCCATTCTGTTGGCTCCCCAGGCAGAACTAGTTTGTTGTGCAGCTTAGTACTGGATGCAGGTGCTTGACAAAGAGTCTCAGATGCGCCAGGAAATACTGGCACCTCGTTTCCTGGGGGAAAAGAAAGATACCTTTCCCACTCATTAATCCCTTTCCCAGACTGGGGGTGGGGTGGATTCTGTATGCAACGCATGTTTGTGGAAATGCTCTAAAAAAAGTCTTTCCAGACACAACTTGCTGTTTCCGTCTTCTGCACAAGCAGGCCAGGCTCCCTTCGCCAACCTTCTCCAACAATAAACAATATCGCCCAATGCCCGCCCCATTGTGTTCTCTACGTTGCGGACTGCGTCTAATCTCTCCTCTGCAGAAGCTTTCCTGCGCCTGTTTGGCTGGACCGGAAGGGCCTCCTTATCGGCACCCTCGGTCTCCTCCCCTGGGCTGAGCCCACAAAGCAGCCTTGCCAGGCAGTCAGGGGGCAGGGCTGCTGCCCCCAAGAGGGCTCATGCACTTCCCCAGCCTTAGGGACCCAAGGCCTTGCGAGGACAGAAGTGTCTCCTTCCCCGCCAGAAGACTGTCACTCCAGGCTGGACCCTTCCTTCAGCTGTTTAAACAGATTCCTTCCTCATGAGAAGCATAGGAAAAAGTGAAAGGGAAGCAAGTGTCCACATGGTCTGGGACTCAAGTGGATAAGAATAATATACAGGAATCCTCCCAAGTCTGTCTTTCAAGTTTGTGCCAGGTCCTGTGTCACTCAGGAGAATGACTATTGGTTTAGGGCCTATGTATTTGCACACACCAGCCATTTCATCCTTGACACAGCCCCGTGGGGGAAGAGGGGATGCCTTCATTACCGTTTCTGTCAATACGCTATTACATCTATAGAGCACCTCAAGTTTGCTAAGTGTTTCCCTGTAAATTATCTTACCGGCACCCTGGCAAAGTCCTATGTGAAACTCTCCTTCAACATGGCCCCCCAAAACACACACACACACACACACACACACACCATGCGATAAGCCATCTGTCACCAAGGCCTGCAGAGGTTCCATCAGAAATGTAGCTTGAATTCCTCCTTGGCACCACCTTTCTCCCCACTGCACCAGGCTGGCTCAGGCCCAGCCGGAAGCTCAGCAGTCACCTGGCCAGGCTACCATGGACTTCTGAACAGGTGGCACAATGTTCCTCAACAGCAAGTTTTTCAATATTCATCAAAAGCCTTCACAATGTCCATACTCTTTGATCCAACAATTCCGCTTCTGGGAATTTTCTGAAGGCATGATGCCAAGATGTGTACAAAAATTTATTCCCAAGAAAGTTCATTACGGTATTACTTAGAATTGGCCCCAGAATGGAGAGAGGAGTAAAACCTCTATACAACAAAGAAGAGGTTATATTTTTGTTTTGGTTTTTCTTTGAGCCACATGATGCAACACTATGAAATACATACTTGGAAGGAAATACATTTTTAAAATACTTACCTTACCTCTGAGTAGTGGGATTATGGAAAGTTTATTTTCTTCCTTATATATGTAAATCCTTTCTAAATTTTCTTTAAGAAATATGACATTTAGAGATAATACGCCATATTAAAATATCATAGAGGCTCGATATTAGTGAGGGAAACATGGGACAGACATGCATGTACACAGCCAGTGACCATCCACGTTCAATTTGCTCTTGTAGGAAATAGGCTCTTACTAGGTACAAACCAAGAGTGGTAACAGAGTTCAAATCTTTCATGCAGTGAGCTCACTGCTGGGAATTCACTTTAAGGAAAGAACTGAACAAACTCAAAATGCTAAATGAACAAAAATGTTCATTACGTCTTATCTAAAAGAACTGGAAACAATCCAAATGTCCAACAAGGGATCGTTCAGCCTGGAACATCAACACCATGGAATGCGGGGCAGCCATTAGAAATGCCAATTATGAAAACTATGTGGAAATAAGAAATAATGTTGACACCAGGCTATAAAATAAAGAGAATACACAAAGCTGCATTTCTCAGGAATACAGCTATGAAGAATAAGCATGTATGTGAACAACGACATTTTAAGAGGAAGAATGGGTTATGTCAGGATTATGGGATCATGGGGAGCTTTTTTATTTTTTTAAGGTTTGTCCTTTTTTGTTTTTTTACAAGGTTGTGACATTTTGTGTGTACCAAAGGCACATTTTTTAATAAAACATGGAAGACAAAGAAAAGGAGAAGATAAATTACCGAAAAGAACCCAAGCACCGTCAGCAATTTTATGTGCTCTACTCTATCCCTTTTTCCTATGCACTGGGTGGTTTGGTTTGGTTTTTATCACTGTAATCATGTTAATGTTTTCTTTAAAGCAGTTACAAAATCATTTCAATTTTCTTTAAAAAAAAAATCTAAAAAAAATCAGTGAACTTCCTGTGAGACCTGTAAGAGATCACAGCAGTGGGTTTTCTCAAGCGCTATCAGGAGAATTTACCTAACACAGTGTCTTATTTGTAAACAAAAAACGGGCATATTGCGCCACTATCACAACAGATGGATTGATTAAAGTCCCTTGACGCTTGCAGAGACTCTTAAGCCCATTTCAGTAACTGTACGTCAGGGGCAAGGAGAAGACTGTGCTACCAAAGCAGATATTGTTGGAAACTGGAAGCAATTTTACCAGACTTTGGAAACAAAAAAATACAGCAATGTACCAAGTTTTCACATCAGAAAAAAGTGTGAAGGGAACAAATCCAGATGGCCATTAGGTCCAGAATATTTAGCCTCCTTTATGTCTCTCATATCCTCGTTCTCCTGTCTATCTGCCCTGACCTTCATTGGGGCCAACTTGTCCTACCTTGGCAGCAGCTGCCCCTGTTCCGCATCTGGGCCACAGGGACGCCTTCCATGGAGAGACACAGAGACAGGGAAAATCACTAAGCAGCACCAGAGCTCTGCTGCCCCCTAAGTGAGCATGGGCCCTGGAAAGAGGGAGGGGGGGGGGCTGAGTCGGCTGTCGCTATGGAGGGGCTCAGTTTCTGCGGGAGTGCGACGCTTTTGTGCTTTGCTAACAACAGGGCCCCTCAGTGCAAACCGACTCTTTATCTTGTATGTGCATTCGACCCAAGACTGGCCTCCGTCCCAAAGCTAGGGGGAGAGCTGCTGCCTTGAGCTGAGTGAGACAGGAGACACTACCGTTTGCACAGCAAGCCTCACTCAAATACCCCTCACGTCAAGGACAAAGGTAACTGTGTTTTCTGCCTTGGAGGCTTCTGGAAACTAACTCAGGTACAAGGTGCAATACCACTCCACTGCAACCTTTCCAAAGAACTCATCTGACCATGTCGTTCCCACACTTGCCTCTCCTCAGGGGCTCCCGGCTGCCCACACAAAGCTGTGATAGGAAGTACAGTGCCCCAGTGAAGAGGGCAAACTTTGGAGTCCTGCCTCTGTCCTTTATGACTTGGATGGCCTTGCGCAAGTTCCCTGTCTTCTTGGTGCCTGTGTTTCGTTATTTGTACACAGGGAGAATTACAGTAGCTACCTCATAGGGTCGTGGTGGGATTAAAGGAATCAATGAAGAACAAAGAAAAGAGTCTGGCATATAGGAAGCACTTGGTGAGAGTTACGTGCTGTTCCTATTATTGCTACTGTTGGAGAGAGTTCAAATTTTCTAGCAGGCAAACAGAGCCAGCCATGACTCAGGCCCTGCCCCTCTCTCTAGCTTCGTTTCTCGTGACCTTTGAGTTACCACTGCCACTGAGATCATGTAGCCACTCCAGGCTCCCAGAATGCAGACCCCAAGATTCCTTCCTCCACACCTTTACTCACAGAGCCATTCTCTCTCTCTCTTTTTTTTTAAGATTTTATTTATTTATTTTAACATAGAGAGAACACAAGCAGGCAGAGAGGCAGGCAGAGGTAGAGAGTGGAGCAGGCTCCCCGCCGAGCAAGGAGCCCGATGCGGGACTCGATCCCAGGACGCTGAGATCATGACCTGAGCCGAAGGCAGCTGCTTAACCAACTGAGCCACCCAGGTGTCCCCCATTCTCTCTCTTTGTTGGCTGGTGAGCAACCACAGATCTCTGAAACCTTCCTCCCCACTCCAAGTGGATTAGCCACTCCCTCCTTTGTGTCTCCGCTATGTACTATTAAGACTCTCTTCATAGACACTTTATTACCTTCATTGATTTATGTATCCTACTTCTCCCACCAGACCTTCAAGACAGAGGCCCCTATGAATTCTTAACTGTATCCCCATTGCCTGGCATTCAGTTGACCCTAAATATTTACTATATAAATGCAAAAGAAATATTGATCGGAACACACAAAGCTGGAAATACTTTTCAGAGATCCTAAACACCAGGATTTAGAAATCAAATCCCCAAATACTTGGACTCTAAGGAGAGTTAATTGGAGATCATATAACCAAAGAGAAGAAGAAAATTATGATTTCCCAGGAGAATGTCAAACCTTGTTATAATGCACTGTCTGTGTACATTAGGGGATGGGGACAGAAGTGGCATTAATAATGGTTCTGAACTAGCTGATGCTGACGACTCATTGAATAGTACTTTTTATACCTTTTCTTCAGAAAAATGTGGTGTCATAGCTGACTGGGGAGTACTTTTCACCTTGCCAAGAATGCAGGCTATCTCAATATAAAATACTACAGGAGACCCAGACTATAAGAAAGAAAGAGAATTAACCTTTGTTTGGTGTCCATGATAAGCCAGATACTTAAAAAATAACATATTTTCTATTTATTAAATACAATATGCTGGACACAGAACTATTCACTTCACGTGCATTCTCAAGTTTGATAGTGTAAGCCCTGATCGACTCTGAGACATATTAGCCTCACCATTCTACAGATGAGAAAAACATATTCCCCCACCCCACAGATTTCTAGTGAGCATCCACTATGCCAAGTACTGATCTAGGAGCAGAGGCTACCAGCAATAAACAAACAGAAAAAGGTGCTCTCACTTGAGAGAGTATACATTCCAGTCGGGCAACAAACAGAGCAATGAGTGAATGGGGAAATGAGCAGATACATTAACGAACAAGGAGAATATCAGGTAGTGCCAAGTTTCATTTGTAGAGAACTAGTAGAGAACTAAAATAGGAGGAAGGGAACACAGTGACTAGACAGGAATTTTAGAGTAGGAGGTCAGAGACGGTCTCTCTGAGGTGGCTATATGTAAGATGAGATTTAAACAATGGGGGCACCTGGGTGGCTCATTGGGTTAAGCCTCTGCCTTCAGCTCGGGTCATGATCTCAGGGTCCTGGGATCGAGCCCCACATCGGGCTCTCTGCTCAGCAGGGAGCCTGCTTCCCTCTCTCTCTGCCTGCCTCTCTGCCTACTTGTGATCTCTCTCTGCCTGTCAAATAAATAAATAAAATCTTTTAAAAATAATAAACAATAAAGATCAAGCACATGCAGTTTGGAAGAAGAGTATTTCACGCTGAAGGAAGAACTAGGGCAAAGACCCTAAAATGAGAATGGACTTTGGCAAGTTCGAGGAACCAAAGCCAGCACAGTGAGGCTGATGCACTATCAGCGAGAAGCAGGCTGGGTGAGTGACACGGGGCAGGTCACAGAGACCTTGGTCTGCCAGGGTGAGGAGTGTGGATTGCATTCTGAGTAGGATGGGAGGCCACGGGGGAGGGTGGGGGGAAGGAGTGTGGCACAAACTGACAAACAGTATTAAATATTTCTCTGGTCTCTGTAATGGAGGGTATTATGGTATGGATACAAGTAGAAGCAAGAAGTCTAGTTAGGAGGTCACTGCAAGTGGTCTAGGAAGAGGATGATAGGGCTTGGACTAGTGTGGAGGTGGTGGAGATGGTGGGAAGGGGATACATTTGGGAATGTTTCTGAAGACAGAAAAGATAAGGACTTGCTGAAGGAATGGATGATGATAGGGAAGAAAGAAAGAAATCAAAAGCAACGCCTAGATGTTTTGGCTTGAACACTTGGGGGGGGGGGTAGTAGCACCACTTACTGAGGTGGGGAAGATTGAAGGAAGAACAAGTTTTGGGTGAAGACAAAGTAAAGAGTCTTCTTTCAGCCATGTGAAATGTGTAATGCCTCCTAGCCATCTAACTGGAAATGAGTCTGGAGTTCCAGAGAAAGTCTAAGAATAAAGATACAAATTTCAAGGTCATCAGCAAATGGATGCTATTGAAAGTCATTGGATTAGATGAGGATATCTATATCTCAGAGAAGAGAAGGGGGCCATTTCAGAACATGGAGCACATCACCATTTAGAGGGGGAGAAGAGAAGAGGAGAGCTCAGAGAGGCACGAAGAGACCCAGGTAGAGTGGGACCCAAGTAGAGTGTCCAAGAAAACAGCAATCAGCCTTGTAAAATGCTACTGAGAAAAGGAGTAAGATTAAAAGAAAGCAGTGACCTTCAACTTGGTCACATGAAGGTCATTCATTGATTGACACTAACAAGAATAGTCCTCGTGAAACAATGGGAAGAAATTAGAGTGAGGAAAAGGCGTCGAAACTCAAACTATGGACAACCTGTAAGTTTTACTGAGAAAAGGAACCTGAAGATAGCTAGATGGGGATATAATGTCAACAGAGGAGTAAACTAATTAATGAATTTATTTTGGAATAGTTAAGGGATAAAATTAGAAAACCTTTTGGAATATCAGATGGTGTGGGGGAGGGGAGCTGTTGTTTATTTTTAGATGCAAAATACAGGGCCATGTTTATTTGCTACGGAGAATTATCCAGTGATGAGGGTAAACCTGACGATGGCAGAGAGAAGGGGCATAATTGCAAGACCAAAAATCTCCAAGAGTTAACCTTAACAAAATTAATAATGTGCCCAACGTAAAAGAACTGGTAGTCTGGAAACCTGGGATGGATACTAATCCAGATGTGTTTTGACTCAGAAGGGCATCCTTTTATCACCACACCATTGACTATAATATAATACGGAAGCATTTACAAACGCTCCCAATTCCAGGCTCTGAAGATAATCAGAACAGAGTTAGAAGGAATCGTAAGAGAACTTCGGAGCACCAACACAAAATTACACCCCCTTCTATATAAGCAAGCTCTGTTCATCCCACACACTGGCAAATGTCATTTCTATTTGCTCACCTGGTTGTGATTCTACCAACTGCAGGACCTTCTGCTGTTCCCCTTATATATTCAGAGTGGGTTTGAGGAGAGGATAGGGACACCGAGATAAATCACAGTGCAGTGGAAGGGGGCACACTATTGAATAAACTCTCTAGTAACTGTAATAAGGAAGAAAAATACGTTTTTAATGCCAGTTGTGCGTTTATATTCAGCAAAAGCGAAGGTGGGAATTACGGTACACGGTCATTTGTTTCTCTCTTCTTTACACAGCTATCCCAGGAAGCGAGTGACTGTGATGATGCCAAGAAGTGGCCTCTTGTCATGTGTTTCCCAGGCCCACTCCTGACCCACCACATGGTGGCACAGCATCACCTTTCTCATACCTGGCTTCCCGTTACCTGTTCTAGTTTCTCGCTTCCTTCGGGGCAATATAGACACAACCTCCCACATGAATTGCTCCCTGATCTCTCCTTCTCTGAACTTTTAGAGCACTGAGAACTAGAACCACATAAATTCGGCTCTCGATCCTCTGAAGCCTTAAAACTATTCTCCGATTCAGGTATCAGAGTGAGAGTAAGAATACTTTTCAGTCAGAAATTCAAAACAGTTGTGGGCCATTGTTACTTTGAGAGGTAGGTTGGTAGTACAAAGATCGAGGTAGATCTGGCTTGAAATCGCGGCTCTGTTCCAACTCTAACACGCTAAGTAATCTTGGGCACGTCACCTTCCGAACCTCAGCTCCCCCACCAAGAAAATGGGAATAATATGACCACCTCCCACCACCTGAGTTTGCATCTGAAACATGCTGGACAGTTTGCTCTTTGGCTGAAAACCCTACAAAACCCTGGTTTTCAAAACCATGGTCTGAAATGCTTCAACCAGTTCGCAACATCCTGTCAGCTTCTCCTCTCACTCCTAGCCTACCTCACATTTGCTGCTGATGATTATAAAGTCATCATGGTGTCTCTCACCCATGCTTTGTCTTCTGGGCCCTTCAGTCCCTCTACCCTCACTCCACATTGCTCAGGTAGGTTCTCCCATATCACCCCAATCATAGCTTCATCACTACACTTACCCCTTTGCTTATTTATTTACAGGACCGCCTATGTCATAAAACAAGGGTTCCCTGAAGGAAAAGACTGAATTTTACTCATCTTTGCATCCCCAGCAGCACAGTCCCTGGTGCATATATGTACTCAGTTCTTTAAAGATTTTATTTATTTACTTGAGAGGGAGAGAGAGAGAGAGAGAGCACGAGAGGGGCAGAGGGAGAGGGAGAAGCAGACTCCCCGCTGAGCAGGAAGCCAGACATGGGTCTCGATCCCATGACCCTGAGATCATGACCTGAGCCGAAGGCATTTGCTTAACTTACTGAGCCACCCAGGCGCCCCAGGACCTACTTCTACTTCACCATTCTGATGTCCATTTCTTCATCAACGAAATAGGAAGAATATCACCTCCTTGAAGGGATGGAATTAAGTTTGAATATTCAAAGTTGACCACAGGTGGCTGTCATATATAACCAGCCATTAGTATATTTGATTTATACTCTCAGCATCTCCTGGTTTTGCTTTCCCATTCTGTCCTTTAGGACCAAGCTCTTACACTGGCCCTGTGTCCTGGCTGTGAGCCCTCTCCCCATCTATATCCTTGATCAGTGAGAGCTGCAAGCTCCAGTCCTGTCTTGAGTTCCCACCCGTGACGGTGTCCTCTGAACTGCAAGGGTGACTTAGCTGAGGCACCAGTGCAGAACCGCAAACATTTCTTGAGCACCTTTGTGCCAGGTAATGTCCCAGATGCAGAAGTAACACAACATGCACAGGGAATTTAGGATCTGCTGGGGGTAAGGGAAGAGGCAGGGAGACAGATGAAGGCAAGACAATTCAAAGAAGAAAAAGGTTGCATACCTCTGGGGAAATTCAGAAAAGCCTTAGAGGAAGTGACATTTCAACTGGACCTTAAAAAGCTGAGGGGCTACTTCCAGAGTTGTGTGTTTTCCTCAAAATATAGCACCAAAATGCTCCTGCTCCTCTGATGGAAAGTAAGGCGAACTGAAGAAACATAGCCTCCTGCGTGTCCCTCTAGAAGATTCACAATGCCCAGCAGGGAGGCTCTGACTATCCTGAAGTACGGAACCCTATTTAAGTGTGTTTAATCCAGCACCCCAAATTTGTCTGCAGGCTAGTTCTCTGTTTCTTTCCCCCTGGAGGATATAAGTAGCATTTTGAGAAAGGTACTGGAAACAAAGGAGAGCGTACTGTTACCCTTTTAAAGTTGTATGTTTGCCTTTGAACAGGACCTCTCCTAGATAATATTTTAACATCAGATGCTTTTAAATAATGTGATGGGCAATTTAAAAAACTCTCCTGGCACTGGGTCCAAAAGGAAAAAGCAATGGGAGACTTTGCAGAACTAAGTAGCTGTGGAGACAGAACAAATCGACTCCTTTAGTGTGAAGCACTACGCAGACCACAAGTCTTTCTATCCAGGGAGGGAGGGAAAGAACACATCTCTGTCGGAGTAGTTCCTTCTATGGTAGGATGTTTACACTCATATATGGCCCCCGCTCCCTCTCCAACATGCTGACTGGGTCAAAAACAGCAGACTTAAAAGCAAAGAGAACAGCACTGCATAACAACAAGACTAGGCATGTTCCCCTCCTTAATATTTACCAAACAGTAGTGCCCGCAAGGGCAAGGGGTGAGGAGGAAGGGGGCATTGTATGCCTGTCTGTGCCCCCCCCGCCCCCTGAGGCGCAGTGCTCAATTCTCCAGCTTGTGAGTTAACAAACGTTTACTGGGAGCGAGGCGCTGTGCTCCGGATACAGAGAGAAACAAGACAGAGTCCTGCTCCCGAGTCCGGCCTCACAGGCCAACAGGGAAGACAGGCAGGGACACAAACTGCAATGCAGCATTCAAAGTGCAAGCAAACAATTCTGTAAAAAGAGGTGAGTGCAAAATGCCAGCAAGGCACAAAGGCAGGCACTCCTTAACTCTGCCTGGGCTTCAGGTCAGAAGAGAAGTATGTTAAGATTACTCTTGGTTCCCAGAAGATTGGCAAATCAATCTATCTATCTATCTATCTATCTATCTACCTACTTAACCTACCAATAGGGTTCTAGGTAGGTTTGAGTAGAATCAGGTAGGATAAGGCAAAACTGGGGGTGGGGGGAGAAGGAGCATGCTGAACAGCTGCATCTAATTTCATTTACTTCCCAAACCCTATGAAAATCCACTAGGGACTTTTTTGTCTTAATAACAGAACTGTTCAAGTTCAGGGAAAGAAAAGATAATGGTGTCAAATTTTGGAAGCTTGGGAAACAGACGAACACATAGTAACTGACAGCAGATGTAAGAAAGCTGAATCCTAAACTAGAGGCAGGAAAAGCTGAGTGTGCAGCTGACGGGAACCACGGAGTCCTCCCCAGGCCCAGGACTGGCAGCCATCGCGCTCCTAGAGCAGCGCGGCAGGAGGTGAAGATGAAGAAAACAGGAAAAGCTGCTTGGAAAGAAGTTAAATCCCTAGATCCTTCTCCTCACTGACAGATTTCTGGAGGCTTAGATGCTAGAGAGCATAAAACAGAAATGTCCAGTATTTGTTTTAAAATAATCTGGGGAGAGGGGGTGGGGGGACACGGATGAAAAGATCGCTGGTGAACCTGGGTGACAGGAACATGAAGATTCATTGCACTGTCCTCTCTACTTTGTAATCTTTGGAATTTTCCATAATAAAATGTAAGAGTGGCTCTGGTCCCGGAGTACCCAGGATGGTTAACGGGGAACATGAGAAACACAAGGGCACACTATGTCTGCTGAAGGTGAAGTACCACAGTTTCCTAGTCCCTCTCCTCTAGAGACGTCTCTCTTCCCTCTCCCAGCAAAAAGATGGGAACCAAGCAAAACGTGAAGCTGCTGCTTCGGGGGTTTCCAACAAGCAGCCCACCTCCATTACCCCTCAGTGAGGCTCGCGGTTCATGATCTCCAGCCCATACTCAGTTTCCTGACAGCTCTTTGGGTTTTTCGGACAGCTTCATAACGATATAACTCACACACTCAATTCACCCTTTTAAAGTGTACAATTCAGTGGTTTTTAGTATATTCACAGAGCTGTACAACCATCACCACTGGGATGGTTTATTAAGATATAATACTAACTTTATTAAGATATTCAATTCAGGGGCACCTGGGTGGCTCAGTGGATTAAAGCCTCTGCCTTTGGCTAAGGTCATGATCTCAGAGTCCTGGGATCGAGCCCCGAATCAGGCTCTCTGCTCGGCGGGGAGCCTGCTTCCCCCTCTCTCTCTGCCTGCCTCTCTGCCGACTTGTGATCTCTCTCTTTCAAATAAATAAATAAAATCTTAAAAAAAAAAAGATACTCAATTCGCCCTTTTAAAGTGTACAATTCAGTGGTGTTCAGTATAGTCACAGAGTTCTACAACCACCACCATGATCAATTTTACATTTCCATCACCCGAAAGAAAGCATTACCCGTTAGCAGAAACTCCATCCATATACCACCACCACCATCACCACCAACCGCCCCCCCCCCCACTGACTCTCCAGCCTCAGGCAACCACTAATCTATCTCTGTCTTTACAGATTTGCCTATTCTGGAAATTTCATATAAATGAAATCATATACTCTGTCGTCTTTTGTGGGTGGCTTCCTTCATTTACCACTCAAGGTCCTAACAGGTTTTTTTGTTTCTTGTTTTTTTAATCTACCCTCTCCCTACCCCCCCCCCCCCCACACACACACACTTAATTAGACCAACAGACAAGGATCACATTCAGGGACATCTTGGGAAAGTCCCTAGTGAAGATACAGACCACAGTGAACACACACATACACACCTTGAAGGAAATAGATACTATATGAGGCAGTGAGGCAGGGAGCAGAATGGGAAGGAAATATCATTAACATTCTCACAAAAATGAAATAAAATTACAGCCATGAAATGAAAATAGGATGCTATACTATATAAAGGAAACACCAAGAGGACAAAAAAGAGCTCTTGGAAATTGACAACTTAGTAGCAGAAATTTATAAACAAAAAGAAAAACAGAAATTAAAAAAAAACCCTCAATAAAAGGATTGAAAGATGAAGTTGAGAAAATCTTCTGGAGAGTAGAATCACAAGACAAAGATATAGAAAACAGAAGTTAAAGACTATTCTAGAGGACCAATACAGAAAGTTCAATATCTGAATAAAAGAAATCCCCAAGGGGGCACCTGGGTGGCACAGTTGGTTAAGCAGCAACTCTTGGTTTTGGCTCAGGTCACGATTTCATGGGTAATGAGATGGAGCCCTGCATTAGGCTACATGCTCAGTGGGGAGTCTGCTTGAAGATTCTCTCCCTTTGCCCCTCCCCCAACTCGCACGTGTGCTCTCACTCTCTCTCCAAAAATAAATAAATCTTTTTTAAAAATAAAAGAAATTCCCAAGAAGAAATAGGAAAAAAGAAATATTATAATATAATTTGACAAAACTTTGAAGAACTAAGGCGTGCAGGTTGCCAGCTTCAAAGGGTCCCGCACTGAAGACACAGGGTGAAATTTCTGTGAAATTTCAGAAAACAGCAAAGAAAAGATTATATAAGCTGTCAGAAAGGAGAAAAATCAAACAAAGAGGCTACATATAAAGCATAAGAAATTAAAACATTTCCAACTTCTCAACAGCATCAATAAAAACAAGACAATGAAGCAATACTCTCAAAATTCTGAAGGAAAATGATTTCTAACCAAACTATGTATCAAGTGTGAGAATAGAACAAAAATATTTTCAGATATACAAGATCTCAGAAATTCACATTCCATTCACCTAAGAAGTTCCTGAAGGACATCCTTCACCAAGTGGCATACAAGAAATAGAGAACTGAGTATAAGACAGTCAGTGAAGGACCCCAAAAGGACTACCACATGAAGAAACTAACCAGACTACAGAAGTAGAGCTTAGGAGACAGACATATCAAAGATGTTCATCACCAAAAACCCTACTGCCATTATACCCTCTTTGGTGTTGTTGATCTAAATATTTTAAATATATATTTAGAAAATTTTCAAACATACTGAAAAGCAGGCCCTTGATACTCATCACCAATTCAACATATGAACATTTTGGCCTGTTAACTTAATCTATGTCCTTTTTTCTATTTTTTCTTTGTTTAAATGTTTTATAACAAATTCCATACTGTATCATTTCATTTCAATGTACTTCAGAATGCACCTCTATATTACCCATTCTCTAACATCACAATACTATTATCCTACCTAGAAAAATTAACAGCAACCCCCTTCTATCAGTCCATAATAAAATTTCCCCAACATCTCAAAAATGCTTTTTTATAATTAGATTGTTATGGACTGAACTGTGTCTCCCCGACCCCCAAATTTATATGTTGAAGCCCCCCTCTCCAGTACCTCAGAATGTGACCATAAATAGAGATAGGGCCTTAAAAAAGTAACTAAGTTAAAATGAGGCCCTCAGAGTGGTCCCTAATTCCACATAACTGATATCGTTATAAGAAGAAAACAGATCAGGACATATAGAGACACTGGGGCCACATGTGTACAGAGGGACAACCATGTGAAGTGGGAGGAAGAAGGCAGAGACCATCTCTAAGCCAAAGAGAGAGACCTCAGGAAAAATCTACCTGCCAGCACCTTGATCTTGGACTTCCAGCCTCCAGCACAATGAGAAAATTAATTTCTGGGGCACCTGGGCAGTTCACTTGGTTAAGCATTCAACTCTTGATTTCAGCTCAGATCATAATCTCAGGGTCATGAGATCGAGCCCTAAGTTGGGCTAGGTGCTGAGTATGGAACCTGCTGAAGATTCTCTCTCTCTCCCTCTCCTTCTGTTCTCCCCCAACTCATGTTCTCTCTCTCTAATCTCTTTCTCCCTAAAAAAAAAATTTTAAAAATTTAATTAAAAAATTTTTTTAAATTAAAAAATAAATTTCTGTTGTTTAAGCTACCTAGTATGTGGTATTTTGTTATGGCAGCCTCAGCAAACTAATACATAAACCACCTGAACCAAAAAGATTCATACATTACACTGATTATAATTTTTAAGTTACATTATTTTTTTCATCCCACTGACTTGTTGCAAAAGCCAAATCAGTTGTCCAACAATCTCCATTTATCTGTTTGCTTCTTTAGAGTGTAGTTTAATTTCTTCCATCTTTTCAATAAATTAAAGTTAGCTTTAGGGGCTTGATTAGATCTAGGGGTCAATTTTTAGGTAAGAAAATTTCATAGACAGTAACTGCATACTCTCTTTTTAACCTGTCCAAGGATGATAGGGAAACTTGATCCAGACCCTTTTCTGACTCTATTTACTTTGACCTTGTGCCAAGGAAGTACCTGCTCGGCCCCTGCAGGCTGACCATGTGGGTTAGCTGATGGCATTCACTTCACCCCACAGGGGAGTTTTTGCTCTGACCTACTCTCTGACAGCTGGAGAAATGAGAGGTAGAAGAGACAGAATAGTCTATTCTCTGTGACCATACCCTACCAGATGGTCAGTGTCTGACCCACACTATGGCCATCAGATGCCCTAATAATGGTGGGCTTTAAATTTCCTAGGATCCACTTACAGCCTTGCCCACTGACTTCCCCATTAGGACCTTTTGTAACCTCTAGGGAAGCTAAAGCCAGACTATGAACCCAAATCAGCTTATTTTTAAACCCAGTAGTAGCACTATTGCCCTTTTCTTACAAAGCTTGCTACATTTGTACTTGCTCCTTGTTTTGAAAAACTAACCAATACACAGTTTAGTAATATAAACCATTAAAAAAGGGGAATGATCAACAAAGAAGTCAGGATAATCACTGACTCTGGTGAGGAGAGAAGAGGACACGATTGGAAGATACAAAAGCAGCTTCTAAGGCACCAATAACATTCAATTTTATAAGCTGCATGGTGGATGCACGATTTTCATTTTACTGTTCTTCTTCAAGCTGTAAATCCATTTTAGAATACTTTTTGGTATATATGATAGGTTCCACAGTAATTATTTTTTTGTGAGTAGTCCCCTCTGGCTAGAACACAGAGTTTGAAGAGTAGAGTAAAAGGAGAAAAGACGGGAAATGGAGTTTACACTGAAGGCAAATGGCAGCCTCAGTGATGCTCTCTTGGGAGTCAAGGGACATTTATACCCAAGATCAATTAAAATGGCCTTCTCACAATCTATCCATCAAGAATGACAGAAAAAAATCCTTTCTTTTCCCTACTAAGTTACCTAGAGATGACATATCCAACGTTGTAAGCATCTCACTGGGAAACATATAATATGGTTTTGATGTATTTTTCCAGTGAAGGAAGAGTCAGTTTGCCTTAGGGAACACATTTGCCTCAAATTCTTAAATGACACAAAGCTGGGAGGGATGCAGAACAAATGTTTAGATGACAGAATTGGGATATAGCTCGGTGAGCTGCAGTGACAGGTCAAATCTAGCGTAGTACTTTCTAACAACATCTACCACTTACTGAGAACATATGATATGCCACTAGCTTTACATAATTTATCCCACGGAAGTAAGTTGCCCGAGATCACAAAGCAAGTCAATAGGAGAGTCATCATTTGAAACCAGATTTTCAGATTCAAATTCTAATCTCAAGTGAGATTTCAACTACCAGCAATTAACTCTTAAAAAACTGAATCTTCTCTACATCAGTCTGTCACTCTCAGAGAACTGTCACTCAATCCCCGTTCCCTTGGGCATAAGCACCTAAGGGAAAATGACTGGATCAGACTCATTTCAGTCATTGATGTCACATTTGGGGACCCTCTGACAGCTGCCAGGCCACTTCTCTGTGCCCTGAAGAGCAAGTCTGTCATCAAGAGTAAGCTGTAAGAGGATTCTTTCCAGCTCAGCTATGTCTGCACCCCCATCTGTACTGAGGACTTTGTAAAACTCATGATATGCAGTTGTAGATGGGGGGGCCTTATCACAAAAACTGCTGAGCTGGACCCCTTAGCCAGCCTGTTGTCCACTTTCAAATCTCTCTCGTCCCCAGGGCCACTGTGATTTGCTGGGTGTGTGCAGCCAAGAGAACGGCACAACCACCTCCAGTGCACGGTCGTATCCAATGAGCAATCCCGAAAGACAGCCAGAGAATTTTAATGAAAACCAGAAAACTCTTGGCCACTAAGTCCAACTGCAGTCCAGGCCCAACAGCCCCTCCCCCGCTGCAGTCTAGAATCCCCGAGCCAGTTTCACCCCCAAAGAGCAGGGAGGAAGATCTATTCTGCATTCAGCAACATCTTCCAGGGCAGCCACTTTCCAGGGTCGTTTAGGTGAGAGGCAAGGTACACGCTGATTACAGGAGGACCCAGGGACCCTGAGAAGCACACGGTGCAGCAGCAACACATCCGAGCCAAAAGATTATGAAACAGTCTATTTAAAAAAAAAAAAAAAAAAGCCTTTCCTTCTGCCAAAGCTGTCTGAACACAGCTGCATACAAGGCTGGTGAGGAATCTTAACAAGCTTAAAGGGACCGTATTTCAGATACCCAATAACCAAAGGTGGAAGAAACAGGTATTTTGAGCACTTACTATGTGTCAGGCACTCTGATCTCATTTCACCTTCACTATAAGGTGGCAATTATAAACTTCGCGTAACAGATAAAAACACTGATGCTGAGAAGTTAGATAAGTTGTCCCAGGGACCTAGCTGGCAAACCGAGAATCAAGGCCCAAAGTTTCATATGGGTGAGGCTCATCAGAAATAAACTCAAAATTCCAACCCATCCTGCCTAATGAAGAGAACAATCATTTCTGAACATTAGCTGTGCCTGGAACTCAACTAAGATTTCTGCATGTACTGTACCATCTAAACCTCACAGCGATCGAGTAAGATAGGGAGTCCTTACTATCCCCATTTTAGATGAGGAAGCTAAGGCAAGAGGTCAGGTAATTCAGCCAAGGTCATGACATTGACAGGATCTGAACCAGGTCTACCTAATTCTAGAGCCCCATGTTAGAGTACACACTCTTGACAACCGACAGGAGAGTAGTCACGCGGGTCATCTGACCAACCTCACAAGCTGCAGGAAGACTTCAGCCCCCCTTCCCAGTAGGCTGTCCACGTTCCAGGGTTACCTTTCAAGTCATCGGAGCACTCCTCAGTGGGGGCACAGAATCGCTGGCTCTGGGAAGGCTGACAGTGACATCCGTACCTTGCTACGGGCGGGCGGCTGTGTTAACGCGGCATGGGTTAAGGAGAAGGCTGACATTTCTGCAGGCCCAGCGGCACCGGCCCACCCACCTCACGGCAACTCCTCCCCTCCCCAACTTCTCCCAGGCCTAGTTTGTATTCTTAACGGTAGACCATGTGCCTCCTCTCAGAGCAACCGTGATTTCCCAAAGGAGACGACTGTCTAGACAGAGCATCCCAATCCATCTTGACAAGAGATGGGCCGCACAATGTCAGGTTTGATGGTTTAGGTTTGGGGGGGGGGTCTGTGTTCAGCACCCCCAGTGAAGCCTCTGGGCCCGGCGCCTCTGGTTATCAGACTAAACATCACGCAGCACCACAGCTGATATCCGGGGTTAGAGCTGTCTTCCCAGCCAGGCAATCGCTACCCAGGAGAAGATGCACGCATGTCACACCCAGGCTTACGGGTCAGGCCCTCCCAGGCACAACACAGAAGCCATTCCAGTAATCAGGTTCAGACTTGACAGAGCTCTTCCACACACATTCACAATGAAGTGCCAGGCTCGGAGGGAGACCGAACACCTAATATGTGCCAGGTACTACGGCATCTACACTCACAGCCAGTATCTTAATTCATACTCACAAATCCAAAGAAAATATTCACAACATTTTTTTTTTTTGGAGGGGGCTAGGATTGCTTTTATACAGGTAAGGCAACCAAAGCCCAGAGAGGTAACATAATTTGCCCCAAATCACACAGGAAATGGTAACTTCAGAATCAAATTCATTGGGGCGCCTGGGTGGCTCAACTGGTTAAGCGACTGCCTTCGGCTCAGGTCATGACCCCGGAGTCCCGGGATCGAGTTCCGTATCGGACTCCCGGCTCTGCGGGAAGTCTGCTTCTCCCTCTGACCTTCTCCCCTCTCATTCTCAGTCTCTCGCTCTCTAATAAATAAATAAAATCTTTAAAAAAAAAAAAGAATCAAATTCATTTTTAATATGATTCCAACACCCTTATACCCAATCATGAGCTATTTATTTATTCTGCAGATATTTATCGAGCACCTTCTATGGACACCTACTATGCCACTTAGAGAAAACAAAGTTGCTAACATGATAGCCTGTGTCCAGTCAAAGAACTTATGTTCTCAAGAGAGGCAGTGCAGATCTGAAAGGCAGGTTCAAAATAATGAGATTCGGGCCTTTGAGGAGTGATCAGGGCGGGCTTCTCTGAGGAAGTGGTATTTGAGCTGAGACCTGAAAGACGAGAATGAGCCAGCCATTTGCAAAGCTATGCACAGTGCAGTAGAAGTTACAAGAAGTGTGAGGGCTGGCTGCAGTAAAGGCTTGTCATGTCTAGAGAACATAAAGGCCACCAGGGACCAAGGCTGGATGAGTAACACAGAAGAAAGACTATCTGAGATGACGCAGGGCCTTGTTGACCACAGAAAAGAGTCTTGATTTTGTTGTAAGGGCAATGAGAAATCAAAGAAGAGTTTTAATTAGCAGGCTGACATGATCTGATTTGTGCTTTTGGATTTTGTTTTTGTTTTTAAGTAGGCTCCATGCCCAATGCAGAGTCCAAGGCAGGGCTTGACCTCAAAACCCTGAGATGAAGACCTGATCTGAGATCAAGACTTGGACCCTCAACCTACGGAGCCAGCCAGATGCCCTGAATTTGTGTTTAAAGAGAGAATTCTGCTTGCTGTGTGCAAGGAGGGGACTGGAATTAGGAATCAGGGGAGGGATCTGGTGGCTTAGACCAGGGTGATGGTAGAAGAGATGGATTTTATATTTGGAGATAGGACCGAAAAGAGTAGCCGATGGACTGTATGTGAACAGTAAGGGAACAAACTGCTAGGTTCCTACTTTGACTAACCGGGTGGATGGCAGTTCCAAGTACAATGAGAAAGACTGAAGGAAAAGCAAAATGCTCATGAGATAGTCATGGATTTTATTCTCTTTTACACCAAGAAGAAAAAAAGAGTACACCCAGTTGTGTTTTTTCCGGGGAAGCTGTAAATTAAAGGCTTGAAGCTGCTCGACCTGGTGAAGAGCTGCTGGGAATGAAAAATGGAGAATAAACAGCAAGAACCTGAAAGGTTGACCTAAGAAACAGGGGTTCCACGTACTTCATGTGGCCATCCACTACTAAGCTGGGACCCATGGGTGGAAGGCAGACACAGGAGAAGCTCAGATGGATGTTGGATGGAGGACAGTCTTGTGGTCAGACTTGTGGAAAGGGGAACGAGCTGCCTCCAGGTAACAATGACTTCCCTGTCATTGGAAGTGTTAAAGAATAAATCAAATGTCCCCTTGGCTGGACAGTTAGCAAGAAAATTCAATAATCGGGTGGGCAAATCCCTCTAAGCCTAAAATCCTTCTTACCCCTAGAATCCTGTGGTTTTAAGATACAATCTTTGTTAATCTGACCATTAGGGTTGAGTTTTCCCAATCAGGCAGAACTTCCTTGGTGTGTCCTACCTTTTAGAAGGCAAATGAGAACAGCATTAGCTTATTTCAGTCACTATCAAGTGACTTCTAGTTTACTTCTAAGTGTCCTACCAGATGCTGAAAGTATAGGATATACTGGTGTACTTTTGTATAGTTTTGTTAAAGGCACAAGCTATGAATCAAATATCCCAGATCTGTAGTTTATTAGCCCTGTGACCTATGACCTGTGGCAAGTTATTTAAATCCTCTTAATAGAGAGTAATCTCTATTACTCTCTTGGAAAAATGGGAAGCCTGGGGGGAAGAAAAAAGGAAAAATGGGAAGACAAATGCCTAATTTGCTGTGCGGACCAAAGTCCACTACTGAACCAGTACAGCAAGAATAATGATAACTAATATTCATCGAGTCGTCGCTATATCCTAGTATGTGCTATGTGCTCTCTGTGCATTTTTTTTCCACCTAATCTTTACAACAACCCAGGAGGCTGATACCATTGTTATCCCTGTTTTAAAAAATAAAGATTTCTAGAGGCTAAATAACTTGCCTAAGAGTCATATAGTTAATAATTGCTCAATTGGGAAAAAAAAACAAACAAGCAAACATCAACAAAAATGAAAAAGAAATGACAAAGAATACATACTTAGATAGAAGTTTAGATATTTAAAAAATGTAACCTACTGTGGAACTTAACAATCAATTCACTGACTAGACATTTAGTAAATATTTATTGAATATGTAAATGAATAACTGAATGATTAAATGATTCTAACAAACACATACTGAGTTCTTACCAGGCATAGTGTCAAGAAACTAGGGTTATACAGAATTTACATTAATTTCATTGAGAGGCTGCCATTAAAACCATTATCTTCCAATCATAGATAAATTCAGATATTGATCTATTATCCATGAAGAAAGGTCCTAAGAAATGTCATTCTCAGGCATACCAACAGAAGCCAGAATTACTGTTGTTCTTTCTTTGGGAAGTCCAATGTTAGAGGGGTGCTCAGAGTAGTAGCTGAAAACTAAGAGCACACAAATAGAAGCCAGGGGAGGAGATAGTCTCATAGAAAAGATGAAAAAGAGTTCAACAGGAAGCAGAAATCTAAGAGAACAAAGGCTTTTATAAAAGGCTGACTTAACACCCAGGAGTTTGCTTATGAACTTCACTAGAAATGTGGTGAAACAAACCAAGTCTCAAAAGGGCATTTGGATGAACGGGTTAAAGAGGAAGAAGAGGTTGTCTTTTAAGAAGTTTGGTGACAAAAAAGAAAGAGAGAGAATAGCAGCCTGGTGAGGAGAAACAGGAGGACTACTGCTAAGGAAAAAAAAGAAAAGGAGAAACCAAAGACCAACGATACATGGAAGAGACACAAGGAAGAAAAAGAAGGACCAGATCCAGGAAGTCAAGAGGGACAGTGTGGAATACACAAGGAAGAGCCTA
This sequence comes from Nasua narica, assembly GCA_028533885.1. NCBI lineage: Eukaryota > Metazoa > Chordata > Mammalia > Carnivora > Procyonidae > Nasua > Nasua narica. The sequence continues at coordinate 53,004,194 of CM052815.1, forward strand.
CCTATGGGAAAGGAGAGGTCGTCTTCTGTTCTGAGACAGGAATGAAGGAGGAGAGACTATCATGGATGGACATTGTGAAAATTACTTTGACTCAAGCTGGATGGATCCAAACCAATCAAGTTAGGGAATACCATTTTAAGATTAAAATGATATTGATTTCCCTGGGCCACTCATAAATAAGTTGGTAAGGAAAAGGTCAACCATTTTGGATATAAGTTCTACACAGTTAAAAATCAGACTCATTGATGGGCACCTAGTTGACTGAGTTGGTTAAGTGTCTGCCTTCAGCTCAGGTCATGATCCCAGGGTGCTTGGATCAAGTCCCGAATAGGGCTGTCTGCTCAGCGGGAGTGAGCTTCTGCCTCTGCTTCTCCCTCTCCCTCTGCCCTTCCCCTATGCTCATGCGCGCACGCTCTCTCTCTCTCAAAATAAATAAATAAAACTCTTATAAAAAAATCAGACTTATTGAGATGTGCTTATATTCCATTTCTTTGGGGAGGGAGGGGCAAAGGGAGAGGAAGAAAAAGAATCTTAAGCAAACTCCATGCCCAGAGTGGAGCCTGACATGGGACTAAATCTTAAGATTCTGAGATCATCATGACCTGAGCTGAAATTAAGAGTTGAATGCTTAAACGGACTGAGCCACCCAGGTGCCCCTATATTCAATTTCTTAATCTGGGTGCTGGGTACATTGATGTGTTCAGTTTGAAAACATCATCGAGCTATTACACTTACAAGTGTAGTTTTCACTACATATATTATACGTCAATAAAAAGTTTCTATAAACTAGTTATTAACTTAGAATCACCACTCCTATACTTTTTGTCAGTTTTTTTAAAAAGCAACTTAACCTCAAGAAAACTACATATGCCTTCAGATAGGTACTACTCTTTGCAATTCTTTTAGATTCATCACAGTACTAAATGCAAGGCTAGATGCGTAATAGGAATCTAATATATAAATGCTGATAGAGGTGCCTAGGTGGCTCAGTTGGTTGAGTACCAGCTCTTGGTTTCAGTTCAGGTCATGATCTCAGGGTTGTGGGATCGAGCCCCCCATCGGGCTCTGCACTAGACGTGGAGTCTCCTTGGGATTCTCTCTCTCCCTCTGCCAGTCCAACACCCCTGTATGCTCACGCACACACACTCTCTCTCTCAAATAAATAAAATCTTCTAAAAGATAAAATAAATATGTTAACATATTTGCGAGAACTTCAGCATCAGACTTAATGCAAATCTATCTCCAGGAAATGGCACCTTTATGATTGTAAAATCTGGCAGACCCCACTTTAGCCAGGTAGTTGCACTGGGCATCGCCAATAATGGGATAAACTAACATTATGTGCTTCCCCTCACACAGCAACGTTAAGTATACAAAATCAGCTATTTGGAATTCTTGCCAAAAACATTTAACCTGCATATAATAATGGAGAAATAACTAGACAAATGGTAGGTTGTGAGATAGTCTTAAGAACCTTAAAAATATCAATTTCATAAAATATAAAAAAGGAAAATCATAGATTAAAAGACTAAAAAACAGAGAGAGATAGAGATAGAGAGAGAGAGAGACTAAAGATTACATAACAACTGGGGCACCTGGGTGGCTCAGTGGGTTAAAGCCTCTGCCTTCGGCTCAGGTCATGATCTCAGGGTCCTGGGATCGAGCCCCACATCGGGCTCTCTGCTCAGCGGGGAGCCTGCTTCCCCCTCTCTCTCTGCCTGCCTCTCTGCCTACTTGTAATCTCTCTCCTCTCTGTCAAATAAATAAAAAATCTTTAAAAAAAAAAAGATTACATAACAACTAAATTTAATGTATAATCCTTGATTGGATTTTGGAAGAGAAACCAACAATTATATTATTAGCATTAGCAAATTAACATTAATATTAATATTATTTGGACAACAGGGGGATGATAGATTGCAAAAGTGCCTGCAATTGTTCACTCCCACGTATCCATGCCCCTAAGTAATACAACTCTGCAGTTCCTCCCATCAAGAACGTGTAATTTGCTTTGGCCAAAGACTGACACAATTGTTATGCTGTGTGAGCTCCAAGTCTAGGCCTCAAAACAATTTGCACACTTCCGCTCTCTCTTGGAATCTGCCTCTATGCCATGAAGCAAGTGTGGGCTATCCTGCTGGAGGATGAGAGGTCCTCTAGGGAGGAGACAAGTCATCCAAACTGAGGCCAACTTAGACCAGCCAGCCCCTAGTGGATCCAGCAGCTGAGTGCAGATGTTGAAGAGGCCCAGCCAAAGATCAGCTGAGTCTGATCCCCATTAGAAGAACCAACCAGTTGACCCACAGAGTCATGAGGGTTAATAAATGGTGGTTGTTTTAAACCACAAAGTTTTGGCACAGTCTGTTACACAGCAAAAAGGCAACTGATTGAAGGTAAGATTTAAATGGAGACTGCGAATTAGACAATATCATAGAATCGATGCTAAGTTTCCAGGGCATGATAATGCTATTGTGGTTAGGAAGAAGAATGTCCTTATACTTTGGAGAGAAATATGAACATATTTAGAAACCAAGTATGGTGATGTCTTGCCCCAACCCGGCCCCCTCCAAATGTAAATCTGTATACAGAGAGGACAATAAAGCCTATGTGGCAAAATGTTAACAACTGATAGATCTAAGAGTTTTTGAATGCTCTTTTCACTAATCGGCTTGTTTGAAATTTTTCAAAATAAAAAGTCAGAAAGAAAAAATGCACACCTATCTCCAAAACATGGTGACACTGAATATTTATCTAGTAACACAGTATACTCCCATGTAGTGAACAAATCCTTCTCATTCTTTTAGCATCCTCTACCTCCTACTTCTTTTTCTGAAGGTGATCACAGCTGCTCAAGGCGGAAATGGAGTAGATAACAAGCTGCAGTAAACCAGGGATATACCCTGGTACAGTTAAAAGAAACAATCATTAATGCATATTAACAGGGGCACCTGGGTGGCTCAGTCGGTTAGTGTCTGCCTTTGGCTCAGGTCATGATCTCAGGGTCCTGGGATGAAGTCCATCATCAGGCTCTTTGCTCTGAGGGGAGCCTGCTTCTCCCTCTGCCCCTTCCTCTCCCCCACTTGTGTGCTCACGCACTCTCTCTCTCTCTCTCTCAAATAAATAAAATCTGAAAAAAAAATAAAGTAGGTATTAACAGCATGCAATCACCAAGTGAGATTTCTCCCTGATATAATAAGAAAAAAAAATTCTGGCGGGTTGGCTGAAGATTGAAAAGAAAAAAGCTTTGGCAAGACACATGGGAAAGTCTTTGAATTATTTTCTGTTAGAAAACAAATATTCATGTGTTTCTCTATTTTAAGGGATTTCTCAAACGCCTACAAATGAGAAGACTATCTTGCGTTACATCTCTTCCCTCTGCAAAATCCCTCAAGATTCCTAGCAAGAGGGCTTAAATCTGTTTTTTCATGACCTAATGAAAGCCTTCTTTATTTAATTTGGATCTTCCTCCAAGTGATATGTAGCAATTATTAATACTGTGTATCGACTTATACATACCTACCCAGGGGCCTAGGTTCAAAGGATATAGCTTTCTGAGCTGAAATCTAACAACCCTGGCTTTCCTCTGCCATATAGAGAAACTACTTATAATGAGTGAATGGCAAACAAACCCCACAATGTTCCTTATATAAAAAACAGTAATCTAGGTAGAGAGGATTTTCTTAGAATACTCTCTACAAATCTGTAAAAATGTGTCTGGCTTCAAATAAAAAAACTCCAAGCAAATCCATGTATTACCATTGTCAGGTGAGAAAAACATTCAACTTCTACAATATGGGAAAGAAAACATCAGGAACATCACAAGGTACTGTCCATCTAATAAGTCAGTTGTTCTCATCCGTCAGAACTAAAATATTAATGCAGCAAAGATATTTGTTTTATTTTTTTTAAAGATTTTATTTACTTGACAAAGAGAGAGAGAGATCACAAGTAGGCAGAGAGGCAGGCAGAGAGAGAGGGGGAAGCAGACTCCCCACCAAGCAGAGAGCCCGATGCGGGGCTCGATCCCAGGACTCCGAGACCACGACCTGAGCCGAAGACAGAGACCCCAACCCACTGAGCCACCCAGGTGCCCCAAAAATATTTGTTTCAGACATCATTTGGATCAAAGCCAAATCCATGACCAATTTTTCCCACAGAATCCCTCAGTTCTTTAGCCCACACACCCCAGGATGCTTCGAACTACAGTTTGAAACTACAATTTTAAATCTAAATGCTTATGCAAAAGGAAGAAGGTAATACACGCAGAGAGAGTCTTCTGGTTGCCTCCACAAACTTCAGCAGAATCAGAGAAACCAACCAGGCTCTCGAGTCTTCAAGGGAACTTTGATGTTCAAATAGAATTCTACTGTGCATATTAATTCTCAGAACCGTTCTGGGGCACTATAAAGACAGCTGCAGAGCAACACGCCTTCCTGGCCCACATCTGCATATTAGCACGTACATCTGGCGAAAGGATGAGACATCCACAGACCTGGCACGGGTCTCCTCAGCCACAGTGTTCCCCAATCAGTTGTCATAGTTAAGTGGGAGTAAAGGGCTCTGAGCAAGTTAAGCACTTGAGCTTGGTACTTTAATCTTGGCTCTACTAATTAATGAGTGGGTGACTTTGGACAAATTTTACTTAATCTCTTCCAGTTTAGTTTCCTCAGCTGTAAAATGGGGATGGCAATCTTACCTCAATTACACTGAGTTATCGTCAGAATTAAATGATGTAATATGTATTACTAGGCATGTCAATAAACTTTCAAGAATGTTGGCTCTGATTATTATTCTTTATTGTTATTTGGAGAGTTATACTCTATCTGTTATGGGCCTTTATCACTCTGAGATTCTATGAATTAGCCGTGTGACCCACAGTAAGAAATTTGGTATCTCTGGGCCTCATGCTCATTATCTGTTAAATGAAAGGGTACAGCCAAGTGACCTGTAAAATCCCTTCCAGCTCGAAAATATCAAAAGGCTCTCTGATTGATCTTTTATGTTTTCATGTGTCTCAGTGCCGCTGCCCAGATAAATTGGTGCAACAAAGCAAGTGCCAAATAAACTGTCTTTATTCTTTTTCACCTTAGTTCCTTTAATCTCAGAACCCACCCATGCATACATAGGATGTACATAAGGTATCACCGCCCATAGAAAAAAATAAGCAAGTATGGAGGAAGCCAGGCCTCTGTTCCTTCCTATAGGCTGGGTAGTGGTTTCCAAAACACAAGTGTGGGAGGTGCCATGAATGAGTGGATTCATTTACACACCCACGGAAGCGTCCCACATACTGAGAGAGGAGTGCTCCAGAGACACCCACTCCTGGTCTCCTTATGCTACCTTCCATTTGGCCACCTTAGCTGTCTGAACTGACTTATCTCTCTGAACTGATGGAGGGCTGGGATTTTGTCATGCTAATTTTACATCCCCAGTCCCAAACACAATGCCTGGAATGTGGTAGGCACCTAATGATTTACTAAATAAATTCATACTCCCCTCAGGACCAAAACTATATATTTGCAAAGTAAGTAGGCAATTTGAGTTGTGGGCCTGAACCTCTGGGGATCCTTTATTAGGGGTCAACAATCCAGCAGTGTCAAGAACGAGCTGTGTTCTTGCTGGTGGTGGTGGGAAGTGTTGTACAAAGAGGGATTATTTCACCCCCTGGCTCTCAATTTCTTCTTTCATTAAAAAAGGGGAAGGGGGATGGGTTAGATCAGGGGTGGGAAAACTATGGCTCATGGGCCAAATCCAGCTTATGTCCCACCTCAGTTTAGAATGATCTTTACATTTTTAAATGGTAGTAAGAAAAAAAAAAAAAAAGAATAATCTGCATCAGAGACATATATGGCCCCCTAAACCAAATACATTTACTTTCTGGTCCTTTACAGAAAAAGCTTGCTGACCCTGGATTAGATTGTATCTAAGGTCCCTTCAAACCTAGAAATTTTAGCACTCTAACTCTACTGGCTTTCCTTGAACAGTCTGATTCCGGCTCCTCAAACAGAGTATTTCCAAGACTGAAACGATACCCAAAGAACAGCAGGACCTCAGTTGTTATTTGTTTAGTTGAATATATGGATCTGTAGCAGCAACCTTAGGAACTGAATCCCCCACTAGGAGGGTAAGTTGGGTCAATGCGTATCAAATGACAGCCTAACAAATGCCCCCGGCGTCGACTCGCCGCAGGGGAACACGCAGTTCTGTTGGCCCTTTGGATAAGAGTGACACCTGTGATGGCCCAGAGCTCAGATAGCCCGGATTAAGACTCACCTTGTTCCATCAAATAAAAAATACATTTAGCCATGCCCTGAACATACCACTTCAGACAAACAAGTTATAAAGCTGTCTGGATGTAGCTATCAGAAGCACAGATCATCTGATCAGATAATCTTAATGGTGGCAGGACCCAAGAGAATAAATCCCATCCAAAATAAGGTATGTAGAATAATGTAGCTTTCAGCATTCTGTGTCTCTTTCCCTTTTGCTGCTCATATATAATACCAAAACAAGGAATTCAAACATTTATGTGAGGGCAGCAAGCCAAGTAAAGTCTAGAATATATGATCCTATTAACACTAATGGAAGTTGGAGGAAGGTAAAAGAGAAAATAAAGCTCCCTGGTTCCACTCTCAGTACACATACTTTTCCAAAATAAACAGCCAACAATTACTCTTTTAATGTTCCTTCTCTGTGCACCCATTAATCACCCCTGGGCATATACCTTGTGCTGATTGCGAAGGATGGGTTTCTGGTTTTGTGCTGTTGTTTTTTAAGTATACTCCACACCTAGTATGGAACCCAACCCCGGGCCGGAACCGAGATCAAGCGTCGGACACCTAACCGACTGAGCCATCCAGGCATCCCTTGTGTGTGTGTGTTGGGGGTGGGGGCGGTTAAAACCTTCCCTTTGCTCTTTCTCTTTCTGTATGCCTATAGGGAGTTCTCCTGAAAGGAGCTTGGGGTGCTTTTCTGCCATCCCTCAATCAAGCACCTGGAGGATAGGCAGAGTAAACCCCAACCTCGTACTTCATTGTCAGATTTATGTATTTATGTATCTATGTATTCCTCAGGAATTACACAGTTGATGGAGAGATTCCACCCTCTCTACTTTCCTCTAAAGAAGTTCCTTGGAGCTCTCCCTTTCCTCAGCTGACCAGGGAAGTCTGAAGCTCCCACATCCCATATACAAGGATGAGGTAGATTCACACATCTCACTCCCACCTTTACCCCCAGGCAGTATGCTCCAGACATACTTTTTAGCGGCTGGGTCAATGTGGGGGGAGGTTATAGGTCTCAGAAGGACGGTCCCTTCTCTAAGAGCAGCCCTACTGGGGCTCCCAGGGGCCACAACCATGCTAATGACCCTGCCCTTCTGCCCACCACTGATTGGTTCAGGGAGGGTCACATGATCCAAACTGAGCCAATCATTACTCTGAAATTTTTTTACTTAGTGCTAGTAGGAATATAGGTCACATCTGTGCTTTAACAACCGTGAGATTTTTGTTGTTGTTGTTGTTTTTCTTTTCTTTCTACAACAGTGAGGTTTAAAGTTCAGGAGCTTTCTATGGCCATGCTCCCTGCCATGTAGGAGAGAAGCAAAGGCAAAAGACAGAATTTTGACATTATTTGACTGCCTGTGTAGTTCAAACTAGCTATATGCTCACCAAAAGAAAATTTCTTTTTCTTCCTGGGCAAACAGGCCATATCCCTCAGCCTCCTTTACCATTAGGTGGAATCATGTACTGAGTAATCATTGGTGGAATGAGAACAGAAGCAATATAAGCCACTTCCAGACTTGGTCATTGAAAATCTCCCACATGAGTTGCTTGAATTTCCCTCTCCATCTGCAAGTTAAAGGAGAAAATTCTGACACACCTAGAGGAAAAGGGAGCCAGGAGATAGAAGGAGCCCGTGTTCCCAAAACACAGGAAGTGGTTTAACCAGGAGAAACTATGTTGAACTGCTCTATGAACAAGAAATATACTTTGTGTTAAGCATCAAAATTTGGGGGTTGCTAGGGCAGTTACCTGCTCTAATATATAGTGGTTCCAGCTGTACCCATCCTTCCTATGGTTATATGAAATACCCAGTATTCTTCCCATCAATTTCCTCTTTGCCCAAGCTAGATTCAGTTGGGTTTCTTTCATTTACCAACTCAAAGACTCCTGAGAAACATAGCCAAGAAGAATGAATTACAAGCATTTGAAATGGCAAGAATATAGTGGTAAGCAACAATCCCCAAGTGTCTAAGGAATACAGAGTAATAATCCAAACAAATTTATGACAATACACAAAAGACTCATCAGTTTCTAAGGGCTTCTAGCTCTAAATTCCTAAACCACTTACAGTAAGGTACCTCTTCCCATTCTTATCTCATTACCAGAAACATATACGAAGTTATAATAGTCCTACCTTGGGGTTTACCTACTGTCAAATACCCTTAGGAGTTCTCAACCTCTGAATCTTAGCAAGTAAGACAAACCTCATTTATCATACACAGCCAGCTTTGCTGTCCCAGGATTTCTTGGGAAATGTATCCACTTACAGCTCTGAGAATCCAAATAATTACTCTGGGGCGACTAGCTCTGGCTATGAGCGTACAACCCTGACCAGAGTTCTCAAAGATAAATACTCAAGAATCACCAAAGCTTCTAGGAGTATTTATGACTATAAATGAAAAGATTATAAAAATAAACATGAGAATGATACCATGCATGCCTACTTGAGCAATGAAAAGATTTGCCAGAAACTGGGGCCAGAGATGACAGAGCATGCATCCTGCTCAGTTTCCAGAAATGGCTTTCATTGAGCCAAATTTGTTTTATAACAACAAGCACTGACATCTGTTATACATTCTATGGGCTTGTTATACAGCACTTCAATACTATACATCGAGGTATTTGCCTTTTACAACAACAGTATGAAGCTAGGGCTGTCATCAGTTCTTCATTTGGAGCTAAGAACACAGGTCAAGTCTCACAGCCCCAGGATTTGTGCCTTGAGCCAAGACTTGAGGTCCAATCTCTTTACCCCACATCCTCTGTCCATGTCACTGTAGCCCAAACTGTGGAATACCAGGGCAGAAAAAGGGCCCGCTGGAGACTTTACCCCACTGCCATAATTCATCAACCCATTTGGAGGACAGTTTGCTGTTTGTGCAGCCACATGTGGGAACTTTCTAGGGAGTTAAAGGCCCGGGGCCAAATGCCTGGCCTACCTCCAAAATAAGCTAGGAAAACACTCCCTGAGAAGACACTATAGCTTATGCCCATGGGAAAACCTTTTGAGGCAGGAAGAAGGAGCCTGAAATGTAAGGGGTTAATAGTGGAGACTTCTAGGTGATCCTGTGAGCATCTCAGAGTTAGAGGCCTCTGAGAGCTTGGCAACAAGCTCTCTCAGGACCCCAAAGACAGAATCTGGGGCAAATGACATGAAGTGACCCTTTGCTGGGGAAGGTGAAGGGATCAAATACACAAACTGAGCTGGCTTCAATCAGCATTCTCTCAGATGACTTTCATAAGCCACTTCTAAGAGACAAATTGCCACTCATATACTACCTGGGAAAGGCAAAAAAAGAGGTGGGGAGGGGGATTAATATTTTAGTATTAGCCACTTATCTCTGGGAATTGGTGACCCTCCACTTCAGAAAGAAGACATAGGAAACATCCTTTGGCATGTTGGAAAATTTTAACAGCTGGCCACCCCTAAAAATCACTACTTTCTAGGCTCCAACGATGAGAGGGAAGCCCTGTACCCTGGTGCAGTTTCTCCAGAGGTACAAAAACCAGAAACCCGAAGAAGCACGGGGTAGACAAGGCAAAGGCCTTGATTTTAACAAACTTGGGCTTGAGTCCCTGCTCAGTCTCCTGTTAGCTATGACAAAGCAAGACAAACCTCCTTGAGTCTCAGTTTCCATATCTGTGAAGGATAAGAACACCGACCTTGTAAGACTGTGGGGAGAATAAAACAAAACTATAAATGTAAAGGGCATAGCACAATGCCTAATTAGCTGTGCAATAAATGTTAGCTCTTTTAACTTCCCCCACCCAACCCTCATTTCAATTCCTTGGTATTGGAGTTCTAACATTTAATCATTCTAATACTTAGCAAATTCACCAGTCCTTAGTAGTCTTGAAAGAATTGCATATGTTATGCAGTATGTTGGCCATTTCACTCGTCTCTTTGAACTATAATCATCTGTGGCTTCAGTTGTGAACACCTCAAATAACCTGGGGCCCTTGGGTCTCTTACAAGGCTACCCCGTGCTTCTTTTTAAAAACATTAACTCCTAGGTCTCTCTTCAACTCCATAATCTTTCTCCAGTCTGAAAGAGAATCCAAACTATATCAATATTTGGCTGCACATAACTGTTAAATTCCACTAGACTTTCCACAAGGCTTAAAATCAAAAGAAGCTTTAAGGTCAACAAAGCTTAACTGAATTTAATAAATATGTACTGTGCTTATAACCATTGGAACAACAGGAAGGATGAGGTTCTCACAGTCTTCCTCACTACCTTCCTGGTCTTTGCGATGATTTCCTCTCCTCTTGACATCCTCTAATCCAAGGCAGGGACAGGTACCCCTTCTCTATGCCCCAGCCTTCTGTATACATCCCTACCGGGGCTATGCCCATACTGTACAATAACCATCCATTCCATCTCCTTCACCAGCCCACAATCTCCTTTCAGGAAAGAAGGATGTTTTGTCAAATCTCTATTAACAGTCCCAGCACCCACCAGCTTGTACCCGGTATAGAATAGAGGCCAAATTAGTGTTGGATGGATGGGTAGATGGGTAGATGAATGAATAAACAGCATTTTCTTGATCTGGGAGAAGCCTTAGAAATAATCTATTTCAATACAAGGTCTTCATTTCACAGATAAGGAAGCAGAGTCTAAGAGCTGCCAGTAACTCAACCAAGGTAGTTTCAAAAGCAGCAAAAAGATGACAAGTGGTAGCAGTCACAGGCCATTTTTACTGTGAGCTCAAAGGCAGACATCACTTCACACTCACCCCTAGGAGGAGATAGTGTAGCTTAGTGGACACAGACAGCATGGGCTACACAGGCAAAGTCTTGCTTCGGCTACCTATCAGTCATGTGACTTTGGGCAAGTTACCTCATCTCTCTGAGTCACCATTTCTGCATCTGTTAATTAGGGCTATTAATAACTTCAGAGTTGTTGGGAGTATTACATCTGCCAACATACATAATATAGTGACGAGCATAGCACTGGCACTATGTGCTAAATATATATTGACTGAAAGAATCATGAATGAGTCTTTGTCTAGCATACCACAACTTCATGAACCTGGTTTAGACTTTGCATTTAAGTCTCTGCCCACATGGAAGGCGGCTGGGACACCCATAATTACGGAGCCATTTGGAGATTTGTTCCTTGCCAGAACTGGATCTTTAAGCAGGACCAAGTCTCTCTAACTTTGCTCACTGTTCCCTTCACCTGGGTTGCCCTTTCCACCTTCCTCATGGCCACATAAATCTGACCCATCTTCCACTGCCTCACCAGATCTACCTTGTCGGGAAAGCCTCTCTAACTCCCATGGCTTCATCAGTCCTTCTTGTCACACTAATAACTTTTTCACCACACAACGTGTGTGGGGGGGTATATCTGTTTGCATTTTTAAAATTGTGATAAAATATACATAATATAAAATTTACAACCTTAACCATTTTTAAGTGTATGGTTCAGTAGCAAGTATATTCACAGTGCTGTGCAACCAATCTTCAGAACTTTTTCGTTTTTCAAAACTGAAACTCTAAACACATGAAATAATGACTCCCCAATTTCTCCCCCTTCTAGCTCCTAGCAACCACCATTCTTTCCATCTTTGTAAGTTTGACTATTCCAGAAACCGCATATAAGTGGAATCATAAAATATTCATCCATTGTGTCTGCTTTATTTCTCTTAGCTTATTGTCCTCAAGATTCATCCATATTGTAGCATGTGTTAGAATTTCCTTCCTTTTCAAGGCTGAATAATATTCTACTATATGTACATACCACATTTGGCTTATCCATGCACCTGTCGATGGACATTTGGGTTCCTTCTACCCTTTGGCTACTGTGAATAATTTTGTTATGAACATGGATATATAGGGATGATCTGTTTTATTTCCTCTACTTGAATGTGAACTTTTTTTTTTTAAGATTTTATTATTTATTTGACACGGAGAGAGTGAGGGAGAGAGAAAGACACAGAGTAAGCACAAGCAGGGGGAATGGCAGGCAGGGGAGAAGCAGGCTCCCCGCTGAGCAAGGAGCGCGATGTGGGGCTTGATCCCAGGACCCTGGGATCATGACCTGAGCCAAAAGGAGACGCTTAACTGAATGAGCCACCCAGGTGCCCTGAATGTGAACTTCTTAATGACAAAGCCTGGGTTTCAATCTTCTGTAGGTGGCTAACATGTGATGAGCACTCAATAAATACCCATCAAGTAAGTAAGACAGGATTCTGCTCCACAGATGAAGTGAAAAAGTAATCATCTTCCACACAAATGTGCAAAATGGCATATCACACAGCAGAAAAGCACAGGCTCTGCAGTCAGACAGCCCTGATTTCTGGCTCTGGATCTGCTTCTTACTAGTCAACTAATCTTAGGCATGTTACTTCAGCTCTCAGAGCTGCGGATTTCTCATGTGATTTCGCCACAACTAACTGCTGTAACAGAGAAAGCAGTTAGCACAGCACTTGGCACCTCATAAAAAATGTTTGCCATTATTATTACCATTATTAAGTTCTATAATAAAAGTAACTTGGTGGCACCTGGCTAGCTCAGTCGGTAGATGTGACCCTTGATCTCAGGGTCATGAGTTTGAGCCCCATGATGGGCATAGAGATTACTTAAAAAAAAAAAAAAAAAAAAAAGCTTGCTCATACCAACATACCATTTAACTTCCTGGCCACGGTAACTTTAAAAGCAAAGAACATGAAAAATCCTGAGACCAGACAATTTATAGCAGGTAACAGTCAACGCAGAAAGATACTACCACAGCAGGAACAATGAATGTGGATTGGTATCACCGAATGTGGAGTCTTGAGCTATACAGTTGCAGCTCGGGAGCTGGAAATTTTCAAAGGGGCAGACTTAAATGTTACAGTAGGGATCATCTCATTCACCAAAGCAGCCTGTCCAAGTTCTCATGAATGTTTTTTAATCAGGATTACTTGAGGGGTTTTTTGGTGCCTGGGCTAAATCTAGTTTGAATTTAATCATAATTCATGTTTTGAAGCTTTTAGTAAAAAGATAAAAGAAATAAATAGCTCTTTATGACTATTTCAGACAGAAGTATTTATTCCAATCTGTCTCAAAGGAAATCGAGCTCCCCAGCCCACTCCCAGTTCCTCTAGGACATGAATTCCTTTTGAGGTTGCTATCCGAATTTTCCAGACCAGAAACATTCCTTCCAAAGTTAGCTCTTAGAAAGGCAAGTTTTTGAGTCTTAGAAGGAAAAGCTTATCCAAGAGTCTTTTTTCTCTGCCAAAACAATTAACATTTGACATGGCTAATTCAAATGACTCTCGAAGACAAAATCAGAAACTTGATTCTGTAGTTGGGGGGAGAGGGAAGAGGAAAAAAAAAGAGAAGGTAAGAGGAAGTCACCCAAATGCTAATATTGGCCCCAAAATAGCCTCAAGGGACTATAAGCCCTAACTTCACTAGGACAATCATGACTTCTTGTAAATTTAACACTATACTGAGACAATGTATTAAATGGGTAACCAAATATGATTTTATTTCTCTCTCGCGCGCGCTCTCTCTGTGTGTATGTATGTATTTCCTTTTTTTTTTTTTTTGGTAAGACTTTGCAATTAAATAAATAAATTCTTTCTCAGAACATGAATCCCAATTTTGGATTCAGAACAATACTGTCACCATATGCCACATGTCAATTTTAATTTGGCTCCCCAGTAATAGCTAAGAGCTAGCGGCTGCCTTGCCCATCCCAGGATGTGCACAAGTACTTGAAGGCTGCCAGGTGACAAGCACCACACTGAGCCTTGACATACAGGGCCTTGTTTAATCCTCACGGCAACCCTATGCTCTAAGTACAGGCATCTTCCTTCCCTCCTTTCTGATCTCTTTATTTTTAATTAATTTCAGACTGAAACTAAAAAAGAAAAAAACTTTAAGAAAACTACTAAGAATTCACATACGCCCTTCACCCAGATTATCCAAATGTTAATTTTTTACCACTTTGCTTTATCACTCTCTCTGATAGAGATATTACGTTACGCCTAAACATAGTATCTCCCTAAAAATCAGGATATACTCTATTATCTTTACAGTATGAGCATCAAAATCAGAAAATTAATATTAATATTTATATAATCTAATCTCAGCCCTTATTCAAATTTCACCAATTGACTAAACAAAATAATGTCCTTTATGGCAAAAGAAAAAAATTGGGGGGGCATCTGGGTGGCTCCATCAGTTAAGTGGCTGCCTTTGGCTCAGGTCATAATCTCGGGGTCTTGGAGTCGAGCCCTACGTAGGGCTCTCTGCTCGGCGGAAAGTCGGCTTCTCCCTCTTCCTCTGCCTCAGCCTCCTACCCCCTGCTCATGTGCTCATGCTCTCTCTCTCTCTCTCACAAATAAACAGAATCTTAGAAGAAGAAGAGGAAGAAGAAGAAGAAGAAGAAGAAGAAGAAGAAGAAGAAGAAGAAGAAGAAGAAAAGAAAAGAAAAGAAAAGAAAAGAAAAGAAAAGAAAAACTTTTCTCTGATCCAATCAATCCAGGATCATATGTTGTATTTAGTTTCTATGTGATTTCAGTCTCCTTTAATCTAGTACTTATTCCTCAGTCTTTGTCATTCATGACCTTGACATTTAAAAAAAATATAGTTCAGGGCGCCTGGGTGGCTCAGTTGTTTGAGCGACTGCCTTCGGCTCAGGTCATGATACTGGAGTCCCAGGATCGAGTCCCATATCGGACTCCCGGCTCTGTGGCAAGACTGCTTCTCCCTCTGACCTTCTCCCCTCTCATTCTCAGTCTCTCACTCTCTAATAAATAAATAAATAAATAAATCTTTTAAAAATATATAGTTCATTTGATCTGTAGAATGTTTCTTAATTTATATTTATCTGATATTTCCTTGTGATTGGATTCAAGTTATGCATTTTGGGCAGGAATGCCACACTAGTGATGTGTCCTTCTCAGATGATGATTTGTCCCATAACTGGTATTAATTTTAATCATTTGAAAAGTGGTGTCTGCCATGTTTCTCCACTGTAAAGTCACTCTTGCCTCCTTTATGACCAATAAGTATCTTGTGAGTAAATACTTTAGACTAGGTAGGCTCCTCTACTATTGATGAAAAACTGAGGCTCAGAGAAGTTAGGAGTTGTTCAAGAACACACAGCTTAAATGTGCCAGAACACAAATTTAAATTCCATTTCGTAGGCTTCAAAATTCTTCAAAAGCATTCCACTGCTTCCTAGACCAGTCACTGAGAGCTAAAGCATCTTATTCTAATGCCTTTACCATGAACACAGGGGAAAACAGTATGAGGACATCATGGCCCACAAAATCCTGATATTTCTCTGGTCTTAAGAACTGGCATGGTCCTAGCCGCTGAGTCTCTAGAGCTGCTTCTTAAGTGCTAGAAATCCTGAGGCCAGTACTTTATACCCAAACCCCCTCCTCTCTGGACAATGAATCTGGGAGAGCACTGGAGGAGAAGTCAGCTAGTACTAGAAGGCAGAAGATGGAAATGTATGTGCATCAGCACACTAGGCTGAACAAGGAAAACCTAAAATCATCCCTACCCTAAGGCCATGTCATCACAAACTGACCTCTGGCTGGCCATCTGAAACTTTTCTTTTTGAGCTGCCATTTCTTTCTATATTTTTTGTTTTAATTTTCTTTTTGAAACACATTGGTATTACATTCCCATGGGTCAAAACTCAATGTGACATACCCACTGGAAGGGTCATAATGAAAAAGACAAATGATAACAGGTGTTGGCAAGGATGTGGAGAAATGGAAGCTGCATATATTGCTGAGGGAATGTAAAATGGTACAGTTGCTTTGGAAAACAATTTGTCAGTTCCTCAAAAGCTCACACATAGAGTTAGCATTTGACCCATTCCTGGTACAGATGCAAATTAAATAAAAACAAATGGACATTTAAAACCTTGTATGTACATGTTGATAGCATTATTTTAACCATAAAAAAAGTAGAAACAAGCCAGGGTACCTGGCTGGCTCAGTTGGAGGAGCATGTGACTCTTGATCTTGGGGTCCTGAGTTTAAGCCCCATGTTGGGTGTAGAGATTACTTAAATATTTTTTTTAAGTGGAGGGGTGTGTAGCTGGCTCAGTTGGTTAAACGTCCAACTTTTGATTTGGGTTCAGGTCATGATCTTGGAGTTCTGAGATCAAGCCCTGCATCAGATTTCACACTAGGTGTGGAGCCTGCTTAAGATTCTCTCTCTCCCTTTCCCTCTGCCTCTTCCCTCCTCTATAAAATAAAATAAAATAAAAGGAAAGGAAAGGAAAGGAAACAACCCAAATGTCCATCAATTGTGCGGTATATCAATACAATGGAATATTATTTGGTAATAAAACTAGAACTGATCCATGCTACAACACAGATAAACCTTGAAAACATCATGCTGATAAAAGAAACGAGTGACGAAAGGCCACCCTGATGCCATTTATATGAAGTGTCCAGAATAGGCAAATCTATATGGACAGAAAGTAAAGACAAGAAAGTGGTTGCCCGGGGCAGTTTGGGAGGGCAGGATACAGGAGCGGAGGAGATGACGAATGAATGCTAATGACTAAAAGGTTTCCTTTTAGAATAATGAAAATGCTCTAAATTGTGGTGATGCGCAACTCTATGAACATACTAAAACTCAGTGAATTGTACAGTTTAAATGTGTGCATTTTGTGATGTGTAAATTATATCTCAATAAAGCTATTTTATAAGTTAACATTATAAAATAGTAAATCTTAAGAAATCTCACAACACACACCCCACTCACTTTTACAGCCCTGTTCCAGTAACTACTTTGTTATTTTATACCCTTCCAGGGTTTCTTCGTGCAAATTCAAATACACTTTCTTATCCCCACTTCTTTCACAAAATATGCACCCTTCCTTCTTTTATTTAATATAGCCTTTGAGATCTTTCCATATCAGTACTTAGAGAACACTCTAATTCTTGTGTGTGGTTTGATAGTTTTCCCTTGTGTGAATGTACCCACTGACACGCTTAGGGTTGTTTCCAATCATTTGCTATAAGCAACAATGATGCAATGCTTGTTCTTTCTAACTTGATTTCCTCACGTAATCTTTTGTTTCTGGATTGTCTGGAGGCAGAAACTATTTCAGAGTTAATCAAAATTGGCCTCTGCTAACTAGCTGTGACTCTCAGAAAGTTACTTGTATTTTCTGAGCCTTAATTTCCTCACTTGTAAAGTGGGCAAAATTCCTGAGGAACTAGGCAGAAGGTTGGTAATGGATTATAACACCCTGAGGGTAAAAAATAATCCAGGAGTCCAGATGATGCTTAAAGAAAGGAGGAGGAGGAGCAGGAGGAAGAGGGGGAGGAAGAGAAGGAGCTGAAAGCTGATCTATCAGAAAATGTCTGGTAATACATACAGAAGGAAAGAGAGAATTAGAAAATCATCCTTTCCTAGATACCAACTGACCTAGGCCATGATTGTTAAGAGATGTCAAACCCAGTGGATAAAAATTGTTGAGGAACAGGATATTCAAACAACCGCAAAGTATCACCCCACAGACTATTGTATTAATTACAAAGAGAAATAGGTACCTTTACAATGAAGAGATCAGGCAGTACCACTTCATCCAAATGACCAAATCTTACATCACCAGTGATGTTACAAACTGACGCTATACCTAACATGATACAAAGAAAAGGAGGCAACACTGTCTATGTGGAATTCCTACTACAAGTGTTTAACCTGAGTCTGATAAAAAACAATCAGATGGGGGCGCCTGGGTGGCTCAGTGGGTTAAAGCCTCTGCCTTCAGCTCAGGTCATGATCTCAGGGTCCTGGGATTGAGCCCCACATGGGGCTCTCTGCTCAGTGGAGAGGCTGCTTCCTTCTCTCTCTCTACCTGCCTCTCTGCCTACTTGTGATCTCTCTCTCTGTCAAATAAATAAAATAAAATTAAATTAAATTAAATTAAATTAAATTAAATTTAAAAACAAACGAAAAAAAATCAGATCAATCTAATTTACCAAAGCAACAGATTTGGAATCTTCAAAATTTCAATGTTTCAATGTGACGATACTGTGGTTACACGGGAGAACTTCCTATTTCTTCAGAGATACACGCTCCAATGGGCAGAGATAAAGTGTTGTAATGTATGCAACTCACTTTTAAGTTATTTATTTACTTATTTTAAAAAATATTTTACTTATTTATTTGACAGAGAGAGAGATCACAAGTAGACAGAGAGGCAGGCAGAGAGAGAGAGAGAGGGGGAAGCAGGCTCCCCGCTGAGCAGAGAGCCCGATGTGGGGCTCGATCCCAGGACCCTGAGATTGTGACCTGAGCTGAAGGCAGAGGCTTTAACCCACTGAGCCACCCAGGCACCCCACTTGTAAGTAATTTATGGGGGAAAAAGTGTATGTCTGTGTGTGTGTGTGTGCCCATGTGCACAGACACAGTAAAAGCAAATTAATCTAGATGAAGGGTATATGGAATGTTCACTGTAAGATTTTTGCAATTTTTCTACTTATCTGATACTTTTCAAAATGATTTGGGAGAAAAAAATCAAATAAAACATGTAAACCATTTGGCACCCAGTAGATGCTACGATAATTCACATCATGGCTTCACCTAACTCAACAGATGGAAGGAAGGCTCCTTCCTATGTGCCTGAAGGTAAAATGAGTCGTAGCAAAGTAAATGCCACCAGCCAGTCCTGCCTTCATGAAGCTTATACTTTTGATCAGAAGGCAAGACAAAAATAGGAAACAGCTGGAGATGCTTTTGGTTTTGGTTCCAGAAAATCTACCTAGGGCCATCTGCAACTTTTTTTTAAACTAGGTAACTAAAAAAAAATTTTTTTTTTACTTAACCTCATTAAGAATTATTTCCTCATTTATATGGGAAAAAAATGGAACTAAAATCTACCACCTAAGTTTGAGATTACAAAACAGCATACATAATACACCTTTGGAAAATATCTTTTATTAAAGACTCACATGAAAAGAAACTAGTCTTCCAGAATAAAAGTGGGGAAGAAGGAAGGCTCCTGATGGTTTCATCTTTATTTACCAGAAAACCCAGCACAGAATCTCCCATTTAGTTTATGTTTACAAATATTGAAGAAGTAATAATAAGACAGTAGGAGACAGAATGCCTTCAAGTCTTTTGGAGTACAAATGTCAATGGAATTAAAGGAAAGAATGACACAAGGTGGCCCAGTCAGACACAGCAGCACCTTAACAACAGCAGAAATTTATATACGTATAAATTTGCCAAAGTCCTGTCATACACATTATCTCATCTTAGTCTCACAATAACCCCATTTTTTAGAAGAAGAAACTGAGACTTGAAAAGATAAATTTCCACACAAAACGCAGAGCTCAAATTTATGTTTGCTCTCCACCCAGCCCCATAAGAATAGAAGTAATTCATAGATTGTGATTCTCACAGTCTTTTCCCTCAGGGTCTCTGCTGAGGCACAGAGGTCCCTGATGGCCGCTCCTAAATTCATACCTTTTCTACAGAAAAATGCCAAAAATCTGCCCTGGAACTCCTTCTACCAATATGCAGAAAGATGAACAATCAGGCCTTTTACCCACTTGGTTCAGATATTTAAAAAGTGGAGCTTAAATTCCGCTTTCTAATGTGGTGATGTGACTAAGATGGCAGAGGAAGTGAGCAGAAGGGGTTATTTTTATCCCAAGGTTGATAGTGTCCACACTGTAGTGAAGCTAACCATAACTCAAAAATAAAAATTTCTGCAGAATTTTCTGGGGGAAAACTCTTGGCTGCTTTATTGTTTCAGTTCACCTTTTAAATATCATGCTGTGGGGTGCCTGGGTGGCTCAGTGGGTTAAAGCCTCTGCCTTCAGCTCAGGTCATGATCTCAGGGTCCTGGAATCAAGCCCCACATCGGGCTCTCTCCTCAGCAGGGAGCCTGCTTCCACCTTTCTCTCTGCCTGCCTCTCTGCCTGCCTCTCTGCCTACCTGTGATCTCTCTCTCTGTCAAATAAATAAATAAAATCTTTAAAAAAATATATCATGCTGTGTTGTAGGCAGAAATTATGTATTTTATTTCTTTCTTCCAGAGGTTTCCATATTATTTACATACTAACCTTATTATAGCCTTCACAAAAACCAGCAGGAACTGTGATTCCATTTTTTGCCCACTTTCTGTTCACCCATCACAATTTCCTTCCTTTAGTAAGAGTTTAGCTCAAGTGGTTAATGGACTTGGCAAAGGTATGTAGAAATGGCAGTGTCAGAGACTGTTCATAAGATTTTAAATCAGGGGGCAATTAAAGAGAAACCGTTCATGTCCTCTGACCCAGCATTTCTACCCCCAGAAATGTATCCTACAGAAATAGTCCCACAAGTTCATCATAAAAGGATGCACTCTCAAATGCTCACTGCAGTGGTGCCTAACAGCCATGAAAACAGCTAAGTTAAAGTGACATGCAAATATGTGGGACAATTGCTCAAAATATATTAAAAGACAGCAAGCAGAATTATATATAATAACATCATTAGTATATGTATGGGGGGAAAAATGACAGAGGAACATACATCAAAATCTCAAAAGTGATTATCTTTGTGAGGTTGAATTTAAGAGGAATTTCCACTATCCAGTTCATTGTGTATTTCTATAATAAATTTTGATTAATCTTATGTCTAGACTCAAAAAAATTTTAAGATAAATATTTATGTGCCTCTTATCATCCTTTCCTCTTCACTTTGGAAGCAGCTAGCGCTCCACTTGTATTACTACCTCTAGTAATATGAAAGGTAGAGTATCAGCCGTAGAAGTTTGCATTCTTATAGAATGACATGATAGCGTTTAGACAGGACACTTTTTAAAAAAGATTGATTTTTTTTGATGGGCAGCAAAATAAGGTTTATTAAGTGATAGCAAAGTGATAGTACAATGCTCCCAAGGAGGGAAGGGACCCAAAGGGATTGCCCAATTCATTTATTTGAGAGAGAATGCAAGTGTCTCCACACTGAGTGTGGAGCCCAATGCAGGGATCGATCTCAGGACCCCAAGATCATGACCTAAGCTGAAATCAAGAGTCAAGAGCTTAAGCAACTGAGCCACAAAGGCACCCCTAGAAAGGACATTTAAAAATCACTTACAACATTCCCAGTGATTGGTATTATAGCTTGTAGGCTGATTAAATTCCTGAGGTGACCAAGAAAATCACTACCTTCTGAAGCAGCTGTTGATGTCTTCTAGCTTTGGTGTGACATTCCTAATGACAACATTCAGGAATGGCAACTGATCTAGACATCAATATCCACAGCATGTCAGGCTAAGCAGATGGAATCATTATCACATCCAAGAAAACTAACATTGTTACTGATTATCTAATATGCAACTCCCATTCAAATTTCCCCATTTGTCCCCAAAATGTCCTTGTAGCTTTTTTTTTTTACGTCCAGAATCTGATCAAGGGTTACATGTGGCATTTGGTTGTCATAGCTCCGGTCTTCTATAATCTAGATCAGTTCCCAATATATTTTGTTTTATTTTGTTTCGTTTGTCTTTCACGACATTGACATTTTCGAAGATCGCAGGCCAGCTGTTTTACAGTATGTCCCACAATCTGGATTCGCCTGATTATTTCCTCATGATTAGATTTAGGTTAAACATTTCTGGCAAGACTTCTGCATTACTGATGTTGTGTACTTCTCATTGCCTCTGGTTGTCTAGTTATACTGTTATCTTTTTCTTTGTGTTACCACTATGGATACTTAAGCAAGGATCAACCAATAAATAAAATATTTAAACCAGGAAATAAATATAATGCTAAAAACAGTTACTATGAGCACCAGCTATACTAGGCATAGTGCCAGACATTTAAAACATATTATCTCATTTAAATCTCATAACAATCTTGCAAAAAAGCTCAAGTTCAAAGAAGTTAAATAACTTGCCCAAAGACACACATATAGTGATAGAAAAACATGTGCATGTGAACTTTCTCTCTCTGTGTCATACACACACACTTTAACATATAATCTCAGGGATCAGGGGCTTCATGAGGATTCTCCAGGGACAAGTGAAGAACTGTCACCTTAGCCACATCTTGAAGAGACCTATCTAGTTTTCAGCGATTAGATTACTATGGAGAACGACCTGAAAATAAATAATCTGTGGTCTATACAAAATTCTTCCATACTTGGAAGTGTTCTTATTTGGAGATGGGCCACATTTCCACCACAGCCAAGAAAATAGGGCATTGGTTCCATTAATTATTCTAACATTCTGGTGTTTTGTTCATTTTTTTTTTTTTTTTTACTATTCTGCAACAAAATGAGAAAAATAAAGATATAGTAGAGAATTTTTCATAAAGCTCAATATATTGTTCATACTTTTAAAAGTATGGTCTCCCTCAACTTTTGTTAGTAAATGTTCTTTATTTTATGAGTTAAAGTGAATGGGTCACTTTTTAAAAATCTATCTCTACTATAGAAAAATAACTATTGTCAACAGCTCAGCCCATTTCACCTTATTTTTTGGAATTTTGCTTACCTATACAATTCAAAAGTGTGAGACCCATTGATTTAGGGAACTCTATATAATTTTAAAATCATTTTTTGAGAAAATAACTTGAATAAAGAAACTAACTTGAGAAACTAACTTTAAATAAAGGAAGTTCAGCCCAAAAAGAAACCAGATCTGAAATATTTCTGAATTTCCCTATAAGTCATCTATGTAACACCTCAAAGGGTACAGGTCTCAGGAATACATTTTAATGGATTTGTTAAAAGCATTTCACCTTTGACACTTACATTATTAAATGCCCTCTTCCAGTGCATTGATATTTCCTTTGAATGGACCCTCAATGACTTAAGTTAATATACTCACTCAACAAACATTCGGAGTCCCTAATCTTTTTTTTCAAGATTTTATTTATTTATTTTTCAGAGAGAAAGAGAGTGCACACTCAGGGAGAGCAGCAGGCAGAGGGGAGAAACAGGCTCTCCAATGAGAAGGGAGCCCAATATGGAACTTGATCCCGGGACCCTGGGATCATGACCTGAGCAGAAGGCAGATGCTTAACTGACTGATTCACCCAGGCGCCCCATACTCCATATAAGTTGTATAAGATGACTATGGGGAACTTCAAACCCATGGCTAAAAGTCCCTCCTTCTGGAACAAAAAATCTGGTCTCTCTCCAGTGTTCTCTTTTTCTGAAAGTGGCATTCCCAGTTGCTCAAGGAAAAACTCAAGTCATCTTTACTCCCCCTTCTCCCTATCCCCATGTCCAATCAATCAGTAATCTTATCAATTACATTCTTCAAGTTTAGCATCTCTCTAATCTCTTTCCTTCTCTCCAAGCCCTCTGCCACCACCCTAGATCCAAGCCACCGTTATTCTTCACATAGACTACAAGAATCACTTGCTACTTGTCCTCCACACATTGACTTTGGCCAATTCTCTCCTCCAATTTCTTCTTCACTTAACAGCCAAGATGATGTTTTTATATCATTCTACATATATAATTCACCTAGGTATTCAAAGCCCTTTATTAGGTTCCTATTACTCTTAGGATAAAGACCAAAATTCACATGAGGCTCAGAAAACTGCCCACTCTCTAGACTCTGCTCACCTCTCCAGCCTTTTTAGGTCTCTCTCCTCTTGCTCTCCTCCCATATACCGACTGAACTCCCATATACTGACTGACCTCATTTGTACTTTGAACATGCAGTTTCCCTTGTCAGAAATCCTTTGCCTCCCTGTAAGCACCTGTCATTGCCAACCTAAATTACTTCCAGTCACTCTTCAAGTTGAAGAGTCACCTCCTACAGGAAACCTTCCCTGATTTCCCTAGACAAGGTGAAAGCACCAGTGAGGCATTCCTATTCCCCCGTATAGACCTCCCGTTTTGGCAGTAACACTCATCACACTGTGATTACTTGTCCAATGATTGTCTCCCTATTAGACTAGAAACTCCATGAGGGCTGGGGAAGCTTCTCTTTCTTTCTCCTTTTTTTCCCTAAGATTTTATTTATTTATTTAGAAAGAGAGAGAGTACACATGTGCATGAACAAGCAGGGGGAGAGACAGAGGGTAAGGGAGAAAGGATATCAAGCAGGCTCCACACTAAAGGCAGAGCCCGATGTGGGGATTCATCTCACAACCCTGAAATCATGACCTGAGCCAACATCAAGAGTCAGACATTTAACCGACTGAGCCACCCAGTCACCCTGGGAAGCTTCTCTTCCCACCGATGTATCCATAGTTCTTAAAACACAGTAGCTGCTCAATTAATATTTGTCATCAGGTTCATGGGCTGGGGGCACACTGTAGCAGGGTATGCCATGAGGCCAATTAAACCAAGGGGCAGGGATCATGATCCATTTGCAAATATATAAACAGAGACAGAAAAGAAATGCATAGTTATTCAAAATCACAGACATAGTGATGGGGTCAAACTCATCATTCAGCTCATTTGTCCCCCCAAAACACTAAACAGTGTGGGTAGGAGACGGAGCATCTTAGAATAAGAAAATTGGGAATGAGAAGGTGGTGAGAGAGGGGTCTAGAAGACAACTTCTGAATCTGCCTGTCACTCTGGATGCCTCCATACTGACAACAGTTAGACTCTCTATGCCTGGAAAAGCATTAATGTTAAACATAACCACCACCACACCTTTTTTCTTAAGAGAACAAATAAAAAAATGTTTTTTTCATCCACAAAGAATACACTGCAGGAGGGAACACTGTTGCCATTCCAAGAGTCTGCAAAAAAAAAAAACACAAAAAACAAAAAACAACAACAAAAAACAAATGGGCAGTTAGGCTACCTGGATTGCTCCTCAGCAATCAACAGAAAAGATGGCCTTTCCGCCACTTACCAGAACAGAAATCAGGGAGGGAAAAAGTATTAAATGAGGAAGAAGCCCTTCGAAGTCTTCTTTTTCTTTAGGAATTAAGAGAACATTTCATGTAGGGGCGCCTGGGTGGCTCAGTGGGTTAAAGCCTCTGCCTTCAGCTCAGGTCATGATCTCAGGGTCCTAGGATTGAGCCCCGCATCAAGCCCCACATCGGGCTCTCTGCTCAGTAGGGAGCCAGCTTCTCTTTCTCCCTCTGCCTGCCTTTCTGCCTGCTTGTGATCTCTCTCCTCTCTGTCATATAAATAAATAAAATCTTAAAAAAAAAGAACATTTCATGTAAAGCACTTGCTTTTTTTAAGTTTTATGTATTTAAGTAATCCCTATACACCCGACCTGGGGCTCAAACTCACAACCTCAACATCAATAGTCACATGCTCTTTCTTCTTTTTTTTTTTTTTTAAAGGTTTTTTTATTTATTTATTAGAGAGCGAGAGACTGAGAATGAGAGGGGAGAAGGTCAGAGGGAGAAGCAGACTTCCCGCAGAGCCGGGAGTCCGATATGGGACTCGATCCCGGGACTCCGGGATCATGACCTGAGCCGAAGGCAGTTGCCCAACCAACTGAGCCACCCAGGTGCCCACATGCTCTTTCTTCTAAGCCAGCTAGGTGCCCCTCATAGAAAGCATTTTAAAATCTTGCTAATGCACTGGCAGTTCTTAATACAGGTACAAATGAAAACTACAGTGACATAGGCTCAACTGCAACACTGCACTGTCCACAAGCCACTGAGGCCAGATTATGTCTGTTACAGAAGTCACAAAGCAGGCCAAAGGATCAGGCTCGTTGCTGCTCATCCTGCCTAGCACTCACTGAAAGAAAAAGAAAAGTCAAAGCTTCTAAGAGGACTCTCTGGAATACACTCACTCACACAGTCTACCTTTACCCTGGAGTTTCTGGGTGAGGTAGAGAAGGGGTGGGGAAGGTATTCAGAGACTGGAAAAACACTTAGAGAGACTTAACATATTGGTGAAAAGAGGGAACTTTTGAAACGCAGAGGAAAAGTGAGAATTGTAAATGGAGAAACGGAAAGAAACCGAAAGAACTTCAAGAGACATAGAGGCGTGGGGCAAGGAAGGTACCGGCAAAAAGGGTAAGGTGCCCAGGAGAATTGACAGCAAGCATCAGAGAAGTAGAAAGAAGCAAAGCCAGGCAGTCTTTTCCCAAATCCCAAAGCTGCTCATTGCATCTCAATAAATCACTCTACTACAAAGCCCACACAATGGACCATCCTTTGCATTCAGTAACAAGCAGCATTTAACGAAGCATCACCCAGCTGCAACTTTGGAGACCTAAGGGTCTGAATTGAAAAGGAAGAAAATGTTTTCAGCAGCAGAAGCCAACCAGGAATGACTTTCACCCAATGCCTGAGCTGGCTATAAAAAGGTTTGGCGTTTCAGAGTTAAGCATAAAATGCTTTGGCATTTCTCCTTCTTTTGACATTCCAGGAGGGGGTGTGGTTGACCCCAAGTCCATTCATTTCCAAGGTTGTAGATCTCTCCGCTAAGACTGGCCCCATCTGTTCTGGAGTTAGCCAGCTGTTTATCCCAAAGTAACATTTATTGCACTAATCATCCTAATAACTCTTACAAGAGCCAAAATCATACAAGCCAGAATGCTTTCCGTCCTATTAAAGGTGTCAGTTCGCTTAAAAACAAAACCTCAAAAAACAAATCAAAGCCGCCCCACTTCTATGCTCCTTGGTTTCCCTGGCCAGGATCACTCTTCCTTTCAGAAGATACCTTTTGGGTACCTTTCAGTAATGGCAAACGAAGGTTAACAGTGCTTCTAACTTTCCCTTTCCCTAATGCGTTAAAATGAACCAGGGTTTCCCTAAAGATCCCTTCTCCAAACCGTTAGTTGTGACTGGTGTCTGTGTCTCACGAAAAGGCAGC
Source organism: Nasua narica (assembly GCA_028533885.1). Taxonomy (NCBI): domain Eukaryota; kingdom Metazoa; phylum Chordata; class Mammalia; order Carnivora; family Procyonidae; genus Nasua; species Nasua narica. Next base: position 53,031,200 of record CM052815.1, read on the forward strand.
TCATTATGGTACCATTGTCAGTGGCAAGGAGCCTACTGCAACATCATTTAAAACACTCACACGAGCACAAATCTGTCGGCTCCACTTCCAAACAATCCTGCAGTGGGAAGAAGAAAAACACCTAACAAAAATGCTGCTTCCAGCAGCCTAAGAGAAGCTTCCTCAGACACGTGAAATGTTTCTGACTGGCAGGGAGTGCACCATTAAAGGACACTGTCACCTCAAATCAGCAGAAAAGGCGAGACAAATGACACAGACACACACACATAAAATGAGCTCCACAAAACTTAACCTACTCAGAAGCACGCTCATCTTAAAAATAAATAGCGTGTGCTCGCCCAAGCAACACAGAAATGTTCTAAAGTAGTGCAACCACATTAAATCACTGTCTCCATTTCTCCCCACGCATCACCCTTTCCCACTCAAACCTCAGCACTCGGGGCCATATGTGACAGGACTGCAGTCCCCCACCTCTGCCTTCTGATTTTACAAGAGCACTTCCCAACATCTTTCCCAGCCCAGCCCCCCTCTCCAATCCTCAATAAGGTTGAGGAGAGTTGCGACTAGGGAATTGGCAAGAATCGGTCCTCCGGCGGGGGAAGGTTGCTAGAGTTGTTCTTTGCAGTGACCCAAATTGCACAGACCTTTTCACTTAGCAGCACTTGCGAACACCTCTCCAGTCCTCCCGCCCCCATCTTCCCAAAAGAAAGCCTTGAGAATTAAGCGGGAGGAATAACTTGGTAGAACCATTTGAATAAATCACTTCAACTCACCTGGTTTGGGATATTTCTCCCCACCCCAGGCATAAACAGAAATGATGTGCGAATGAGTCACGCAGGCAAGGGAACGTGTTGCGATGTCCTAAGTCCAAGGACTGGAGTCAGTCCCTGCCCTGGTGCTGCTGTTACTCTTAGCTCAGCTGGAGCAAGCGGCAATCGCAAGCCCAGCAGCAGCAGGGGGGGGTGGATAGACCGTAGCACAATGAATGCAGTGGGGTTTTTGCAATGACATCATCCCTCTGTCCGAAAGGCCCCAATAGCCATGCTCAGGAGCGGTGCATTCTGGGAATCGTAGTCTTCTAAAGGCCTGGCGGGACACCGAGGCTATCGCGGAAACTACAATGCCCAAAATGCGCCAAGGTCGGACGCACCCAGAGTGGGCCAAAGGAGCGAAGGGGTCTCGGCCGCCATATTAGGAGTGCCGGGAACTGTCCGCGGAGTCTGGCTGAGGTTTTAGGCAGCGCCCGAGCCGAATGGTGGTGCGGTGGGGACGGTGAGGTGGAGGATAAACCGGTTGGAGAGCCTAGGGTCCAAACCTGCGGACTCGGGAGTGGACGCGGCAACTGGGGACAGATTGTAGGGTGGATCCGGCTGGAGGCAGTTTCAAGAGGCCCACTGGGCCTCGGCCTTAAGGTCCAGCGGGTTGTATAGGCACCCTATTCCGTCCTGGTCCTTTTCTTATTAAGGGATTGAGGGAGTCAATTTACTTCTGGGTCCAGAGCATCACTTAGGCCGGCCAATAGGACCCTCGGAGCGGTTGGCGTCTTTCTTGGGCTGCGGGGACCCCGGACGGTGACCTTTCTCACTTCGGTCGGAAAAGCCAGCTTCCACCCACGGAGTTGGGTTATTCCTCCCGATTTTTTATCTATTTGTTACTTATATTCCAACCTTCCTTGCTCCTCCGCAAGGTTCGTACCCTCACTGGTTTTTCATACAGGAATGTTGCCAGAAGGGTCCAAAGAAATCGATGTTGACTCAAGTAGCCAAGCTGTGGAAAGGGACGGTGCTTTGGCGCCCCAGTTAAGAAAAGACTAAGAGAGGTCTAAAGGAGTAACACCCGGTTTAAAATGCCAGGGATATTATTGATGATAGCCCTATTGAGAGCTGGCGGCCGGTTTCGAAGTAACGTGGATTCTTGGATAAACTTATGCTTGTATGCTAAAATATTGAGAAGACAGGATGTTCATTAGCATGGATCACCAACTTACTTTAAAAATACAGTTAGCGTTAATTTGTGGAACTCTATATATACGATTACCTTAAGGACTAAATTTTTTTAACTAACTGAAACCAAAGTCACTGGTCTTTAAGTTACCTTGCACAGTATCTCAAATGTACTGTATTTTTTTTTCCAGTTGTGTTACTAAAACAATGCTGTGTATTTGTTCTTTTTCAGAGTCTGTCTACACTATGAAAGATGGAAAATTTCTTCTGAAGGTGTCTGAAGGGTTAAAAATACTATATATTTTATGTTTCTCTCCTGCATAGTTATTCTGAAAACAAAATTATTAACTTGTTACTTTGGGACATTAAGGATATGCCTTTCATCTCTCTGTTAGTAGTTAATAATATTACAGCTGTTGGTTAGATTCTTCTATCTGGAAAAGCTAAGCAGAGTGATTAAAAATAATAAAACATGGTAGAAACAGTCTTTCAGATGTATACAGATGATAACTATAAAAACATAGAAGAATCATTTTCTGTCATGTTTCTGGGAACAAGTCACAAGGCTTTTATTTCGTGTCTAACAAGGGTAATATATGTGTTGGTCTCATTTATCTATGCAGTACAACAATAGGAAAGGCTCATACAAATATTTCTGTTATTGAGAAACAGCTTTTCAAGTAATTGTGGTAAGTATAGGAAAGGGAACAAAATGTTTGCTGTTTCCTTTCAGACCTTCAGTATAACTGTAGAGGTGTTTTACATTTAACAGAGAAAACAGTGGACAGCTTTGCATTTAGAATTAGTTTCAAACTCTTAAATTACTTTTAGGGATTGGCGGTTCACTGGTATGTCTTCTTTTACAAACCTATAGTGAATCTTGTTCATGGTATAAAATATTTCTTTATATAAGCAATAACCTCCATCTGAGTTACCATGGAAGACAGATTTTCAGGGGTGGGGGAGATTGCTTAGAAATCTTGTGGGTGAGAAACTAGACCTATATAATGCAGTGATTTCTATAATTTATAATTTGTCATATGTTTGGGTAGTTTGTAATTTTTCCAGTAGACATCTAACTGTAATGAAATGAAATATCTCATATCTATTTTAAAAACTCAGTGGGACGCCTGGGTGGCGCAGTTGGTTGGGCAACTGCCTTTGGCTCAGGTCATGATCCCGGCGTCTTGGGATCGAGTCCCGCATTGGGCTCCTTGCTCCGCAGGGAGCCTGCTCCTCTCTCTGCTTCTGCCTGCCTCTCTGCCTGCTTGTGTTCTCTCTCTGTTAAATGAATAAATAAAAATCTTTAATAAAAAAAAAATTAAAAAAAAATCTTTAAAAAAAAAAAAAACTCAGTGATTTAACCTTTAACTTTTAGGGCAAAAATTCTGCATTCTTCCTTAGAAATTTCATTTACAAAGTTAATATTTGAAAAAAAAAGACAACAAAGTTAATATTTGAGGACTTGGTGACACCAGCTTCTGAAAGAATAACCTCAGTGTCCCAGAGAAAACACTGGGTTAGGAAAATTGAAAAGTGGGGTTAAGAATGCCTTTGGTAGATAAAACAACTTACATTCTTTTCATCTCAGAAAAGAATTAGGGTGTTGATTTGTATTATAATTATAGGTAGCTCATTAAAGAGTATTGAGTCATTTGCTCTTATGGCAAGAGTTTTTTCAACAGTGTTAAGTGTCAGGATCACCTATAGAACCCTAAAAATACATAACTATCTTTCACTCATCCCTGTTGAATTATTCTGCCAGGTTGGAACCACTTATTCTCTATTTTTAAAACTGAGTGAGTGTACAGGGATAGGGTACAGTTGTCCTCTACATCCTGTATTTGTGTTTATTGTGGTGCATTACACTAGTAATAACAAAAGTTTAGGAAAAGATTTTAGTTTTATTACTATTTGTACCCATAAATGAATTCTGAATATGTGTAGATGAGGAAATGATCTGGAGATCAGTTTGTACATAGGTAAGGAGGTGGGTGGGGGAGATTTCAGTTTAGCCTTATGAGTACTGTGATATCCTGACTTACCTAGATAGTTCTTAGACTGAAAGTTTAGCATAATACCAAGAAAGTAGTGATAAGAGACACAAAGTAAGAGCTCATGCTATCACAAGACTATGGTAAAGCTATTCAGATATTTAAAAGAATCAAGTATCTAGAAAGAGGCAATAAGATACTAGGATTTTCTGAAAATAATTTTTCTCTTTTTTTTCAATAACTCCCTTCCTTACCCTGAATCCTAAATTTTAAAAATTATTTATATTATCTTAGTATTCTTGATATTTGGGTAAATGATATACAATAGAGTGTCTTTTTAGCTCTAAATCCTTTAATTCAGTACTGAAATTTGTCTGAGATCTTTGCATTGAAAATCCTTTAATGTTATGTCATGTATGCCTGCTAAAGAAGAAATACAAGATCCAAGAGGACAAGCATTTGAAATGATGAAAGCAGCGCTAGGATTCAAGCATTTAATGGGTCCATCCTTAGAGGAGGGGAATCCTCTTGGATATGGAATATGAAGACTAACTTTAGTATTTTGAGGAAAGTTGGCCTGGATTCTGCTGCTTCAGTTTGAAATCTAAAGTGGCTTGCTCATTATCTTAGCCCTTAGTAACATTCTAAGCCTCATTGATAATAGCAGCCTCTGTAAGGATATTGGTAAAGATTAAACAAAATAATCTATGTAAAGCACTTAGCAAAGGACTTTGGAACATGTAAATTGTGGATTTTTTTAAGTTTTTTTTTTTTTAACAGTTGTGTAAGCTCCTTCTTTATTGACTGTTTTTAAAAATTAGCCACAGAGTAGTTGGAGCCCCAAGGACAGGCATTAATACATTCTTGCAACAATTTGTTAAGTCAAATTTGTGTGACCAAGTTCCTAGCAAAATACAGTTCCATTTCTTCCTTTCCTATGGTGTTACAGGGCAATGATCTTTCACCCCATACTACTAAAAGGAATGTAAAATGCCTGTTACTGAGTTATGTTTCTTTTTTTTTTTTTTTAAGATTTTATTTATTTATTTGAGAGACAGAGAACGTGAGAAAGAGCATGAGAGGAGAGGTTAGAGGAAGAAGCAGACTCCCCGTGGAGCTGGGAGCCTGATATGGGACTCGATCCTGGAACTCAAGGATCATGACCTGAGCCGAAGGCAGTTGCTCAACCAACTGAGCCACCCAGGCACCCCTGAGTTATGTTTCTAAGAGATCATAGTTGTGCCTAAGTGACTAAAGTTAAAAAAAATTACATAGTAACAATTTTAGTTTGTATACCTATGTAGCTTGAAGAAGCCCCAGGTTGATTATGAAAATCAGGTTCTGTTTTCATTGAGAATCACTGTATCGTATTCCCTTAAAATGATGTGCTAAAATTATGAAAAATGTTAAAATTGTTTCATATCTTATTAAAGTTCTAAAGTAATGCTTTTTATATTCCAAGCTATGAAATTTGAGAGAACAGCTCTATTGTCTGCCTTTCTGTATCTCTTTTCCAAAATAGAATTTTCTTACCTCTGAGAAATGAAATGTCAGTAACCCAAAGGTGATATAGACCCCGTAGTTACATTAAAAATTACTCTAACCTGATCAGAGTTGAGACAAGCAAACTTAAAGGGGAAAAAAGCATTTTACCAAAAGGTATCTTTTCAGACTCATCTTAGAATAAGTTAATGTTTTCTAGGTTACATTCTTAGTAGTGAACACAAATAAGCAGGATATGCAGAGTTTAGCAGTTGGACTTTCTCTAGCGTAGATCTTAACTCATTCTGGAAATTTTAATATTTCATGTTTTATTTTTATTTATTTATTTTTAAGATTTTATTTATTTGACAGAGCAGGAAGCAGGCTTCCCGCTGAGCAGAGAGCCCGGTGCAGGGCTTGATCCCAGGACCCTGAGATCATGACTTGAGCGAAGGCAGAGGCTTTAACTCACTAAGCCACCCAGGCGCCCCAATATTTCATATTTTAAGCACTTTGACTTAATATTCAGAAAACTAAAATGTGTGTTTTCTAGTCTTACTTAGTTGACCCATTGTGTTTGTAACAAATTGGCATAATCTTAGCTGCTGGATTTTATAGGCCACTGAAAGTAAATGCAGTAAATATCCCTGGGTCGGTATCTAAAATCCAAATGTCCATAGTTAATGATTAATCCGAAAAGCCAGTCCTGTTTATCCTATGAATCTATTTTTCAGGTTTTAATAGGTTTGAGTAATTTTAGCACTAGAAGGTAGTTCTTTGCAAGAGTAAGTATGTGAAGATGAATTTAATCAAATATAAATGTTTGTGAATATAAAGCCTTTTAAGGAACTACAAAGATAGGCAATTGTAAGCAGTTATGCGAGTGGGCACATACTTAAAATTCTTAACTTGGTATGGAGTCTTTTGAGGATGCTGTAGGGATTTGAACTTGCTGTAAAGGTTAATCCTCAGTGAGTTGTATCTTAAAACCTTTTAGGAAGTGTTCATCAGTTACCCTCTTTACACGTAAGTCCTGATTTGATGAATTTAGCACATAGGTGTTTATCAAATTGAGTATCTTGGGAACTTGTTTGAGCTACTTCAGCACCAGAAGATAAAAATTAGCAACCATAGTCTTTGATATAACCTAAGTGACAATTTTTTTAACACTTTTTGAGGAAAAAAAAAAAAAAACCCACAGCTTTCATCCTTCTCTATCCTCTCGCTGTAGACTTTTAGTCATTAGTATGGTATCAAGTGGGATCTTACATTTTCTTAGTAATTGTCCCCATCAAACTGGCTGGTGTTTATTCTCTTAGCTCAATGTCAGGATATTTAGCGCCTCTTTGTGTTTCATAGTATTTCATATACAAGACAAAAATAGCGAAAAGCTTAAATTTTTTAAAGGTTTGACACATGGTGAAATAAAGTGATTGCAGAAGTGATAATGTAAAAGTAAACTGCAAATAACATTGACATACTAGAGCACTTAGATTACAACTGCTATATTGAAACTAAAAAGTATCTTACAGTTAAGTGTAGTAATAAATGACCTTTACCAGTCTCCTGCTATTTCAGTGGAATACATTAGTAACAATAGTTTGGTACATTTACTCTGTTGCAACAATTGTGAATGTGGTGAAAGTTAAGTGTTAATTTTTGGTGATGAATTTTACATTTATTACCTTCTTTTACATTTGACAGACAGTCTCAATGGGAGAATGTTCATTCCGAGTCTGCTTTGTTTACTCTTTGTGTATTTAATGCTGGGCATTATGCTTATTTCAAATTTCAGTCCCATGAGCCATTTTCAATATTCATGTTTGTGTGTCTTTCCAAAATTGTTTGCTTCTTTGTTTCCTGCTTGTCCTAAGATAATTTATGAGCAGTTTTTGTTGCTTTTCATGTTGCTATGTATTCGTCTAAAATTTGCTGGATTTTCTCATTTTCCAGATAAACTCTTCTCTTTCACATTCCTGGGACCTATTTGGCATTTGTTGGAGTTCTGGGTTGCTTATAATGGAAAGTTGAAGAATTGAATACTAAGATGCCAGATTTCAGGAGCTTGGGAGTGAATGAATGGGAATGGGGCAAGAAGTAGGTACTGAATTTAGATAACTTATTTTTATGAATTTTGGCTGTAGAAGAGGCAAGAAATAATGGGAAATAGCAAAAGGGTACGTGGGAATGAAAGAGGGTTTTTACTTAAATCTATTTAGAGGCCAAAATCACACTCTACTTCAGGGCAGTTTGATCATTTCCCAAAGGAATCAGGACTTAGAATTCTGTGATGCCCCAAATTAGGCCAGGGGAAAAGTGGAAGAGCACTGAAATACTTAGGTAATTTTTTTCTTTTTCTTTTTCTTTTTTTTTTTAAAGATTTTATTTATTTAACAGAGAGAGATCACAAGTAGACAGAGGAAGGCAGAGAGAGGGGGAAGCAGGCTCCCTGCTGAGCAGAGCCTGATGCAGGGCTCGATCCTAGGACCCTGAGATCATAACCTGAGCCGAAGGCAGAGGCTTTAACCCACTGAGCCACCCAGGTGCCCCTCTTAGGTAATTATTTCTGTGAACAATCCATACTTTTTGTTTGATCATATTTCCTTTCCATTCTGATCCTGTTCGTATTCCTTCCAGGCTTTCATGGCTGCCTTCTGCTGGAAGAATAGTGCATTTTTATGACCATTCCAGAGAAGCATAGCAGTGACCAAGAGCCTAGGTTTCTTTTGAGAAATTACTGGTCCTAAAAAGGTGATATTTGCCCTTTATACCAATATCACTAATGCCAACCAAACCTGACTGGTATCCTCACAACCGCTATTAGAGAAAACTACTCATTTGACCAGGAGATTAAACTTGAACAAAACTTGTCTGTTCTTGCCTGGCTATGATTACCAAGACACATTACCTGGAGGAGGAGGAGTCTGAGATGGATTCTTTTAATTACTTCTGTGAGAAAAGTATGATTGTAGAAACATACAAAAATGCACAAGAGAAAAGCAACTAATACGGCAATAGAAACCTCAACAAAAAGTGGAAAATCCAGTTCTGACAGTTAAGAACTAAATTTTCCATTGCTGGAATTCGCTGTCATTACCTAACAGTTTAAATGAGCTGCTGTTTCCCTCCAGAGGTGTAACTGGCAAAATAAATTGAAAGACCTCAGCAAAAGAAGGGAATAGCTAAGACAGGTAAGGATTCAGTATAATCAAAAATATCAAAGCAAATTGGCTATTACGAGGTCCTGACACTATCTTAATATGTCCAAATGTGATTTCATTTCGTTTGATGAGAGGCACTAGAAGAAATAACTTGAGGTATTTCTAAGAAAAGACACTTGTGGCTACCAATTGAATTATTGTTACAAATTACATTTTGAACTATAATTCATGGTGCAAGGCTCTGCAACCAACATGACTCCCCAAGTTAGCTAAACTTGATATGTATAAGCTAATAACATATTTCTGACAAATGTAAGCCTATGCAGCACTCTTCTACCATTTCCAACTGAAGGCAGGGAAAGGCATGAGAACAAATGTTTACTGTGTAATTGTTTATTGTCATGGGATCAAAGTTATATCCAGATTCAGAAACCTCTGGTACTCCTGCTTACTACTAAGTTAATGAAAGTAATTATTGTTAATATTAAGTAATTTAATACCTACCTGCTCAGTAGTCTAAGATAAAAGAGGTAGACATTACCGGGCGCCTGGGTGGCTCAGTGGGTTAAAGCCTCTGCCTTTGGCTCGGGTCATGATCTCGGGGTCCTGGGATTGAGCTTCCCATCAGGCTGTCTGCTCAGCAGGAAGCCTGCTGCTTCCTCTCTCTCTCTGCCTGCCTCTCAGCCTACTTGTGATCGCTCTCTCTCTGTCAAATAAATAAATTAAATCTTTAAAAAAAAAAAGAGGTAGACATTACATAGGTTGTTCATTGATGTGCCTGAGTCATCTGGTTTTCAGTAATCTAAGTAGCAACTTGAAATTACATATGGGCCCATTGTAACTTGAGATAACCCTAAGTTTCTGAAATATATTATGGTATATGTCGAATTCACTTAAAATGCACTTAATAGGGCACCTGGGTGGCTCAGTTGGTTAAACATTTGACTTCAGCTTGAGTCATGATCCCAGGGTACTGGGAGTGAGTCCTGAGTTGGGCTCCCTACTCAGCAGGGAGCCTGCTTTTCCCTGTCCTCCCTGCTGGTACTCTCTCTCCCTATCACTGTCTCTCTCAAAGTCATAACCAAAAAACAAAAACAGATGCACTTAATAGTTCACAGGTAACTGAAAAGTAATTTCTTCAGTAGTACTGGCAAGAACATGCTTTAAAATTCTTGTGAACTAGTTGAGGTCTAAGTAGAACTACAGCCTATTTCTCTAAGTAGAACTACAGCCTATTTCTGTATATAAAAATGTATAACGTTTATACCATTATGTGTATGTGCGTGTATGCGTACACATGCATGCACACACATACACACACTACAGCATAGGCTGGGATCAAGTCCTACCTCAGGCTCCCTGCTAGGCAGGGAGTCTGCTTCTCCCTCTACCCCTCTCCACCTGCTCATGACCTCTCACATGCTCTCTCACAAATAAATAAAACCTTAAAAAAAAAAAAAAGATTGACAAGGAAGTATTGTCTAAAAACCATTTTCAGAGTCTGATCTGCCAATACCTGAAGTGACTTCAGGCTTTATGTCCCACTTGAATGTTAATCTAAAATATTCCAAAGACATATCTTGAAATAACTGTGGAGTCAGGCCTGAGTTCTGGATTCTGGTCTGATAATTAGTAACTAAGGTGTCAGTCTAGGCAAATTAACTTTGAATCTGTGTTTTGTTTTGTTTTTAAGATTTTATTTGAAAGCATGAGGGGACAGGGAAATGCAGACTCCCCACTGAGAGAGACCCCCCCCAACTTCGGGGCTGGATCCCAGGACCCCGGGGTTATGACCTGATCCGAAGGCAGACACTTAACCAACTGAGCCACCCAGGTGCTCCCTGAATCTGTTTATGTTTAAAAATCTGGTAGCATTTAGCAACATCAAATACATGGTTTTCTTTGATGTTCTGTGGTATGATGTACAGCTTCCAGCATCAGAATCTGAGATACAAGCAAAACATGCAGATTCTGGTGTCCCACCTAGATAGACTGCTTAAAAATCTGAGGGTGAGATCGGTGATCTGCATTTTTTTTTTATATATTTTAGAACACTGTGGTGCATGTGTGTGGGGTGAGGGGCAGAGGGAGAAGGAGAGTCTTAAGCAGACCCCTGAGATTAAGATCTGGGCTAAAACCATACATATACTCAGTCAATATATCAACTCAACCACATGGACTAGTATTGCTTATTTAAATGTATAATACAGGTTTTTGTTTTAGGGAGATGAACAAATTATATCTTTCATCTGAAGCATTTGATTAAAAAAAATTTTAATTTTTTAAAAAAATTTAAGCCCTAAGACTAAATTTAAGTCTCTATTGTAGACATCCAAAGTATCAATATTGGGAGGCACAGTTTCAATCCTAAATCTGTTTCTTTAATTCTGTAAGTATGTATTAATTATCAAGTTAAATGCCTTAGAGATACAATGACTATGACCCTCTACACATTAGAGTCTTAATGTGTTTAGTGTCATGGACCCCTTTGTCCATCTAATTAAGTCCATGGGTCACTCTTCCCAAAAAAAGTGTTTTAAGTGTATAAAGTACACTATATTGGGTTACAAAGGAAGCCAGTGATAAAGAAATAATCACCCAAAATTTTTATATCGAAATATCTATGCTTTATTAACTCATTAACAAGAACTAGCAGTAGCTCTAATCTGCAATTTCAACAGTGGTGAGCATAAATGATATTTCAAGTTGTTTGCAAGAATTATATGAAAATATAGCTCAACTGTGAACTATAAAAAATTTTATTTTACTGCTAGCACTACTATGATCTGTTGCCTATGTTCAAATTTTATTAGAAGTTATTGAAAATAGAGATGCAGTTTTTCCCCATCTAAATTCGTGGACTCACTAAATTCTATTAAGAACCCTGGTTAAACTGTTTAATAATAGGAACTTTTTTATGTATCCAGGGCCTAAATAAGATCTGTGTAGGCACTGAAAAACTTGGGATGGCTTACCTCATATAATTTAAAATCAAAATATGTACACCATGAAGTAGATTTAAGGAAGTTCTGTTTCTCCTGGTAAAGACTCTCATGCTTTTTAGAAAGTACTAAGTTATTTAAGTAAACAGTAAAATGAATGATCTTTTCCATAAGGAGTTCACAATTTTAGAGAACATTAAGGTACAAGTGTGGAATACTGTAATAAGGACCAAATAAATGATCATTCCTCTATAAATGAACAACTTGGAGGGGTTGTAACCCAAGTGATAGCACTTGTAGATAAATTGAGTAGGGCTGCTATACTCAAGTGATCCTAACTAGTATGTAAGCTCCATGAGGGTAGGATTTTTATCTATTTTGTTCATTGTATCTTATGTATTCCAAAAATGCTACACTCAACTAATCTGCTCACCTGATCAGCCTCAGATCTGTGTACCTCCATTTGTCTCGGTGCTGCTGAAGCATTTTAGCATTAACCTACCACAAACTAGAAATTAAAAATAGCTCTTCTTCCTTAGACATTCAGTAAGTGAATAAAGAGGGATATTTTATTTTCTCAGCAGAAAGCTAATAAATGCTGTCATAAGTATAAGTTTACCTACCATTTTCATTCAGCAGTCCGTGAGGATAGGAATTGCCATTTTAAAATTAAGACACTGCCCAGAGTCATTCATTAACTAGTAGAGGAATTGGAAAACAATATGCAGTTTCCCAGACCTAAGTATCTTATCTCCTACTTGGCCAAGACACAAACATGGTCTTTCCCTCACATTTCACAAAGAGGTAAAATCACGTGAAACAGACTGGGTAGCAAAACAAGTCCATAGCTATTTAAGCACATCTTTAAAAGTTCTTACTTAGAAATACATATTTTAAACATTAAATACAGATCTAGTCTGTGCTGAAGTCATTTTCTCTGCTTGTGTTTACAACGTACTCGTTATCTTTTCATCTCTTATATTATACCCTCCCAGAAAAGCATGTGAACCTTTCAGGGGTTTGTGTTGGTAATTTACAGCTAGTGGAGTTTTTCAAATTCCCATTCTTCCCACCTACCATGGATGGGTATGTTTTCACATAGCTTGTTTAGAAGGCAGTAAAGCAGTTTAGACAAAAGCATCATTGTTTAGCTTAAGAAAAAATGAAAGTGAAAAGTGATTCCAAACTCCTTTTGAGTCACACAGGGAAAACCAGACCAATATCTAAATTAGCACGTGATACAGAGGCAGCCATGTTGGTCAATCCATAACTTGAAGAAGTTAAACAGGACTTAATATTATAGATGAAGAAAGTGAAGAGCTGGGAAATAAAACCTGGCCTGACCTGTACTAATATGAAGCCATTTATAGGTTTTACCAATGTTACTAGGAGTGAACATTCATTGACTTCACTGCAGGAATACTGATCACAGTGTGCTGCCCTGGCCCCCGCTGGGGACGTTTCATAACATGAAGTGTATGGACCTTATTGCCATTCTATTTTATTTATTTTATTTAAAAGATTATATTTATTTATTTATTTGACAGATCACAAATAAGGAGAGGGAGAAACAGGCTCCCCACTGAGCAGAGAGCCTGATGTGTAGCTCGATCCCAAGACCCTGGGATCATGACCTGAGCTGAAGGCAGACGCTTAACCGACAGCCACCCAGGTGCCCTCAAGCATTCTTTTAACTTGTAGTTCTTGTGCAGGTCATGTGATAGTTTTATATCTTAAAAATAATTATTTCTATATCTTGAAAATTATAATAAATAACTATAGTTTATTGAGTTGGAAAAGGTAGAACCAGTGACTAACTGTAGGCCAATGGGGGATTAGAAAATCACCTTTAATATTCACAGTGCTCCTTCAAAGCTGATTACACTATCTAGTAAGCAGTTTGATTGTATCTTCTAAGTCTCCTTCCCTTTTATTTTTTTATTTTTTAGCAACTTCAACAACCTTAGTTTCTTTCATGCAAATAAGCATTATCTCCTTTCCTTTTAGCACAGAGCTGCAAAATGACTAGTTCATAAACCAGCTCATAACCAGTCAGTTGTTATTGCTGTCAGTAGGTAACATGCTATTCTGCCTGGAACCTACACAGTTGGCATGCAATAATTGTTTAATGGATAAGTAAAAAAAAAAAAATTTAAGATTTTATTTATTTATTTATTTGACAGAGAGAGATCACAGGTAGGCAGAGAGGCAGGCAGAAAGAGGGAGAAGCAGGCTCCCCACCAAGCAGAGAGCCCGATGCAGGGCTCGATCCCTGGACCCTGAGATCATGACTTGAGCTGAAGGCAGAGTCTTAACCCACTGAGCCACCCAGTCGCCCCTCCTACTTATATTTTTGTAGTAACTGTATTGAGGGTACATGACCACTGAATTGTATGTTTTTTTGAGAACAGGAGCTATACCATGTTTATTTTTACATTTCTTTGCTTAAAATGGGACTTTTATCTCTTCAGCAAATATTCACTGAGTATCCACTAGGTGTCAGATATACTAGGTAGATTCTAGGGACATCAAGATAACAGTACAGACATGCTTTTGGGAATCTGTCTTGTGGGGGAGAGGTGGAAAAAGATATTTGTAAGCCAAAAAACGAAACAAAACAAAAACCCTGCAGTGTAATACGATGTTATAGTGGAAGAGGCTATTTCCTTATCTAAGAGGACTAAAAAATCATTTCCAAAAATGTCTCCCCAATAAGCTTGCCTCAGTGACTAAATTTCTGCCATTATTGCATTGTGATTGCCTCTGGGCAGGAGAACTAAGGGGCATCAATGGCTGTGGAATTAATTTTTCCCTCTTTTTAAAATCTTTTTGTTGGGGCACCTGGGTGGCTCATTGGGTTAAAGCCTCTGCCTTCAGCTCAGGTCATGGTCTCAGGGTCCTGGGATCGAGCTCTGCATCGGGCTCTCTGCTCAGCAGAGAGCCTGCTTCTCCCTCTCTCTGCCTGCCTCTCTGCCTACTTCTGATCTCTCTCTCTCTCTCTCTTAAATAAATAAAATCTTTTGATAAAACCTTTTTGTTAATTTTACAGACAGTAAGATTCACTTTTTTTGATATATAATTTCATGAGTTTCAACAAATGCATGAAAAGTCCTGTAACCACCACAATCAAGATAGAGAACAGTTCCATCACCTCAAAAAGTTCTTTTGTACTGCCCTTTTTATAATTTTATAATATGTATTTCATAATTTTGGTAGTAACCCTCTGGAGAAATATAGATATCCAAGGAAGGGGTAAAACATTACACAATTGTAAGTCATCTATACTTTAGTTGGTAGATCATGCTGCTGAAAAGAATTAGGACTCAGAAAAGGTAAAGGATGTATGTGATGTGTGTATGTTAGGTTAGAAAGAGGATAGGAGTTGGGGTAGAGGAGGAGATTAGGGCCTGACAGTGGAACAACGTGCATAGAAGGGTAAGGGTAGCATGTTTTGAATAGTATAAGGTCCCTGGGTTCTCAAAGATACAGGGGGCACAAAAGAAGAGATGAGTCCTGAAGAGGGGTGGACTTCATGTAAAGATTGGTCAGTCTCTTGTTACCTAGAACTACTCTCCTGGGATTCTAGAACTGCTTCTGCCAGTAACTCATTCTTGAAAAGTCATTTTCCTTTTCTGGGACTCAATTTCATCATCTATTAAAAAAAAAAAAAGTTGGAATAAGTATATTCTCAAATCTATTTGAGTATTCTCCAACCCTAAGTGGAACTTCTAGTTATGTGTTTCTGAGGGGAGTGATGAGTTTCTGTCCCATTTTAACTGGAGAGGCATATCTGTCGATAACAATAACCAAACTCTAACAAGTATTAAGATCTCTTAAAATGTCATGTAGTTTGATGTCAGAAGCTGCAAAGCAAAGTTAATGCTGATCTCATTTGGGCTCCAGTGATCTAGCTCTCTGGCCCTCAGTGTTCTCATTTGTAGAACGACTAGATATACTTTAAGGTTCCTTGCGGTTCACATTTTATGAAAGTGAAACCTATTAAAACTTAACCAGTGTTATTTGTATTCTTATTTCCTCTGGGTCTGTACCTATTCGGATTTTGCTTTTTTTAAGTTATTAGTCACTACTCATTCAATATTTCTGTGTGCCAGAATTTGTAATGTAGGGTATTTCACCTATGTTATTTAAGAAATTTTACAGTGTTGCTGTCCTTTATAGGTGTACAAGTATGGGCAAATCACACCATGCCTCATACCTCTATCCTGGATAACATATTCCTACAACAAGATCTCATTTCTGTGAATCTTAAAATTAACATTAGAGAGGGGAAGAAGGAAGGAAGATGTGTGTGGCTTTCAATTGGTAATGAAGGGAGAGGAACTGACAATTGAGGACGGACTGTGTGCTAGGTACCTTATATGTGGCTATCTTCTTTAGGTCATTGATAAAAGCAGACAGGAAGGGAGCCTATCTTGGTAACAAAAAGGAAAATTCTTTCATCCCACAAACCACTGGAATTATTTAGAATATAAATTTTTTCACGTCATCCTCCCCTATGGGGGAGGGCACAAACGACATAATGCTTCTACGTAGTGTTTGGCGAATGTTTATGGAATGAATAGATATTTTTCTCCCGTCCTTAAAGTAGTGGTTCTTTGGGTCCATGGACCTCTAAGAATTGTATAAAAGCTATGAACCCACCAAGGATGTCTCCTCTCCCACTACACAAACACAAACACAAAATAAAAAATAGCCAATTCCCTCTCCTTATCCTAAGTACCTCCACGTATATATTTGTGCAAAATCCATAATTTTGGAATGTTTTCTGCCTTTCTGCGATTTATTCCTGTGTCCCAGGTTAAGAATTCAGCTCTAGAAACATCTCTGGATATCTAGGTAGCCTAAGAGCTTAATTCCATTAACTTGGTAATACTTATAGAACTGTCAACCTTTATTGGTCCTTTATAGGTTTGAGAGATCGCACCATGCCTCCTGACTGTTCAGTTTTTTGGTTTTGTTTGTTTGTTTGTTTTTTGGTTTTGTTTGTTTGGTTTGTTTGTTATGAGCAGAAATTTTATCCAACTTGCTCTTTGGTTCATTAATATGTGCTACAACCAAAGAAAGAGCAAAGAAGAGCATTATATTTTTAAGGTTTTTGAAGTAGGAATTGTTTGATTTTACAGATGAAGAAATTAAGGTTTGTCCCAAAGTTTATTTCTGGTTTTCTGAATGGAATGATCCCCCTTCCTCCTTCCTCCTTCTCTCCTTCCTTCTTTCCTAGTTGGAAACCCCCAAAGTATTGTTGGGCCAGTGAAATTTTAGGTCTGTGAAATTTTATCTGGGTGGAGAAAGATGGAGAAAAAAAATGACCTTGTCTCATAATGGAAGACAATGACCTATAAAACAAATACTCTAAGTAATTCCAAATACAGTATGAGAACTCCCCCATAAAGTTGTGAGAATCAAATTGGTTAAAGGAAAACAATGTTGTGTAAACTCTACAGTTTTCTTAACACAAGGCCCTTACCTTGTTATAAAATCCAGGGTCTAGTACAGAGAAATTATTTGGATGCTTATCTAATCTCCAATAACTCCTGTGCTCTTACTTGGCAGCAAGGCAGCATCTCATCCAGGCTTGTGATGGAGGAAAATTGAGTTTATTATTATTATTATATTATTGAAAAAATAGGGAGTTTGTCAATCAAATGGATTAATATTTTAAGCACTTATGTGCCAGGAGCTTTTTAATTTCTGGGTGAAGAGTAACAGAGTCTCCATTGTACACTTACCCCAGGCTACATACACAGTTATAGCTAACATTTGGGTGCTTACTGTAAGCAAAAGCATTGTTCCAGGTGCATTTGCATTTATTTCATTCACATGTTTCTCAACCTTTATAATAACTCAGTAAAATACTGTTAACATTTTCATCACTAACAATAAGAAAACTGGAGTTTAAAGAGATTAGACAATTTGCCCAAAAATGTGGCAAAGCTGAGACTTTGAACCCTGGCTGATTTGACTCTGAAGTCTGTATTCCGTTCCAGAACACTACTAAAGTCTCTAGCATATAACCATTAATCTTTGCTGTCATTTGTGAAGTCAGTATGGCTGTCCATAGTGGAGGAGACCATAAAGGTGGAATTAAGGGGGCGTTACTGGGCCTTTTCTGAGAGAAGTGGTGCCTTCCCCCACAAACAAGTTTCATGTGGTGAAATCAGGTTGGAAAGATAAAAAAGGTTGAAGAAGGTGGAGGTGGCGTGGTTGAACCTGTTCAGGAACTGATTATATCTGAGCCTCTGGCCCTTTTACCTGCCAGCTGACTCAGAGCTGGCCAATGGGCCAAAGCCCAGGCAGGTTAATTTCATGGGCTGTATACTTCAAAGGATCTGATCCCTGGCACTGCTATGCATGCTGCTTTTCAGAGGGCAGAGTCTTGTGGGGGAGGGATCAGTATGGCCTCCAGGAAGTGTTTGCAAAAGACCAAGGCAGTGTTTGCTCTAAATCCAAATATATACAACTTGTTCTAAATCTGGCAATAAAAACCACAAGATCAGCCCTAAGCATGGCTTAAAGTTGAGTTTTTAAATCTTAAGTATTCCTCTGTAGTAAATATAGCGATTAAGAATATGAATCCTAGGGGCGCCTGGGTGGCTCAGTGGGTTAAAGCCTCTGCCTTCGGCTCAGGTCATGATCTCAGGGTCCTGGGATCGAGCCCCACATCGGGATCTCTGCTCGGCAGGGAGCCTGCTTCCCTCTCTCTCTGCCTGCCTCTCTGCCTGCTAGTGATCTCTCTCTCTCTCTCTCTCTCTGTCAAATAAATAAATACAATAAAAAAACCACATTTTTTTTTAAAGAATATGAATCCTAGAGTTGACCTGGATTCCAATATTGGCTCTACCACTCAACTGTGAATAAACTGATTACTATGTCTCAGTTTTGTCATGTGTGAAATGGGGATTAAGTACCTGCTTCATATACTTGTTGTGAAGGTTAAAATGAGTATAAAGTATTGAGTATAAAGCATGTATCACAGTATCTGAGACATAGTAAATTCTCTTGAGAAACAATCATTCAGAGAAAACTCATATTTTATAAGAGAATCTCTGGGCTTAAATTGATTGATTCATTTTTCTTTTACTTAAAATACATTCAAAAAGCATTTATTATTGTATTCCATGGCAGGGATAGTGAAAACAGTAACTTTTGTTGAACATGTAAAATGAGCCAAATATTTTTTAAAATATATTGTCTCATTTAATGTTCACAGCAGCCCTATAGAGAATTTTCCTACCTTATTAATGAGACCCTAGGTTGAGAGACGTTCAGTAGCATGCCTAAGATTGAATAGTGAACACTTTGTAACTTCAAAACCTGTGAATAAAATAGCCTTTATCCCCACTAGAACACATTATTCAGCAAGCAGTCAGACACATAAATATCTACATTCAAAGTGCTGTTATTGAGGTTTATACTACATGACTGGGAGCAGAGAGTAGGGAAGGTGAATTGAGCAGGGATGTGCCTGGGTGAAGTAAAGTTCATCTTCTTCACAGGAATAAGTAAATAATGGTGGGGCTTTAGGCAGGAGTGAGATAGGGGGTTTTTGCTAGTGGAGGAGAGTTAAGAGAGGTCTTTCTGGGTCTCCTCAAGTCCCATTAAAAGAGGGATTATCAGTATGACAGGCATTATAATCTCAACAAATACAATTGCAGGCAAAAGACCTGTCTCCAGAAAGACCAGATTATGTTGTTTACTTGATGTAAAATGGTGGGGGTTATATACAAATAATTTCTGTTAGCATCACAACTATTCATACCTCCTTGGGCTTTGTAATTAAACTAACAATAATAGCAACTAACTCCTATTGCCTGATCATTAGATACCAGTCACTACTATGTTCAGAGGCCAGAACTCTTTTAGAAAGGGAGAGAGAGAATAGAGAGAAGGGACAGAGGGAGAGAGACTCTTAAGCAGTCTCCATGCAGCATGGAGCCCAACTCAATCTCACAACCCTGAGATCATGACCTGAGCTAAAATCAAGAGTTGGGTGCTTGCCCAACTGAGCCACTCAGGTGCCCCTCACAGACCAGAACTCCTAACTAGAGAAAGGTGAAAAGGCTTTGTCTATACCAATAATCTCAAATTAAGTACACTTAATTGGGGCAAATATCCCCAATGCATGTATATTACTTCTTAGTATAAGATGTACACTATGAAATGCAGATATACAATAAAAAATTATAAAGGATGAAATAAAGTTGAAATAAACTTTTATCTCAGGGCAAAATATTCTTGGGATTCTGCATGCTGTTATTAGTAGATATAAATTAATATTTCAAATAGGCTACTTAAGAGTTTGGATTTTTTTTTGGTTAACTTGTAGTTTTGATTAAATGATCATTGTATTTAACATGTAATATGACTGATACTAAGTAGAAGTGTCAGTTCTGCCAATTTTTTGGTTCTCTTATGTATCATCCTCAGAGGTTTGTTTTTGTTTTTGTTTTTTTTTAAAGATTTTATTTATTTATTTGACAGAGAGAGAGATCACAAGTAGACAGAGAGGCAGGCAGAGGGAGAGGGGGAAGCAGGCTCCCCGCTGAGCAGAGAACCCCATGTGGGGCTCGATCCCAGGACTCTGGGATCACGACCCAAGCCGAAGGCAAAGGCTTTAACCCACTGAGCCAACCAGGTGCCCCCCGAGGTTTTTTTTTAAAGATTTTAATTATTGGGGCATCTAAAAGATGATCTAAAATCTAAAAGAAGATTTTAATTATTTGTTTGACAGAGAGAGAGAGAGATCACAAGTAGGTAGAGAGGCAGGCAGAGAGAGAGGGGGGGAAGCAGGCTCCCTGCTCAGCAGAGAGCCAGATTCAGGACTTAATCCCAGGACCCTGAGATCATGACCTGAGCCAAAATCAAGAATGGGACGCTTTAAAACAATAAATAAATACATACATACATACATACATAAATAAATAAATAAATAAAAGAATGGGACGCTTAACCAACTTAGGCACCCTAAATCCTCTTTGGAACTGCAACATGTCACTAAATTCTGAAAGTGAAAGAATTCCCATTCAAACTTCATGTGACATGTGAACACCAAATATAGGGACAGTGTGGAGATGCCCAACTCAATGTTTATTAATAGACGTTAATTTTTTATGAATAAGAAACATGTATAAGAAAAACTCGTCAATCCTCAGATTGCCTTCCATACCTGTAGAGTGAGCACACTACATTTTGTGGATCAGTGATCTAAGCAACAGGACTTGTGGCCATGAAGTGGGAATATCCAATCTTTAGCAGTGACTGGCCCAGATTCATTTATGAATGATAAATGAAAAGGGCACAATATGACTTCTCAGGAAATCAGAAGAACTGAGCAGAGCTGGACCTTTGAGAATGTGACCTGTCTGTACAAAGGCAGAGCCCATGTTCGGTAAGTGCCTCAAAGAAATACATTCTAGTTTTGAAGAAACTAGGTTTGTCAGACCTACTTAAGTTTAATCCCAGTTCTGCTATTTACTAGCCATGCAATTTGGGAAAAGCAACAACCTCTTGTAGTTTGTTTCTCATCTCTGAAATAAGAATGATTAATGCCAGTACTTACTTCACTAAGTTTAATGTGAACCTATTGAAACCTTACTATGTGCAGAGATGCTAAGCTAAATTATTTACAAGAATTCTTTTAATCTTGATGACACACTAGGGCCATAGAAGCTAACTAATTTTTCATTAAAACATTTTCCTTTTTCTCCTGGGCACACAAAAGGACTACATTTCCTGGCCTTCCTTGCAGCCACGTTTTGTTCTGGCCAATGAAAAATGAGCGGAAGTGATCAACATCGCCTTCAGGTCTGACCCATGAAATTCGCCCTTTTAATTCTCCAGGCTCTCTTCCCTTATCTGGGAAAGGATCCAGCAAAACCGGTAGTACAAGGGCCTGTCTTTCTCTCCGCTCCCCCCAACCTTTAATGGATTGTGATATGAACCAGAAATAAACTCACACTGTGTTAGGTCGTTGAGATGTGGGAGTTGTTTGTTACAGCAGTTCATGTATCCTGACTAATACAATGAGATTTGACAAAAACCCAGAGAAGGGAGAAATTGTTTACCGTGTCTGACACATGATGTATAAGAAAAAAAGGTGATTAACCTCATTAATTTAAGAAACATGAAGTTTACTTTTTTAAGAGAGCTTATGAGGAAGTATCTAAAAGTACTCTGGGAGGGGCGCCTGGGTGGTTCAGTGGTTAAGCGTATGCCTTCAGCTTAGGTCATGATCCCAGGGTCCTGGGATTGAGCCCCACATCAGGCTCCCTGCTCAGCAGGAAGTCTGCTTCTCCCTCTCCTACCCATCCTGCTTGTGTTCCCTCTCTCTCCCACCCATCCTGCTTGTGTTCCCTCTCTCACTGTGTCTCTCAAATAAATTTTATATATATATATATATATATATATATATATATATATATCTCCCCTCTGGGTAAAGTGTGTTGGGATTAAATAAAAGTCCTTTGGGTAAAATGTGTTGGGAATCACTGACATACACTTTGGTTTCCAAAGCTTTTCGTAGATACCACTGGGCATATCTTAAGGAACGGAGATAAAACCCCTGCAGTAACTCATACTCTGTAGCCTGCTAAATCAGTTCAGCACATTTCTCTAAGTTTTATAAAATTATGTAACAAGTACAAATATGATTTTTATCCTGTACTGGGAATCCTTCCTGCTTTTTTTTTTTTTTTAAAGATTTTATTTATTTACTAGAGAGAGAGAGACTGAGAATGAGAGGGGAGAAGGTCAGAGGGAGACGCAGACTTCCCGCAGAGCTGGGAGTCTGATATGGGACTCGATCCTGGGACTCCGGGATCATGACCCGAGCCGAAGGCAGTCGCTTAACCAACTGAGCCACCCAGGCGCCCCCCCCCCTTTTTTTTTTTTAGGAGTGTATTTATTTATTTGAGAGAGATCAGTGGGGGGGGGGGGGCGGTACGGAGAAGCAGATGGAGAGGGACAAGCAGACTCTGTTCTAAGCCCAGAGCCTGATGTGGGTCTTTATCTCAGGACCTTGAGATCATGACCTGAGCTGAAATTAAGAGTCAGATGCTCACCCAGGCACTCTTCCTTCCTCCATCTTGATGAGGTTTTCCTCATTTATTCAAATCTAAGGGCTCAAATGTGTGTTCTAGTTTTCTCTCTCAAGTTATTTCTCTCTTAGTAGTTTCCTTTGCTCTAACACATTCTCTGGACAGTATAGTACTTAGCTAGAGCTATATTTTTAATCTTGAGAAATTGAATTCCTATAACTTGGCCTTGATCTCTGAATGATCTTGTATTTTTGATGTAGTAACTACTACTATATTTTCTTCTTCCTCTTTCATAGTTACTTGCAAAGTTGATTCCTTTGGAATTGCATGGGTAGCTACTTAGGCACCTGGCTTCACATTTTCTCCTCAAATGCAGATAAATTATTTCTTCTAGCCTTTGGTGAATCAGAATATTAGCACAGCCTTCTGAAGCATTTTGTTGCTATTATCCTTATCATGTTCCTCCCCTCAGTCTTATATTTTCAAAACATTCAGAAGGTAGGGAATTGGTTGAAGCCTTAATAAATGTTCACAGAAGTTATGTGGCTTAGAGGAAGCAAACTGGCTTTGCATGCAGACAGACTTGATTTCTAGCCCTGACATAGCCACCAACTAGCTATATATGACATTGGTCAGTTATTCACCTTTTTGAGAGTCACAGCTAAAATAGAGATGGTAAAACCCACTTTGCAGAGGTAAGTGAGATATATAAGCTAATTTCACTTTTGAATATGGATACAAAAATCTTAAAATACTAGCAAAACAGGGTGCCTGGGTGGCTCATGCCCTGCCTTGGGCTCAGGGCATGATCTCAGGGTCCTGGGATCGAGTCCCGCATCGGGCTGTCTGCATAGCGGGGAGCCTGCTTCTCTCTCTCTCTTTCTCTCTCTTTCTCTCTGCCTGCCTCTCTGCCTACTTGTGATATCTCTCTCTGTCAAATAAATAAATAAAATCTTTAAAAAAAATACTAGCAAAACAAATCCAAAATATACCTCATAGCCATTTATTTATATCAAGAATATAAGTTTGGTTTAATATTTTTAAAAACAAAATGTAGCTTATACCTTACCTGATTGATGGGATAAACACAAATGGTCATAATAATAGATACAGAAAATTTTTCGGTGAAATTTAACATCCCTTCGTAAAAAGAAAACTCTTGCCAAACTGAGAATAGAAGAGAACCTCTTAAATTGACAAAGGATATCTATTTAAAAAATTATGCTTAAAGAAGCAAAAGATTTCTTAAATTGATAAAGGATAACTTTTTTTTTTAAGATTTTATTTATTTATTTGACAGAGAGAGAGAGATCACAAGTAGGCAGAGAGGCAGGCAGAGAGAGAGAGAGGGGAAAGCAGGCTCCCTGCTGAGCAGAGAACCCGATGTGGGGCTCGATCCCAGAACCCTGAGATCAGGACCTGAGCTGAAGGCAGAGGCTTTAACCCACTGAGGCACTCAGGCGCCCCGATAAAGGATAACTTTTAAAAAGGGTATCATACTTAATGGTGAAAAGAGAATAACAGAGGCACCTGGGTGGCTCAGTCGGTTAAGTGTCTGACTTGTGATTTTGGCTCAGGTCATGATCTCATGGGTTATGAAATCCAACCCAGCATCAGGCTCCATGCTCAGGAGTCTGCTTGAGATTCTCTCTCTCTCCGTCAGCCCTCTCCCCCACTGTCTCTCTCTCTCTCTCAAATAAATAATTAAAACAATACAAAAAAATCTCACTTTGAGGTCAAAGTGAGACTTCTTGGATGGATGGATGGCTTAGTTGGTGGGGCATGTGACTCTTCATCTTGGAGTTATGAGTTGAGCCCATTGTTATGTGTGGCGATTACTTTTATTTTATTTTTTTAAGATTTTAATTTTAAGTAATCTCTACACCCAACTTGCGGTTCAAACTCAAAACCCTGAGATCAAGAGTCACACACTCTACCAACTGAACCAGCCAGGCACCCCAGAGATTTCTTTAAATAAATAAATAATATAATTTTTTAAAAAATAAGGGACTTCCCTTACTTATCATTGTCCTGGAGGTCCTACCCAAATAAAGGGAAAAAAATTTAGATGATGATGATAGATAGATAGATAGATAATTGAGGAAGAAAGAAAATAAAAAAAACAGCTACATATAAATTACTAAGACTTAAAAAAAGCTTGGAAAGTTTATTGGATGCAAGACTAATATATAAAAATCAATTGCATTTTTATATACCACAAGTAATTTTTAAAATATCTGCGATTTTACAGTGCTTACAATTAAGTACTAAAAATACCAAGAGCCCAGGAATAACCTAACAAAAATGTGTCTCTAAAGAGAAGAATGAAACTTTGTTCAGAGACATTAGAGAAGACAAAAAGAAATGGAAAAGTGTACCATGTTCAGAATGTCGTCTTCAACCCTGCTTCTTTTCAAACAAATGTATGCCTTTTATTTATTTATTTTTAATGTAAGCTCTATGCCCAATGTGGGGCTTGAACTCACAATCTCAAAATCAAGAGTCACATTCTCTACCAACTAAGCTGGCCAAGCACCCTTTTACTTTGCTTCTTAGTGTTCCAAATACAGTACCCTACTTGGAACCGAAGTCCTGGTGCCTCAGAGACCTATCTGCCGCCATTTCTTTGTTGGTGTAAACAAATGCTTGTGTTAGAAAGAGAAACTAAAGAAACCGCTCCTGATAGTCTTAGCACTGTTGTGTGCAGTCCTGGATCCAAGCCCACGCCACCAGGTCTAGCAAGGACTCTACTGCAGCTTCATGGTAGACCCAGATCTTTGAAAGTTCTGGGAAAGCCCAGCTCATCTCCAAGCAGGAAAAGAATAGTCAACAACATTTATAGATGGGTTCATTCCATCCAAATCACATTCCTTCTTTTGGAAAGAAAAGGGGAAAGGATTTATATTATCCCATTTCCAACAGGAGAATACTGAGTCTCTTCAGTGTTAATGGCAGTCAAAGAGCCACAGTTAGTCATGAAGCTGGAACTAAAATCCAGGGCCTTTGGTACCAAATTTGATGGATTATCTTCCATAAAAACAATGCATTTTTTAAAGCAACCCTGTCATACCATCATCATGATACATTCATCAGGACAAATTCAAGATCTGGAGTCTTTTGACTGAACAAATCTTTTCCTTATGCCTCTATTCTCAAATAATTGAGTTTCTCTACAGAAACTCATTATACTTTTGTATCTTAAGAAGGGAAGAAAGGGAGAGAAAGGAGAGCAAAAAGTAGGGATTTTACAGTATTTGCCTCACAAATTTGCAATTAGTTTTTATAGTCAAGCCCAAACCTCCTTTCTCTTACCTGTGAAGAGAGATCATAAATTTTTCTCTTTCTCAGTCTTTTTAGGACTAAAGTGAAACATGAAAAGGGCTTAGCGCGGTGGCTAACACATAGTATATGCTCAATAAATAGTAGCTATTGCTATTGGCAGCCACAACACCACTAGAAGATAATCCTGCAGATTTTACAACCAAACAGATTATTTTCCAGATCAGAATAGAGGAAGCACAATGCTAAACTGACTGCAGGTTGTTTTGTTTTGTTTTGTTTTGTTTTTTCAGATCTTTTGTACCGTATTTAAAGAGATATCCTTTCTCTGGAGAGCTGTAGTGGGGAAGAAGAGCACCCCCCCACACACATAAACACAAACTAAGTGTTTTGGTTCTCAGCATGTGATTTACAAAGGAAGCCATATTGTCTAAGACATCTCCTTTGTTCATTCTTTTATTTGCTTAATTTTTTGCAATAGATCTTTACTGAGGAGCCAGCAACATACTAGGCACTATGCTAGTCTTTGAGAATGGAGACAATTCTATCCTAAGTTAGCACTACGAAAGGAGCTCTCAGGCAGTCTTCTCAGGCATCACAGTTGAGGGTCCAGGACTGTTCATTTGGAGGAAGGGGAGGAACACTGCTAAATATGGTGAGAAATGCATAAGCCTGGCATCAGAGGGATGGAGGTTTAAAGCCAGGTGCTGCTTACTTTATGTGTAAACTTGAACAAATCCATCATATCTGTAGACCTCCACTTCTTCGTCTGCTAAATGGGAATTAAATATTTACCATGAGGAATTATAATGAGGATTCAGTGGTGGTCTCAGTTAAGTGAAGTACCTAGCCCTTAGTGGCTCCTCCTTCTCATGAAATTGGTGGGCTGTCTGTCACTCTAACTTCTCAATTCCAAGTTGGATTTTTCTTTGTGGTTTCTTTTTCCCTTTCGGCTGATCATAATTTGCAGTAAAACCTGCTCTCAAACATAAAATAACAAAATAAGTGGAGAAGTGGGTGGGACACAGAGTGTACTTTGCCCCCCACCAGGAAGCTACCCTCCCACTCCTCTTCCCATACAGCTATCATTGTTTCCAGCACAAACTACTGGGCCTAAAAGGCTGGTCATTCCTTAATTATCCATAACCAAGCATTTCAAGCCATCTCTGTTTGGTACATCAAAAGGTGGTGCAGGTGGACTGTTTTTGCGTTTGTTCTTTATCCTTTAGTAACTTGTCGGGCTATTCAGAGGGAAAAGGATCTTGTAGGGCAGCTGACTCTAAAGGAATGCTGAGTATGTCCTTCTTGGGCTCTTGATGCATCAGGACAAATGTCCTTTGTCCTCTGAATAGTGATGGCCCAGCTTCTTTGTGTCTATTTGAACCCTGCTTTAAACACTGAGAAAGTTGTTTTCTTCATTTATTTACCTAATTGTTTATTCATTTCCTCCATAGACATTTATTGACTACCAACTATGTGCCAAGCCTGTGCTAGATCTGGGGGATATATCAGTGAAAAAGCAACAGACTGGATCCGTATCCTCATGAAGCTTACACTCTACCAGGGTAGATAAATGACAACAAAAAAAGTCATCAAATAAATGAACCAGGAAATTGTGATAGGTGAGTACTATGAAGGAACTAAACAGAGAAATGTATAAAAGAGTAATTGCATAGAACGGAAGGTGAAGAGTGGCCAGAGTGAGCCTTTCTGAGGAGTATTTAAATTGAGCCCTGAGATGCCAGTTTTGTGAATGGCCAGGAAAAACTTTCTCAGCAAAGGGAACAGTAGGGATTGGCATGTGCAGAGAAATTAAAGGGGTACAAATAAGAAGAGAGAGGCTTGCAGAGGACAAATTAAGCAGGGTTTTGTAAGCTAAGACTATGGATTTTGCTTCAGGTTCAATTCATTAAATGTTCAGTAAATGCTGGTTGATGCCCTAATGTATACCAGGCACTGTTCTAGGCTCTGGACATGCAGCAATAACACTGAAAGTAACTTTTTAATGTAGTTGACATGCAATTTTGCATTAGTTTCACCTGTATGAAAGTAACTTTTGAAATTTACATTATAGAGCAGAAGGCAGGCAATAAATAAACAAGTAAAAGCATTTTTAGATAGTGCTAGGAAGACTATTTTATTTAAGATCTTATTTCTTTTTTTAAAGATTTGACAGAGAGAGAGAAAGAGAGTGCTTGCACACGTGTGTGTGGGGTGGGGGAAGGGACAGAGGGAAGGGAGATAATCTTAAGTAGGTTCCATGTCCAGCACGGAGCCTGATGCAGAGCTCAACTTCATAAGCCTATCATGACCCAAGCTGAAACCAAAAGTTAGACACTTAATTGAGTGAGCCACTTAGGCACTCCTTAAAGATTTTATTTAAGTAATCTCTACACCCAACATGGTACTTGAAGTCAACAATCCCAAGATCAAGAGTCTGAGGCTCTACAGACTGAGACTACAGACAGTCTAGTACTCCAGGGAGGATATTTTAACAAACTAAGAAAAGGAGTTAAGAAGTATAGGGTTGCAATTTTAAAAGATTTTATTTATTTATTTCTCAGAGAGGCACAAGCAGGGGGAACAGCAGGCAGAGGGAGAAGCAGGCTCCCCACTGAGCAGAGAACCCAACATGGGACTCTATCCCAGGACCCTGGGATCATGACCTACGCAAACGCTTACTTTCTGCATGACCGAAGGCAGACGCTTAACCAACTGAGCCAGCCTCGTGTCCCTAGGGTTGCAATTTTAGATAAAAGTGGCCAGACAAGTCCTCACTTAAAAAATTACATTTTTAAAAATGATTTTATTTGTTTATATGAGAGAGAGCGCGAGGTTGGAGGAATGGGGGGCGTGGAGGAGCAGAGGGAGAGGGACAAGCAGACTCCCTGCCAAGCATCGAGCTCAATGACCCCAAGATCATGACCTGAGCCGAAGTTAGACACTTAACTGACTGAGCCACCTAGGAGTTCCTGAAAAAAATACTACACTTAACCAACGATTTGAAGTGTCTCTATGCTGTCCATGGGAAAATCACTCCAATATTTAGAGGTCAGGGAAAATGAAGAAGAAAGGAAAGGAGAAGGACAAGAAGCATGTGGAATAGTAAAAGTCAGGCAGGTGTCCTGGAAGCTGGAAAAAATTTCAGGGAAGAGAGACATCAGTGGTGTAAAATGCTGGAGACAGTATGTAAAGATGAGAACTGAGACATGATTGTTGGACTTAGTGACAGGGAGCTTATTGGTAACCTTGAGAAGAGCAGTTTCATTGCTGTCATGGAAGCAAAACCCTGTAGGAGTATGTTCAGGAGATAGTTGGAGGCAGAGGACTGGAGACCCTAACTCTAGATACTTCCAAGGAGTAGTTACATTAGTTACATTATTGCCATAATGTAAGGGAATGAAACAGGACAGTGACCACAGGGGAACTTAGATCAAAAGAGATTTTCCTCCAACTGTTTTGACTTTTATTTTTTTTTCCTCCAGCCATTTTTAAATGTTCAAACCTACAGAAAAATTGGAAGAATAGTACCATACCCATACACCCTTCACCTAGTTGCTGTAGTTGTTGACATTTTGCCACACTTGCTTTCCCTTTAGAGAGAGGGGTTTTTTAAAACATTCTTTCAAATTGTGAAATACAAACATGTACAGAATAGTCTGCAAAACAAAATGTATAACTCAGGGAATGATCACAAAGCAAACATGCATGTAATCACCACCAGTATCAAGAAAATAGAACACTGCTAGCATCCCCAAAGCTTCCTTATGCCCCCTTCCAACCATCAAGGTGTAACCACAATCCTGAAGTGCCACCTTTGTTATAAATCAGGTGTTCATTTGGCAGTTCCTTTCTGGGCTTTGTGTTCTATTCTATTGGTCTATTTTCTTTCCCTGCACCATTAACATACTGGCTTAATTATTATAGCTTTATAATAAGTCTTTCTATCTGCCAGAGCAATTACTTCCATCTTGTTCTTTTTCAAAAATGTCTTGGGCACCTGGGCGGCTCAGTTGGTTAAGCAACTGCCTTTGGCTCAGGTCATGATCCCGGAGTCCTGAGATCAAGTCCCGCATCTGGCTCCCAGCTCCTTGGGGAGTCTGCTTCTCCCTCTGACCTTCTCCCCTCTCATGCTCTCTTTCACTGTCCCTCTCAAATAAACAAATAAATAACCTTAAAAAAGTCTTGGCCATTATTGGTCCTTTTCACGTCTCTATAAATTTTAGGATCAGCTTATATAGTTTATATAAATAAAACAAAAGTCTTCTTGGAATTGGAATTGCATTGAATCTACAGATAATAAGGGGCAAATTTACATCTTTGAAATCACTGGGTCTTCCAATTCAAGAACATAGTAAAGCCTTCCCTTTGTTTAAGTCTTCAATTTCTCTCAATAAAGTTTATGGTTGTTTTTTTTTTTAATATTTTATTTATTTATTTGATTTTATGAATTTATTTGAGAGAAAGAGAGAGAGAGAGAGAACAATTCCGGGGCAGGGCAAAGGGAGAGGGAGAAGCAGACTCCCCACTAAGCTAAGAGCCCAATGCAAAACTCCATCCCAGGACCTTGAGATCATGACCTGAGTGGAAGGCAGACACCTAACTAACTGAGCCACCCAGGCACCATCCCCAGACGGCACTAGACATCAGATTCCCTCTTTATTGTGATCCAAATTTGGGAAACTCGAAACTTGTGGTTTAGTGTTATTTTTCTGAAGCATTATTATGCCATTTCTTTACCTTTATAATTCTATACCTGGGAAGTCAATGTTCATTTGTTATAGATTTTTGTCCATATTTTTGGTTTTGGCTTAGTCTTTATCTTTTTTAAAAGACTGTCTTCATTAAGGACTTAGTGTATGAAGTATATAATTAGCTTTGGGAACAAAAAACTAAATAGCCATGCAGTCAGTTACAATGCTAGGCTCAACAAACACTAGTGGTTACAAGGCTGAAGGCATTTTTTCAATGAAAAGACTGAGAATAAAATAACAATGCACATGGAAGGAAGGTAGCAAGCTGATTAGTGTTAAGCGTAAAATATAAATATATGACTTCTTCAAGACAGGCAGTGATATAGAGTCTACTTCTACACATACTGCATAATATCCAGTTCTAAATAATCAGGCTTTTTTTTTTCCCCCAACAGCCCATTACTCTCCCAAAGTAGTTATGTTAATTATGTGTTCACAATCCCCATCCAATTTAATGGTCAATATATTTAATGAACATGTTATCTTCTTGGTGAGGCATTCTTGTGTACCATTTGAATATGACTATATTTACAGTGTCAAAAGACATAATACAATTTGACAGGTTTTCCCAAATGAGTTGCAGAGAAGTGACAGGGGAGAAGAGAAGAGGTTTTTTTTCTGTAAAGAGGGTGACCCTGGTCAATCCAGAATGGAGACAGCTGTGAATTATAATGGGTTCCTCTGAGAATTGTCAGATTTAAACTAAACAGATGATACAGTAGCTCAGGGAGTGATTCCTGGTGCTTAGCAAGCGTTGTGGGCTTCCCTGTATGATGTAAGATCATTTTCTCTCCCTAAATCTTTTCTTTAAGCCTAGGTAACTTGGACGAGCATAACGAGCCTTTGTTTTGCAGTCAGATATGTCTGACTTTGAATTCTGATGTGAGCCAGGACAATCTGACAGGTTTTTGTTTTTTTTAAATTTTGCGTCTTACTTAACTTTTCTAATTTGGTTTTTCAATATTTAAATGGATTATAATGTTTTCCCTAATAAGGTAAAATTGAATAAATGTAATATGTGTGTATTCTTTTTAACGATTTTATTTTTAACAATCTCTACACTCAATGGAGGCTTGAACCTACAACCTTGAGATCAAGACTCACATGCTCTACTGACTGAGCCAGCCAGATGCCCCACTTGTTTGATTTTCATGTATATATAAATGTATATACACTCAACAAAATCCTTACTTAATACTTAATAATATTAGAGGCCAGATTTTTTTCTATTTTTATTTATTTTTATTAACATAGAATATATTATTTGCCCCAGGGGTACAGGTCTGTGAATCATCAGGCTTACACATTTCACAGCACTCACCATAGCACATACCCTCCCCAGTGTCCATAGCCCAGCCACCGTATCCTTACCCCCCTACCTCCCAGCCACCCTCAGTTTGTTTCCTGAGATTAAGAGTCTCTTATGGTTTGTCTCCCTCCTGATCCCATCTTGTTTCATTCCCCTGCCACCCCCCACAACCCCTCGTCCTGCCTCTCAAATTCCTCATATCAGAGAGATCATATGGTAATTGTCTTTGTCTGATTGACTTATTTCACTTAGCGTAATACCCTCTAGTTCCATCCACGTCGTTGCAAATGGCAAGATTTCAGGGTTTTTTTGATGGCTGCATAGTATTCCGTTGTATATATATATACCACATCTTCTTTATCCATTCATCTGTTGATGGACATCTAGGTTCTTCCCATAGTTTGGCTATTGTGGACATTGCTGCTATAAACATTCAGGTGCACGTGCCCCTTCGGATCACTACATTTGTATCTTTAGGGTAAATACCCAGTAGTGCGATTGCTGGGTCATAGGGTAGTTCTATTTTCAACTTTTCGAGGAACTTCCGGATTGTTTTCCAGAGTGGCTGCACCAGCTTGCATTCCCACCAACAGTGTAGGAGGGTTCCCCTTTCTCTGCATCCTCGCCAACACCTGTCATTTCCTGACCGGTTAATGTTAGCCATTCTGACTGGTGTGAGGTGGTATCTATCTCACTGTGATTTTGATTTTTATTTCCCTGATTAGAGGCCAGATTATTTACCATTTTACTACCTTTTTTAAAAATCCATTCCTTGGGGCGCCTGGGTGGCTCAGTGGGTTAAAGCCTCTGCCTTTGGCTCAGGCCATGATTCCAGAGTCCTGGGATCGAACCCCGCATCAGGCTCTCTGCTCAGTGCAGAGCCTGCTTCCCCCTCTCTGTCTCTGCCTGCCTCTCTGCCTCCTTGTGATCTCTCTCTCTCTCTGTGTCATTTAAATAAGTAAAATCTTAAAAAAAAATAAAAAATAAAAATGAAAAATCCATTCCTTCACTTAATTACTTCTTTCTTTCATATCTGACATTTTCTGGGTCATTTTGCTTCCAAAAGCCTTTTCAAATTGGTTTCATCATCCCCACTCTTTCTGGCAGTGCCTTGGTTCAGGATCGTATTTTCTCTTGCTTAGATTATTGGAACGGTTTTTTAATTTATACCCTTCTCTCCAAGTCTTGCTGCCTTTTTTTTCCCCCAGTCGTGCTACTTCTAATCCATCTTCCACACTGCAGAGCTTCTCAAAACACAGTTCTGATTATGAGTCAACTTTTCTGGCCTAAATACTTTTGTTTTTTAGAGAAACATTTTTTAAGACTTTATTTTTTAAAGTAATCTTTACCCTCAACATGGGGCTTGAACTCAGGAGCCTGAGATCAAGAGCGACCTGCTCCACCAACTCAGCCAGCCAGGCACCCCTTGCCCAAATACGTTTAATGTCTAATTTTTATTGCACAGATCTTGTCTCCTTCAACTTTTGTCTTTGATGTCAAACAGGGTTCAGTGGGTTTTTTGTTTTGCTTGTTTGTTCGTTTGTTTTAAATTTTATTTATTTATTTGACAGAGAGAAAGAGATCACAAGTAGGCAGAGAGGCAGGCAGAGAGAGAGGGGGAAGCAGGCTCCCCGCTGAGCACAGAGCCCGATGCGGGGCTCAATGCGGGGCTCGATGCAGGGCTTGATCCCAGGACTCGATGCGGGGCTCGATGCCAGGACCCTGCAATCATGACCTGAGCTGAAGGCAGAGGCTTTAACCCACTGAGCCAGCCAGGCGCCCTGTTTTGTTTGTTTTAGATTTATTTCTTTATTTGAGAGAGAGAGTGAAAGGGCCTGAGTGGGAGGGGCAGAAGGAGAAGAAGAGACACTCTCAAGCGGACCCTGCACTGAGTGTGGAACCTGATGCAGAGCTTGATATCACGACCCCGAGATCACAACTTGAGCCAAAACTAAGAGTTGGACGCTTCACTGACTGCACCACCCAGGTGCCCCAAACAGGGTTCTATGTTAACCACTGCCTTCTATCAGCTTCTTCAATTATCTGTTATTAGATTAGGTTATGTGTGAACAAAAAGATCTATAGGTAGCTTTTAAACATATACTTTTTTTAAATATTTTTAAAAAATGATAAAAATGTGCTGGGCATGTGGGTGGCTCAGTTGGTTGAGTGATGGACTCTTAATTTCAGCTCAGGTCATGATCTCTGGGTCCTGGGTTCCAGCCCTGCATCAGGCTCTGTGCTCAGTGCACAGTCTGCTTGCACCTTCACTCCCCCTTTACTCCTCCCCCTATTCACTCACTCTCTCTCTCTCAAATAAAAAAATATATATATGATTAAAATGCTCAACTTAAAATAAGAGATCTGAAAATTAAAAGTAAGTAGGATATTATCTTTCATCAGTTTGACAAAGATCAAAAAGTTTGACAATACGTTTTTTGGGCTAGGGTGTGGGGAAATACTCTAATACATTATTTATTTAGTTTTTAAAAAAGATTTTATTTATTTGTTTGACAGAGAGGAGAGAGATCACAAGTAGGCAGAGAGGCAGGCAGAGTGGGGGGGGGGGGAAGCAGGCTCCCCGCTGAGCAGAGAGCCTGATGTGGGGCTCGATCCCAGGACCCTGAGATCATGACCGGAGCTGAAGGCAGAGGCTTTAACCCACTGAGCCACCCAGGTGCCCAAAATTACAGTATATCCTTAAAATGTAATTCTACAAAGCTACTAAAAAGGAATGATACAATCTGTGTATATTCATATACAAAGATCTCAAAAATATATTAAAAAGTGAAGTTCAGAGCAGTGTATATAGGATGCTATTATCTGTTTGAAATTTTAAAAGATATATCTGTGATAGATATTGTAAGAATTAAACCTCTCTGGAGTGGTATAAAAAGGATTGGAGACAGTGGTTGCCTCTGAGGGGGTGAATTAGGGACTAGGGGTAGAGAGCTGACATCTCATACTCCTCAGTATTGTTTGCATTTTTTTCACCAGGCCCATGAATTATTTTTCAAAAATAAAAACAGAGCATCAGTTAAGCAAATTATAACAGGTCACCTGGATAATTTAGTAGTCTGGTACTGTGCTGCCTCTCAAAACAGTCCTATGAGATGGCATTGTTTATCTCTTGTGGAGGGGGAAACCGATGATTGAGGAAAGTATCTGACTGAAGTGTCATTAGGAAGCAGTAGTGATGTAAGCCTAGGTTTACCTGGCACTAGCAACCTGCAGCCTTCCTTGAGAATACCTCAGCTGTGAAAAATACCCCCTTGTCTTCTGAGTATGGTTCTGCATATCTATGCTCTCCTCCCATCAGATTGGAGGCTTTTTGAAAGCAGGAGCCCCTCGCTGCTTTATCCCAATGCCTGACACCTGTAAAGAACTCGGTAAAAGTTTATGGACATGATTGATTTTCTTTAAGCCACCAGATATTATGGGGATGTAAATTCTTTCCTGAGAGGTAGACGATTTTGATTTGTGTCTTCAACATACCAAACAATTTAAGAAGGAAAAAATGAGATGGTAGTGGTCAATGCCGCAGCCACAGAATTAAAGAGCAAGCCAGGTTTTTTGATGTTTGCTTTCCAGTGCATAAAAGAATAATTCAAAACATTCTAAAAACATGCTTTTCTCCACATAGCTGACAGGGGCAAGCGTGGGACTGACCCTGTGGTTTATCCTGCAAAACATTTTATTCAGTGCCTCTTGTTTCTAGCTCCATTCGGACTGCTCAGAGCAGGGGTTGGCCCCCAGCCTATTTGTGGCTGGAGGATTCTGCCACATGTCAGTGAAGAAGCCTGTGTCCCTTCCCACTGTAGTGACCTGCCTCTGAGATGTGCACACACTACACTCACTGCAGAACTTCCAGCTTCTGGGAAACCGTGCTATTTAGAGACTTTCCAGAGCAATCAGCAATGCCTAAAAGGCATTTATTTCTTTAATACCAAACTCGAAGTTACTGAAAATTTTACAAAATGGTGCGTAAAGCAACACTTAGTTTCCTGGATCTATAAGAAAGATTTCTTACGGAAATCTTTTATTGGTCTCCCATAATCGTCCACCTTCTCTGGAAGTATGAGTCAACCAATGGAGAACAAGGGATGGGTCTATCAGTTGGGACTTAAACATGGGCTTGTCAGGGTGCCTGGGTGGCTCAGTTGGTTAAGCGGCTGCCTTTGGCTCAGATCATGATTTCAGGGTGCTGGGATCAGCCCCAAGTCAGGGCTCCAGCTCAGCAGGAAGCCTGCTTCTCCCTCTCCCTCTGCCCTTCCCCTGCTTGTGCTCTGCTCTCTGTTTCTCCCTCAAATAAATAAAATCTTCAAAATAAATAAATATAGTATATGAAGAAAAATATCAATCCAAGCACACATTGTGAAATACATATGGAGCAAAGAAATCTTCCAAATCAATTAGTAAAATACGTGCCGGTTTAAAAAACAAAACAAAACAAAACAAAACAATAAAAAAAAATTAAAAAAGGGGCGCCTGGATGGCTCAGTGGGTTAAAGCCACTGCCTTCAGCTCAGGTCATGATATCAGGGTCCTGGGATTGAGCCCCGCTTCGGGCTCCCTGTGCAGCGGGGAGCCTGCTTCCCCCTCTCTCTCTGCCTGCCTCCCTGCCTACTTGTGATCTCTCTCTCTGTCAAATAAATAAATAAAATCTTTAAAAAAACAAAACAAAACAAAACAAAAAAACCATGGGCTTGTCAGCTTAGAATCTCAGAGACTCCTTTCCCAGCATCAGCTGGGCAAAGCAGAAAGGAATAATGAAAGGAGCACTGACTAGGGTGCCTGAGTGTTTAAGCGACCAATTCTTGGTTTTGGCTCAGGTCATGATCTCAGGGTCCTGGGAGTGAGGCCCGCATCAGGCTTGCCCCTCTCCCTCTGCTCCTCCTCTCTCTCTCTCTCTCTCTCTGGAATAAATAAATAATATCTTCAAAAACA
Organism: Nasua narica; assembly: GCA_028533885.1. NCBI lineage: Eukaryota > Metazoa > Chordata > Mammalia > Carnivora > Procyonidae > Nasua > Nasua narica. The sequence goes on from CM052815.1 coordinate 53,068,068, forward strand.
AAGAAAAAAAAGAAAAGAAAGAGCACAGGCTGAAAGTAGACTGACCAGAATTTGAAACTAGGTTCTGGCAACAACTGATCACGTGACCTTGGGCAAATTACTTAACTTCTTAGAGGTTTTGCATCCTCATTTCTCAATGTTGTGGTGAGAACTTGATAGGTCATCATCAGCACAGTTCCAAGCACACAATAAGTGATCAATAAATCTTATTGAGCAAAGTGAGTGAATAACCTAGCATATAGATGCTAGGTTAAGATGACCAGCATATAGAAGAGTTTAGTAAATATTAATTCCCTTCCCACTTTCCACCTTCTGACTTTCAGTTCAGGGTATGTGTTGCCCTTTGGTGAATTTTCCCCCCTCATGATTGCTCCTATTTTTAACCAGAAAAAAATTAATTAAGGCAGAAAGGGAGCATGCAGTGGAAATGTATTCACTTTAGCTTCCAAGCCCCCAAGGGATAGCCTTGTTTTTCTATTTGTTTGGTCAAAAATAAGTCTGTCTAATGTGGTTTAATGGAGAAAATTTTAGATTTTAATTTTCAAAACGATCTGTAGTGTTGCAGAATGAATTAGACAACCAGCAGAGAACAGCCATCTCTAAACTATGCGTTAGAATCTTCTTGTACTCTTACTATGTGAACACACCATGGATCAGTAATTGAGTACATAGCTTTAACCCCTGACCAACCTATATTAGAGTCCAAACTCTAGCTACTCATGTTTTGTGTGTGAGCTGGGGCAATTTTTTTTAAGCAGTCTGAACCTCAATATGCTTATCTATGAAATGTGTTCAAAAAACAGTACCCACCCCATGGGTTTGGCAAAGGTTGAATTAAATAACTACCACACTTGCCATGGTGCCTGGGACAGGGGTCACTCTCAACAGAGTGTAACTATAACTATCATCTCATCTAATACAACCGTGAAAGGTAGCTAGCTTTATTCCTTCTGTTTTACAGACAAGGAAAGAGAGTCTTGGATGAAGAATCTAAAACTATTTAGCACATCACCCGGCAAATACTAAAAGCTGAAAATATGTGACCTTAAAAAAAGAGACAAATTGATGATCTCCAACCAGTAGATCAGGATCTATGATTCGAATTTAAAGCCAGGCACTGATCCTTTATTATACTCTGCATGCATTTTCTGTAGGAAGAGGAAACTTGAAATGACCCACTAACTTTTCTGTCTACTCCTATGTGCTGGGAGGGTATGGCCAGAGTCCTATATGCCAGCACATAGCCATTGTAGGTGCTCATTAAATACTTGGTTATTCAACTGAATGTAAGGGGTGAGCTCCCTGGGACTCTGTGCTGGATCTTCCTTGTCAGGAGCTATACCAGCCCCCATTCCTGCCCCAGACCCCTCTCTTCACTGTGACTTCCTCCCTCATATCGATGCTTCAGGAAAATCAACACAGGGCCCTCCTCCTGAAAGGCGAGAAGATATATGCCTTAAATAAAAAAACTTGAGATTTCTTTGAAATGCCAACCTTGCAAATTTCACCTGAAGTTTAAAAAGTGGGCCATTCACTGGGGCGCCTGAGTGGCTCAGTTGGTTAAGCGTTTGATTCTTGATTCCAGTTCAGGTCATGATCTCAAGGTCATGAGATTGAACCCTGCACTGGGCCTGCAGCCTGCTTAAGATTCTCTCTCTGCCCTCCCTCCACCCTACTCGTGCACGTGCTCTCTCTCTTTAAAAAAAAAAGGTGAGCCATTCACAAATAATTGAGAAATTGTGGTAGAGTCTTTATTAGAAGTAGGTTCTTGAAAGACTGTAACATTTTTGGAGATAGGAGGACTCTTGTTGTTTTGGGAAAGAACATGTTTAAACCTAAATAAGTCCACAGTTAAGCTTTGGAGATCTTAAACAAATATTTTGACTTACGGCAGAAATATAAACATGATCCTAAAACTGTAGTCACAAATGATTGTTCTTCATCAACTTGTAAAATGAAGTCCAAATTTGAGAGTCTTTTTGGGGAGTATAGTTTGTTCTTTTTTTATATCTGTGACAGAACAAACATGTAGGAGAGAAATTTAAAAATTTAAAAATTAAAGCCTGTTTCACTTTGCGCATTTCAGAGATGAGAACAACGGTCTGGAAAGAGGAATGTGTAAGTATAGAATGTAAATACATACAATAATAGTGAAGTATAGAATACTAGAATTCTGGCCCAATCAAGTGCTAGTATGTGAGGTTGAGCAAGTCACACACACACACACACACACACACACAAGCCGTGTATAAACACACATACATGATGGTATTGAAGACTAAATAGATGGAGCCTGTAAACTACTTAGCGCAATGATTGCGCGCCACAAAGAATGTGCTCAATAAATCGTAGTTTTTACTGCCAGAGAAAGAAGGGTGACAGTTAGAGGCAAATCCCTTGTAATGAGTTCTCATATCCAAGGGCTCAAGTCTTCAGAAAATGGGAACAGAGTTTTATTGGTAGGTTTACAAGGAATTGATGAGAAGACAGGCAGCTGTGATGTGAGCAGAGTGTGAGAGTTAGGATTAGAAGTCCCAAGTCCCAACCCTAACTAATATTTCTAAGCACTTGGACTAATCACCTATCATCTCTGAGATCTGGGTTCTCCATCTGAAAACAATTCTCGGATTTTTCTAAGTAATAAGAGAAATATGTAGATTATATAGCCCTTCATAAATTGTGAAGTACTCTTAAAAACATTAGTTCCTTTGTCACTGGTCCTATACTAGTCATGCCCTAAGGATACAGTGCTGTGAGGTGCCAGGTTTCCCAGCAGATGGGCTATGGATGTCTCTTAACCTCCCAGCCACTCTGTGTCAGAGGCTGAGCCACTGACATTTCAGGGTAGAGAAGGACATGGAGGAGAGCTCTGGCACAAGGAAGGGCTAGGTCAGCTTTCCCAGGTTGGTCAAGCAAGGACCCCTTCGCCAACTTTCATCCTCATCAGGAAAACTCACCTACACTCTCAACAGTCTCTCAGAAGAAAATCCTCTCCCTAAGAATCCAGGGTCTTGGGAGAAAGGAGGAGGCTGGTGGAGGAATGCTCCTGCTCAGCCCTTTCTCCTCAGAAGATATTCCTGTGAGGAGAACAGACTTTTTCATCTTCATGTTAGGGCAAACTGTTGGCAAGTTGGCATGTTTCATGAGCTCTTCCTTATAGCAGCAGTGTGGTGTCGTGGAAAGAGCTTCAGAGTGACTCAAGGCTTGCCTCAAAGCCCCTGTCCTTTAATTAATGTGTGACCTTCAACTGATCACTACTTCCTTTGAACTATGGCCTAACTAAGCTAACTAAGGAAAGCCCTGAAGATAGAGGAGACATCACTTCTTAGCTCACCCTGTTGCTCTTAGAAGGCATGCTTTCTGTTCCCAGTTAGAGTCCATCTTGAATTTGTCTCCAAGTGTTTTTTCCTGAGTTATTTTAGTCTCTCCTATTGTTTAAAGCTCCAACACTATGTTCTTTGTCTGAGAAGTTAGTGCCACGGCCTGAATCCAGCACATAGGTTCTTAATACATGCTTAAGTGACTGACTCTAGGAAATAATTTAAAATTCATTGTAAGCTCCTGAGTGAAGCCCCCAAAGTATCCAGCAAGGCACAAAGCAAGTGCTCAAGAAACAAGAATTGATTAATTCATCGATTCAGCATTTATCATCTCTTCCCTCTACTTGATTTGCATTTCCTTTGCTTTGGGAAGTTGAAATTTCCTGCCATATTTTCCATTTCCCAACCTCTTAAGTACAAATTGTCACCAACCTCTTAAGTACAAATTGCCATATTCTTAGAGGCTTCTGGAATTTCTCTTTATGGGTAGAGTTTTCAGATTTACCAAATAAAAATATAGGACACCAAGGTAAATGTAAATTTCAGATAAACAATAAACACTTTTTTAGATATAACTATCTCCCATATAAGCCTTTGGTCATACTTGTACCAAAATTTTTTTCACTGTTTATCTGAAATTCATATGTAACTGAGATCTGTATTTTATCTGGTAACCGTTCTTAAAGGGTCTTACCATAAGCAACGATACTAACATGGATGTTGTCATTTCTCAAAATTACACCTTTGAGGCTCTGTGCTCATTAATTAGTCGGTTTCCAAACATCCCTACGGAGACAGAAAGCTGCTTTATCTTCCTTCAAACACAGGCTGTGCTCATAGTCATGTGTCGGGGAAGAGAGAATCAAGCCCTCCAGTTTCCTGCTTGATACCAAGCTTCCTTCCTTCCACCAGTGAGCTGCCCTCTCTCATCGCAGCCACTGGACAGGGGCTTGTGGATATGCCATCAGCACCCAGAAATTACAGCCTCTATCTTTTCTAAGTCTCCTAGTGCCCTAAATCACTGCATCCTGAGTTTGTTCTTATTGCTGCTGTTTATTTTTTGTTGCTTTCCCTACAGAAGCATTTCTTGGACCTGCCTCTTCATTCCACTTCTCTAGCCAGCTGTGCTAATTTACTATGTCATGACCTGGGGCCTGGATTACAGCAACAGTGTCCCAGCTCTTCTGGCCCCTTGTATCTGTGCAACTTCCTGCAAATTTATGCTTATTTACCGTCCTTTTCCCACCTGAGATTCCCTTTTGGGAAAAGCTGGCATGAGTCTCTATTTTCTGTTTACCAAATCAATACCGGGCTCCACAACCTGGCCTTCAAGGCCCCAACTCTCTTTAGTTTCCTGTCCTTTTCTGCCTTCCATAGACTGATGCGATCCAGTTTCTATTTGCCAATCACTGGGCTCATCCCTGCTCCTGGCTGCATCAGCCCCATCTTTACATTTGCCCTGAGTCCCTAAATCCCTTCCTCCTCCTCTGGGTCAATCCAGGTCCCTTGCCACCTTCAAAGCCCAGCCCGATAGAGGATAACACAGCCAACCGTGGGGTGGAGAAGGCTGTTCCAAGGGGAAGAAAGCAAAAGAGGAAAACAAATTGTTCAATAGATTTGATTACACAAAAATGAAAAGCTTCTTTATGTCAAAATGGCCTATAAACTAAACAAGAGAAACTAGGAAAAATGTTTGCTACATATAATAAAGTTAGTATTCTTAATATAATTTTACAGATCAGTATGAAAACAGACATTCCAAAAGCAAACGAAGAAGAGATATTAGTGTGTCACACATAGACACAAAGTAGAAGAGGCCGGACACACAGAAAGCCATAAAACTTCAGTAGTATTAGAGAAATGCAAATTGAAATAACAGTGAGCTTCCTTTCCCTTTATCAAATGAGCTTTTTTTAAAAAGACCATAGTCAATGCTGATATGAGTGCAAAACAGGAATTTTCATATATGCTTTAGCAGAATGTTTTTTATACTTTTTAAAATAGCATAGGTTTGAAAAATCTTATTACCTTTTTACCATGTAAAGTGTTTTCCAGTTTTTCTACAATAAATATAGATCCTTTTTATGATTAACAATATACACAAATGCATTTTTAAAAATCCTATAAAAATTAAAGATAGATGAGGAGAGAGGAGGAGGAGAGTACCTTATCTTAATTCAAATGCTCAGTGGTGAGTTTGTTTCTCCCTCTCCCTCTGCTCCTCCCCCCCACTCATGCTCTCTCTCTCTCTCTTTCTCTCAAATAAATAAGTAAAATCTTAAAACAAAAAGCAAAAAATAAACCAAATAGACCTGGTTTAGGAATCCATGATTGCCACTAACTAGCTATGATTAACCTCTCAAGCCTAGAGACTTTGGTTCACAAGGCTGTGAAGATTAAAACAGAAGAAAAGGGTGTAACTTGTTACCGTAGTACCTGATGTTTTTGGTGTGTGTTTTTTTAAGATTTTATTTATTTATTTGAGAAAGAGAGCAAAAGGGAGAGAGGGTGTCCATACAGAGGGAGAGGGAGCAGGGAGCCCAATGCAGGGCTCAGTCCCAGAACCCGAGATCATGTCCTGAGCTGCAGGCAAATAGTTAACAGACTGAGCCACCCAAGAGCCCCAGTAGTACCTGATGTTTTCTAAACATTCAAAAAATGGTGGCATCTGTGTTATTGTTCTGTTGTATCCTCAGCAGATAGTTTCAATGTTCTGCATATAGTAGGTGCCAAATTAAAATATCTCTGTACCTTTAATAGTCTTCTCTACTGACCCCATTCTCTTTTTCCCTTTCCTCTTTCCTACTCCACATCTGTTCTCTCAATCTCCTTTCTCCTTCTCATTGAACTCTTTGTCTTATGGAACAATCTTTCCTAAGTGTCTGAACCACATTTTCAAAGCCCAACTCCAAAAGCCACTGATTTGTCAGCCTTACCTGAAGGTCAGCAGCATTGACAATGGGTCCCAGTCTTCTCTTTACTCCTGTTCTTATTTTATTAATACCTGGCTTGAAACTCATCTGTCCTTGGAGTGCCGCCTATGCTTGACTGCACCTGAGTCTGTCCCCGTGGGTGCTTCCTGGGTGCTTGTCTGTTGACCTTTTATTTCCTCCATGCAGAAGCTCATTTTATGTTCCTTATGATGCTTCCTGCATGTTTGTGTTCATCAGTCTTATAAATTAAGTTTATAGTATTTATTAGTCAGCCTAATACCCTTCCTTTCCTTCCTCTTGTTCCCTCTTTCATTTCTCCCACTCCTTTATTTATCCTGCCCCACCAGAATATAATTATTATTCTTTTCTTTTCCTCTCACATAAATTTGTATTTACTCTGGGAAAGTAGGATGAATGCTTTTGTGCCTATGACCCATTGGCCTGATACTGACTATATGTCCTTGTATTTTTTTAAAAAGGTTTATTTTTAACTTGAGAGAGTCCATAAACAGGAGGGTCAGAAGGAAGACAGAGAGGGAGAGAGAAACTCAAGCAGACTCTGTGCTGAGTGTGGAGCCCAACATGGGTTTTGATCTCACGACCTTGAGATCATGACCTGAGCAAAAAACCAAGAGTGGACACTTAACCAACTGAGCCAAGCAGGCGCCCTAACTATATGTACTTGTAAATTTTCAGATACATACACTGAACACTTTAGAGCAACTGATAAGAGATAACAACAGGAGAATGTGACCATGTGACCAGCACAAGATCTTTCCTTGCGACTCTTCGGATAGTGAGTATGGAGTTTGTCATTAGACTAGATTTGAATCTGTTTCCCGTACTGTGCCCTCGGGGATCTAGCTTCTTTGACTGTAAAAAGGTGATACCATCTGTCTCAGAAGGTTGGAATTAAATGTGTATAAAGCATAAGATACAATCTTAAGTCAGAGTAGATATATAAGGGCATTCTCTAACACAAAGGGAAATGTGAATTTCCCCTTCTTTTCCCCAGATTTATCCATTCTGTGTGGTTTTATAGTTCAGTGGGGGAAAAAAATAAGCATTACATAGATAAATACTAAACACAATCAAAATTAATTTATCAAACACATAATACTATGTGCCACCTACTCTACTAATAGCATTTTGTAAGCATTACCTCATTTAATCCTCATAACAGGTACTATTATAACCCAATTTTAAGATAAGGAAACTGACATCCCTAGAGTCTCACAATTAGCAAGAAGCAGAACAGGAAATATAGTACCAGTGTTCATGCTCATAACTGCTGTGTTCTACTTTTCTCACACATAGTAGGAACTGAAGAGATATTTAGGTCTTTTCCTTCTAACTTCTTTGACCAAAGTAAAGAGAACCACCACACATTTCCAGGAAATCACACCTTACCTATTATTTGGTCTGAAGAGTTGGCTGCTTTGCACACAGGCTAAAATTCCAACCCAGTCTGGTGCAAAGGAGGCGTGGCGGGTGGGGTGGGGGATGCGGCGGGTGGGGGGGGCAGGCTATCTTCTACTGTCAAGGGTCTAGTTCCCCCAGGGCCAGCGACTGTGTAATAAACAACGCCCCAGGGTGTGAAGAGGATGACGTTTAGAGTAAGTCTTCAGGACACCAAGTTAGTAGCTCCTACTTAAAGCCATCATGATAAGGGCCAGAGAGCACCTTGTTCTAGTCTGTGGCTCTATCCATTGATTGAATGATACCAAAATACCTTGAAGATAAAGCCCAATCGTAAAAGCTCTGGACTCTGATTATATTTAACTCTGATTCAATGATGTTAACATCTCACCTTGCAGGGTAGGTTTAGCTCTGTGTGCCTCATGAAGATATTCAAGGATGTGGCTAGAAATATGGTTGACATCTCTTATGTTGATACTTCTTATTGAAATCATTATGGACACTGACTTTTCTTGAAGTAAACAATGTAACCACTAGAAGTTCCACACATTTATATTTTCAAGCAGAACCTGTACTCTATTCAAAAAGAGATTCCAAAATGATTCCATTTCAAGGCATGTTTTTAACAAGAAAAATTTCTAGTTCCAAGGTGAAGACTGAGCACTTAGGATAAGAACAAATGGATTCTGAACCCTCATTAATCTATATATCACCTACTTAGACTGGTGGTGATAATTTTGACTGGGTTTAGAGTAAATTTATCTTAGCTTAGCAGTGCTTTTTCTGTAAGACTAATTCATGGTGTGAGGTTCCTGGGTATTTAAGGGGTCTGTGAAAGTGGTAACTTTGGGTTTGTAATGGTTGACTTAGTGGGACAGATCAGCTCTGATGGGCCATCACAGATGGTCTTGACTATTTAACAAATAGGGAAACAAATAATTATTGTGAATTAGTATAGTTTGGTTAAAAGTATTTTTCAAAATCTGGGATCTATGATGGCAGGAGATAGGTCTATGTGCACATACACACACAAAAAATCCTTAATGGTGAAAAGTTTGGGAATTACTGTTCCGGGGTATAAATTAATAAAATCGGCAAAACCACAGAGGATGTTAAAAATATAGTATAGTTTTATGTATATTACCAGAAGAATCAAATGAAAATAACTGAAATGTAACAGTTCTTTTTAATTTGTAGTCTATGCGAAATTAATCATTTTCTTCTTTTCTGTTTTTCCAATTTATAATTTAATGATATGCATTACTTTGTAATTGTAGATATATATAATTTTTGTAATTAAAAAGTTAGACCATGATTTCTAAGCAAGTATTTTAGAAAATACCATACACATTTTAGAAAATAACCTATACACATTTATGCACTACTCTTATCTGTTTCACTTAATCAAGGTGCTTAAAGTTCTACCTTTCCTCTATTTCATCTAGTTCAGACCTACCTTCCTCATTTAATGCTTTTAATGGTGGGCATTTCTGTATCAGTTAGGAAGGACGTTGGGTTTGAGGTTGGTTGAGTTTTGATGAAACCAATGCTGCAATGCCTTCCTGCCAAGCATCTACGATTTCATAATGTTGGAGCATTCACTGTATCCCGGGGGGTTGTGGTTTTCTATAAGTTTGCTATGGCCGAACCAAGAAAGAAGGCATATGCAGATTTCTACAGAAATTATGATTCCATGAGATTTTGAGGAGATGAAGAAGGCTGGTATCTTTCAGAGTGCAAAGTAATGTTGGGATGTAAAGAATTTCTTTGAGTTGAGTTCCATGGAAGTCTGTCCCTGACCTGTGTTCCTAAAGTATGAACATGAGTACTGGTTTATGAAATAGTTTCTCTTGATAAACTACTAACAATAACAACAGAACAGTTAATGGTGGAATGACTGATTAGAACCTGAGTCTTGATATTGGCTTGCAACTTTCAGAAAATAATGTCAGATCTGTCAATTGATTGGGAGTAATCTAAAAGGGGCTAGGCCAAAAGTATACCTAAAAAAGTCACAAGAAGTAACTCTAAGTTTGCTTCAGTATTCACGAGAATGAGTCAATTAAGCCTCTAAACTCTACACTGGGACATAACCAAAAGCTATTTTTCCAGGACACAGCCCGGAAGATTTATTTATTATTTATTTTTAAAAAAAGATTTTATTTATTTATTTGACAGAGAGAGAGAGAGAGAGAGATCACAAGTAGGCAGAGAGTCAGGCAGAGGGAGAGGAAGAAGCAGGCTCCCCGCTGAGCAGAGAGCTTGACGTGGGGCTCCATCCCAGGACCCTGAGATCATGACCTGAGCCAAAGGCAGAGGCTTAACCCACTGAGCCACCCAGGCGCCCCCAGAAGATTTTACTTTGAATAAAAATAAGGTACTGGTTTTCTTTTCCTATTTAAAAAAGTAATACATGGTCCATGTAGAAAAATTAGAAAACAAAACAAAACTATAAAGCAAAATGAAAGCTATAAAGCCAAAAAAAAAAAAAAAAGAGAGAGAGAGAGAGAGAAGCTTTTTTTTTTAGGGTTGGGAGAATGCTTTTTTAAAACACAGAATCCAGGGTTTTATCCTCAAACAACTGAATCAGAATATCTGGGGTGGAATCTAGAAAGGGGCATTTTTAACCAGCATGCCAGGTGAGCCACCATCCTAGTGAAAACTAGCAGCTATGGGGTGTTGAACTCAAGATAAATTCGTGGCAAAACATATACACTGAGCTCTCCGATGAATTATCTTGCTATATAAGGTAAGTTAACCTTACACCCCTTTATTGTGTGTGTCATTTGTATTTATTAGCTTCTTTTTAGATATTCTGGCTCAATATGACTATGGAAGCCATCTGAATAAAAAATTGAGACATCTGATATAAGATTCTATTATTTTTATTACTACTACTACTGGTACTGTTAATTTGATTTGAAAAGTCTTAGAATAGTAGAAAAGTAAGTAATGTTACTTTTATTGAAAAGAATGAAATTGGAACAATCCTGACAAATTTTGGACATAGGGCTTTGAACCCTATCAGATATGTTGAAGTATTTCCCTTAGATAGGGAAAGGTCATAGGCTGAAGCTAATAGCAAGGATAAAGCAAGCACCCAGGAAAATGCAAGTTAAAACAACAATGAGATTCCACTGCACACCTATTAGAGTGGCCAAAATCCAGAACACTGACAACACTAAATGCTGGTGAGAATGTGGAGCAATAGGGACTCCTCTCAGTGCTGGTAGGAATGCAAAATGGTACAGCCACCTTGAAAGACAGTTTGGCAGCTTCTTAAAAACTAATCTGCCCCTAACATAATGAGCCCCTATAAACATAATAAGCCCCTAAGTGGCTCAGTTCCTTAAGCGTCTGATTCTTGATTTCGGCTCAGGCTCAGCATGATCTCAGGGTCGTGAGACTGAGTCCCGAGTCAGACTCTATGCTGCATGTGGAGCCTGCCTAAGATTCTCTCTCTCCATGGGTGCTCTCTCTCTCTCTCTGTGTGTCTCCCTCTCTCTCTCTCTCTCTCTCTCTGTGTGTCTCCCTCTCTCTCTTTCTCTCTCTCTCAAAAAGAAAAAACTAGGGGCGCCTGAGTGACTCAGTGGGTTGGGGCCTCTGCCTTCAGCTCAGGTCATGATCTGGGTCCTGCGATCGAGCCCCACATCAGGCTCTCTGCTCAGCGGGGAGCCTGCTTCCCTCCCCCTCTCTGCCTGCCTCTCTGCCTACTTGTGATCTCTCTGTCAAATAAATAAATAAAATCTTAAAAAAAAAAAAAAGAAAAGAAAAAACTAGACATACTCTTACCATAGAGTCTAGCAATCATACTCCTTGGTATTTACTCAAATGAGTTGAAAACTTAGGTCCTCACAACAACCCGTAAATGGATTTTTGTAGTAGCTGTATTCATAATTGCCAAAGCTTGGAAGCAACTAAAAGGTCCTTCAGTAGGTGAATGGATAAATAATCTGTGGTACATCCAGACAGTAGAATGTTATTCAATGCTAAAAAGAATGAACTATCAGGCCATGAAAAGACATGAAGGATACCTAAATGCATTATTACTAAGTGAAAGAAGCTAGTCTGAAAAGGCTGCATCCTGCATGATTCCAACTATATGATTCTGAGAAAGGCAAAACTAAAAAGATCACTTGTTTCCCAGGGTTAAGGGATGGGTAGGTGGAGCACAGAGGATTTTTAGGGCAGTGAAACTACTTTGTATGGTATTATAAGGGTGGACACATGTTATTATAAATTCAAATCCTCAGTATGTACCACACCAAGAGTGAACCCTAATATTTACTTTGGACGGATGAACTTTAGACTTTGGATGATAATGATGTGTCACTGTAGTTCCCCAACTGTACAAAATATATTACTGTGGGAAAGGATTTTGATATGAGGAAGGCTATGTGTATGTGGGGGCAGGAGGAAAGCTCTATACCTTCTTCTCAATTTTGCTATGAACCTAAAACTGCTCTAAAAAATAAAGTTTACCTTTAAAAATGAAAGAGAAACACAAATAACATGATATAGGGCTTCAAAGAAGAAAGAATTATGTTAATTATGCATGCATTCATTCACTGGACTTTTATTGAGCACCTAATATCTTCCAGGTATTGTGCGTGGAAAGAGAAGGAATGTCTGAAAGAATTCCTTAAATTGAAATATAATTGATATACAACAGTGGAAAGTTTAGACTTGTTATCATTGTTTGCCAGTAATTTCTTTCAGAACTTCAAAGACTATCTATCCAGACCAGTAGGAAGTAGATACATTGTAATTATAGAATTTTATATCAAATGATAGTTTCATGAAAGGTGGAGGAAAAAGAACACTACATTTCTTGAGTGCCTACTAAATGCTAAGCATTGTGATGTCAGCTTTACAAACTTTGTCTCACTTAAACCTTATAACCTCCAGGAAGTTAAGTATTTTTATCCCTACTTTACAGATAAAGAAACAGATTTAGGAGCTGAAGTCACTTGCCTCGAGTCATACATGAAGTGCTTGGCATTGTATTGAAACGAATTTTACTAATTCTGTTCTGAGTACATTAATACTGAAGTTTTAATGGGGGGTTCCCTATAGAAACAGAATAATTATGAACTCAGGATTTGTTTAAAAATTTTTAGCCTTTTTAAAAATAGATTTCCGACAGGGGTGCCTGGGTGGCTCAGTGGGTTAAAGCCTCTGCCTTTGGCTCAGGTCATGATCTCGCAGTCCTGGGATCAGCTCTCTGCTCAGCGAGGAGCCTGCTTCCCCCTCTCTCTCTGCCTGCCCCTCTGCCTACTTGTGATCTCTCTCTGCCAAATAAATAAAATAAAATCTTAAAAAAAAAAAATAGATTTCCCACAAAAAAACAACCACAAAAGAGGAAACTCTCAGAAACCCTTGATCTTTACTTAACATCCAAGGTTTTTCTATAGGATTTATGGTTACTCCATATGCCTTAATGCTCTTCTTCTTTTTTTGAGATTTATTTATTTTTAGAATGAGAGCGTGTGCCCACACAAGCAGGGAAAGAGGGAAAGAGAGAATCTCAAGTAGACTCCTGGCTGAGTGTGGAGCCTGATTCTGGGCTGGATCCCAAGACCCTGAGATTATGACCGGAGCCGAAAACAAGAGTTTAACGCTTAAGTGACTGAGCCACCCAAGCACCCCTTGATACTCATCTCATAATCAGATATTGTGCCTAGATTGACTGCTCTGTTCCCAGGGTTTATTTATTGAATTGTTCATCAGTGTCTTCATCAGAGAACATCAAGACAGTGACTGTTAAGCTTGAGGAAGTATTTATGTTTTCTACTATTAGGAAACCCCTAGAATTAAACTAGCTCCAATGCAGAGACCAGACTCCAGTTAATAGCAGATTAGGAAGAAAATGGTAGGTGCCAAATGGAGGATGACAATTCTGACCTTGCCACGTTTGAATCTGCATCACTATCCACGAACTGCCTCTATCTTAGACCTCGTGATTTTCTACGGAGTTTGGACTAATCCTACTCTCAGAATAGAAATAGACTGAAGTTGGAACATGCCCAATGAGGATAGTTTCTTAGTAAGAGAGTGTTTAGTGCTAGATGGAGAGGTTGGATGTAATCCAATGCAGGGTTGTCTGTTGGAAAGGTAGAACTTTGACCAGGAAAGTCAAAATAGCATGATTAGGAACAAACAGGGTGAAGGTCTAAGGGTCATGAGAGAAAGAATTAAGAGGAAGGAGACCCGTGTGAGAGAAATAGTATTGAACACAAAACTCAGGGTGGAAAGGGGAATCTGGTGTTCCCAGACCCGTCCCTGTGGCTGAGCCTGCCACTGCCTCTTGGGCTTCATGTTTCCTGTTTGTCCCTAGGTCCACTTCGCTTTCCTTCTCCACTCTAATGCCTAGGGCTTCAGTGCCCTGTGACTTTCAATTAGGGTGGCAGCTAGCACGAGAGCGGAGGGAGGGCAGGGCATTCATTCCCTTGGCTTCCTTCTGGTAGAGCCACCTCTGGCTGGCTGAGTCCCTCAACCAAGGCCGCAGTTCCTTTCCAGGCCATCAAATCTACCCATCCCTCTCTCCTTCTCCCCACTTTCTTTATCCCTTTGGACCTTGGGTTGGTACCGTCACAGACACTGCTAGCCCCCACTGTGCTTTGTGGAACCCTGACCGTCACATTTGTAATAGTCCCTTTTAGGTGAAAAACCTGTACTCTGCAAACTAGGAAACATTGATGAAAGCGATTGAAGATGACACAAACAAATGGAAAGATATTCCATTTGTTCGTGGGTTGGGAGAACAAATATTGTTAACATGTCCATAGTACCCAAAGCTATGTACAGATTTAATGTAATCCCTATCAAATACCAACAGCATTTTTCGCTTAACTAGAAAAAACAATCCTAGAATTTGTATGGAACCGCGAAAGATCCCGAATAGCCAAAGATCTTGAAAAAGAATAACAAGGGACGCCTGGGTGGTTCAATTGGTTAAGTGTCTGCCTTTGGCTCAGGTCATGATCCCAGGGTCAAATAGAAATACTAAGTGAAATAAGCCTGTCAGAGAAAGAAAAATACATTATGATTTCACTCATATGTGGAATTTAAGAAACAACAAAGAAAAAAAAAGGAAAAACAAACAAACAAACAAACAAGAGTCTTAAATATAGAGAACAACCTGGTGGTTGCCAGAAGGTTAGGCGAAATAGGTGATGGGAATTAAGAGTATACTTATTGAAATGAGCCCTGAGTAATAGAATTGTTGAATCATTAGGTTGCACACCCAAAACTAATATGGCACTGTCTGTTAATTATGCTTGAATAAAAAAATTAAAAATAAATAGATAAACAAACTAAGGGTAAAAAAAAAAAAAAAAGAGAGCGAGAAAAAATACAGAAATTGCCCTAAAGTCTTCCAGGCATGCGTAGTTCCTATGCAGCTAAGTGATATCCCTGATCACATTGTATTCGATGAGTTTTCCTGCCTTCCTTCTCTCCAAGAATATGAGCTCTCATTTCATTAACCTTTGTGTCCCCACAATCTAACATA
This sequence comes from Nasua narica, assembly GCA_028533885.1. NCBI lineage: Eukaryota > Metazoa > Chordata > Mammalia > Carnivora > Procyonidae > Nasua > Nasua narica. The sequence continues at coordinate 53,083,253 of CM052815.1, forward strand.
ATGCCTACTATATAATGGATAGTAGGTATTTGAGAAAAGTTGAATTAAATCAAGACCGTTCTTGAGAACTGGGTAAGGGGGATGATTTAAGATTAACAAGGGAAGCATACTCTGGGTGGGGGTGAGAGTGCGGCAACGATGAGTAAGTAAGATTGAATACAGCTTGTGTGGTAGAAGTAGTCTGAGTGGAGCAGAGGGAAAAGTCTGAAAAACTTAAACGCCATAGTTGTTCCAGTGTTCTTGGGGGCATCTGTGACCTGGAAAGGAGGACTTTTTAATCTGAACCTGAGATTATAAACGCCATTAGGGAAAATGAGAGAAGTTAGTCACAACCATCATGAAAACAGAAGCAGTCAGAGCACTGGAGAAACGTGCAAAATGCTCACGATCTCCCAACAACAGCCCAGACCCTCTGCAAGCAGCCGGCCCAGAGGAACTAGACTGTAGCTCTCACCCCATCAGTGCTGCTAGACTGCATTCCAATGCGGAATTCTTGATCCCATCTTTCCATCTGAGCCTAAGGATAGCTCTAGGTGAGGCCCATGAAAACACCCCTACGCTTCTTCCACCCTTCCCACTAAATCATAACGACTCCCTCTCATTGGCTGAGTTGTTAAATTCCTTAGCCTGCTACAGTAAATCAAGGTGAGACTCAAAGGACAAGAGAGAAACAAAAAATAAGAGTTACATTGTTTCTCACGGAACTAGGAGGAGGCCAAGTTTTAGAGGCTGTTGAAGCCACATAGCCCAGGTTCCAAGCTCAAGGAAGCCTAGGATTTTGGCTGTTTTTAAAATAGTGTTGGATAGGGGCGCCTGGGTGGCTCAGTTGGTTGAGCGGCTGCCTTCGGCTCGGGTCATGATCCCGGAGTTCCGGGATCGAGTCCCATATCGGACTCCCGGCTCTGCGGGAAGTCTGCTTCTCCCTCTGACCTTCTCCCCTCTCGTTCTCAGTCTCTCTCTCTCTTATAAATAAATAAAAAAATCTTAAAAAAAAAATAAAAAAAAGTGTTGGATTTGCTGGGAGCAAGGAAAGGCCTTGTTAATATTGATCCTGAATGAAGCATATGCATATCCAGGGCTGCTATATCAGAGGAAAAGACAGATTGGAGATGAAGGGCCTCCATCATGAAAACAAACAGTCAGAGTGCTGGAGAAACGTGCAAAATGCTCACGATCTCCCACCAACAGCCCAGACCCTCTCCAGAGTATGTGACGATGAAGCTAAAATTTCAGATATAAGTAGGAGTGTGCCTGGTGGACAAGAGAAAAAGGCATTCCTGGCAGAACAAACGGCTCATGCAAAAACGCGCAGGAGTGAAACAGTGTGACGTCAGGGTCATCATTACCGGCCAATCAGCACAAGAGTTGCACTTCCTGGTGCGGCTCCTTCCATCAGCACACCCAGCTCTGGATTTACTCCAGGTACCATTCATTCATTTTTTCATTCATTTTGCAAACATTTATCAAACCCCTGCTATACGATGGACTTTGTCCTAGCGGCTGGGGCCACAACAAAGCAAGCAAAGTTCCTGCCCTTAAGGAACCTACATTCTACTGGGAGGAAATAGGAAACAAAAAATAATACATTAAGGAGGTGATAAGGGTTATGTCAACAGGTGTTCACCATAGCATAGAACCTCAGTTCCAGAAATACATTACTTAATATTTGTTTGGCTGTCCATAGCAGAAAAACCCAATATTGCAGAGACTTACACAATATAGAGTTTATTTCTCTTGTGGAAAAGGTAATCTATGGCTGATATGGCAAGTTATCAAGTAGTCAGAGATCCAGACCCCTTCTAATTCTCTATTCCACCATCCTTAGGGTGTGGCCGTACTCTTCATGTTCCAAGACAGATGCTGGAGCTCCAGGAATCATATCATCATCCAAAAAGCAAGATGGAGGAATGGAGAAGGGTCAGTCCTCTTCCTTTTCAAAAGACATATGAAGAGCAATATATCATTTCTACTTACTTGTGGTTTCTACCTAGCTACAGGAAAGTTGAAAAAAAAATTTTTTTAAAGATTTTATTTATTTATTTGAGAGACAGAGAAAGTGAGAGAGAGCATGAGAGGAGAGAAGGTTAGAGGAAGAAGCAGACTCCCCATGGAGCCGGGAGCCCGATGTGGGACTTGATCCCGGAACTCAAGGATCATGACCTGAGCCGAAGGCAGTTGCTCAACCAACTGAGCCACCCAGGTGCCCTGAAAAATATTTTTTAACTGAGTAGCAATGGACTCAGGTAAAAGCGAGCATTCTGGGTCTGAAGAAGGGAAAAATGAATACTAGGAAGTAGGAACAGTCAAGATCCCAACAGGAAACAGTTAATCCCAAAATCAATGCTGATTTTTTTCAAAGAGACTTTTTCTTTTAATCCCCTTTCTTTTAACCCCCTTCGCCTATTTCACCCCTCCCTCCACCCATATTCTCTCTGGGGAAACCATCAGTTTGTTTTCTATATATAAGACTCTGTCTTTTTGTTTTTCTCCTTTCTCTTTGTTCATTTGTTTCTTAAATTCCACATATGAGTGAAACCAAATGGTATTTGTCTTTCTCTGGCTGACTTATTTCACTTACCATTATACCCTCTAGATCTATCTGTGATCTGTTGTTGTTTTTTTTTTTAATTTTATTTATTTATTTATTTAACAGAGAGAGAGCACAAGTAAGCAGAGTGGCAGGCAGAGGGAAAGAGAGAAGCAGGCTCTCCGCTAAGCAGAGAGCCCGATGTGGGGCTCGATCCCAGGACCCTGAGATCATGACCCAAGCTCAAGGCAGCCGCCTAACCAACTGAGCCACCCAGGCACCCCTGTGATCTGTTTTTTTATGGCTGAGTAATATTCCTCTGTGTGTGTGTGTGTGTGTGTGTGTGTGTGCGTGTGTGTGTGTGTGTATCACGTCTCTTTATCCATTCATCTGTCCATGGATGCCTGGGTTGCTTCCATATCTTAGTTATTGTAAATAAGGCTGCAGTAAACAAAGAGGTATATATATCTTTTCAAATTAGTGTTTTCATTTTCTTTGGGTTAATAGCCCGGTAGTGGAATTACTGGATCATATGGTGTTTCTCCTTTTTTTTTTTTTTTAAAGATTTTATTTATTTATTTGAGAGACAGAGAAAGTGAGAGAGAGCATGAGAGGAGAGAAGGTTAGAGGAAGAAGCAGACTCCCCATGGAACTGGGAGCCCGATGTGGGACTCGATCCCGGAACTCAAGGATCATGACCTGAGCCGAAGGCAGTTGCTCAACCAACTGAGCTACCCAGGTGCCCCTCTCCTTTTTTTTTAAATTTATTTACTTATTTGAGAGAGAGAGAAAGAGAGAGAGAGAGTGCACACAAGTGGGGGGGTGGAGAGGGAGAGAGAGAATCTCAAGCCGACTCCCTGCTGAGCACGGATCCCTATGCAGGGTTTGATCCCACAATACAAGATCATGGCCTGAGCCAAAACCAAGAGTTGGATGCTCAACTGACTGAGTCACATAGGCACCCCCTTACTTTTCATTTTTTGAAGAATCTCCGTATTGTCTTCCACAATGGCTGTAAAAGTTTGCACCAACGATGCAGGAGGATTCCTTTTTCTCCACATCCTTACCAACACTTGTTTCTTATGTTTTTGAGTTTAGTCATGCTGACTGGTGTTAGGTAGTATCTCACTGTGGTTTTGATTTGCATTTCGCTGGTGGCGGGTGATGTTGAACATCTTTTCATGTGTCTGTTGGCCATCTGAATTATCTTCCTTGGAAGATATTTATGTCCTCTGCCAACTTATCTATTTTCTATGAAACTGAACCATTCACGGTCACATTTATGTGTATTTTCTGGGAATTCTTATTATACTTGGAGTCACTTAGAATAGTTCATGTTATTTTTGTGTCACAACCAGATTTAAGCCCCTGGAGTTTAAGAACCACATTCTTTTGTACGCACCCATGGTGCATAACGTTTGCTAATACTTATTTGGCTTACTAGTTAGTTGCTTAATTTGGGGTAGAATGGGGCTGGAGAAAGAGCTTGGGTCAGAGAATCAGGCAGCGCTGGGGTCTAATTTTAGCAAAGGCATTTGTTAGTGATAGACATTGGCAAGACATTTAGCCTCTTTGAGTCTCAGTTCTTCTTCTTAAAATGGAGATGAGAACATCTTCCTCTCAAGTTGTTATGATTTAATTAGATAATTTAAGTGAAGTGCCTGGTTCTAAAATAAAATTCTCTTCCTTCTTCCTCCTTCTCTTTCTGAGAGGACTATTGGGAAAGTTTATATGATCCTTTGCACCTCTTCACAGCTAAAATGACCTTATTTATTTATTTATTTATCTATCTATCTATCTATTTATTTAGAGGAGTAGGGGGGAAGGGCAGAGGGAGAGGAAGAGAGAGAAAACCCCAAGCAGGCTCTACACCCAGCATGGAACCTAACACAGGGCTCAACCCCGTGACCCCCAAGATCATGACCTGAGCCAAAATCAAGAGTGGGATGCTTAACCAACTGACTCACTCATAAGCCCCATTTCATATTTTTTAAAATAAAAAATGTGGACATGAGGTTTAAAAATTTTTTTCCAATTGGCGAACTTCTTCATATAAAAAGTCTTACAAAGACTTTAAAGCATAAAGCATAAAAGCATAAAAATTAAACCCTATCAAAAAAAATTTAAAAAAAAACAAAAAAAAACAAACTTAAACCCTATCTTGTGACTCCTATAATTATAAGGTTGTAAGCTCTATGAGGGCAGGGATCACATCTGTCTTGTTCAATACTGTAACTTGCTATCTCATAATAGGTATTCAATAAAAATCTAAGGAAGGAAGGACTACATTGATAATGAATTCATAGGAAAAAGAAATAGAACAATTCACAAACATCTTTTAAAAATCTTTGGGTGTTTGAAGCTTGGACTGTCTCGGGGTGCCTGGGTGGCTCATTGGGTTAAAGCCTCTACCTTCGGCTCAGGTAACGACCCCAGGGTCTGGGATCCAGTCCCACATCAGGTTCCTTGCTCAGCAGAGCCTGCTTCTCCCTCTGCCTGCTGCTCCCCCTGCTTGTGCTAGTTCACTGTCTCTCTCTCTCTCTCTGATAAAAACAAACAAATAAATAAAATCTTATAAAATAAATAAAATCTTACCCAAAGAAGTGCTGGGTCAAATCTCTATACTTCTGACTCCATTCTGACTGCCTGTGACACAAACCTGTGGGCCCAATGGAGTCTGATTCAGGATGACTGGCAGTAAACATCCATGTGGAAGCAACTGCTCCTGGCAGATCAGCGCGGGCCGCTGGAAGCGGGATAGGTACAGAAATGGCAGTTTCACACAAAGTGAAGTTTAAAAATGCCTCAAAGCACTGGGTATTATATGCAACTGATCAGAATCACTGACCTCTACCTCTGAAGCCAATAATATATGTTAATTAGTTGAATTTAAATTAAAAAATAAAAAAAAGAAAATAGCCCCTCCCCCAAAAATAAAATATTGATTTTGAGGCTATCAGGAAAAGTGACACCCACTTAGCCAACTATTCTCTGAAAAAGCAGTAAGGCTTTTGGCCAGGCAAGTGTTAGGTAGGGGACAGGTGGCACCACATTTTGACAGTATTTTCTAGTTTTCAAAACACTTTTGTACACATTCTGTCACTTGACCTCTCCTGCAGCCATGTTGTTTAGGTAGTTCAATTCAATAAACATTTGAGCATTTTCTAGGTCCCATGTACTGTGCTTGGTGCCTTAGGACATAAGTATGAATAAGTCATTATTCTTTCTTTCCCGTAATAATAATACTTTTTATTGGGCTCTCCGGACACTCTATTATAAAATTATAAACTATATCATCTCATGAATCCTGTGAAATTTGTATTATTATTTAAAAATTTTTTTTATTTGTTTCAGATATAAAGAAAATGATGTTTAGAGATGTGAATAACTTGTCAAGGTCACATCATTAACAAGTAAGATTAACAAGTAAGCTAACAAGTAGATCTGGGACTCCAACCTGGGTTTACTTGACTCCAGAACCCCTGTTCTCTTAACAAGCTACCAAAAGATCCTAGTAAACAATTTAGCAAACAGTTGCATCCTGCTAGAAATTCTCAAATTCTGCTAGAAATTCTCTGTCTCAAATTATACATGAAATAAAATAGGATATATGTTAATATTTTTAAAAATTTAAATGGTCCTTGTTATATAAGAATTCCTTAGACCAGCTTTTTTGGAGGGCCATTTAGCATTACAGATCAAACTTTAAAATGCTTACCCCTTGAGCCAAATTACCTTAGTAATTATCAAGTGAATCAAAGTAAGCAAATGTATGATAATATTTTAGGCTGGGCTCTTCCCATGATTGTCCCTGAACAAGGATTTCAGCGTAGGTGGTTTCTTTGGACAGTGACCCCGGAGTCATTGGTGAGGGCACAGGGAAGTGAGAGAGGAAAGGGATAGAAGCCATACAGAGTGCAAGATTAAGTAACAGATTACTACTGTGAGTGACTGGGGCTCAATCCTACTCAGAGGGACTATACAGAATTTGCTCAGAGGTGTCTTACCCAAAAGGTTGAGGTAGTTTTCCATAAATTCCCATCCATCATTGGATGGTGAGCTGCTGGGTTGTTAGTGGCCTGCCCATGCCTGGACCAAACTCTCTTCTCGCACTAAGAAAGCTTAAGGCAGAGGAGTCACGGGTGCTTGAAGTAGAAAGAGATCCCTAAGTATAAGGAGACAGGGAGGGCCGAAGGAATATCTGCAGGGCACTGACAGCATCTGTTGTAGTATATTCATAACATACAAAGGTGTTAATTGAGTCACTTTGTAAAATTGTGAAACATAATAAACAATGTAAGTATACTTACAAAGAAAAATATTTTATTTATTTATTTGTTTGTTTGTTCATTATTTATTTGACAGAGAGAGCACAAGCAGGAGGAGTGGCAGGCAGAGGGAGAGGGAGAAGCCAGATCCCTGCTGAGTAAGAAGCCTGGTGCAGGGCTCAACCCTAGGACCCTGGGGTCCTGACCTGAGATGAAGGCAGATGCTTAACTGACTGAGCCACCAAGGCGCCCCGTAAATATATTTTAGATGGAATTGGCTAAGGGAACAACCTTAGGACGAAGGTATGTTTTCTGTTGAGCTTTTTTGTTTTTAAAGACTGTTCGTTTATTTGTGCGTTTGTTTATTTGTTTTACAGAGAGAAAGAGAGAGAGAGAGAGAAAATACAAGCAGGGGGAGTGGGAGAGGGAGAAGCAGGCTTCCTGCCAAGCCTGGAGCCCCATGGAGGGCTCTATCTCAGGACCCTGGGATCATGACCTGAGCTGAAGGCAGACGCTTAATGACTGAGCCACACAGGAGCCCCATCTGTTGAGCTTTTTCAAAGACTTACAACCGGGAGTCCTTAACCTAGTCTGAGGGTCAGAGAAAGCCTGTTTGGGCAAGTGATAGTAGCCTGCACATGACGGGGTTTGGGGGACACTGAGGGGAGCAGTCCAAGCAGAGGATGGCAATGCTAAAGCCCTGAGAAAGGAAGAGGATTGGAGCTTTGCTTAAGATGCTCTAACCTAGAGAACCAGGTAAGACTGGCTTCCTGAGGCTCAGGGGCAGACAAGCACTGGAGGATTAGGGACTTGATCCTGGGGGCAATCAGAAGCTTGGAAGGGTTTACGTTTTTGCAGCAGATGTCTAGAATGATGGCTCTGGCTGTAGAGCAGAGAAAGTAGGAACCTACATTGTACTGCTTGGCCTCTGAGGTCTTTGGCAAAGTGAAGAAGGTCAGGCTGTCAAGAATGTATTCCAAGATTTCCAACACGGTTATTATTGTGGCATTTATTTATTTATTTTACTTTGTTTTATTTTTTTAAAGATTTTATTTATTTATTTGTCAGAGAGAGAGCGAGAGATCACAAGCAGGCAGAGTGGCAGGCAGAGGTAGAGGGAGAAACAGAATTCCTGCCAAGCGAGGAGCCCGATGTGTGACTCGATCCCAGGATGCTGGGATCATGACCTGAGCTGAAGGCAGCCGCTTAACTGACTGAGCCACCCAGGTGTCCCATTATTGTGGTATTTAAACAAAAGAATAATAGGCTCATTTCAAATAATCAGAGATACTTTTAATTTTTATTACCTAACCTGGTTCAACAAAGGACTTTATTAATGCAAAGTTTTAACTATCCAGGAATTGCTTTGTTCATTGAAAAGACTTTTTATCAGTATTGAATTTTTTTTTCAGTATTGAATTTTTTTAAAATTAATATTCAGTATATTAAGATGACAATTAAAGAAACTTGGTATTCATTAGGTCTTTAAGTTAAAAATAACAAATTCAATTATTTTATTTGTACACCTAAACAAATGTTACAAATTGCATGACTAAAGTTCAAACAACTCTGCTAGAGTAAATAAATCTTCATCAGGCAACTAACCCTATTTACAACATAGGTAAGTGGATTTCTTCAAACTTTTAAACTGCATTTGTAAACTCAATACATTCTATTTTCTTTTAAGCATTTTATTTACTTTTTATTTTTATTTTTTTAAAGATTTTATTTATTTATTTGACAGAGAGAGAGATCACAAGTAGGCAGAGAGGCAGGCCGAGAAAGAGGGGGAAGCAGACTCCCTGCCACCCAGGCGCCCCTTTTTAAGCATTTTAAATGTTTGATATCATAAGCAAAACCTTTCCAAGTTCCTGAGTTCTTTTAAATATTGCAATAATATTAATGAACAGTAGAATTGTTTTGTAAGTCTAAAATCAATCACTCAATTACATTTTTTTAATTAGAGTAGTGTGGAGCCCAAAACAGGGCTTGAACTCATGACCCTGAAATCAAGACCTGAGCTGAGATCAAGAGTCTGAGCTTAACTGACTGAGCCAACCAGGCTCCCCTCAATTACATATTTTTGTTTCAAAATTATAAAGCTACACATCAGATTCTCTAATAAACTAAATTCTCTTAAGTATCAAATAGTACTGTTTTTAAGATTTATATTTATTTATTTATTTAATTTTATTTTAGAGAGACAGAGAGAGAGAACACATGGTAGGGAGGGGCAGAAGGAGAGAAAGAATCTCTAGGAGACTCCCCATCAGCCCAGAGCCCAATGGGGGGCTTGATCCCATGATCCTGGGATCATGATCTGAGCCAAGATCAAGAATCAGTTGCTTGGGGCACCTGAGTGGCTCAGTGGGTTAAAGCCTCTGCCTTCAGCTCAGTTCATGATCTCCGGGTCCTGGGATCACACTGCGCATCAGGCTCTCTGCTGGGCAGGGAGCTTGCTTCCCTCTCCCTCTCTCTCTCTCTGTCTGCTTCTCTGCCTACTTGTGATCTCTGTGTCAAATAAATAAATAAAATCTTAAGAAAAAAAATCAGTTGCTTAACTGACTGAGTCACCCAGGTGGCCCACAAACAGTACCTTTTAAAAGTGACTTACTTAAACTGATGTCATATTCAATTTCTTTAAATAATACTATTCATCTCAAAACAATGAGAGTTCTTTATCACATCATAGAAGGTATAAAGAATATTATGTGACGCATAGTGTTACAGTTCTGGTTCAGAGGTAGATGTTCTTAGAAAAGGCTTTGGGAGTACCTGAGCTGGCTCAGGCGGTTAAGCATCTGCCTTCTGCTCACGTCATGATCCCAGGGCCCTAGGATTGAGCCCCATGTCGGTAGGGAGCCTGCTTCTCTCTCTGCCTGCCACTCCCTCTGCTTGTGCTCTCTCTCTCTGGCAAATAAATAAAATATTTACAAAAAGAAAAAAAGAAAAGGCTTTGGTTGTTGAGGCCTTTGATTTGTTGCAGGGAGAGTAAAAATATTTCAACGATGGTAATAATCAAACCATGTAAAATGGTTTACGATCAGAATTTTTCTTTGATTTAAAATGAAGTGAATAAACAGAAGCATATGAGAAGCCTGGCTTCTCCGAGATCATAGGGCAGCTGATTTTTCTGGATTAGTTTGTGAATACAAACACAATCTTTGAAATAAATGCAGTTGTTTGTTTGTAGTAGAACTCTCTCTGAAACGTTCTGGATGGCAAAGGTGTGTACAAGGTCATGAGTCCTAAATGGTGCATTCACAGGCTTTTGGCAGAAAGTAAAATCTTCATTAACATAAAGAGAATGAAACAAATCCTCTGAGGAAGTGATTTACTTTGGAGCTGGCATGTTAATATGTTGCTGATGGGATCAAGGTACTATCAACTATACCAAACTATCTCACATATTGAATCAAGGGACTAGGAAATAATGGCCAGAAATGTAGTGAGCTACATTTTTAAAATGTATTTGATAATATGGCCACCTGGCATTTTATTTATTTATTAAAAATTTTTTTTGCTTAAATTTTTTTATTATGTTCAGTTAACCAGCATATAGTACCTCATTAGTTTTCTTTTTTTCTCATTAGTTTTGTATGTAGTGTTCAATGATTCATTAGTTGTATATTTAACTTCATATTTTTTCTTTTATTTCTGGAACTTCCATTTCTTAGAGATTCATTTCTCTGTTAAAATCTTTTATATTTTCCTTCATTTTGTTCTTTTTTCTCCTCAATTTCTTTTTACGTCTTGATAATATCTAGACAGGCATACCTCAGAGATATTGCAGTGTCACGTCCAGACATTATAATAAAGCAAATATTGCAATAAGGTGAATCAAATGAATTTTTGGTTTCCCAGTGCTTTTAAAAGTTATCTTTATACAGTATAGTGTAAATTAAGTGTGCAATTGCATATGCACAATAGCAAACCTTAATAGTGTGCAATAGCATTATGTCTAAAAAATGTACATACCTTACTTTAAAAATAACTTTCTTGCTAAAAAGTGCTAACCATTATCTAACCTTTCAGTGACTCATAATTACTGGTCACAGAACACCATAACAAATGCAATAATAATGAAAATGTTTGAAATATTGTGAGAATTACCAAAAGACAGAGAGACACAAAGTAAGTAAATGCTGTTGGAAAATTGGCCCCAATAAACTTGCCCAAAACAGAGTTGCCATGAACTTCAAATTCGTGCAGAAGATATGATCTGTGAAGCACACTAAAGTGAAGTGCAATAAAACAGGGTAAACCTGGATTAAAATCCCTTTATTTTAATTGGACGTCTGGGTCCTCTTTGGATCTGTTTCCATTGACTTTCTTTCTCTTGTTTTTGGGACACATTGCTTTGCTTCTTTTCAAGCCTTTTAGGTTTTGAGAGAGCCCGCATTGGGCTCTCTGCTCAGCAGGGAGTCTGTTTCCCCCTTTCTCTCTGCCTGCCTCTCTGCCTACTTGTGATCTCACTCCTCCTTGTAAAATAAATAAATAAAATCTTAAAAAATATATATTAAAAGAAAAAGACTCTGTCTTTGCCATCTAGCCCAGCCTTCGATTGCATGCTTTGCCACACACGCAGCGAAAACTCTGCTGCTGGATATTCTTGTTTTTTATGACAACCCAGTGTGTGGTGGCAGAAGCACCTTCAGTTGCTCTACTCAGCAAGGTTGGGAGCTGAGGACCCAGCCTTGGGTCAGAGTAAAGTGGAAGCTCATACTGGCCACAAATCCCTACCTCGGCCATTATCTTCGTTTCCTCTTCCCCAAATAAATACCAAATATGTATAGGTTATTCCAAAAGTGTTTGATTTATTTCACTGTCTCTATGTTTACCTCCCCAAGGGAACCTAGATTCTTAGTTCAGCAAGATAGGATGGTTTATGGGGCAGAGATGGTGTATCTTGGGCTGCATATACCCAGAGTCCTTATTCTTGAAACATTAAGGAGCTTATTAAGCTCTTTAAAAATTATGTAATTGAGGGTGCCCGAGTGGCTCTGTCGATTGAGCCTCTGACTCTTAATTTTGGCTCAGGTGATGATCTTGGGATTGTGGGATTGAGCTCCGTGTTGGGTTCCATGCATGGTGTATAGAGTCTGCTTGGGATTCTCTCTCCCTCTCCCTTTCCCTATGCCTCTCTCCTGGGCTCACACTCATTCTCTCTCTATCAAATAACTAACTAAATAAAATCTTTAAAATTATATGACAGATTGAATTACTGTTCCCAATACTTCATGGCCTTCCTATGTTGGAATTCTACATTCGAGTCTTTGTCATAGAACTTTTTGGTGTCTCGCACTAGAGGAGGCAGAGGACATCTTTTCTCACCCCAACTAGTGACATGCTTGGCCTTTCAAATTGTTTTGGTCAACGAGATATGGGCCAAAGTAACGAGCATGCCAATTCCAGGCCAAAAACCTCAAGAGGCATCTTATGTTTCTGCTTACTCTCTTGGACTCCAGTTACTCCATGAGAAGAATATGAGGTCGCCACTGGTCCAAGGAGAATGAGGAAATAAGTGGAGCAGGCTTGGACCCAACCAGCAGCCTGGAGTCAAGCCTGATTCCACTCCAGCCTCGTAGAGCTACATCCAGCCCACAGACCTGTGAAAGAGGAAATACACATTTGTTGCTAAAAGCCCTTGAAAGGGGGCGCCTTGGTGGCTCAGTCACTTAAACATTAGACTCTTGGTTTCATCTCAGGTCATGATCTCAGGGTTGTGAAATCGAGTCCCCTTTTGGGCTCTGCACTCAGCAGGGAGTCTGCTTGAGATTCTCTCTCTTCCTCTCCCCCTGGCCCCTCTCCCCTGTGCTCTCTCTCTAAAATAAATAAATACAGCTTTAAAAATAAAATAAAAGCTTCTGAGAGTTTAAAGTTCATTGATATGTGGCAAAACTGTTTCAAACCAATGGTTAGTTTTAGACATTTTTATAAAGTTTAATGCTGATTTGGCTCTCTGAAATTTTCTAATTTGTCTTAAGGTTTCTTTCTGGATCAGATTGCTCATCTGTTTGCTGCATGATTGAACTGGACATTATTTTCAGACACTTGTTTGCTTATCTCAATGGTTGTCATTCTAATAACAAATTTTAAATAACCACAATTGGGGCAGCTGGGTGGCTCAGTTGGTTAGGCTTCCAACCCTTGGTTTTGGCTCAGGTCATGATTTTAGGGTTGTGAGATTGAGCCCCAGGTCAGGCTCTGAGCTCATCGTGGAGTCTGCTTAAGATTTTTTTCCCCTCTTTTTCCCTCCCCCAATCCTCCTCCTGCTCACACGTGCTCTTGCTCTCTCCCAAATAAATAAATAAGATCTTAAAAAAATAGTAATAATAAAATAACTGCAATTATCAGGATATTTAGATTTTGTGTATTTAATTCTAAGTCAGTTTAATAAGATTGTGTATATTCAGAATAAAAGATTTTCAATTGTTTTGCATTTTTCTGATTGCTAAAAAGCTTTTAAAATAATTATTTTACCTCAGAATAAAAAGGCACTATGTATAATTTATTAAGCACCTGTCAGGCACTGCGAAAAGTATATATATCATCTCCTCCTTTAAAAACAAATTTACTTTTTTTGATTAGTTAATGCTTTTTTCAAAAAAAGATTCTATTTATTTGTTTTGAGAGAGAGAGAGCACAAGCGGGGGGGGGGAAGGGTAGAGGGAGAGGGAAAGGCAGACTCCCTGCTGAGGAGGGAACCCGATGTGGGGCTTGATCCCAGGGCCCCAGGATCATGACCTGAACCACACAGGTGTCCCTAGTTAATACCTTCTTTTTTTTTTTTTTTTTAAAGATTTATTTATTTGTTAGAGAGAAAGAGACTGAGAATGAGAGGGAAGAAGGTCAGAGGGAGAAGCAGGCTTCCCGCAGAGCCGGGAGTCCGATATGGGACTCGATCCTGGGACTCCGGGATCATGACCTGAGCCCAAGGCAGTCGCTTAACCAACTGAGCCACCCAGGCGCCCCCTAGTTAATACCTTCTTAAGGTAGAAAGTTCAAAAGGCAAAAAAGCAAATGAAATAAAAAACTTCCTTCTTACCCTGTTTCCCAGGCTGCACATCTAGAGACAATTTACCAGTTTTTTTTTTAACCTTATTCTTTCAGTGATATTACCTGCACATATAAACATAATATGTATTTATATATGTGGGTATTTTCTGTTTCCTTGACTTTTTAAAATGAATGTATTGTTCATATACTACTACAGAGTTCTGTACCTTGCTTTTCTTTCTTTCTTTTTCGCTTAACAATGCATCTTAGAGATTGTTCTATAGCAACACATAAAGTGCTTCCTCATTCTTTTAAAAAACCATGTAATATTCCCATGCAGTGGTTCTCAAAATGATAGGAGGGTGTTGAGGTAGAAATTGTATTTATAATAACACCAAAATGTTATTTTCCCTTTTTACTCTCACCAGAGTACAGTGCAGTTTTCCAGAGCCTACATGTCCTGTGTTATTGCAACAAAATGAGTGCAGAAACAGACATAAAAATCCAGCTGTCTTCTATTAACCCAGGCATTAAAGAGATTTGCAAAAATATAAACCATACCACCTTTCTTACTGATTTTTTATGTGTTGGAAAATAGAGTTATTTTTAAAGATATGTTGTTTATATTCCATGTAAAAGGTTTATAATTGTTGTTTTTAAATGAATAAATATTTTTTATAATATCTACGTTTTAATTTCTAAAATGATAAACACTGATAGATGTAATCCATATAAACTAAACTGTTTGGGGTCCTCAATCATTTTTAAGAGTGTAACATGGTCCCGAGGCTAAAAAGTTTGAGAAATGCTGTTCTGGGGTACCTAGGTGTCTCAGTGGGTTAAAGCCTGTGCCTTCGGTCATGATCTCAGGGTCCTGGGATCAAGCTCTGCATCGGGCTCTCTGCTCAGTGGGGATCCTACTTCCCCCTCCCTTCTGCTTGCCTCTCTCCCTACTTGTGATCTCTCCCTTTCTGTCAAATAAATAAAAATCTTTAAAAAAAAAAAAAAAGAAGTGCTGTTCTATTGCACAGATGTACCTTAATTTAACCCATTCCCTGTTAATGTACATTTCGATTGTTTTCAATGAGTTGTAACTTCAAGCCATGCCAAAATGAATACTCTTCTACGCATTTTATTTCCCACATGCCTGAGTAAATCTGTCTTGTGTTCTTAGAAGTGGAATTGCTTGGTCGAATATACCATGGTTAAGTCATACAAAAGTATATCATCTCATTTCATCCTTGTACCAACCTTATGAAGTGAGAGTTGTCATTAAGTCCTTTCTATATATAAGAAAATGGGGCCTTAAAGAAATCAGGTGACTATCTTAAAGTCTTCAGGCTAAGAAGTTGCTGCAGACAGGAGTGAAACCATTTTATCAGACTCTGTGCTTTGAACCACTATTCTGAGCTAAGGTTTCTCCAAGCAATACCTGTACATACTCAGTTATCTGATAACAGGCTCTATTCTTGCCTTGGCCTAAATTATTTCCTGGCACAGAACAGTCTTGGAATTAGATGAACTGGGCCTCTCAAAGCAAAACTCCTTAAGTGATAAGAAGAATAAAGCTTTTTATTTTGACTCACAAGAATTTCAGCCACCATACAGTCTGGAAAATGAATTATAGAAAGTGATGTAGTTAATTCAAACTAATTCATGTAATTCTAAGAGTAAATTTCATAAACAAACCTATGTGTCAAAATAACATGATGTATATCCACTTTACCCCCCATGAAACTTACCCTGTACTAGAGCTACATCATTTTTCACTTAAACACACAAAAAGAGAACCCAAAGTGTTTTTAAAGAAATGTAATTTAATTTTTGCCAAACTGCCAGAATTATCTTTTTGATAAAAACATCTGGTTATTCTCCCATAAAAATCCTTCAGTGGACTTACATTTCTTTTTTTAACTTTTATTTTATTTTATTTATTTTTTTTAAAGATTTTTTATTTATTTATTAGGAAAGAGAGAGAGTGAGAGAGAGCAGGTCAGAGTGAGAAGCGGACTCCCCATGGAGCTGGGAGCCCGATGTGGGACTCGATCCCGGGACTCCGGGATCATGACCCGAGCCGAAGGCAGTCGCTCAACCAACTGCGCCACCCAGGGGCCCCTTAACTTTTATTTTTTAAAAATTTTATTTATTTATTTGACAGAGAGACAGAGATCACAAGTAGGCAGAGCGGCAGGCAGAGTGAGAGGGAGAAGCAGGCTCTCTGCTGAGCAGGAAGCCTGACTTGGGGCTCGATTCCAGGACCCTGGGATTATGACCTGAGCTGAAGGCGGCCGCTTAAACGACTAAACCACCCAGGAGCCCCTACGTGCCAGTTTTAGAGTCTCCTTTAGAGCTAACAACCAGAATGGCTCTACTCTTGTGATAGGTATCTTCCTAAGCCATAAACTTGAAAAACAAATGTTTTGAACTATATAGTTTTAGGACTGCTCATGAAAGAATGTCCATGATACCTTGTGTATAAAAAAGCAAGTAGCAAACTACACATAATGATCCTATTTTAGTAAAGATAAAAAATAAAAAGTTAAACACATCTTGTTTGTGTGTTCCTTGAAAAAAGCATGGAAGGATGCACATTAGAGTGTGAACAGTAGTTACCCTGTTGGCAAGGAGAAAGAGGGAGAACTTCCATTTTTTACTTCCATACTTGTACTTGAATTTTTTAGAATAAGCATGAATTACTTTTGTAATCATAACATGTGTAAACAATAAAGAATGTTTAAATAGGTAGGTGCCTGGGTGGCTAAGTCAGTTAAGCATCTGCCTTTGGTTCAGGTTGTGATCCTGGAGTCCTAGGATAAGCCTTACGTCAGACTCCCTGCTTAGCTGGGAGTCTGCTTCTCTCTCTTCCTCTGCCCCAGACCTGGCTTGTGCTCTATCACTCTCTCTCAAATAAATAAATAAATACAAATCCTTATTTTTATAAATAAGGATTTTTAAATTTTATCTTAAAAATAAGGATTTTATTTATTTTGAAGATTTTATTTATTTATTTGAGAGAGAGAGTGAGCAAAAGAGAGCACAAGCAGGGACAACGGCAAAGGAAGGAGGAGAAGCAGTCTCCCCACTGAGTAAGGAGCCCCACACAGGACTCCATCCCAAGCGTCTGGGATCATGACCTGAGCTGAAGGCAGATGATTGATTGACTGAGCCATTCAGATGCCCTTAAAAATCTTTTTTTTTTAAGAATATTTAAATAGGTAAAAAGCGTGTTAATATTTTTAGTAAGAAGATATATATGATGTCTACTGTATAAATATTTTATATATATACACACACGCATTTGTACAGTTGGCACTTGAACAACAATGGGTCCACTTATAGGTGGATTTTTTACAGTACTATAAATGTATTTTCTCTCTTTTATGATTTTCTTAACATTCTTTCCCCTCCAGCTTACTTTATTTTAAGACTACAGTATAGACTACATCTAACATACAAAGTATGTGTTAATTGACTGTTTATGTTATGGGTAAGGCTTCTGGTCAACAGTAGGCTATTAGTAGTTAAGTATACGGGGAGTTAAAGTTATCTGTAGATTTTCCTCCATGTGGGTGGTGGGTGCCCTAACCCCCCGGCTGCTCACAGGTCAACTGTGTGTGTGTGTGTGTGTGTGTGTATGTATGTATATACATATATATGTAGATATTATTCCTGCGTATTATTTACACACACTGGAGTCACATATTAAAGGGGAAATTCCACCTGCTGGCTGTGCTAATTAATTATTTACATCAGAAGGGTACTTGATTGCCTAGAACAGAGGTTGTTTTGGGAGGAATTAACTCCTCTTGTAAATACTTTGTGAGCCAACTGAGGATATACTTATTTTCCTCAAAAAAATGGAAAGGCTTCATAATTTGTGGAAATACAATAATTAGTGGGTTTGATTTTTGAAAATAGCTCTGGTATACCCCCTATTTCCTTGTTAGATGCAGTACTTTTTCATATTATTCCATGAGATTATATAATTGGACTATAAACTTCATTAAGGCCTGGCTAGGGGCCTACCATGTTCACCACTGCACTTAGCATAGGACTGGGGCTTGAGATTGGTGCAAAGAGTGCATTAGTTGCATATTATGATGAAAGAATTGGCACTGAAACTATCATGGGAGAAGTTTGTATTCATTCATTTGTATATTTAAAAATACTGATTATCTGTGGTCTGTTCTGAGGATACAAAAAAAGAATTCTTGGGGCACCTGGCTAGCTCAGTTGGTAGACCATGCAACTCTTGATCTTCAGTTGTGTGTTTGAGCCCCACGTTGGGCAAAGAGCTTACTTAAAAATGAAATGAGCAAACAAAAAAGATTCTTGTTGTAGTTCAGCCAAAGATTGCTACAGCACTTGAATTTTTCTTGTCTTTTGAGGGTACACTAATTTCATTTAAATGCCAAGCATATATTGTTTATTCTGTGCACTGTGTGAGGGATACAATAGAAGCCAAATAAGAGCTTTGAAAACTTATTTTATTTAATTATATTTTAAAGATTTTATTTAATTACCTGCTAGAGCGAGAGAGCACAAGCAGGGGGAATGGCAGGCAGAAAAAGAGGGAGAAGCAGGCTCTGCACTGAGCAGAGAGCCCCATGCTGGGCTTGATCCCAGGGCCCTGGAATCATAACCAGAGCAGAAGGTGCTTAACTGACTGAGCCATCCAGGGGCCCCTTTATTTTATTTTTTTTAAAGATTTATTTATTGGGGTCCTGGGTGGCTCAGTGGGTTAAGCCTCTGACTCCTGGTTTCAGCTCAGGTCCTGATCTCATGGACTGTGGGATCCAGCCCCTTGTTGGGCTGCTCAGCTGGAGTCTGCTTTGATATTCTTTCCCTCTGCCCCTTCCCCCACTTGTGTGCATGCACTCTCTGTCAAACAAATAAATAAAATCTTTTAAAAAATTAAAGATTTATTTACTTATTTGAGAGAGAGTGAGCATGAGCCCACACAAGCAGGAGGGAAGGTCAGAGGGTGAGGGAGAGAGAATTCTCCAGCTGACTCCCCACCAAGTGCAGAGCTGGAAGAAAGGCTGGATCTAGGGACCTTGAACTCATGACCTGAGCCAAAGTCAAGAGTTCCCCCGGTGCTTAACTGGCTGAGCCACCCAGGCGACCCTGAAAACTTTTCTTAAAGCGCACTTGGCTGTTAACAGGTTATAAAAAAATAATGAAAGGCAGAGAAGTTTTATAACTCAAAGTTTAGTAACTATATTCACCTTTACAATTACAAGGAAAACTATTGGAGGAAAACTATTATTTTACCCCCACATTTCCCTCTGGAAAACAGGAACTTTGAAAGTTCCTTTATTTTAACCGTGTCTATTACATCTAAATAGCCACAAGCACTCAGGCGGTTGGATCTTGATCTCATTTCAGGTCTTAATACCAGGATGGTGAGTTCAGGCCCCTGGGCTCCACACTGGGCTGGAGCCTACTTAAATAAATAAACAAATAAATAAATATCACCACTAACAGTGGTATGAAATTACTGAAATCAATAAAACCTATTTAACAGTATTTCTTAGCTTCAAATGAGAAAAGACAAGCTCTCTTCCCCAGGTTTCACTTCTCATTCATATGAGATATCACGTGCAAGCACAACATCATGTCAAACAGTATCGTACATTTTATGTGCAGTTTACTGTATATTATATCTCAATAAAGTTGCTTTAAAAAACTCAAAGCCAAACAAACATAAGACATGAAAATTTTCCTTTATATAGGACAAATAAAGGAATTTATTAAGAGCAGTTTCTACTGGGGAACAAAGTATCTCTGCAGAGCCTAGTTGTTAAAGGAGGACAATCGTAAAGGAAATTTTATGTAATCAATACCTTTTTTTTTAAGACTACATTTAGATTAGCAACTAGTCATGTAAACAAAACAAAACACACCCTTTTAGTTTACCGCGCTGTGATGAAGCTCCACGGTAGAACTATTTGAATGCTTTGTTTCGAGAGCATCATCACCAGCCTCCAAATAGGATTTCAGAAGTCTGGTAAGACTCTTGGAAGTAAAATGTGTAGTTTTTTCCTACGTGCCCCAAATAGCGTATTCTTAACCCGTTTGGAAGCGAAGACTGAGAGAGAGAAGCTATCAGGCTCGAGGCTGGATGTGGCCATTGTGAGAAACCCTACAAATCCGAGTAGGCTCCCCCAGATCTCCAAATCCCTAGGGAAAAGCCTTTTGCACACAACCTCTAAATAAAAGCATTTTCCTGGGGATTCGAGTGAAGAAACACGGCCTAGATGTTTTTGTTTGTAGGTGTGGGAAGCACCATGCCGGAGTCCAACTACACCGACTCTTCCCCAGGTCCGAGGTAAATTCAGCGTCTCACTCCGGGTCTCAGTTCCGGGAGGGACAATCTGCCCCGCAGTTGGACTCTCCCCCCACCCCCCGACAGCTCTCGGGAGCACCTGAAACGCGAGCAGTGAAGTTGGGTGAGGCGCGCTGAAAGCCTACGCTCCCCTCAGCCCCCACTGCTGGGCCGCAGCCGCCGGGCAGGCGGGAGGGAGGATGACTGATGGAACCGCTCAGTGGCTAGGGGATTGCGGAGGGAGGAACGACGACAGGGAACGGCTGAGCTTTCCCCTTAAACTGGTTGGGTTGGGCCACGGGAACAGCCTCCCCCAAGCCTATTGGCCTCCCTGAATGGGTTGTTATGGTAACAAATGACCGAACAGTCCCTTATGAATCGGCCAATGAGAGGGGCCGTCTTTTTTTACCGCACCTCTGAACAGGAGGTGTTGCGAAAGCCCGGGTAGGGCCCGTAGAAGAAGGCGGTGCCAGGACGTCCTGCGGAAGGGCCGAAGGCGGGGCTTGTGACGTTACTGGCCGAGCCAATCACGCCTGGTTTTTCCAACGGCCCCGCCCTTTTACCGCACATTTCCCCTCCCCTTGCTCATTTCGCACGACGCAGCGGTTGGGAACACAGACATTTTCGGAGCTGGAGCCGCCACTGCCGCCGCCATTTTGTGTCTGTGGAGAAAGAAGCTTCTGTGGCGGCTGGAAGTGGACGGAGATCACCCTTGAGACGGCGGCGTTTCATACCCGAGGTTCCCCCTGTGTCGTCCCCCAACCCCCCTCCGCGGTCAGCATGTGGTGAAGCCGGAGCCGCGAGAGACCCGGGGAGAGGAAGAGGAGTCGGAAGGGAGGCGGGGTGTCGAGAGCGGCTTCAGCTTCAGCTGCGGCGGACCTCGGAGGGGGGCCGCGGCGCAATGTCAGAGCAGACGCCGGCCGAGGCCGGTACTGCGGGGGCCCGGGAGGACGCCTGTCGGGATTATCAATCATCACTCGAAGACCTGACCTTCAATAGCAAACCGCACATCAATATGCTGACCATTCTAGCCGAGGAGAACCTGCCCTTCGCCAAGGAGATCGTCTCTCTCATCGAGGCCCAAACCGCCAAGGTTTTTATACACCCCGCAGCCTCCTATTCTTCTAATACTCCCTGATTTTAGTGTCAGCCTCATCCCAGGTCTCGCTTCCATCCAAAGGGGGACAGTGTTCCTCCTCTCCAACCCTCCACCTCCAACTCAGGCTCGGTCTTTGGCCCAGGCTTCGAGCGTGGGCCTCTCGTGGGGGAGGGAGTGGGGAGGATAAAGGGTGGAGTCCCACTTCCGCTTACCAACTCCCTATTTAGGCCACCGCATTGTATATCCCGACACACAACGCTTTGAATAGAGCCCTTTGGGGAGGGGGGAGACTTAAAAGGCAGTTTGTGGTGTGGGGAAGTAAGAGTTAAAACCATTTTAACTCCCGGGAGGGTGGGGAGTGGTGGTTCTCCTATTCCCAGCCCTCCCCCCTGCCCCCCGTACCCTTTTGGGTAATTGTGCTCTGTGGGTTGGAAGGAGGTGAAGGGGGACCTGGGAGCGAGCTGTTGGTGGGTGGGAATAGGGAATTGGCCCCGAGTGGAGCAGCCGCCTGTTAGGAGCCCAACATGGCGCCTGAAAAGCACATGATGCGAAAGGGAAGAGAGGAGAATCCATTCCCTGCCAGCCAGGCAGCTGCTCACACCCGTCAGCCCCGTTTTGGGGTGGGGGCGGCTAGATATAACTTGTATTCTCCTATCGGAGGGTCTAATTTGCCCCAAAATACGGGAAATTGGGGGTGAGGGTGGGGTTTGGGTGGGGGGAGGAGATCTTATCCAACCTGTAGGTGGAGAACTGGCCCAGTGGGTAACACGTACTTGTAGTTTTTTTTGAAAAGTTCAGTCCCTCCTCCTCTTCCTTTTCTCTTTTCCTCCCTTCCCTGATAGTGAAGACGTGCTTTTCTTCACCCCTTGACAGAAGTGGTCCTCTGCCACCCTTTATTTCCCTGTAGTCCTCCTCTTCTGTGGATTCATGTGGGAGCGATATGTCATTTAAGTTACTGTTAAACTTAGTTATCATAATGAGTTTTAATAGCTTCCCAGTATTACGTTCTAAGTTATTTTTCAAGCTTGTACTTATGGTTTAGTTTTTTCTAGTTGTTAGTGATTGAAATTAACAGGATGAGCCTCCTTTTAGCAGAGTGAACCCCTTTTAAAAGGCCACTTTAACAACAACCACCAATATATTGTTTAGAGGCGGTTTCTGTCTAGTGTACAACTCAGTGGTCTGACTCTAATAAATGGTTTTGAAATGTGTGACTGGTATTATAAAATTTGTGAATAAAACATATAAAATATGTACTTGTCTTTTTTATTTACCTTTGTAAGGTGTAGAATCTGTTTCCAAGAACTTATTTTTATCTACGTGGTTGTGTGTTTTAAACAAAAGTCTTTAAGTGACTTGGGTTCATTCTTTAGGTTCCATCCACTCTTTTGGGTAAATCTGTTCACAAGATACACGGTTTCAGGTGGTCCTTTCATTCCTTAATTTAAAGAGGACAAAAAGTAAAGGTTTTTTGTTTTGTTTTTAAGGGCCCAACAATTTTGTCATGCTCAGTGTGACAGCTAAAATACAAGTCTTCATTCACCTTTTCCTGTGAATGTCTGAAACAGCTATTGTTCTTTTTTTAAAGTATGAGACTTAAAAAGGAAAGCATTCCTCATACTCAACATCCTTTTTATTGATACCACAAACATGTTGGACGTGAAAACTTAGTTTTTGCCTTCTTGAAGGCTTAACTTGACATTGAATGCCTTTTAAAAAAAAATGAAACCACTTTTTTTTAATAACATTGATTTAAAAAATCTAATTACCTAGTATCTTTGGGATTACTAATATCCACAGAGCCTAATATTTAGCAGTTCAGGTTGTCACTCAACAGTTTCCTTGCTGGTTTTTAATGGATCCCGAAGACCTTCGAGAAATGAAAACTAAATGCTGACTATAGTGTCCACATTAAAATTTGTATTTGTGTATGGCTACACAGAGTGATGAAAATAGATGGACTATTTGCTGATAAAAGCTGAAATTTTTTTTGGCACACGTTTCCTGGTTATTTTTGGAAAGCCAGGTTGAGGAAAAGATGTAAAAGTCACTGGGGAAATAATCAGGGTTGGGGTTGAGGGTGAGGGGAGGGATTTTCTGTCATTTGGTAGCAAACTGGCTTGGTTTTGTGTTTTCTGGAGGTGAATGTTTGTGTCCTTATTCTCTTAGCGTCTCAGCATTACTAAACTTAAGGATTCACACCTAATTTGACTCCTCCCATGAGGCAGTAGTAGTGAAAAAATATTACATACAGGATTCACTTGTACAATAAAAAATTAGCCTACTGAACAGATTTTGGTTTTAAAGAGAGCCTGTCTTCATAAGTACAACGACTAAAATGGTGTAAAACATGACATGGTAAGATAAAGACACAGCAATAAAGCATTTGACATGTTGGTATTTACTAGTTTACCCACATGCAGTGGCCTTGTGAACCCTTTAATTAGAAAGGACCGTAAGAAATTTTTCATACAAAGCTATTCAAAGGTTTCCTTGGCCAACTTTGGTTGTAAAGGTGTTATCAGAAGCAAGAGCACTTCCACACACTTGTATGGGCAATTGGTTTTGTGAAATAATGGCATTGTGTACTGCAGAACTGTGAGCCTACCCTAGCTACAGGTAGCTATGGGTAAGTGTTGTTCAGGGTTAAGATTCCGATACACATGGGATGGGTAAATGGGGACGATTTTTTTGCTTTTGTTTTTAAATCATGGGTGCTCCTTTGGAGTCGGAGTTAACCGTTTGTATGGTGTGTCTTAATGCTCCTCAAGTCTGTGAACCTGCTGATGCTTTCTGGAAACTTGCTGTACATTCTAAAAGCCAGTGGTGGGTAGGCATTGCAGTTGAACTGGGGCAACATTGCTTTGCTTTGGAAAGGGCTACCTGTATCAGCATCACCACACTGGCTTTGCACAAATTTAGAAACCCTGGTTTGTGCATGTCAGAGGAAAAATAATTCGACGGAGAGTCCATGCCGTGAAGAAAATCTTCAGGACAAATCCTGGTTTCCAGAGTCAAGTTCGACCTGATTTACATGACTCAGCAGCTGCTCCATCCAGTTTTTCTTGTATCAGTAACAACTTGCACCTTCCTGCATGTTCATGTGCAAGTTTAAGAGTGTTTTTTGCCATTAACTTCATATGTGAAGTGTACTTGATTTCTTTGTTCATTGGATTATAGAGAAGTAATCCTAATGATTTTACAGGTAACAAAAGTATGATAGACTTTAACATATAAAATATGCCTATGGAAATTAGGGTTTCTGCCAGAAATCTGGAAACTTCATTGAGTCTAGGCACACTATAATAAGTTAATGTCACAAAACTTACACTTGGGTTACAGAAAATAACCCCTATCACCCCTTGGTCACTTAAAACACAGGTTTTGTTTTTGTTTTTGTTTTTACCATATGAACCTGAAATTCCATTGAGTGTTAAATGAATGTATTAAAGGTTACAGTTTTTCTTGTAGTTCTGAGCTTATGGGCTCAACTAAAGATCATTGTAAGAGATGAGAACTTGGTTGAACATTTAAGTTTCATAAAGGTTAATTCAAAAGTATTTAGGGTCAACGAAAATTGAAGTCTGTATTGTAGGTGTGAAACCTCACTTTTTAAAAGTAATTCTATGGTATGGTGACAATTCATTATACTAAACTTCTCAGTTTCTTTTTATCACTTCAGGCTCCTTCCTCAGAGAAGCTTCCTGTTATGTACCTTATGGATTCTATCGTGAAAAACGTTGGAAGAGAGTATCTCACTGCCTTTACTAAAAATCTAGTTGCAACATTTATTTGTGTGTTTGAAAAGGTATATATGCATTTAGAAACATTTGAATTTTTTAAAAAAATGTGTTCCTGATGAAATAAATACTTGTCTTTGCGTTGGGTTTTCTTGGGTGGTGAAATGTTTTATTCTTTTGGATCTTTATCAAGTACCATGCTAAAGTTAGTGTTTTATGTAGATTTTTGAAGCAGATTCTAGGGGTTTTACATTGTCCATTCAAGAATAGATGGGTTTGCTTTTAGAATTTGTTTTGTTTTTAATTGAGTTTGTTTATTTGATTGAAGATCTGTTCCATCATTAGGACATGTGCAAAAGATCTGAAGCTGTCAAGAGTACTTCAAATTTCATTGTTTAGGTTTCTGGTGTTAGGATATTGACTATTCCTATCTGAAAAAGAAAAGCATAATCTTCCAGTGTGTCTCAACCTTTGATTGGTGCCTGAAACTTTTGTGATTTTTTTTTTTCTTTCTCGAAATGTTTCCTGTTGTTACTTTGTTCAAGTATGTTTTATGTGAATGTTCTAGGCATGTGTGAATGGTGGGCTAGTTAATTGCTTTAGGTTATTTTGGAAATACTCTTAACCCCCACTTAGTGTTTAGAAGAAAGGCTTGTTAGTTTCTATACCTAGAGATTGCAAATTCCTTCCATAATATTGTTTCTGGTAGTTTGGTTAATAGAGTATTATGTTGAGGAAGACAAGGGATTTGCTGGAAGTAATCAGCTCTCTTCCTGGAAGGCTTTATCTTTAACACTGAGCAAAAGGACATTTATAAGCAATTTAGTTTTAAATATTGTTTCCTAACAAAAAATTGGTAGTTCCTTTATTAGCTGCACTTGTTGTGTTTAGAGTAATCTTAGTTGTCAGACTTGGAGATTTTGGGATTATTTTGAAAGAACTATTATGAGATTTTACTTGTTTGTTAGAACAGAAAATGTGTAGCTGCTACTTGGAGTAATTTTTTAAGTTCCTAGAAAAAATACTGTTAGTATATGCAGAAGAAATTTGGAAAACTGTATTTCAAATTTTATTAAGGAGCTTGTTAATTAATAGTGTATTATAGACCTTGGCTAAATACTGCTTACCTGAAGCTATAGTCTAAGGAGAAGGCAAATTCTTATTACAGAAGTTGGGACGCTAAACCAGTCTCTTGGTTTCATTTTCATTATGTTCAAATTTAGTTGAGTGTTTGGTAGAATACCTTTTACTGAATTTAATAAGGCCTTGACTCTGCATTTGATGAAAATGACTTTATAGTAAGTATAATTCTCTAAAGACTCAAACATGTTCAAGGCTTTATCCTAAAGTTAAAATTCTAATTCAGTTTTTCCAAGTACTAGGTTTCTCTGATAGCTAGTTTTAGAATGTCATTGTTATTATTCCCATCACAAGCATGAGCAGATATATTATACAAAACTGAAGCTCAGCAGTGGGTAAGATTTTTGTGAATTTCAATTTTTAAGGTGACTTCCATACCACAAATAACTAGTTCATAGATGCCAACCATATTGTATTGCAGGAAATTGGTTAGTGAGATAGTTTTGTTTTAATAAAATTTAGGCCTGTTTTCCAGTTGTTTTACACTTTTGTTCAGAGTAAGAGTAACATAAGGAATGCTGTATCAAGCCCTAAAATTTGGAAACATTTTGTACTATTAAAAATATAAAGAATTGCTTAATTTGCTTTCATGCAGGCTGGGGGATAGTGACTAATTTTCCTAATTTTTTTTGAGGGAGAAATTTCTTCCTGTTTACAAACCAAATAGACCTTTAATAAGTTATTACTGTTGTATGTATTTGTGAATGAGTAGTATGTTTGCTATATTGAGTAGAACAGAGATTTATGTAGCTTTAATACTTAATATTTAAAACATTCTATAGTAACTTAACAAGCCATAGAATTGTTCTGTTGTTCTAGGTGGATGAAAATACTAGAAAAAGTTTATTTAAGTTACGTTCCACATGGGATGAAATATTCCCTTTGAAGAAACTTTATGCCCTGGATGTCAGAGTCAATTCATTAGATCCTGCTTGGCCTATTAAACCTCTGCCCCCCAATGTGAATACATCTAGCATCCATGTGAATCCTAAATTTTTAAATAAATCGGTAAGTTTTAATATGAATTTTGATTTATCAAAAATTGCTCACTAGAAAGAAATCTCAAGACTACCCTGTGCTGAGTCAGTGTAGTTAAAAAAAATGTTTTTTCCACTCAGGTTCACAGTGCTTTTAAAAATATATTCTCCTTATTTATCTATCACATAATTCGTTTTTAAATTTTTGAAAAATTTTCTGTTTGCTTTTAAACATGATTGGCCATTTATGATTATGGATAGTATTTAAGAGTTAAGCTGATAATTTTTAGTTTCCCCTTAGCTGCTTTTTTAGCTGTGAAATACGTTTTTTTAACCCATTGTTTTTTCTTATAGCCCGAAGAGCCTTCAACACCTGGCACCGTGGTCAGTTCCCCTAGCATCTCCACTCCTCCAATTGTTCCTGATATACAAAAGAATCTTACCCAAGAACAACTAATAAGGCAGCAGTTACTGGCAAAACAAAAACAGTTGTTAGAACTTCAGCAGAAAAAGCTGGAGCTTGAGCTAGAGCAAGCTAAGGCACAACTGGTAAGTAGAGGATATTTGGCATTTTAAATATTTTAAACCTGTCTTCTGTTAGAGAAGTAATTATTATTTTGTGTTTGAATTGTATAAGGATGTTATTTTTATTAGTAGTGTGTTTTTTCCCACTTTGATATTGTAGATTATGGTATGTTAGACCAAACTTGTAATTCCTTATTGTAATAGTCACGCTATTTTCTTTCAAATACTTTTCTATTAATTGCCTTCTTTTAAGATAGTACCTTAGTTTTATTAACATATGTGAATTTAATACCTGTCCCAAGATGGTAGGTGTGTTGTTGTGAATGTTTTTACATAGTCTTTAATGTTTTATGAGCTTAGGTTTCATGAGTAGAAATTTGGTTCTTAGAAGCCTACAAAAGAAAAGCCATCACAAAAGTAAGGCGGGCACGAAGATTACGTATTCCCGTGCATAAATGACCTTTTACTAAGTTTTTTTACTTAGCACTTGAATTTGAGAGTCAGGAAGTACAGGAAGGCAAAATTTTATAAGTTCATTATCATTGACATTAGGAAGAACTAAATTTTATGATCTAAAATTTAGCTGGAATGACTTCTTTGACACTTGTGCACTTAGGGTACAGTGATTTATGTAGCATTTTCTTAGTAGAAGTCTGGCTCAGAATCCTGAATAATTAGGAAAATGGAGATTTTATTTTTCATTCTGCTTAAAGAGATTATATTATAAAAAACCCAAAGTAAAGGACTAGTAAATAACAAGCTCCAAAAGTACAGGGACTTTTTCTTTTCATTTAAATCTCTACTTGAACACTAGAAGTATATAGCATAAATGTAGTATTGAATGGATTTATTAAATAAACATTACATTCCTTGGTTTTTTTTTTTTCCTGACAAATAAACTTCACGTTTTATATATTAACATGAACATTTATTTTGTATTTCAGGCAGTTTCTCTTAGTGTTCAGCAGGAGACATCCAACCTAGGTCCTGGATCAGCGCCATCCAAATTACATGTTCCACAAATTCCCCCTATGGCAGTTAAACCTCCCCATCAGGTTCCTGTGCAGCCTGAGAAAAGCCGTCCGGGTCCATCCTTACAAATGCAGGATTTGAAAGGAACTAATCGGGATCCTCGTCTTAATAGGATGAGTCAACATTCTTCTCATGGAAAGGATCAGAGTCACAGGAAAGAATTCCTAATGAACACATTGAGCCAGTCTGATATTAAGACAAGTAAAACTGTACCCTCTGAAAAACTAAATTCATCCAAGCAAGAGAAAAGTAAATCAGGTGAAAAAATAACCAAGAAAGAACTTGACCAATTAGATTCTAAATCTAAATCTAAATCTAAATCACCATCACCTCTGAAAAACAAATTATCCCACACAAAAGACTTGAAAAATCAAGAATCTGAAAGTACAAGGGTGTCTGATATGAGCAAGAGAGATCCAAGGTTAAAAAAACATCTTCAGGATAAGACTGATAGCAAAGATGATGATGTAAAAGAGAAGAGAAAAACTACAGAAAAAAAGGATAAAGATGAGCACATGAAATCATCTGAACACAGACTGGTTGGAAGTAGAAATAAAATCATCAATGGCATTGTACAAAAGCAGGATACAACAACAGAAGAATCAGAAAAACAAGGGACAAAACCAGGGAGATCAAGTACCAGAAAGCGATCAAGATCGAGATCACCCAAGTCTCGGTCACCAATTATACATTCTCCGAAGAGAAGAGATAGGCGGTCACCCAAACGAAGGCAAAGGAGTATGTCTCCAACTTCGACACCCAAAGCTGGAAAGATTCGGCAATCAGGAGTTAAGCAGTCACATATGGAAGACTTTACACTACCTTCCAGGGAAGAGCGAAATGCTAAGAGAAGTAATAAACAAGATATTCGAGATCCAAGGAGAATAAAAAAGACTGAAGAGGAACGACCACAAGAGGCTGCAAATCAGCATTCTACAAAGTCGGGCAATGAACCAAAGGAGAATGTGGAAAATTGGCAAAGTTCCAAGTCTACCAAAAGATGGAAGTCTGGTTGGGAAGAAAATAAAAGGTAGGATGTTAACATTTTTAATCAAGGAAAATAAATTGTTCATTTTAAAATACAGTGTTAATTTAAAAATTGGGTAACATTTATTGGATGCTATAGTTAGTAGTTATTTTTTTCCTGTTTATTTCTTAATAATTGTGGGTGAAATGCCATTATTATTCCTGCTTTACAGATAAGGAAACTGAAGTTTAGAAAGGTTAACTAATCTACCTAAAGCTGCACATCGAGGACATGCAAGAATTAGAATTTATGTACAATTTTCATGACTTCAGATTTTGTGCTCTTAATCATTTAACTTTTATAAATATATTTGTTTTAACTAGATCCTTTGGAATATGGTCTTGAGAAGTTTAAAAATTTTTTATAAAGTAACATACTGCTTTTATGGTTTCAGCTTACAACAGGGTGATGAACATAGTAAATCTCCTCATCTAAGGCATAGGGAAAGCTGGTCAAGCACTAAAGGAATCTTGTCACCTCGAGCCCCAAAGCAGCAGCATCGATTAAGTGTAGATGCCAATCTTCAGATTCCTAAAGAGTTAACTCTTGCAAGCAAAAGAGAATTACTTCAAAAGGTAGTTACTGTGATCACATGTAGTCATTATTCTCTTTTGTCTAAGTTTTTTTTGTAAGTACTTTTTATATTTAAAATATTTGATTTCCTTTTATCACCCCTACACAGACGAGTGAACGTTTAGCATCTGGTGAAATTACACAGGATGAGTTCCTTGTTGTTGTGCATCAAATTCGACAGCTATTTCAGTATCAAGAAGGTAAACATAGATGCAATGTACGGGATAGTCCTACAGAAGAAAATAAAGGTGGATTAAAAAAGAAACCTCTCTTATCTGATGCTGAATTAACCTACTATGAACATAAAGCAAAACTGAAAAGGACACAGGTTCAGCATTCATTTCCAAGACTTGATCTCTTAGATCCTGATATTTTTGACTACCCTTTGACTGATGCCTTGTTGTCTGGAATAGAATGTGAGCCATCCAAAAGTAAACATGCAAGTAGGAATAGTGGAGCACAGTTTGACAGAAAAGAACAATTTAGTGAAAGAGCAAGACGTCTTTCTCCTGTATCTGGGAGTCGTACTTATGCTGAGAATCTTTCACCCCATGAGGGCCGGAGAAGACATGACGAGCAAGTCTCTGCTAAAGGTAGAAAAAGTTAAATCAGATTATGCCTATTGAATCACACAGCAGTGAAGGGAAAATGAACAAGCTAAGTGGGATGGATTTTTGTGACTGTTCAGACTACCTTTTGTTTGTTTTGTTTCATTTTTTTCCCCTGAAAGGGAAGGGAAGGGAGCTAATATTTACCAGGCCACCCTATGTGTTAGGTACTTTTCTTAGGTTCTTTATATATGTAATCTGATTTAATCCTCACAACAACCCAATTAAATATGTATTATTCCATTTTACAGATAGGAATCAAGACCAGAGAGGTTAAATAACTTGCTCTCACAGTCAAATAATTAGTTGACAGAATGGGGATTTTTTTTTTTTTAACCCAGGTGTGTCTGACATCCAGCAGGCATCCTTTTACCTGCTGCTCGATTATGCTGTCTTTCCTTCCCCTGTTATAAAGTGAGATAGTTTTGGATAGTTTTGGCTAAACATTTACATGAAAGTAGAAGATTGAAGATATTTTGA
Organism: Nasua narica; assembly: GCA_028533885.1. Taxonomy (NCBI): domain Eukaryota; kingdom Metazoa; phylum Chordata; class Mammalia; order Carnivora; family Procyonidae; genus Nasua; species Nasua narica. The sequence continues at coordinate 53,114,576 of CM052815.1, forward strand.
TAAAAATACAGATTTAGGGAAAATAACTTTTTTTTTCTTTTTAAAAGGTGTACGAGAAGAGCAGAGATCACCGTTCAATGATCGTTTTCCACTTAAGCGACCTAGATATGAAGATTCAGATAAACCATTTGTAGATAGCCCAGCATCAAGATTTGCCGGCCTTGATACAAATCAGCGACTTACAGCTTTAGCTGAAGATAGACCATTATTTGATGGACCTAGTAGGCCATCAGTAACAAGAGATGGCCCAACCAAGATGATTTTTGAAGGACCTAATAAATTAAGCCCTAGAATTGATGGACCTCCTACACCAGGTTCTCTTCGGTTTGATGGGTCACCAGGACAAATGGGGGGAGGTGGCCCTTTGAGATTTGAAGGACCACAAGGTCAGCTAGGAGGTGGGTGCCCTTTGAGATTTGAAGGTCCTCCAGGACCAGTAGGGACACCTCTGCGGTTTGAGGGGCCGATTGGTCAAGCAGGAGGAGGCGGTTTTCGGTTTGAAGGTTCCCCTGGTCTGAGGTTTGAGGGATCTGCAGGTGGTTTGCGATTTGAAGGACCAGGGGGCCAGCCTGTGGGCGGTCTCAGGTTTGAGGGACATCGGGGTCAACCTGTGGGTGGTCTAAGGTTTGAGGGACCTCATGGTCAGCCTGTGGGTGGACTTAGATTTGATAATCCCCGAGGTCAGCCTGTTGGTGGACTTAGATTTGAAGGGGGTCATGGTCCATCAGGGGCTTCAATTAGGTTTGATGGACCTCATGGTCAGCCAGCAGGTGGGATCAGATTTGAGGGCCCTTTGCTACAGCAGGGAGTTGGAATGAGGTTTGAGGGCCCCCATGGTCAGTCAGTAGCCGGTTTGAGGTTTGAAGGACAACATAATCAACTTGGTGGGAACCTTAGGTTTGAGGGTCCACATGGTCAACCAGGGGTTGGGATCAGGTTTGAAGGACCGTTAGTCCAACAGGGAAGTGGAATGAGGTTTGAGGGTCCTTCTGTGCCAGGAGGTGGCCTGAGAATTGAAGGGCCTCTGGGTCAAGGTGGTCCAAGATTTGACGGTTGTCATGCTTTAAGGTTTGATGGGCAGCCAGGTCAGCCATCACTCTTGCCAAGATTTGATGGATTACATGGGCAGCCAGGTCCTAGATTTGAAAGAACTGGTCAGCCAGGCCCACAGAGATTTGATGGACCACCTGGACAGCAGGTTCAACCAAGATTTGATGGGGTAACTCAAAGATTTGATGGTCCACAACACCAGCAAGCATCAAGGTTTGATATTCCTCTTGGTCTTCAAAGCTCACGATTTGACAATCATCCTTCACAGAGGCTTGAATCAGTATCTTTCAATCAGACTGGTCCATATAATGATCCACCTGGCAATGCTTTTAATGCCCCATCCCAAGGACTGCAGTTCCAAAGACATGAACAAATGTTTGATTCACCTCAAGGACCAAATTTTAATGGACCACATGGCCCTGGAAACCAGAGCTTCTCCAATCCCCTTAACAGAGCTTCTGGACACTATTTTGATGAAAAGAATCTTCAGAGTTCCCAATTTGGAAACTTTGGCAATTTACCTGCTCCAATAACAGTAGGAAATATTCAGGCATCTCAGCAGGTAAGTTAGCTGCAGTTACTCTAAAATGATGTTATATGCAGATATGAATTGTTTCTAATATTTCTGGGTATTTATGTAGCAGCAACATATAGAAGTCCTACTTCACTCTGGACAACAAATTCAATATTCGTATACCTGTACAGTAGTTGTCCTTTACAATCTACTTTGCAAAGCAAAGTATGATGACCAAGCAGGATGATCAAAAAAGAATTTGTAGATTGATAATTCAAGCAGGCTTTGATAATCTGTGGGAAGGAGTCAAGTTAGGTGTTCTGGCTTCAGCTTTGCCATTAACTAGCTGTTATGATTGTGTACAGGTCACATCTCTGGATATCATTTCTATTTGTAAAATAAGGGAAAGCACTAGTAAAGTGGTTTGTGTAAGGTCACACAGCTTGTTGGCTACCTTATATTTGCATAGTATCTTAAACTTCTCTAAGAAGCTTCACATTCATTCTCAGTTCCTTATAATGCTATGAAACAGGTAAAGGAGGGTATTATTTTTCCTTTTTTGGAGAAAGTCTAGAAATGAAGTGACCTAGTCAAGTTATACTCGTTAATTTTTATTATAGAAAGCAAGCCTTATGATATTTTCAGTAGTTATGTTTAGATTGTTAAAGTTTTAGTTAAAATACAGAAAGGATGTTCTTAAAACCAAGGTTTTTCTTAAAGGTTCTTACTGGTGTTGCTCAGCCGGTAGCATTTGGCCAAGGACAACAGTTTTTGCCAGTTCATCCACAAAATCCTGGAGCATTTGTTCAGAATCCTTCAGGTATGTACTTTCTGAACTTTTGTGTTTTTTTGAACATATATTCTTTTGTTGAGTAGCTACTTTGTTGATTTTAGGAAATGGCGATTTTGAAAGGGCATATGCAGTTTAGAGAAATTTAATCTGGCTGGAATTATTTGATCTCTTTTAAAATTTACATTGTTGATTTGTATTCACTCTGATCCTGTTTACAGCTAGAGGTGGTTAGCTAGGATTTTGTAGACCATAAAAGAGAAGGAAGTTTAGGGGGTGGGGTAGGAGGATGACATTTGCGTTGAGGTAAAATGATATAAATGATAAATCATTTATCATCTTTATCATTCTGATAAAGAAATCAGAAATCTCACTTATTTGATATTTTGAGTTCTTGTTCTGTGTGTATGTGATGATCCAGTAAACACTAAGTGAATACTGGGGACATTGCCTTATAAAGTTGACTCATTATGTCTTTATGGGTTCTCAAATAGTAATTGTACATACTGTGTTAAAAAAAAAAGTAGAAATGGGGCACCTACCTGGCTCAGTCAGTATAGCTTGTGACTCTTGATGTTGAGGTTGTGAGTTCAAGCTCCACATTGGGCCTAGAGCTGATTTAAAAACAAGACAAAGGGCGCCTGGGTGGCTCAGCGGGTTAAAGCCTCTGCTTTCGGCTCAGGTCATGATCCCAGGGTCCTGGGATTGAGCCCCACACCGGGCTCTCTGCTCAGCAGGGAGCCTGCTTCCCCCTCTCTCTCTGCCTGCCTCTCTGCCTACTTGTGATCTCTCTCTCTCTGTCAAATAAATAAATTAAATCTTTAAAAAAAATAAAATAAAAACAAAAAAGTAGAAAAAAAGTATGGCTCCCTAGCCAGGTCCCCTGATAAGCTCTTTTGTTACTGTGGGGTGAGGCATAACAATATTGCTGTGGATATAATAACAGTATTGGATATGAGAGCTTTAAGAGTGAATTTTAGTTTTAATATAAGAAAAACGGGAAGTGTATAAATTATGGTGATTTATAAAACAACGACAAAGTTTTAGTGTACTGAGAACTAGCCAGCCAAATTGTGGTACTTGTTTTATTTCTGAATCATTAAAACAGACATTTTTGGAAACATGCTCTAGCGTGGCACTGTTTAGCTTACAAAATTAGGGAGTTTTCCAGAATTTTTGAAGTAACTAGGGAAGTCCTAGCCAAGCTCTAGCTTATGCTTTAGTTCTTAAACTGTGGCAAGAGTTCATTCAATTAATTTGAAAGCTTTTTAAAAAAAATTTCTGTATTGACAATTAGGATTAATTAATTTCTTTTTTATGTTCGTTGTCACTATAATGAAAAGGGAAGTAATGAATTAAAGAAATAAAAATCAGAAGACCAGAATGTTAGAAACTATACTACTTTATAGGTGGGCAGGGTATAAGCACATATCTTCTCTGTGATTCATTTGCTTCCTCTGTAAAGTCAGTATTTGCCTGGGATTTTTTTTTTAAGAGAATCAAATAAGGTAGTTTATGGAAGAGTACTTTATAACGTCCACTATATTAATATATTTTCCTTTAGAACTCAGTTTTTCTTATTGGTTAGAAGATTTGTTGTGTTGGGGTTCGTGGCATGAGATAGTGTGCAAAAACTGCAAATTCTTTTCCTTTTTGTAGGAGAGTAAAAAAAGCTGTAAATTTTCTTTTTGTGTTTATAACCTTGGTGTACATGTGTATACATATAGGGCATAGCCATGTCGCAGAGGAAATCACATGTTTTTCTTCTAGGTCGGAAGTATTGAGTAAGATTTAGATATGCCTTCCTTCTTCAAGTTATTATTAAAGAGATATGAAAAGTATTCATTGTTCTATATTCAGCTTCTCTTAAGGTTTCTTCTCTAAAATGAAAGTAAATACATCCCTTTCTTAGTAGTAAATCTACTTCTATGTTCATTTATTCAGTTTTTTTTTTTTTTAAAGATTTTATTTATTTATTCATTAGGAAAGAGAGAGTGAGAGAGAGCATGAGAAGGGAGAAGGTCAGAGTGAGAAGCGGACTCCCCATGGAGCTGGGAGCCCGATGTGGGACTCGATCCTGGGACTCCAGGATCATGACCTGAGCCGAAGGCAGTCGCTCAACCAACTGCGCCACCCAGGGGCCCCATTTATTCAGTTTTTGTTTTTAAAGATTTATTCATTTGAGAGACAGAGCAGGGGGGAGGGGCAGAGGTAAAGAATTTCAAGCAGACTCCCCGCTCATCCCCAACCCTGAGGTCATAACCCGATTGGAAACCAAGAGTTGGAAGCCCAACCGACTGAGCCATCAGGCACCCCATGATCACTTACTCATTTAAACATATTGATCATTTGCTACATGCCAGGCATTATTGTAGGATGATTTATTGACTTTTTTAAAAATATTTATTTATTTGAGAGAGTGAGCGAGTAGGGAGAGGAGCAGAGGGACAAGCAGGCTCCCCACCACTGAGCGTGGAGCCCGACATGGGGCTTGATCCCAGGATCCTGAGATCATGACCTGAGCTGAAGGCAGATGCTTAACCGACTGAGCTATCCAGGCACCCCGCTATTGACCTTTTTTTTTTTTAAACAGTAAACACTGTACTTAATTCCAAACACCTCATTGCCTTACAAATATTAATTTACTTAATACCAATAACAACATTAGGTGAGAACAGTTACTATTACCCTTTTGGAAAACTGAGGCACAATAAGCAGCCTGGTCATGTCACACAACTAGAAAGTGAAATTTCTAGTTAGAATCCCCAGTGTCTGGTTCCATAGTTAATGCCCTTGAACACCAAACTTGGCTGTCTGCAGACTTGTGAATAGCTAGTTACAACTCTGAAACATATAAATAGCTACTTTTAATGAAATACAAACTTTTAACTAGTGTGTGAAATGCTATTGTAACTGACTGTTGAGGTTAATTTATTCATTCATATATTCAGACATTTCATTTCAACAGATACTAATTAACCTACCTCAAGGTACAAGGGCCTGTGCTAAGTGTAGAGTACGCAGTGGTTAAGGGCAAGATTTATGTGTGTTGTGGAGGCATCCTGAATTTTCTGCCATTAAGAGCAATTTGTAGTAGTTTAGAACTTCTTTCTAGGGGTATAGGGAAGTGCACAATAGTGACATACAAATACATTAAAATATTGTGTTTATAGTTGATTTAAAGAACAGTAATTATTAGATTAATGCTTAGCAAAATATGTAAGATTGATTTCTCACCAATGAGCTTTAAAGAGAAGGCTGTTACCTTGTCGCATTTAGTCAATTATGGAAACTTTAATAACTCTGACATGTGTTCAGCAGTAGCCTGAGCTGCTTTGCAAGTGCAAGTACTTCAGCAAAGGTCAGAGGGGCTGGTACACTGTGGGCCACATGGCTCATCTTGCATTAGTTACCCTTTGGTAGTCATGGGAGGAGGATGGGGGCAGGAATACTTTCACTTAGGCTTTGGGTATTTTCTTTTCCTCTCCTGGAAATCTGCTTCGAGATTCCAGTCTATTCATCTATACAAAACTGTCTTTTCCAGTATGGTTAGATGAGAAATAGAAAATTAGAAAGGGGGAAGTTAGATCTAAAGGAGGTGCTACATTAAGTAGAAGGGAGCATGAGGCTTTCTGTTCTGTGTATTCTGTTTTTTTTTTTTTTTTTTTTTGGCATGGATTTAACTAGGCAAAGGTAGGTAATAGCTTTTTCTTTTAAGATAATACATATAGGGGGGCCTGGGTGGCTCAGTGGGTTAAGCCTCTGCCTTTGGCTCGGGTCATGATCTCAGGGTCCTGGGATTGAGCCCCACATCGGGCTCTCTGCTCAGCGGGGAGCCTGCTTCCCCCTCTCTCTCTCTGCCTGCCTCTCTGCCTACTTGTGATCTCTCTCTCTGTCAAATAAATAAATAAAATATTTTAAAAAAAAAGAAAAAAAAAGATAATACATATGAAGTACTTCTGTTATAAACACTTATAAAGTACCAGTGTTTTCAGTGTTAACTTTTAGATTTATCCTGGAATATATTTTTAAGAGATGACGACTTGCTAACCTAAATAAAAAGTTCATTTTTATGAGCTTCTGAGATAATTACTCATCCTTAACAAGATTTTTTTGTCAAATTAATTGATAAGGCATCTTGAAGAAAACTAAAAAATGCTTCCTATAATATGCATCTTTAAGTTCTTTCACTTAAGAGTGTTATTTTTTTAAAGGAGCTCTTCCTAAGGCATATCCTGATAATCATCTAAGTCAGGTGGATGTAAATGAATTATTTTCAAAACTGCTAAAAACAGGAATTCTCAAATTGTCTCAGCCCGATTCAGCTACAACACGTAAGTATTGTATACTTATATGTATATACTTCTATATATATATAGAAGTATAGTATATATAGAAGTATAGTATATATAGAAGGTTCTATACTTCATGTATACAAAATTTCACTAGGTTATAAAAATGTATGTATAATATAATGATATAAGTTATAAAAGTTCTTATAATAATTGAATTTTTATTTTTTTCTGAAAATCAGATATAACTGGTTTATAATGAAATTCTTCAAAAATTTTCTAAGGTGGCAATACCTTTATAATGCATTGTTTCAATTAACATTCCTGCAAATATAATGCAGATTCTTCACTACTCTTTATTAATTTAGCTTTTTAAAATAATTTGAATATTGATGAAATAAAATATCATGAAAATTGACTTCTGAGTAATCAGACCTAATTTTATTTATCAAAATAAAGAATTGTATTCATTTCCTTGGCCAGTAAATACAATAAATAGATAAGATGGGATTCTCTAGGTTTATAACACATTAGTGTTCCCCTGTAATAAGAATGCTTAGAGAATGGTGTTGAGAATTTTTTTTTTTTCAATTGAAGAAGTAAATGAAGTTGCTGCTCAGCCTCCCCCTGAAGAGGAGGAAGATCAAAATGAAGATCAAAATGTTCCAGATCTTACCAATTTTACAATTGAAGAATTGAAACAGTATGTAATCTAATTTTCATTCTAATTTTCCAAGATAAAAAGGACATTGACTTTAATTAAACATTGGATCTTATTATTAGTGCTATTCATTTTACCCCTCTTATTGTTATAGAATTTAGGAAGCATGTTTTTCTTTTTTTTAAACTAGTGAAATAAATGTAACATAAACTTCAGGAAGCCTTTAAGTTTTTAAATTCTTTTAAAATATGTCTGCTGCACAAGTATTTAGGCCAAAAGGTTGTCTCTAAATTACTATTTTTTACTATCTGTGTTTGGTACAGTAAATAAGGGGAGTTAAAAAAATACTACCTGTTGATAATCATGTCTTTGTTTTATATCTTCATTTCTCTTAATCATTTTTTCTGTATTTGATATTCTTATACTTTTGAAGATAAGAAAATGAGATTTTTATAGTCTAGTTTTTAAGAAATTAAAAAAAAAACTTTTCATTTCATAAGTAATGCATGTTCATTGGAGAACATTAGAAAATTCTGAGTCCGTAGAGCATGCGGCTCTTGATTTTTGGGTCATGAGTTCAAGCCTCACTTTGGTATGGAGGCTACCTGGAAAAAAAAAAGTAGAAAATTCAGATAAAGAAAATCAAGACAATAAAATTAACCTACATTTCTCACTTATAACCATTCATTTAACATTTGGCGCATATTTTTTCCTAATATTTTATTGCCTGTATCACTCCCATAAAAAAGGTGTTTTATGGACTCCTTATATCCTTATGGGTACTTACAAAAATACAGGCACCTAATAGTTATACCTTTTATAATAATTTTTTTAAGTAATTCATATAATTAAAGTTTTATAATGAAAGGCTTATAATAAAGGTTTATAGTTGTAAGCTTTTATTGTTGGCTTAATTATAAGCCAACAATAATTGGCTTAATGAATTAACAATTAAGTCGAAAAGGCATCCTTTTCTTCTGGTACTACTCTTCACCCAGAATCATTTTTTAACCATTTTTAACTCTTAGTTATGGTTCCTTACATTTATTTCTCTATTTCTTAAAAGATTCCTATTTTTCTGATCTGTCACATCTTATCATATTTAGACAATCTCTACACTTCTTGAAAATGAAGATTGAGCTAGCTTTTTTTACTGTCCTCCCAACTTGTTCCCATATACTTACAAAACCATTTTTTATTAAACCATTATTTAGTATTAACAGTTGACAACTGCTGTATTTGTTCATTCAGTTAGTTGGTTGTATGCCTATTTCTTTCCAAATAGGGAGCCCGGAATTTTAAGAATTGATGGTGACCTCAGTTTCCCGTTAGTCTAATCTTTCTTTTTAGTAATCTATACTATTATTATTTCTTCTGGGATAGTTAGCAGATAAGCGTTCAATTTTTAGCTAGAAAGGAAAAAAACTGCACCAGGCCTGTCAATAAGAGGATAGACCATGGCCCATGTTCTAAAATTCACCAAAGTTATTTTAAAGAGGGTTATTGACACACTATTAGAGAATAATACTGATTTTTGGGTTTTGTTTCAGCAGGCTTTTGGCCGAAACATTATTTTGTCACATAATAATGGCTTCACCATTATTAAAATATAGAAAACTGAAATATTATAACTGCCTTTCTTTGAAAGGCCATGTAGCCATGTTATCAAAACTAAAGATGATTTCTGTGTTTTTCAAAACAGACGTTATGATAGTGTTATAAATCGACTGTACACTGGTATTCAGTGTTACTCTTGTGGAATGAGGTTTACAACATCACAGACAGATGTATACGCAGATCACTTGGACTGGCATTATCGGCAAAATAGAACTGAAAAAGATGTTAGCAGAAAAGTCACTCATAGACGTTGGTACTACAGTTTAACCGTAAGTAATCAATATAGCCTCCAAACCATGTTTTAGCCTTTAAATCATATTAAGTGTATTAGTTTAAAAATTGCTAGGAGTTGTCTCATGAGTTTTTTGAATAGATTTTGACCCATAGAATATAAAAAGTATTTTTAAGTAATTTTGAAGAGTATGTATTTGCTTTTTGTTGAAGTAAGAGTAGGACATGTTTCTTATAATTCTAAAATTCAACTTTTCTGTGACTTTTTTTTGTAAAAAATTGTATGGTGAATTTATCTTGTTTAAATCAGTAGTTATAATTCTAGAGGTAATGGAAAATGAACATTAAAATCTTAATTGTTCAATAGTTGATTTATGTTGTTTATTAGTTATGGGTTTGTAGAGAAGATATAATTTTAAAAAAACAGTATGAAAGTATTTTGTAGAAAAATGTACCCTTCTCTTTCAATGGTATTATATTGAAGATAAGTAGTAAAAGTTTAGAAACAAATGAAAATACTCATTTTAAATCAACTTCTTTTAAGGACTGGATAGAATTTGAGGAAATAGCTGATTTAGAAGAACGTGCAAAGAGCCAGTTTTTTGAAAAGGTGCATGAAGAAGTAGTGCTCAAAACTCAGGAGGCTGCTAAAGAAAAGGAGTTCCAAAGTGTACCTGCTGGACCAGCTGGAGCAGTTGAGGTAAGAGAAGAGTATTAAATTTCTTACCTCTGGTAGTGCCCTGACTTCCTTATCAGTGATCAGCAACAGTGAGATGTTAATTATTTCTGCATGGAAGAATGCAAGATCCTTAAAATTAATTTTGTATCTGTACTATATATTGAACTCCAGATAACTCTTAAATTCCTTCTTCTACTGGTCGCCTGGGTGGCTCAGTTGGTTAAGCGACTGCCTTCAGCTCAGGTCATGATCCCGGAGTCCCAGGATCAAGTTTCTCATCGGGCTCCCAGCACCATGAGGAGTCTTTTTCTTCCTCTGACCTTCTTTACTCTCTCTCTCTCAAATAAATAAATAAAATCTTTAAAAAAAAATTCTTCTACTTAAGTGTTATATATTTTTACCTTATGTGATTGAATGTATTCTGTAAGTTTCATTTTATATGATTCTGTTTTAGAGTTGTGAAATCTGTCAAGAACAATTTGAACAATACTGGGATGAAGAAGAGGAGGAATGGCATTTAAAAAATGCTATTAGAGTAGATGGAAAGGTAATTTTCAGTTCTTTATAAGTGTTAAGATTATATTTTTTTATGGGGGTCACTTGCCACTTTGAATGAAAAATGTTTGTTTTTTGATTTTTTAAGAAAGGTGTTGGACTTTAGTTACAGTGTTTGAGTTGGAAGGTGTCTTAGACGTCAACTGGTTCTATACTTATTTTATATAAGAGGTTGCATAACTGGTTAATGATAAACCCAGACTAGGTCTTCTAAATCTAGTCTTCTTTCTGCCTAACCACAGTATTTTAATTTTGAATTTGTATTTCATTATGAAAAACCGTTATTGTCTTCAAAGTATACCATGTTATCTATTTAAGTGTATAGAGCAGGTTTAAGGAGAAATTGGGATGGAATTTTTTTATCCACATTTGTAACAGTTTTTGTTACCTTTTCAAAGATAGCTATTTTCCGGTGTAAATTAAAAAAAAATCATATCACAATAGTCCCTTTGAAATGAATATACATATGAATACTTGCTTTTTTTTCTCTTTTTGCTTCAGATTTATCATCCATCATGTTATGAAGATTATCAAAATGTAAGTTCTTTTTGGTTACTGTTTGTTTTCATTTACTTGAATAAATTTTGTTATTTTTTGCATCAGAGCAATATTGTCATTTTAACCTTATTGATGTATTGAGCTGTTTTGTGTTTTGATGTATCATTTAGGGTGTTCACCAAACACTGGTGCTAGATTGATAGGATCTGATTTAAATTTTGGAATTTTTGAATTCCTTGCATTCTAGAGCAGTAGGCCTAGAGAAATGTGAAAGAAACTGAAGATAAGGATCATGATTGGAACAGGTTTCTAGAGTTATGGGGTAGCATTTAACTGCCCCTCCCTTTTTTAGCCATATAACATAGGAATAATTTTTAAATGATCACAAGTAAAATCTGAAAGAAATGTCTGTTGACCTTAGAAGTCCACATTTTCATATTTGAGAGTAACCTCATTTTTTTAAACCAAACAGTGAACATACCGGTTCAGGAGGCAGTTTGGAAGATTTATGTAGGTCATTGAAAGAGGAGACTTTCTAGGACATTTTGATGGTTTGTGAGGTCAGAGTATTTGAAATTAGGATAGTCATAAAAATTCCAGAGTATATGTAGGAGTTACCATGTCTGTGGGGTTAAGTATGGAGGTATGTCTAATCAACTTCTTTTGGCCTTAAATTGGTTACTGTTTTTCTTGGCTTAGATCATTGCTAAGTACGGATTAAATGCTCACTGTACCTTTTATTTGGCTGCCTTCATGGCATGTTTTATGGGGAAGCAGGTATTTCAGTTGCATTTGATATATGTATTCTTCTTTGCCCATACAAGGGTCTTAAAAAACTAGTCATTTAATGTGATACTTTTGAACTTTCATCAGAACTTACAGAGCTTTTCATTTTGTAGACATCTTCATTTGATTGTACACCATCTCCCAGCAAGACACCAGTTGAAAACCCTTTGAACATTATGTTGAACATTGTCAAAAATGAATTGCAGGAACCCTGTGAAAGTCCCAAAGTTAAGGAAGAACGAATTGATACCCCACCAGCTTGTACAGAGGAAAGCATAGCAGCACCCACTGAAATTAAAACAGAAAATGATACAGTCGAGTCAGTTTAAATAAAATGAGAAAGGTATGTTTTTCTTTTTAAAAAAAGCTGCTGTTGGATATAGAAGGTGAAGAATTTTTTATGTATATATAGACATATATCTATATAAATTGTCTAGCTGAGGCAGGGCCTTCAGCTATCATTTGGTTAATAAATACATTTTAGTATTTGCATTTCCTACTGCCTGCACAGTTTCAGGTGCTTCTTGTGTGAAAGTTCTGTAGATGTGTGCAAATTTAACAAAATGAAATTGTATGTGTAAAAATGTACGATTTTCACTTGTGAAACTGTAAATTATAAATAAAAAATATTTTTGCTATCCATGGAGTGTAATATTTATGCACACCATCAAATAAAGACAGTGTTTCTGTACTTTTTATTGGGTGAAAATGGAATTAAACAGCAACCTCAACGTAAGATTTTTTTTCTAGTAGCTTCCCACGATTAAAGAAGCAAATTCTGGTTAGTTTTATCCTTCAAAAGAGGGGTGTGAGAGAGCACTGCAGGACTTTTCTCAAATAGAAAAGCCAGATTTGAAAAAATTTTAAAAACAAAATAGGACTTTGCATCTATATCTCAGCTGTAGAGAACCATCCAGATGTCCATTTTTGAAAAGTATCTAATGAAGCAACTTTTATTGAACTTGGACACTGATGCCATCAAACGATTAACAAATATATTTAAGTACTAAAGGTGATTTTTTTTTTTTAATGACATTTTTCAAATATGTCAAACAATTTAATGCAGATGAACATATTTCTATTTTAAGTTTCAGGGGAATCTGTAAGAATGTTCATTTGAAACATGGTTAACCTTTTTCCTTTGTTGGTTTTGACTGAATTAGATGGATACCATGAGATGTTAATATTCATACATGTAATAAATAGAATGATGAAGAAACTTCCAGTTTGTATCTCTTTATTTCTTGAATGGCTTTAGAAATGTGACTTCTTTTTCTTATGTCTTTGTTTATCACCGTTCTTTAACATGAACATGGCACCTGCTATAAGCCAGGAACTCTGAGATGGAAGATTAATCTTTTCTGCCATCTATTGGAGGAGATGGGCATATAAAACAATGAAAGTCAGTTTGTTGAGCATTTACTGTGTGGTAGGCATTGGCGAATTTTTTATATATATATCTTCTCTGGTATTTATGGATAATCATACATAGTAGACATGTACAGATCGAATCACTGAGAAAGTTGTAGAATAAGAACGTAGACCTGGCTTTGCTTCATTTTATTTTGTAGTATTTCTGCAATTAAAAAGAATACCTTAAGTAGGTACGTCGAACTACCTGGAAGTGGGTTAAGGAACACTTTATAGAGGTGGTGGTATTTGGGTCTAGGAGAACTAGGAGTAGAGTCCACATTGGTGGGAAGGGTATCTATGGAAAATGGACAGCAAACAAAGGCCTGAAAACATGTGTTTTCAAAAATATTTTATATGGTTAAAACCCAACAACTTTGAATAGAAGACTGTGAAGGGTCTTCTTGGTTTTGCTTAGAAGTTTGTATTATACTGGTGAACATGGGAGCCACCAGAAATTTTAAACAAATCCTATCTGCATCTCTTTTCTTAATCTAATGAATAGAAATTAAGAGATTGTCAATATAATAATTGTTATTATAGAAAGGTCCAGTAAGAAAAACTAGTAGGTGTCCACTAGATTTGAGAGGTGAAAACACATTATGTGATAGCTGAACTTATGAATTAAATGAACAAGTCATGGAAGAAATGCTGGGGTTTGAATCCAAAAATGTAGGCAAAATTTTCTGTTTTCTTTTGGGGGATCATAACTTTTACCAAATGCTTAAAAGTAAACGACCAAAGAAAGGTGACATTCACACCTACCCATGTATCAAGAGTATCCATATAAAGGAAGAAGGTCAAGGATAGGTCCTTGAGGAGCAAACATTAGACTCTTATGTAGGAGGGTGAGAAAGAATTACTACTGAGAAAAAAAAAAAGCCATAATGGTTAAAAAAAAAAGGGCAGTAAACAAAGTCAGGAAAACATGGAATGATATAGAAATAACCTCTAAAAACTGACTGAAGAACAGGTGAGTATGAGTGTTAACAGTAGTTGCAGTGGGTTGTGTGGGTGAGGTGACAAAATTTTATGAGCTACTCTTCTTCATGAAATTTAACTGGAGATTTAATTGGACTTAGAATGAGACAAAAAGGAGATGTTTAACATGTATGTTGAAAGTTCATTGGAGAGACCTGTTGAAGACAGATGACTGACAGACCCGTCTCAGAGTTGGAAATAGATTATCAATAGCACAAAAGGTAGTAGCTTTGGTGTGGCAGGACAATACTTCCTCTAAGATGATCACAGGTACTTATAGTTGGAACTGAAAATCCAATTCCTAGTTTTCCTTTGAGGTAGGAGGTTGGATTTTGGGCAGTGATTTAGATGTGTGAGCTCCAAATTTCACTGCATTACAATTAGTAAATATTAAAAACAGATTATCTCGGGGGGGGGTCTCATTTAGTAGACTCTAATTCAGATCCCTCTACCATTTAGAAAGCTCCATAGTTATACATGAAAATAATGTCATATCTGAACTTGTGTTCAGATACATGTTATATATATCGTGTTATATCTGAACTTAAAAACCCCCTTGGTTGATTTTAATGAATAGCTAGATCTGATAACTGATCTAGAAAGCAACAATGACTTGTAGCCCCAAAAGATGGAAAAGTAATAGTTAACACATATCAATGGGAACTAGAACTAGTAAGTAATCTACACTGGAAAGTGTAGCAAGGAAAGCCCAAGAAAGCCTCATGTAAGATGGAATATTATTTTTTGAAGTAACAGTTGAAGTTTGTGAGAAAAACATCTCCTAAAACCTGCAAATTTCATTGTTTATACCCTCTATAATGTTGTGATTTTAACATAATCTGTTTACTTAAAACTTAGTTTTTACTGTTCTGGAAAATACTACAAAGTAATTTGTTAGTTAGCTAAAAATAAAGTACGCTTCAGAAAAAAAAAAAAAAAAGACCTACCTATATAATAAAAAGTCAAAGATTTTCAAGTAACAACTAACCTAAAATAGACAATTCTAGTTTTGTTTTCCCAAGCAAATTTTGTTTACAGCTTGTTTAGCAACTATTAAATGCTACAAGAGGTTTATACAAAATATTCAGAAAAACACATGGTATCTCACTGTGCTGGCAAGTGAAAAGTTTTAGCAGACTAGAGAGGAGGTAATCTGGAGTCAGGCTATTGTAAAAAAGGGCCTAGGTTTCTGTAGAAGGGTTTTCTCCTAGTCCTATAAGGGGGTTACTTTGTTGTGCAGGTGGGAAAGAGCAAGTTAAACAAGAGCAAAAAAGCACCTGCGGAGTGAAAGTTCAGAGGTGTCCATCAAAGGGAAACCAAGAATGCCTGGGAAGCAAGAGAAGAGAGCATTTAGGCATAAGAAAGTTGGTTACCAAAATGCATTTAACTGAATTTTTGGCCTAGGGTTGGCCCCGCTCCCTCCTCTGCAACTAAATGCAGAGCTGATTTATGGGGGATTAGGTAGACCCCTCTGGAAAAACAGATGGAACCATAAGTTTCCTACTTACAAAGAGCTCTATTTCTCTAGAATGCCGAGATGCCCACTTCAGTGTGTTCTGGAATGCTTCACTTGAGATATTTCCTTCAATCAGTCCCTCACTTACCTTGACATCCTGTGTATCCTGGGTCTTTACATCTTGACTCCTGAGTTTACCAATGACTCCTTGCCAAAACCAGTCTTTCTTAGCTTCTTAATCTTTCCTGTCCCATGTACTCCTTAAAAGTACTTTCTTTTGCTTTATGTAGTGATACATGTTTTCCTGTGATTCTATAATTTTACAATTTTTGTAAAACTTATATAAAAGTCTTTCACATCTTTCTTGTTCCATAAAGTACTGAGTTAATCTATAGATTTGAAAAAATTTTACAAAGAAATTTTAAAATACTAAATGAGATTGCATACATATTGCCTTTTCATTCACTATTATCTTTTTCCATGTTAATGTAGATCTCATTTCTACAACTAATATTTCATAGGAACGTAGCATAATTTAGCATTGTTTCACTGATGGATATTCAAGTGTCTAATTATTTATAACACTTTGCAATGACTATCCTACAACAGAACGTTATCTTGAAGATTTTTACAACTGGATAGTTTCTGACTCAAGGGTAATGTATGTTTAATTTTGACAGATACTACCAAATTGTCCTTCCTGGGTCACTCCAATTTAATCTCTCACCAGCAGGGGCTTCAGACATCTTCTAACACTCATTATCCATGTTTTAGTTTTTATCATAGTGCTATGCAGAGCATTCTTAATGAATTTGAGTGAATTTTGTTAATTTGCTTTTTTCTCCCCAAATTGAAGTACAGTTGACGTACGTTAGTTTCAGGTGTACTTGCTTTTGGTATTTTTTTTTTTTTTTTTAATTTTTTCAGTGTTCCAGGATTCATTGTTCATGCACCACACGCTTTTGGTATTTTTAGTCACACTTTTGCTCATTTGTTTTTCTAGAATTATTCTTTCTCAGACTTGATAATATTGTCAACCTCTGGTCTAAACTGCATGGTAATGTATTTTGTAGCCTTTTAAATGTTTATAAAATGTTTTCTCTGTGATCTTGGGGGTTTGCATTGCTTAGGAGGGACTTCCTAAGATATAGAAAACAAATTTCTGTATTTTCTCCTAGCACTTTGTTAGTATCTTTAATTCTGAAATTTTTGCACATGAAAACGAAGAGCTTACATTTCTCTTCGAAATGTCACCTCTATAATAAATGTATACATATATTTCTGAATTTTAGTTGGTCCATTATTTGTCCAGTCCAATTGCAGTACTTCCCTGTTATAAATACCCTAGCTTTGTAGTTCTGCTGAGTATTTGGGTGAGTTCTCATTCTTCTTTTTAAAAAACATTCTGGTTAATCTTGAACCTACAGTCTTTGAGATGATAAATCATCTTACTGATTTCCACTACAAATGGTTAGAATTTTTAATTGAAATGTAACAAATTTATAATCTGAGAATCTTATCTTTAAATACTGAGTCTACTCACCTAGGGTCAAAGCATATGTTTCCATTTATTCTGATATTCTGTAATTTATATAAATAAAGTTTTATGGCTTTTTTAATGTAGGTTTGGCTTATTTCTTGATAGATTTCTATGTTTCACCATTGTTGCTAAATGTGAGTTCTTTACATTTAAAAGTTGATTATAAAAAATCGTCTGTATGTTGCTGAGAGCTTACCATCTTCTTGACAATGTTCTTACTGATTTTCCAGGTAAACAATATCATTTATCTTAATTTCATCCTTTCTAATTTCATACTTTATCTCACTCATTACTACTGTACTGGATCCAAAATTCTCAGAACAATGTTGAATTGTGTGAATGACAGAAGATATAACCTGGATCATGAAATTAAGTGTGCTGTTTATTCATCCAGTTAAGCAAGCTTCCTTTTGTTACTTGCTTAATATAAGTTGTGTTTTTAAAAAAATCAGTAATAGATGCTAATTTTTCAAGCATTTTTTAAGTATCAATTAAGGTCATATAGTTTTTCTTCTTTATCTACTAATGTAGAAAATTTTCATTACCTGTTTAATGTTGGCCATCCTTATACAGGTAAGATTAACCCAACTTGGTTATGAAATTATTCTCTAAATGCCCTGTTGGCTTCATAGTTTCCTTAGGTTTTTTGCATGAGTATTCGTAAGTGAGACTGAGCTCATGTTTTATTTTACTATCTTTTAGATTCTGCTATGGTTATGCTCCTTTCATAGTTGGGACACACTCCATTCTTCCCTATGCTTTGTTCCTGGTGACTTTTGTCAGGGATATATAGGGCATTCTTTCATGAGTATCAGTTTATTAAGGTTTTCTAACTGTTGAGCCAATTTTTTGAAATCTGTATTTTCCTAGAAAATAGTCCAGGTCAATTTTCAAGATTATTAGTATAAGGCTATTCTAGATTCACTTCTAATTCTGGAAGTCTCTCATATCTGTAATATGTTCCCTTTGTTTCCAAATAATGTTTACTTTTCTTCTTTAGGTTTGCTAAGTGTCTATTTATTGTCGTTTTCAAACAGAAGCCATTATTATCAATTTTATTTTCTATTTCATGAATATCTTATTTTTAATTCCTTTACGTTTGAGAGATTTTCTTTTTTCTGCTTGTCTATTTCGGTTTTCTTTTCTGATCCTTTCTGCCATTTGTGCATCCTTTAAGGATATGCTGACCCTCACTGAATTTATCCATATAGCAACAAATGAAGCCTTTACTATTATTATGTAAGTGGCTACAAATTCTCTTATTAATTTGGACTCAGAGTGGGTTCCAATTCCCCACCTCCTACTTATGTGATCTTGGCCAAATGTGAGCCGTTTCTTCTATCTGTAAAAACAAAAATAATAATACAGATTAAATCTGAAACTATTTGCAAATCATTTAGCATAGAAACTGGCCCCTATTAATAACTCAATAGACCTCTCAGTAAGAAAAAACACCTAAGTTGCCCTATTTCTAAAAATAAGCAGACTGGGAAGACTAATCCCAAATCCTCCCATCCCCAACTGTAAAAAATGATTTTCATTCTATCCGTTCATCCACCAAACAACTGACCATCAAGCCACCTGCTAACCCACACCACAGCTACTAAGCCCTCCCTCCAAACTAAGTATTCCAAATGTCAGGAACACCAAAAAATATCATCCCTACCTCCCAGAAGCTCAGAGTCCTTGGGGAAGCGGGGTGAAGATCAACTGTTAAATAGGTAATTTTAATATGTGATAAGTGGTCTAATAAAGGCTGTGGAAATTCAGAGATTTTGAGAAGTATGTCGAGCAAAATCAAAGATCCAGGTTGGACACCTAAATCAGGTACTTAATACTTACTAGCTGTGAATCTTCAGGCAATTAACTTTTGGTGCTTTTTGTCTTAAACTGTACAAAGGAAGAGTAATACTGTTCTGGTAGGTTATGTTATGGATTAAGTAACAAAACTAATAGAAAGTACTAAGTACAAGGTCAGACTCATGTAAACTCAGCAAATGGCAATTATTAGTATTACCAATATTACAAGAGGCTATGGAAGTTAAAGTCAACTTACTGTATTTCAAGAGAAGTAAGATAGGGTCAGAGGAATTTCCCAAATGTGTTTAAGAACAAAGCCTGTGGCAAAGAAATAAGGATGGGGAAAGAAAAAAAAAAAACACACAACACAAAAAACAGGGCGAAAGGGGGAATTAAGGTGGGAGATAACCTTGGAAAGCAGAGAATTCTACTCTATTCTCCATTGCTAGCACTAAATCCGACCCACGTATTTTCTTTTTCTTTTCGTTTTTAAGAAGACTCCATGCCCAACCTGGGGCTGGAACCTATTACCCTGACCTGAGATCAAGAGTTGCATGCTCTACCAAATGAGCCACCCAAGTGCCTCGCCGCCCCCGACCTCACCCCGGTATTTTCAATAAAGAGTGAATGGAAGAATATATATTAAGCAATAAGGTTGGAAAAAAAAAAAAGGTTTAGGCCAAACTGTTGAAAGTGAACATTTTACATTAAAGGGAAACTTGGAGTTGGGAGTCAGGAACCTTGGGGCAGTCTTTTGACTACTGACCTGTTTATACTGGCTCCATAACTTACCTGTTTGTCTTTAGCGAATTACTGATACCTTGAATCGGCTAACCTACAAACCAGAGACAACACCTACCTTACAAAAATTATTCCGAGAATTAAGTACCAAGCAATTACCCAAGAGCCTGGCACTAATAAGCATTCAATAATGAAAGCGGCTGCAGCCGCTAACATTTCCTTTGGGTCTTTCTCCACACCTGTGAAATGCTAGGGTAAGAACATATTTCCTTCAATGTTCCAACGAGCACTGAAAAATTATACTAGGTTTGTCAAGGACGAAGAAAGGCCCCACCCGGCGCACGCCACACAGGTCACCTACGCAAACTGCAGTCCTGGAACCTCCACCTGCTTCGCTGAGGCATGGAAAGCGCGATGGATGCTAGGCCATTAGAGAGAGAGGGCCTAGATAAGTTGGATGTGAGGCCGTACCAAATTTCACAAAAACCCGTCCTTATCACCCTCCGATGTCTCTAGAGGCGAAGCCTACAAAAAGGTGGAGGGGAAGCCGGAAGTGACGCAAGGCCGCGAGGAACTGGAAATGACCGCAGCACGCCGGAAGTTTACCCGTTTCTAAGGCAGCGGCTCCAGCACACCTTCAACCAGTTGGCTTGAGTCGGGAAGCTGGAAAGCAACTTGCAGGAGAGGGTACCAGCCCGCGGCGGCCGCCGCCAGAGCGACTCGCGGGGAGTAGCAACTGAAGAAGGCGGCCGCCTCAGTAGTCACCGCGTGTGGAAGATAAACAGCCGACACGGCCAACGCGGCGGCCAGTTAAAGGAGAGAGTTAGCGAAGACCCGGACTGTAGTCCCAGCGAAGACAGGGAAAGAATCCGTGAAGACGGCGGCCACCTCTCTAGGGATTCTAAAAGAAGACTAAGTGAAGACGTCGGTTTCTCCCGCAGTGACTCGAGAAGAGTCAGTGAAGACCTGGATAGTGTCCCTCGCGAGAGAGTTACGGGAGACGGTGGCCGCCGTCACAGCAGCTCCTGGGAGAGAGTAAGGGGAGACCAAGGCTCCAGCAGCAGCGACGTGAACTTAAGTGAAGTCGGGAGCCACCAAACTAGTGAGGGACTGGTCAGAGAAGACTGCGGTCTGTGCTTCAGTGATTCTTGGGAGGGTGTCAGAGGAGACCCGGACCCCCAACCCCGCGACTTCCGCGAGAGAGGCAGTGACTACCGCAGACGCCGCCTCAGTGGCTCTTGGGAGGAAGGGAGTATCGATGGCGGCCACAGCCTCAGTAATTCCTGGGAGGGAGTAAGTGAAGACCGCGACTACGCGGCCAGCGAGTCCTCCGGGGTGACTGTCAGCGCAGACGCCAGCCGCTGCCTCCGTGGCTTCTGGGAGAGAGAAAGTATAGACGAGGGCTTCCGCTGCGGGAACTCTTGGGAGAAAACCAGCGAGGACCGGGTCCCCGGTCTTAGCGACGACGAAAGCAGCCACTGCAGTGGCTCGTGGGCGACAGCAAGTGAGGATCGCCGCAGCAGCGGGGGCCTTGACTCGGGTCCTTCCCGGAGTCCGAGGGATCGCACCATGCCTGGGGTGTCCGATTCAGGCCCCTCCACTTCCTCTAGGGACAGTGCAACCCCGTGTGAGTCAGACTACTTCGCTTGCACTCGTCTCTGCCACTCTTTTCTGATTTCATCTGCATTAGTTTTGGCCCTTTCTGGCAGTTTCCTTTCTCAGCTGTGACTCCTAATTGCCCTTAATTGACCTATTTTAAGTGGGTCCCAAAGCTGTTCACCTGTTTCTCATCTTCCTTCACTTCAGCTTTCCTCTCATTCTTTCCACCTGCACTATTCCCGAGACTTCTAGTGCAGATTGACATAAACGCTTGTTAAATGTTACACTCTTGGCTTCTCTTCAGCATTTGACCCTGTGGAGATGACTTTAAACCTACCTAGTTTTCTTCCATCCACTTTACTGACTCTCCCTTTCCCTTAGTTGACTTTTCTTCCATCCTCTCCTTAAATGCTGTTTTTCCCCCTGGATAATGGCCATCACTGGTGCTTCTTTTTTTTTTCCTGGTCATGTGCTATTATTGAGAACTGACTGGGAAACTTGTGGCTGTGAGATATTTGCACCATCTTGGTTGGAGCAAGGACTATTGATAACACCCTTAATGACTTAATTTTTTGAGGTTTGGTCATTTTCTGTGATACATTATAGCCTCGGAAGAAAAATACTCGCAAGCATCCGAGGTCGGGTGGTCTGTTTTCTTATATCCTGTTCACTCTGTTTTAGTACTTCGGCCTGCCAAACGCTGTGATAATATTGAATAAGGAAGGGGTTAAGGTATAGGCAGGGAAAGATAATATCACAGTGTTTGGCACATGGTAGATACTCAGAAAGGATTTTTGAGTAAAATGTGTAGAATTTTGTTAGGGGGTGCTGTAAGATATGATTCCAGCCCTCAAATTAACATTTGAGTTGTGGAGGAAGGACATAAACATAGATAAATAGTAGTACAGATTGCAGAGATTATCTACCAGAAATGTTGGTGAATTCTTTCAAAAATTTGAGGTCAGGAATCATGCTTTTTTGTTCAGGATATACTTTGATTAAACTCTACTTTTTTCTTCTCCAACAACTGTTCATGCTTAGATACCTTTGTTACTTCTGCCTTAAGGTACACGTTAAAATATTTCAGTCACAATGTAGTCTTGATGTTTGGAACATTACATTATAAAATATAAGACCACTGGAGTGTATGAAGTAAACTTTGTGACCTGCCATTCCTTTCTTAGTGTAGTACATATGAGAAGGATAAGAAAAATATATTGGTACAATATATCAACCTATGTGAGATAAGGCTCTGGTAAAATCACTGGACAGTAGGGCTCTCTTGTTGAGAATGCACTAGGTGTATTTGAGAATGGTTACTTTCCTCCTTTCTCTGCCAAAGACAGGAAGTGATTCTTCTTGACTTTTCACACTGATAACCTAGTGGGATTTACCCTGGTGGGGTAAAATCTATAAAAATGTGGGGGCTTTCTAAGACTGCTGCCCCAGAGAATTTCTCACTCATAGGCTAATACTTGCCCAGCCTCTGGCAATTTGTGAAAATTACCATTTCAGTGCTTTAAAGTTTATAGCTCCGGTGACTTTTGCTCCAGGTAAGCTGAACTTGTTTGTGTTTCTCTGTATTTGTGTGTCTCTCCCGACTGTGGGAGGCAGTTGGCCCTGAGACCTCCATTCTCTGATGAGTCCCAGAAAAGTTGTTGATTTTCCGTTTGTTTAGCTTTTCCTTTACCTATGGGAGTGATAACTTCTGTGCTCTTTATGTGTTAGAGCTGAAATGGAAGTCTGGTTGAGACGTTAATCACAAACATCTTTGTAGTAAATTTTTTGGAAAGCCAAAGCGATTTTGTGCTTTCTGTTGAATCATTGCTTTAGTCTTTTTTTTTTTTTTTTTAAAAGGTTTGTAATACACGTTAATCAATTTGATTTTCAGTAGGTGCCCGGAAGAAGGTGCATTTTGGTAACATACATGATGCAGTACGGGCTGGAGATGTAAAGCAGCTTTCAGATATAATAGAACGAGGAGCCAGCATTAATGAAGTAGACATTCTCCATAAGTTTACCCCTTTACATTGGGCAGCACATTCTGGAAGTTTGGAGGTAAGAAGCTGTATAAATTATTAAACTGAAGTAAGGTTACAACTGTTAGCAATTTTGAAAATTTAGCAGATAGGACTGAGACTTTATGCCAGGCACTGGAAATATTTTTCTTTTCATTTCATTGTAGTATTTATTGTTCTGGTTACTATGCCTTTGTAACAAATTATCCCAAAAGGTAGTGGCATAAAATGACCATTGGTGCTCAGGAGTAAATTAGGAATTTGGATCTTAGGGACAGCTTGTCTTGGTTCATGATGTGTGGGGCTTCAGCTAAAAGATTTAAATGCTGGATCTGGAATCTTCTGAAGGCTCGTTCATACGGGTGTCTGGTAGAAGATGCTAGCTATTCATAGGCCACCTTAATTCCTCTCCATGTGGGTTTTTATGTGAAGTCTCTCCACCTGGGCTCATTTGTGAATTCCCCACAATGTGGTGACTTGAGTTCCAAAGGTAAGCATGGAGTGTAACTTATAGAGGGTAGCATGTGAGTCTCTAGTTCTGTCAGTCCTAACATTTTAAATGAATTATTTTAGATTTTCAAAAAAGAAATGGAATATTATAGTTGCATTTGAAGTCCCTTAGCACCCCTCTCAGGTGCCATGCCTCTCCTTCCAACTCCAGAGATAAAACTATTAACCTGAATATGGTATTCAATATTCCCATCTATACTTTATGTTGTTATTACATATGATTATAGCATTGTTTTTAATAACATTTTATATAAATGACATCATACTATGTGTATCATCTTGTAGCTTTTTGTGTTCCACAGTGCATTTTTGACTCTTAACTATGTGGTTACATTTATATGTACTCCCATTTCTTTCAGAAATGACAATAATATCTACTTAGATTAATATCAGAATTTATCCATTTTTTGATTGATGGCTGTTTGGTTGGTTTTAATTTTCAGCTAGTACAGGCAGTGCTTAGTGAATATTTTTATGCATACTTATTCTTGGGTCGTGTACAAAGCCACCTGGATTTTTTCCTCATGATTCAAGTTTGTGTGGAGCTTATTTTTGTGACTACATTTCTCCAGCCTGTAGGCTGCAGTGGGTCTGTTCACTACAAAGTCTCTCGTTGCCCTTGCCACACAGAGACTGCTTTCTGTGAATATGGTTTCTCTGTGTGACTTCTTGTTTGGGCTTCTCTGTTTCTTGGAACCAGATCTGGTCCAGATAATTATATTAAATAGCTTGAACTTTACCCTGTAGGGGATAGAGTCACTACATAGACTTAAGAAAAGTTTCAAGTAACATCAGATATTAGTTTGAGAGTGTTAACTTTGTACTGATAACTTTTTCCTCTCCACTAGTTTATGTGCCCCACTTGAACTGTTATAAACAAGGATTTTTGCTTTGGCCTTTTAGTGGCTCCCTTTCACCTAGGAGAAATGTGCCTTGACAGTTTTTTGTGAGTTTGTAAACCTGGTGGGTATTTTTTCTGTTTCCTTCCACATCCCTTCTGGATCTACACTTTTCCCATCTGTTCTCTGGCTTCAGATATCAAGTCCTGGTTTCATCAAAGATGAGTTTTCTTCCTGTTTATCTTGCTTTTTTTTTTTTTTATGATTTCGAAGAGAGGAAGAAGTAGTGATCTTATTCTGCCATATTCAGATGGGATGGGATTTCCTCTCTTTCCTGGTATCCTTTCCCCTTTTCTGATTACTCTGTCTTTTTTGGTTAACCTTCTCTGCCTGCTTTACAAATATAGGCGTTTTTTATTCTTGTCTAATAACCTTTTCTCTCCTACTTTATATCCTCTCTTTAGGTAGTCTTTTGGAGTTCCTTGGCTTTATCTAGGTAGTCTTTTAGAGTTCCTTGGCTTTATCACTACTACATAATAATTCATTGGTTTGCTTTTTCTCTTGAACTCTGGCTTATGTATCAGGTGGTTGATCTACAGCTCAGGCGTATCGGACAGGATCTCAAATTGGTCTGGAACTAAACCAGTATCCTCTTCGCTCCCTTTCTTAGTTTTCCAGGCTAATGACTTTGCCTCATTATTGCATTGTCTCCATTTTTTCCAGAAGCAAAACACAGTATCAACATTTGTCTGAAAGTGTACTTCATAATGCACATTGATGCAGGGAGAACCGATTACTAGATTCTTGATTTTGTTCCATCTTTGTCTCCTGAGTTTGTCCTCTCTATCCTCCTAGCCATTGCTTTAGATCTAATTGATCTCTTCATTTCTGTCTCATCCACCTTTAGTTCATATTCAGTATAAAGTTACTCCTCTGAAACTAATACCTCATGTTACTTGAAACCTTTCTTAGGTCCATGGAGTGACTCCCTTCCCTGTAAGTTATTATAAAGTTTAAGATATTTACTAGAAGGGACTTCTCTCTCCAACCTCATCTCCCATCATACTTTAGTCTGTAATACTGGTGACTACTGTCATTTCCCACACTAGTCTGCTGTTTCATGTTACCAAAAACTTTACTTATGCTGTTTTTGCCTGCTCGGTCTCATGTCTACTTAATGGTTACTTGGTTGAAAACTAAGCCAGGCCGCACCCACTTGGCAAAGCCTCTGTGTTCCCCCCGCCCTTACATTTCCCAATAAGCTACCTAGGATCTATCCCTAAATCTTACACATATTTTAAAATTTGTATTTGTTTGTATTTATCACTTTGAATTTATCACTTTGAATGTCTTAGATTTTTGAGCTTTTTGAACGTACCATTTAGGTTTTATTCCTCTTTTTTTCCCCAGCATCTGGCATAATGTCTGGCATATTGGATTCATAATAAATGTTGGCTGTATTGCTGAATTTATTGAATTTTTATTTTAAGTGACGAGAACAATGTATAACAGATATTCCAGAAGTGTTTTTTGAAATTTTAACAAAAATCTAAACCAAAAGATTTTGGTGCCTTTCTACCTTCCCATGTAAAGATCATCTCCTAGTTATTTACTTGAGTACTACATTAATGCTTTTACATTTTGTTAAACTTTCTGAAATAAATAAATAAATATTTAAGATTTTATTTATTTATTTGACAATGAGAGAGCGAGAGAGGGAACACAAGCAGGGGGAGTGAGAGGGAGAAGCAGGCTTCAGGCTTCCTGCTGAGCAGGGAGCCTGATATGCAGAGCTGTCTATCCTAGGACCCTGAAATCATGACCCGAGCCAAAGGTAGACATTTAATGACTGAGCTGCCCAGACGCTCCCTTTCTGAAGTATCTTAAGACTGTGGTACTTATGTTGGTAATATGAAATAGTCACTACATAAACAACTGGTGAAAACTACTTTTTTAGACTTCTGTTTTTTTCCTTCCGTCAGATGAAATCAGTTCTTGAGCCTCTATAGTAAACTTTATTTCAGGTATATTTTTCAGAATATACCAGAATTTCTTTTCCTTCTTTATTTTTTTAAAAAAATAATTTGTCTCTGTGTGTATATATTTTTTTTCATTTTTTTTCGATTGTATGACATCCACATTTGGAAGTTAACTTTGGAAATACAATAGTATTTCATGTATGTGGATGGGAATCAATGTTTGAATATTTATTCACGGTCACAAAATCATTAAAATCATTCAAAATTAAAATGAGTCTTTATAAATGTACTGTAATTAAATTATAGTCTCAAAAACACAGATATTTGTAGTTTTATTTAAATTTCATAAAATTTATTTTTATGTGGAACTTTGAAGTTGAATTGTTTCCCAAACATACTGTGAATTAGGCAAAACTTTAATTCAATTAACACATTTTTATGAGTCTGTGTGTATAAAAATTGTTTTTAAGAGTTTATTTATTTATCTATCTATCTATCTATCTATCTATCTATCTGAGAAAGAGAGTACAGGTACAGGTAGGCGGAACAGCAGAGGGAGAGGGAGAAGCAGGCTTCCTGCTGAGCAGGGAGCCCAATGTGGGGCTCTATCCCAGGGCCCTGGGATCCTGACCTGAGCTGAAGACAGATGTTTAACCGACTGAGCCACGCAAGGCCTGTATACATATATACGTGTGTGTGTGTGTGTATATGTACACACATACATATATGTATATAAATTTTTTAAAAATAGGGTTGTTGTTTTTTTTTAAAGATTTTTAAACTTATTTGTCAGGGAGAGAGAGCACAAGCAGAGGGAGTGGCAGGGAGCGTCAGAGGAAGAAGCAGGTTCCCTGCTGAACAAGGAGCGCGACGTGGGACTCGATCCCATGATCGTATGACCTGAGCTGAAGGCAGAGCAGACCCTTAAGCGACTGAGCCATCCTGGTGTCCCTATATATTAATTTTTATTGAAGATTTTATTTTTATGTTTTAAAATTATTTACTTATTTGAGAGTGATAGAGCACAAGTCGGGGAGGGGCAGAAGAAAGGGGAGAAGCATACTCCCCACTGAGCAGGGAGCCTGATACTGGGCTCTATTCCAGGACCCTGGGATCATGACCTGGGCCTAAGGCAGATGGTTAACTGACTGAGCCACCCAGTGGCTCACCCCTGAAGATTTTATTTTATTTTTTTAAGTAATCTCTGTACCCAACATTGGGCTTGAACTAACAACCTGGAGTCACATGCTCCACTGACTGAGCCAGCCAGGCACCCATATCTATATTTTCTGATAAGTGTACTCTTTAATCTCACCACCTATTTCAGCCACTCTTTAGCTACCTCTTCTCTGATAACATTTAACTGAATGATCAGCCCCTGATCAGTTGACTTTTGACAAAGATGCAAATAAATCCAATGGAGAACAGATAGTGTTTTCATTAAATAGTACTGGCACAATGGAACAGTCATATGTGAGAAAATGATATATTTGGCAACTTATGTAAAAATGTATTCAAAACAGATCATAAACAAATGTAATACTTAATGTTCTCAACCTTCTAGAAGAAAACATAAAAGAAAAATCTTTGCAAATCACATCTCTAAGAACTTGTAGCCAGAATATATGAGCATATGAACATATGAAACTCTAATAGTTCCATAGTAAGAAATAAGAAAACCCAATTAAAAAACGGGCAAATGGTGCTTGCTTTGGCAGCACATATACTGAAAAATGGGCAAATGACTTTGACACTTTAAAAGGACAGGTGGATGGCAATCAAGCACATGAGAAGGTATTCAATATCATTAGCCAGTAAGGAAATGTAAACGAAAAACACAATCAGATGCCAATACATACCTATTAGAATGGCAAAACAAAAACAAAAAATTATACTACCAATATTGGCAAGAATATGGAGCAACTACAACTCGTATATACCGCTAGTGGAAATGTAAAATGGCATAGCTACTTTGGAAAAGAGTGTGGCTGTTTCTTATAAAGTTGAACATATACTTACCTATGTTCCAGTAATCCTACCTACATATTTACCCAGGAGAAATAGAAAACTTGTTGCATGAATATTTGTAGTGGTTTTTATTTTCCTGTAACTGAACAATGTTAGCGTGTAGTGGTCTTTCCATATATATTTGTTGATAAATAGATGACTTACTATGATTAGTAATGATGTTGAGCTTCTTTTAAATCTCTTTATTTTATTGGCCATCTATCTCTGTGACAGGCCAATGGTAACAATGTTAAGCCTTTCAACAAATGATATGACTATGACTGATGTGATGGTATATACTAAAGATACAACCAAGCCAATGGTAACTAAATGTTAAGCCTTTCAACAAATGATATGACTATGACTGATGTGATGGTATATACTAAAGATACAACCAATTCTTTAAATAGAAACTTCTTGAAGATAGAATCCCCAAACTTGAACATATAAAGACAGTAATACCATATGTGGGACAGACCTCTAGTACTGTGTTCTATTGAGAGTTACATTAATTAAAATATTAAATGAAGATGCATTTGACTCTCCCCCCATTTTTTGTAAGCCACTTTTTTTTTTCTTTTTTAGCAAGTATCACCAGACTAACAATGTTTGCTCTGCTACAGAAGCATCTGGGCTCATTTAAAGATTTGTGGCAGAGGTTACAAATTGGCAGCTTTTGAGTGAATTTGACTCATAGATGTGCTTTGTTTGGCTTACACACTATGGGTAAAATAAGATTGGGATCGGCATTTCACTTACAGTAACAACTGGCTAGGATTAAGTAACATTTATACCTTATGGACAGGAATGTGATCTCCAATTTGCCACAGCTCCCACTGTTCCCTAATGTTGACCCAATAATAAGGCCAACTGGGGGTTTCCATATCATTGTCCTTGTGCTTTTGTTTTTCTTAAACCTCGCCCCCCTGATTTGCTTATGATGTTTCCCAGGCTATGGTATTTTATGATGATAGACTAAATTCCAAAGAGTTAAAGCTGGTCAAAAAAAAATCAGCCTTATAACTTGTTAACATGGAAAAAAAATAAAAAAAAATAACTTGTTAACATGGTTATTTTCTTAATTTAGTGTCTTCATTGGCTCCTCTGGCATGGAGCTGATATCGCACAAGTAACCATGAGAGGTTGGACAGCAGCTCACATAGCTGCAATCAGAGGTCAGGATGCTTGTATGCAGGTAATAATAATTTTGGTTGCTTTAAAACAAATCAATATGTTTAATAACTTCAGCATGATTTTGTTGGGGTATTGCTTTTATTCTGATAATTTGACCCATAGATTTTAGTTCTTTGTCCTAAACAAGTACTTATTGAATTCCATGACTCAAGATATTTGGTATCAAATACAGCTTAAACAAATTGATTAAGACTAGGATCCTTTTACCTCTGAAGTAATTGGCTATCTGATGGGTTGTTTTAAAGGAATGTCGCAGACCTCAGATTATCTCCTTAATAGCTTGTCATGACTAGAATTTCTTATTTAATGTTTTTCCTGGCTAGAATTTCACATTAATATAAGCAGGATCTAGCTTATTAGATTAACCAGATATAATCAATGTACTGAAATAGACTGGAATTTGGAGGACTAAAAAATTGTATAAACAAACAGTTCCTGCCTCTAAGAAGCCTGAGATTCTACTTGAAATGAGAGGCTCTCTAGTCAGTGAGTTACAAAATAGTACAAAGTACAGTCTATGATTAAGGTTTTAATGATTAGAAGGAGATAGAGAAATCATTAATGGAGACAGTAAAACTTCAGCTAAGCTGAAAAGAACAGGTTGATTTCAGAAAGATAAGGAGAAATGAAAAATGATTATCATTTTTTATGTGCGAATTACAGTTTCCCATTCATCACTTCATTTAATACAATAATCTTAGGAGTTCCCCCTTTTTATAGATAAAGAATCAGATTCAGAAAGTTAACTACCTTGCCTAAGCAAGCGACAAAACCAGGAGTTGAACCTAGATTTTATTCTGTTGATCTCTATGCTCTAATTCTATGTGTAGTACTTGAATTGGAAAAATTAGGTGTGGTTAGGGGATAAACTATTATATGAGTTTGACTAGGTTGTAGATGCTTTGTTGTTGTATACTGTTATGAATTAAGTTTGGATAGCCAGGTATGTAAAATGTCTTAGAAGTAGAATAAAGATTCATTTGTATAAGAGAGTTTTTATGTACATACTAATATATATTCTTATACATATATATAACACACATGCATACTTATGCATACATACACATGCACATTAACAGAGGAATGAGGTAAAGAAAGCAGTATTTCAGGAAATTATTCTAACAAGATGTATCTGGGCTTACTTAGGATGAAGAGACAGTTTGGAGGGAAGAAGACCAGTTAGAAACTTTTGTCATCATCACTACCCACAGAGGGAGAAATTAGGTGGTGGCAGTGGGAAAGAAAGAAAATGATTGAAGACATCTTGCTAATAATAAGCAGGTGTTGACATAGTAGAGTGAAAATTTTAAAGTTCTGAGGCACAATGGAAGATAAGGATGACATTACGGATAGGGAATTCTGAAAAGCAAGGGAGATATGGGAGCAAAAATGTTGAATTCATTTTGGCGCATGTTGTTTAGGGGGCTTATAGGTCATTCGGGTACAGAAGGTCCAGGCAGTTGAAAGGGTTACTGGAGACAAAGATTTCAGGAGTAATAACGTATAGTGAAGAGAATAGAGTATTGAAGATTGAATGTTGAAGAATGTTACTAGTAGTGATGGTAGGAAGCAGAGAAATGGATAAAGAATTCAGAGGAGGAAGTCAGATCAGAGAACCAGGATGCACTGGACTGTGCAAATGAGGGAAGAAGAGTTAGGCTGAGTGTCAGAGTTACGGAATGTAAGGAAATGCCATTGGACTTGAGAGCTCACTATAGAGTGAGCTTGCTGAATTTCCATGCAATGGTAGGGATGGCACCTTGTTTGCAGGTCGATTTGGAGTTGAGGCATTGAGGTATTAAATTGAGAAGTAAGCAGTGAAAGAGGAAATAAAATAGTAACTTCAGGGGATATCAGAGTCAAATGAAGCTTGACTTGGTGCTTTCCTTCCTCTAAGCATTAAATCAAACCATTCCCATGGCCCTGATTGTCCCTGTCTCCCTCAAAGGGATCTTTTCATTCTCAGAGATATTGTACTTTTTTTGGTACTATACTGTGTAGTTGTTGATTATCAAGGACTGCTTTGTATAATTGATTATCATTGTCTCTACATATGTCCTAACTCTCTAAGTTGACATGTTTTCATATCCCTTGTAGTGATTTTTTTTTTTAAGATTTTTTTTTTTTAATGTATTTATTAGAGAGAGAGACTGAGAATGAGAGGAGAGAAGGTCAGAGTGAGAAGCAGACCTCCCGCAGAGCCGGGAGTCTGATATGGGACTCGATCCCGGGACTCCGGGATCATGACCCAAGCCGAAGGCAGTCGCTTAACCAACTGAGCCACCCAGGCGCCCCCCTTGTAGTGATTTTTAAAGTACAATAAATACTCAGTGTATGGTTTGTGATGATTATTGACTAGTTTGTTAATTCTGAAGATTATTCCTAAAGCTTTTGATGCGAGTTATGATGGAGTCCTTTGCTAAGATACTGGTAAATACAGACTGGTTAAAAAAAGAAGGTCTGAGGGAGTAAAACTAAAAAATAGTAACTAATAATTCTTTTAACCAGATTACTCGGTATATTATATATAGAGGGGTGTGCTGTTTTTATGATATAATCCTTGTACAGAAACTAGGCTGACTGTAAATTCAGATGGAATCTCCTCAGATGCAGTTAGAAATTTGATTTGGAGCTAGAACGAGGCACTTTAATAACGAAATCCTCCTACAGTGTATTAAAAAAACCAGTTAATAGAAGATTCTGCTTTTGAAATAGTGACAGTTTACTTTTCAAGTTTATTATAGTATTAAAGTATTTAGCTTAGTGGTTATTAATCTCTGTTTCTGAAAAGTGTGCCTTATAAATCGCATATACATGCTGAAATGAATGTGAAATTCGTTATTATAAATATCTCCTAGGCAAAGTTAAAGAGGATCTCAAGCATTTTCTTAAGATTAAGAATTTCTCATACTTTATCTATGGCACATGTATAAGAACTTATATAATAATGTAGCCATAGGTTGATAAATTGCTTGCCTGTTACATGTCTGCATTAATGATTTAACATACATATTTATGTACACTGTTATTTCTCTATTTTAGGCTCTCATAATCAACGGGGCGAATCTGGCATCTCAAGATGATCGTGGATGCACTCCTTTACACCTTGCTGCAACACATGGACATTCTTTCACTTTACAAATAATGCTCCGAACTGGAGTGGTGAGCGATTCCTGTTAATATATGAGAATGTGTGATCATATAGATGGAATAGCATTTGGTAGCCTAGTTATCTCTTCCTGACTTTTTAAATCCCTTTTATGACTTCGGGGAAGTAATTTGATCTCTCTCTTGAGCTTTTTTGTCTTTAAACATAGGAGCAATAATTTAGATAAAGCTTAAAAAAAAAAATCCCAGTTTAGCAGTACAAAGGATTTCAGAGGCTGTGGGTTCTTCATGCTGGTTCAGAATTTAACTGGGAAGATTCTGAAGCTTCCAAACACATCTCAGCCGGTGATTGTAAATGTTTCTGAATTTCTGTGTGTTTATCTATTTGTTTTGTAACTTATTTCATATACTAATTTAGAAAGTGATTTTTATCTCCAGAAATTTTACTCATTGTGATAATTATTTTCAGTATTACCCAGTGGTTATAAAAAAATAACTTGTAAGAAAAGAACTACCTTTATTGAAGACATGGTAAGAGTTGGTGTTTCTGTAGTTAAAGAAAAAGTGAAGGGCCTATTAAGTATTTTTTTTTATTAGCGCTTTATACTTTCAAGGATATGATTGGACCATTGAATCCATCCCTTTTGTTTTATTGGTCATAAGCCTGTGACCATAAGCCTGTGACCAGTAAAATGACTAGTTAAGTTCCCCCCTTTTTTTAAAGATTTATTTTAAAATTTAAAATATTTTTATATAATTATATAAAATTCATATATATTTATATATAAATATTTAATTATATAAATTATATAAATAATTTATATAAAAATAGATTTACTTAAATCTTTAAATAAATTTGAAGATTTATTTATTTTAAAATATTTATTTATTTATTTTAGAGGGAGAGAGAGAACAAGTGGGAGAGACAGAGGGAGAGGCAGTGGGAATCCCAAGCAAACTCTTTGCTGATCATACAGCCGCATGTGGGGCTTGATCCCACAGCCATGAGATCATGACCTGAATGGAAACCAAGAGTTTGATGCTCAATGGACTGAGCCCAGGCACCCTATGATTTATTTATTAATTTGAGATAGGGAGCGATGGGGCATGGGGGAGAGGGAGAGTGAAGCCCAGGCAGATTCTGTGCTGGGTGCGGAGCCCAACTTAGCCAGATCCTACGACCTTGAGCTGAAACCAAGAGTCAGGCACTCAACTGATGTGCCACCTAGGCACCCCTAGTTAAGTTCCTTTTTAAAAACTATTTTTATGGATCAAGTTATATTCTTTTTAAAAAGACTATAAAATTTTATTAGTGCTTTATTAGCTCATATGTTTAAATGAGTGGTAGTAGTAAATTTTTCTACTTACATTTATTGTTTGCCTTATAGAGTTTTTTTTTTGGCCTTATAGTTTTAGGAACAGCCTCCAATTTTCTTTCTTTCTTTCTTTTTTTTTTTTTTTAAGATTTTATTTATTTATTTGACACAGAGAGAGAGAGATCACAAGATCACAAGCAGGCAGAGGTGGGCAGAGAGAGAGGGGAAGCAGGCTCTCCACTGAGCAGAGAGCCCGATGTGGGGCTTGATCCCAGGACCCTGAGATCATGACCTAAGCCGAAGGGAGAGGCTTTTACCCACTGAGCCACCCAGGTGCCCCATCTACTTATATTTATTGTTTGCCTTATAGAGTTTTTTTTTTTTTGCCTTATAGTTTTAGGTACAGCCTCCAATTTTCACGTGCAGAATTAAGCTGCTAGACATACTGTTGCTCCTACAAATGGAAAGAAACTGAGTTCTTGTGAATGTTATCCCTAGGATCCCAGTGTGACTGATAAGAGAGAATGGAAGCCTGTGCACTATGCAGCTTTTCATGGGCGACTTGGCTGTTTGCAACTTCTCGTTAAATGGGGATGTGGAATAGAAGATGTGGACTACAATGGAAACCTTCCAGGTATTCACAAAAGCAAATCTTTTAGTTTTTCGTTAATGTAAACTTTTACTTATTTTTATTTTATTTTATTTTTCCAAAAACACTGTTTTTATTTAAACAGAGTCCTAACCACTTCAGCGGCAGGGCAGGAGTGGGAGAGGTTCCTTTTTCAATCCAGGGGCCTCCATAATGTGGGTCTGTTGTTACCAAACACAAAGGCAAGTGGCGTCATGGATTTGGTAAACTAACTGCAATGCTTAGTCTCTCTCCGCTGGAGCAACCAGGTCAGCATCAATCTCTGCTTCTGAAAGAATCCTGAATTTAGGAATTTCAACTGTAACTACTCCAACTTCTGTTTCTGAAGGTTTGAAATCAATTGATAGAACAGTAGATAGGCATGTAATTGCAGTTTCCACTTCCTGTTCAAATGTCCGATCAAATTTCTTCTTCACTTTTTTTTCAAGCAAGCTGGTTGATTCGGTTTATCTCCTGCTGCAGTGGCTTTAAACCCACACTAGTAACCTGCAGGATCACACTTGTACATCTGAGGGCCTTGTTCTTCATCGATACCAATTAAAATCATACAACAACCAAGAGGCCTCATCTCAGCATTCTGTGTGTAGACCTGAGAGATAGCAGCAATTCTTTTGCACAGCATGCCCACAAGAATCTCATAGCCATACTTGTATTTCCAATTAGCTGCCTCATAGCGTGCCCTCTGTACCTGGGATCTGCTGTCAGCTGTCATTCCTGCCATCACACAGCCAGGGTGTACACTTATCTTGAATAAGTGAGTCACTGTGCTGGAGTCCAATAATTTGTCAGCTACTTTCTTCTGTGTGACAATTACTGCACAAACTTTCCCTCTGATAGCTACCGATATAAGGCCACCCTGCTTAATAGCCTTAAAAGGATATTCTACTTGGTAGAGCTGGTCCTTGGGTGAAAAAATGGTTATGTGGTGGGCAAAACCAGTGCTGGAACCACGGGACATGTTGGCACACCCACTACTTCAAGCACTGTCTCTGAGCCCCTAATGTAAACTTTTAAAT
This sequence comes from Nasua narica, assembly GCA_028533885.1. Taxonomy (NCBI): domain Eukaryota; kingdom Metazoa; phylum Chordata; class Mammalia; order Carnivora; family Procyonidae; genus Nasua; species Nasua narica. Next base: position 53,150,412 of record CM052815.1, read on the forward strand.
GCTTGTTTGTGTTTAAGAAATTTAAACTGTCATCATTCTAATAGTCCTTCAGAAAACTAAAGTAGTAAATATGTTGTCATGGACATTTTTTACTCTTACACCTGTGTTACGTACCTGTCATGTGATTTTCTATCAGCAAAAGAGAAATTGGCAAAATTGAACCGGATTTACTCTTCCCACCAGCTATTTCCTTCATCTGTTGTCTAGTGATGTTATTTTTCAACTTCATACAGCTCCCCCTCCCAGACTGTTGTTTATAAAAAATAGTATAAACAGTGGACGCTAGCGTATATGAGTTAATTTGCTAACTGCATTTGGCTAGCCTGCAATTAGCTGGCCAGTTGAGACGAATACTCTAAAACACCCTGTCTTCTTCCAAGAGGTGCTGTAGAAATGCAGAAAAGGGATAGATCATAGAGTGGAGTGAGGATTACTCAAAATGATACTTGAATTATGTCTTCAAAGAATCTTAAGTAGCAAACAAATGAAGGGGAAGTCCAGGCAGAATGATAGGAACAGGTTTGATCAGATTGCTCTGTTGCTTAAATACTCTGTAGATTGCTGAGGAGCTCTGATTTCTTAGCTTGGTGTGCTGTACCTTCCTAATTCGGCTCTTATCTACCTCCTTGGCATTATTTTCTATCCCCTTACGCTGCTGTCTGGGATTGTTTTGCTTCTTTCTGAAGTACATCCTTTAGTGTTCACATAGTAAAGGTGTTTTTGTATGAATTCTTAATTTTTGTATATCTGGAAATTACTGTTTTGCTCTTATTTTTAAAATATTTTTTATTTTTTTAAATATTTTTTTATTTAACACAGAGAAAGATAGCGAGAGAGGGAACACAAGCAGGGAGAGTGGGAGAAAGGAGAAGCAGGCTTCCCTCTGAGCAGTAAAGCTCGATGTGGGGCTCGATCCCAGCACCCTGGGATCATGACCTGAGCCGAAGGCAGACACTTAAAGCTGAGCCACCCAGGCGCCCCTGCTCTTACTTTTTAAAATAAATTTTTAAGTTGAAGTATAACTATTGAAGAAAAGTGCTCATTTCCAATGCACAGGTCATGGAATTTTTGCAAATGAGTACTTTTCTGTAATCATTAGCTAGATCAAGAAATGGAATAGTGTATTTCATGTCCTCTTTCTGGTTACCAAGAGTTTCCAAAGTTACCTTGACTCCCAACATAAAAATTAGTACTTCTTTTCTTTCTGAATTACGTGGGATAAAATAAGACACTGGTATTCTTTTGTGTCAGACTTGATTTTCCACAGTGGTTATTATGAATTGATACACCCATGAGCAGTATTAAGACTTTTAGTTGCTCCACTTTCTCATTAATACTTGGTATTATTTGTTTTTTGTTTGTTTTTAGTTTTTGTCATTGTTTTGGGTGTAATACTTCATTGTGGTTTTAATTTACATTTTCTTTAAAGATGTAGAATACCATTTTTTTTTCTGGAAGTTTGTACCTCTTTTTTTTTTAATTGAAGTATGGTTGACATACATGCTATATTAGTTTCAGGTATACAATATATTGATTTGACAATTCTCTATATTATTCAGAGTTTACCCTGATAAGTGTACTGTTACCATACATTAATATAATATTATTGACTATATTTCCTTTGCTGTACTTTTCTTTTTTTCTTTTTTTTTCTCCCCAAATATGTTTATTTTAATTTTTCAGTGTTACAAGATTGATTGTTCATGCACCACACCCAGGGCTCCATGCAATACGTGCCCTTCTCAATACCCACCACCAGGCTCGCCCACTCCCCCACCCCCTCCCCTCCCAAACCCTCAGTTTGTTGCTCAGAGTCCACAGTCTCTCCTAGTTCATCACCCCCTCCGATTTCCCCCCATTCACCCTTCCCTTCCTTCTCACGATGCCCTCCATGATTTTC
>CM052815.1:53152811-53185605 GCA_028533885.1 Nasua narica
ATCTCAGAATCACTTTTAGTCCTTTTTGTTTTGTTTTATTAATGAGGTTAGATGTTACTAAACATCTCCAGATGTTTGCTTACTGGTCACAAATCCTCTTGTATGAATTTTTGGCCTCATATCTTTTGTCTGGTTATTAATTAGGCTCTTAAACTTAAAAACACTATATATTGTAGTGAATGCTATAGAATATTTTTGCATTTATATACCAGACAGATAGTAATCCTCCCTCTAACATACCCTGTGAATATTTTTTTCATAGTCTGTGATTTCTTTTTCTATGCTAACTCTTTAGCAATATGTATCATTTTAAAAGAAACAAACCAGAAACACACTCTTAACTGTAGAGATAAACTGATGGTTATCAGAGAGGAGGTGGGTGGAGTGATGGGTGGAAACAGGTGATGTGGGTTAAAGAGGTCACTGTTGTTGATGAGCACCGGATGTTGTATGGAAATATTGAATCACTTTATTGTGCGCATGAAACTAACATAACATGGTTGAATATCTGGAATTAAAATAAAAAAATAAAAATAAAAAAGGAAAGAAACATTTACAAATGTCATTTTCAACAGGATAGCTGGGTCCATGAGGTTTCAAAAAATTATGTCACAGAACAATGAGATCGAAAGGACTGTGTTGTTTCATCTGGATAAGACATTGGGGGAACGGGATGGCATTCTTCACTTATGTGCAAGGCCAGGGCATTAGAGAGAAATTAAACTTAGTCTGCACAGATTAAGAAGGCATAAGCAGGGGGGTTGGGAAGATGGGAAGTTGCAGGTAGTAAATAATGCATGAGATTTACTGATTATATTCTTTACACCGGGCTATGTGTCTAGTATTCATTAGCCGTCACCACTTTAAGGGAAGAACTATTACACCTCTCTCCCAGTTGAGCTTAAGGGGGCTGCCCAAGGTCACACGGACAGCCATGGACAAAGTTGGATTCCAGCGCAGGCCGGGGACAGACGCCAGCGCTCCGGCTCTTTCAATGGACTGTGAGATGGAAGCTGGTCATTTCCTGCAGCAGAGCCTCAGTTCCCTCATTATAACCTGAGAGCTGGAGCAGAGGTCCTCCAGCGTCCTTTCCAGCTTGACTAGGGGAAGTAGGACAGGGGAGCTGTAGCCATTTTCACACGCTGTCCCAGTCCTGGCAGACCCAAAAGAAGGTCTCAGCTAGAACAAGGCCTTTGAAACTCTAATATGCGCTTTTTTTTTCTTTTAAAGATTTTATTTATTTATTTGAGAGAGAGAGAGAGCACTCAAGCAAGAAAGCACAAGCAGGGGGAGCAGCAGAGGGAGAGGGAGAAGCTGACTCTCTGCTGAGCGGGGAGGCTGCTGGATCCCAGGACCCCGAGATCGTGATCCAAGCCAAAGGCACATGCTTAATGGACTGAGCCCTATTAAGTGCTCTTTGTACTAAGGAAACAAAGCTTCTGCATTTCTATTAAATACCTTTTTTAAAAAAAAAATAAGGAACGCTGCTTCTCCTTTCAAGTGTTCCCATTCAGACTTCCCCCAAACATAAGAGGTTGGCCATAAAAAGGAAGACCCTCTTTAGTACCTGAAATAGTCTGAGGGATATTAATGTTAATATATCACTATATATATTAATGATAATATAATTATCATTAATTATAATATAATAATATATAATATAATATAATTATAAACATAATAATGTTTCTAATATGAAACATTAGAATTGCCTTTCAACATAGGGAACCCAGTTCCTGAAACCATACTGGTCTTTTCAGAGTTGAGTAAATTGGATGCTTCTACCAGGAAAAGTGTGGTGTAGTTTTTATGCACACGTTTAATTAAAAATGAATGAACAAGCAAGGGCCAGCTCTAAGTGTGAGATGGGGATGAAAGGGAAACACAATCCATGCAGGATGTCTCCAAGCCAGAGCACAGAAGAAACTAACAGAGAAGTTCCTTAAATCTGAACAAGCTTCAGGTTTTTGTTTTTTTTTTATAAATACCATGGGGGATCCTAGCATCCTTCACTGATTCTAAAAAATATTTCCTTTTCAAATTTATCAGCTCTGGTATTGGGATGTACAGATTAAATGGTGGGGATTGGGGGGGCACCTGGGTGGCTTAGTGGGTTGAGCGTCTGCCTTGGGCTCGAGTCATGATCCCAGGGTCCTGTGACTTAGCCCCCTGTCAGGCTCTCCGCTCAGCGTGGAAACTGATTCTCCCTTTCCCCCCTGCTTGTGCTCTCTCGCTCTGTCAGGTAAATAAATAAAATCCTAAAAAAAAAATAAATAAATGGTGGGGATTTTTCTGGTAAAGAAATGGTACCTTTTGGGCGCCTGGTTGGCTCAGTTGGTTGGGTGGCTGCCCTCAGCTCAGGCATGATCCCGGAGTCCCGGGATCGAGTCCCGCACTCCCAGCTCCATGGGGAGTCTGCTTCTCCCTCTGACCTTCTCCCTTCTCACGCTCTCTCTCACTCTCTCTCTCAAATAAATAAATCTTTAAAATTGTAAAAAACAACAACAAAAAAAAAAGAAATGGTACCTTTTAAAACTGAAGGTGTCTCATACAGGAATGGATGGAATACATGAATTTAAATATTTTATGTGTTCACACGGAAGATGGGTTACGTAATGTGTCAAATATAATGTATTTTATCAAAATAACAAATTTTTTTTCCAAAGTAATAGTCCAACAAAGAAACTAATTGCTTATGGGAATAAAGAGAAAATAAGGAAGTGGTGAATCTTAAGTAGGAAACACCAAGTTTTATAAAGAAAATTATAAATAAAGGTGATATTTGGATTGGAATGATTTGAGGTTTAAAAAGATTTTTCAGGGGGCGCCTGGGTGGCTCAGTGGGTTAGAGCCTCTGCCTTTGGCTCAGGTCATGATCTCAGGGTCCTGGGATCGAGCCCCACATCAGGCTCTCTGCTCAGCGGGGAGCCCGCTTTCCCCTCTCTGTCTGCCTCTCTGCCTACTTGTGATCTCTTTCCTGTCTGTCAAATAAATAAATAAAATCTTAAAAAAATTTTTTTCAGTATATTCCCCATTCTTTCCAAATTTTGTTAAAAAAACCCAACTGAAATTATCCTCGGAAATGAATTATATTTATAGATTAATTTAGGGAGAATCAATATTTTTATAATATCAAGCCTTTCAATTCAGAGTACCGTGTGCCAAGACCTACAGTGTCATTTGATAGGTTTTGTTGTTTTTTCATATAATTAAGCTTATTTCTATGTATTTTATAGCTCTTTGTTGCTGTTGCCTTTGATTTATTCTCTAAAGGTTTGGTAGAACTCTCTAGCAAAACTGTGTGGACTTGGTGTCTTTTGAAAGGGGATATTGTGAGATCCTTCTCAAAATCTTCCCTGGTTATGGGTGGTTTATTCAGAAATTCTTTTTTCTCGAGTAATTGTGACAATTTGTATTTTCTAACAGAGTAGTATTTTTCATCTGAACTGAATTTATTAGAAAAAGTATTATTCTTGGGGCACCTGGGTGGTTTAGTCGGTTAAGCGTCTGCCTTCAGCTCGGGGCACGATCCCAGGGTCCTGGGATCAAGCCCCGCATTGGGCTCCCTGCTCTGTGGGAAGCCTGTTTCTTCCTCTCCCACTGCCCCTGCTTGTGTTCCTGCTCTCACTGTCTCTCTCTCTCTCTCTGCCAGATAAATAAATAAAATCTTAAAAGAAAAAGAAAAGAAAAAAGTAAAAGTATTATTCTCATATTATTTCTCATAATTTTAATAATCTCTGCATCTATAACATCTCCCTACATTTAGCTTAATACTCGTCTTGAGGGCCTATTTTTTCTTTAGCCAAACTTGTTAGAGATGTACCCTTTTCCACCATTTCAAGCAGAGACAGAGGACACATCCAAAGAGAAAGATCAGATAAGGCGATTTACCAATTCATGGAATTCACTTAGTGGTCTTGTCCTTTCCCTTTCCAAGGAGATATGTCCCTATCTGCCTTCTGCAGGCAGTGACTAGGCGATACAGCCCCTTTGTCTACAGAATTCTCCACCATGGGTGACCCTGCCCAGGACCTGAATGAGGGGGTGCAGGAAATGCTACTGAAAGGAAAGGTGGAAGATCGTTCCCGCAGTTAATCGATGTACCTGCAGTTCATTTCCTTTCGCATTTCAGTCTGGATGATGCAGCTTTGAGGGGACAGAGATGCAGAGGCAGCTTCTGATGTCAGAATTCTCACCTACCTGCCTCCTGAGCCACTCTAGCCGCCCCCTGCCCTCTTTACCCTTCCTTCTTGCCACCCTCCTCCAATACTCCCTGCCCCCAAGTTTAAGCAGAAGAAGGGACTTGATTGGCCACAGGGTGGGAGCATCAATCAGAGCTGTGCCTCCTTCCTGGAGCACCTGCAGAAAAGAATTTGGAGCCTGAGAATAGCCCCAGGCTTTATTTTCCAGACCATCCAGTCAGAAAGCTGGAGAAGAGGTGGGGAGGCTTCCGTTAAAAAAAAAAAAAAAAAAAAAAAAGCTTATTTTATTATAAATGTTTTGCTTGCTTAGAAATAAAAAAGTATGGAAATCTATAGAGTTCAGAATGAAATTGCTCTCTAATACCACGTCCTATGGAGAACTGCTGTTAACAGTTCGGGGTATTTCTTTTCTACTGTGCCACAACTTGCTTTTCTCGCTGTCATGTCAGACATCTTTCTGAATCAGTTCCTGTAGGTCTATTTCATTCTTCTTAGTAATTGCATAGTATTACATGGTATACGTTAAACATTATCCTTTTAGCTACTGTTCCTATTAATGGAACTTAAATTGTACCCACATTTTTTTTTTTTTTCTGGCTGTTACGAACAAAGCTGCACTGGATATTCCTCTAGGTATTTCTCAGTGCACAAATGTGAGCATGTCTAGAGGAAGAATTTCTAGAAGTAGAATGGCCAAGTCAGAGTTTGCACATTTACAGTGTTACAATAGATTGCTATATTGGCTTCACTAATTTGCATACTCTTATATGAGGGTGGTGCTTAGCTGTCCATAGCTTTTACCAGCATGTACCGAGTGAATTGCCTCAATAGATAGCTCCGGTGTCCTCCAGAGATTTGGGCAACCCTCAGTAACTCTTTCATTGCAGGTCAACACACTTTTGTGCACCTGGTATGGACATTTAAGGTAGCCAGGGGGAATTCAAGGATGTCTGGAGGTTGAATGACATTGCATCTTAGAGGAGTTTAGGAGCAGGAGAAGAGATAAGTAAATGAAAATTAAGAGATAATGTGCCAGGTATCAAGATATAAGTAAACTACTGAGGGAATGTGGAGGAGGGAGTAACTGCCTCTTTCTGGGGCTCTTGGAGAAGGCTCCCCCGAAGAATTGGGCCTTGAAAGATGAGTAGAAATTCTTCTGGTAAAGAAATGGAGAAGGGCATTCTGGGCAGAAGGACTAGCATGAGCAAAGGCCCAGAGGTGGGGACATTTATGTGCTCTGTGGGGAACGGTTCCATTGATTTGTAGGATGATCAAGCAAAGAAGGAGGAGTGAGAAATCAATCAGGGGAAGCAGGCCACAACGTGAAAGACCTTGAATGCCGCAGAAGGGGGAAATGTTGAGATCAGGTGCAGGAAGGGCAGAAGGCAGAGAGCCTGCAGCCTGGAAGAGTGATTAAAGGACTGCAGAAGTTCAGACGGAGGTGATAAGGGATGGGATCAGGGTGATGGCGCTCAGGACAGAGAGGGGAGGGCTATAGGTGTGGACAATATTTAGACACGTTCCTCTGGGATCTCAGACTCAGCCTGGACTCAGCCCAGAGGCTGTCATCTGGGTCAAATTTATTACACTGGATGGCTAATAAAACTGTATTGATTTCATTTTGTTTTGCAACAAGAAATCCCTCTGCTGGGAGAAGTGTCAAATCTAATGTGTCTGAGAGGAATGAACAATAGAACTGCTGGCTGGTTCCACTGAAAACTGCTGTCTCAGGACCAGGACTGCCTGCACTATTTGATAGGCTAAAAGAGCCTTGACACTGACCTGGGCTAGAGACTGGGGAGGACAGAGGGGAGAAAACAAAAGGTGAAAGCAATGACCTTATGAAAGAAAACCCAGGAATTAGCAGTGGACACCTATCAATCACTCAATCCATCAATTAACTCATGAAACCTGTATAAAAATCTACTCTGTGCTCCGCAGAGTGCTGGCCACTGAGACACAAATCCCCTGTTCCCCAAGGACCTGGTCTAGGACCAGAGCCCAAAATACTTGCAGATAAGTTGGTCTGGCACAGTGGAATCTTGTCTTAACGAAACAGTGGCATTTGAGGTATTTGTTCTAGTAACTCCTTTCTATCCCCCCCCTTTCTACATCCAATCCCACCCTGGGCTTCCTTGTGATGGTAAGTTTGTGTATTATTCTTGTTCTCAGCTGATTGCCAGCTTATCTCCATTAGAACAGTAAGTGATGATCAGAGCATTTCTAACAGTAGCTGAAGGCATGATCCATCCTGAGCTGTCTTTTCCAATGTGGGTGAGAGATAGCCTGGTTCCAGCTGGTCCCAGCATGACTGCTCTCTAGCTTTGTGATTTTGGAAAAATCATGTAGACTTTCCGAGCCTCATTTTACTCACCTGAAAGTATGAGGCATCATAATTCCTGCTCTGCCCTCCTCACCGGATGGTTGGGAGGCTCAAAAGGTGTGAATGTGCTTTGAAATTGTTGGGTGTAACACAAAAGCAAGAGTCTTGAATTACTCCCTGTGCTCTCAGTTGCTCAGAGACAAAACTCTGTTGCAGAGGGTTCACGATTTACAAGCCTCCCTTCTTTACCCCAACCCTCAAGGGAGTGAGCATACTCCTTTGGTCCATCTCCTCCCATTTAAAGATGGCAGGCTCTGAGCTTAGTGGGGCTGGACCAATTTTTCCCAAAAAGAGATCTGTGAGAAGGGGAAGACGAGTGAGACTCAAAAAGGAATTCCTGAAAACGTGTCTGCAGGGGGCAGGATAAGAACAATTAGGCTTGGACTACAGCGGAAGCGACTAGGTCAAACACTGGGAAAAATAACCTGGTTTTATGGGTTGGGAGACACTGGGCTGTGCTACTTTGAAACTTTCTAAGACCCAAGCGTTGTCCCTTCTGACCAACTACGCAACTTTGAGCAAGTTACCAGCGTCACTTGGTTACCATTTACTAAGTTATCAAAGTCTCTGGGGCTCAGTTACTTCCTAAGGGTTATACTGAGGTAATACAGTTTGTGTGCCAAAATGTGAGCTGATTATATCTCCTTTTCTGGAACTTGTTTTTATATGAAAGATGGAGGTGGCTCTTTCTATATAATTTGTGGGGCAGGAGAATAAATTTAGTAACTAGAATTCTAGTATTCTGCAAAGTTCCTGTGGTGAATTCACATTGCAGAGAGTATGAAAACTTGGTGAAAATTTAGTTAGTAGTTCCGAACTGAATGTAGCTGTTCAACAGCTGAAATGCTACAATTTGTGCTCCACTGGAGGAGATAAAAAACATATTTAGCAGGCTGCATGTAACCATCTTGAGCTTTTCCCCACAAAACATTTTGCAAAAAAATTTTATTTTATTATTTTTTTTACTTACTTAGCCAGGAAGAAGAGAACTAGTAGGGAGTTAGAGAAGCTCAAATATGAGAAATCTGAGTTTACTTGCCACTGAGAAGTGTATCTTTATAGAAGGAAAATGAAGGTTTCAACTGACTATTCATGTCAGAGAGAGGCTCCTGTCCTGACTCTCGTGAGGAGTGTTTCCTTCCCAGGTCACAGTCATTGGGCATCAGAATAGAGGACACGATTGTGAATGACGGTGACGAAGAGGATGAGGGTAGTCTTGGCAGCTAATCTTCTCTGGAAACAGGTCGTGTGCTCGGCCCTGTGCCAAGTGCTTCCCAAGGATTATCTCCTGGAATTCTCATCACTACCTGATGCATTATCCTCACTTTACAGATGCAGAAACTAAAGTGATTGAGGATAAATGTCTTGTTCCGCATCGCCTCTCTAGGGAAGGAGCCAAGCCAGGCAGTCTCGCCACAAAGCCACCAACTAAACACACTGTTTCTTAATTTGAATTATTTCTAGCTTCTGCTGTAATCATTACCATAAGTTACAAGATATGTGAATTAAATCGAAGCCATGTATGGAGATTTCCTTTATTTTAATGTTGCCAGATGGCTGAGTTTTAAACCTCCTTGAAGAAAATGTCGGAACTCTGATGTCAAGGCATCTTATTGTTTACAAGATACCTTACTGATACTTTTTGGAACACTCATACGAGGTAGGTAGTATTATCCCATTTTACAGATGAAGAAATTGAGGCTCAGATCATTTAAGCCAACATTCTTCAAACTTTAACGTGTACATAGATCCTCTGGGGATCTTGTTAAAACCAGTTTTTGGTTCAGTAGGTCTGGTGTGGGGCTTGAAAGTTTGCGTTTCCAACAACCTCCCAGGTCTTGCTGAGGCTGCTGGCCTGGGGGGGGTCACACCTGGAGAAGCAAGGTAAGTTGCTTGCCCAGGATGTCACAGCGTGCGAGAAGGAGATATAGAAAGCCTAGTGTCTTAATGCTGTCTGTGCTTCTCAGGGGTGGTATTGGTCGCATTGAAAACACACAGTTGCCCTTCTTCTGGTGGGACAGGCGGCCAGATAGGAATCTAGACTTGAATCTAGCAGAGCTGTAAGAGCTCTGCTTCCGGTTATGCCCCGCCCTCTCTCTGAGCCTTAGTTTCTCTCTCCACACGAAGTTGGAGGTGAATTACATGGCTCCTAAGATCTCTGAATATCAGGATAAATCATGAGGAGGTCCCTATATTAAGGTCGTTCTGTGGAAGTGATTAGAGTGGTTTCTGTTTTCCTGACCAGACCCAGACAGACACACAGATGGATGGATCTATAGACACGATCCCATTTTCTTATTTGTTAGCTGAGAAATGTTGTAGATCCTTTTGTATAAAACTTATCATCCTTCCTGTTATATATCCTCTTGATATATAACACATGATTCAGTAAATTTTAGAGAGTACAGTTTTTCAGAAAGATCAGATAGTACCTGATCTGAGAAAAAGAGAGTAGTAAGTAAGGACTTGGAGACTTTCCCCTTATTGCTCACCTTTGGAATCTGGGACATGCACTCCTTCTAGATAACTCTATACTCTGTTGCATGTGATGAAAACCCAATTCGAATTAGACTAAGCAAAAAAGACACAATATATCTTCCATGCACTAAAAAATCTAAGAGTAGAGCTAGCTTTAGGTACTGTTGGATTCTGAAGTTCAGACATATTAAGACAAAGTCCCTGGATGTCTGCGTTAGATTTCATCTATTGGCTTAATTCTCAGCCAGGGACTTTCTATGTGGTGGTAATTATGGCTACAGAGTTTGTTCTTTGAATATTCTATCATTCTTAGAGCTTATGATTCCAAAGAAAAGTGAGACTTAATCTCCCATTATTCATTTCCAAACCTCATATATACTGAGCTCATTTGTTATGCCTGGACCACATGCCCATTTGTCAACTAATTACTGTGGCCAGAAGGAAATGATGGGACAATTGGCTGGGTCTGGCTCTATGCCCATCTACCCCTAGGCTGGAGGACCAAGAGAGACAGATGGAGACTGAGAGTGAATGATGACGATAATAGCTACTCTTGTTTATCTCATTTAATACACAAAAATACCCTGCCATGGTCTGAATGTCTGTGTCCACCTAAAATTCATATGTTGAAACCTAGAGGTCAATGGGATATTTAGAGGTGGGGCCTTTGGGAGGTGCTGAGGTCATAACAGTGGAGCCCTCATGAATTAGATTAATGGCCTTATAAAAGAGACCTTGGAAATCTCCCTAGTCCTTCTACCAGGTGAGGACACAGCATGAAGGTGCCATCTATGAACCAGGAAGTGGGTTTTCACCAGACACTGAATCTGTCGGAACCTTGATCCTAGACTCCCCAGCCTTCAGAACTACAAGAAATAAATGTTGGTTGTTTAAGGTACAACTAAAGGCACTTAGTTTATGGCGTTTTGTTACAGAGGAGTCCGAATGGACTAAGACACTATCTATGGAGTGGATATTATTAAATCTGTTTTAATCCAAATCCCCTGCTCTTTTCATTCTGATATACTACTTATCCTATAAAACCACGTTCAAGAGGGTCACAATGGAGAAGTCATATTTGTTTGTAGGTCCTACAGGCTTGACCTTGGACCTAGAAACAGAAGATACAGTCAAAAGGAACAGAGAAGTGAGGAGTCAAAGTCGGAATGAGATGTGGGAGTCCAGAGCTTCAGCCGTGCATGTAGCTAGGCTGCCCAGAAGTCTGATAAAAAACTCTTGATGTAAAGGGTTTATTACCTTCCAGGTGATGCTTGCCCAAGAGGTACCAGTGAGTTGCTCGGTTTAGGGTGAGCTATTACGTTTTGGTTCTAGATGAAGCCACAACTTCATGAAGCTCTGGCTTCATTTTAATCCCAGGATACCTGCATCTCTTCTTCCACAGAGGCTTTCCTCCCTCTGACTCTCCCTGCCCTCATCCTTCATCCGAGCATCAGGATGAAATATAATCCTCTTGAGGGTAGGGATGTGTGCCTTCCTGAGACACGTACAGGTTAATCACAAAAGAGGAGACATCCATCTCTCCTGGACAGAGCGGCCTATGTTGGATAGATTCACTCGGCCGGATTTTCGACAGTCCACTGTAATAGATTGAGGGATAAGTTTTGATACGAGGAAGCTCTGATTCAGAGAAAAGAATACACAAGGATAGGTGTATAACCTATTCATCATTTAATCAGCAAGTATCAGTTGAGTCCCTAGGATGTACCCAAAATTGTACCAGCCTGAGGATGGGTGGGGGTAAAAAGAAGAGAGAACAACAAAAGAAGGAGAAGACCAGTTCATACCAACTAGAGCCTTTCTACCTAGCTGAAGACTTCAGTACAAGAAAAAATGAGAGAATATTTGAGATTGAGATGATTAAATTTAATAGCAAAGTTGCCCACTCATTGAGCAACTCCTTATTAACTGTCTCCTATGCACCAGGCACTATGCCAGGCATCAGATAAACCAGACACACGATTAATTTTTCTCATTTTTTAAGGAGTTTAAGTCTAGAAGGAGATGATTACAAACAAAAGGCCAATGCAAACATTTGTTAGGTATTTGCTAAGTGATGGGCACTATACTGGGCTTTGTCTTTTGAACTGAGAGAACAAAGATAAACAAAGACAAAAATCTAATCTTTTAATAAGATTGCATATTAACGGTGATGACAAGTACATAAATAGATACGTGGCGTGTGTATGAAATGTGATCCAGAAAAGTGTAAACCAGGTGCCACAGGAACTCGGGAGAAGGTCACTATGCATGGTGCATGGCGTGGATGGCAAAGGCGGGCACGAGCAGGGAAGAAGGGAAATTTGGGATGTGATAATGGAGGAGCAGGCATCTGCCAGATGAACAAGACATTGCTAGTACATGGAGCAGCATGTGAACTGTCGCCACAATATGAAAAATTCATGGAGTCTTTGGCACCTGCAAGTAGCTGTCCAGGTTTGGGGTGAGTAAGATTAAGAGGTTAAGAGATGACGCAGGAGAAGCAGACAGGGGCCAGATCATGAGGAGCCTGTAGGTCATGACTTAGGGAGCTTGGATTTGATCTAGAAAACAATGAAGAATCGCTGAAGTGTTTTACGATGGGAAATGAGTGTGATGGTTTCAAAATGTAAGGCGAGGAGGCAAGAAGACCTATTAGGTGGCCATTTTAATAAATCAGGTAGGAGACATTTGCTAGGTGGGAGGCATGGAGATGTGGAGGAAGGAGCTAAGTCTAGAAATCTCTGGGAGTTAGTGGGGTGAGGGGAGAGAAAGGATCTAGAAGATTTCATGTTTCTCACTTGCGCAGTGGTTTGCGTGGTCCTGCCATTTACCGAGGTTTGGGAAACGGGAGAAGTGATGGTCGATGTGGCTACGCAGTGGTATTCAGTTATGTTGGTCAAACACCCGTCTGGATGTTGCCGTGAAGGGATTTTTTAGATATGATTAGCATGTAAATCAGCAGACTCTCGGTCCAGATGATTACCCTATAACACAGAGGGGCCTCATTCAATCCGTTGAAAGCCCTCAGAGAAAAGACGGGTCCTGTGAGGAAGGAGAAATTCTGCCTCCAGATGGCCTTCAGACTCAAGACTGCAACACTATCTCTTCCCTCAGTCTCCAGCCTGCCAGCCCGTCCTGTGGAGATGGGAGTGCCAGCCCCCACAATCGTGCCAGCCAATTCCTTAAAATAAATTTCGCTTTCTCTCTATATGCAGCCTATTGGTTCTGTTTCTCTGAAGGACCTTCACTGTTACAGGAGGATGTCTTTTTATTCAAGCTTCTGATTCAGAAATGTTTTGCTGAAGCGAAACATGGTTTAGAATTTTTAAAAGAGAAAGCCAAGGCTTATTTTTGTTGTTCATGCCGGGGGATATTGTGGTTCACTATCAATGTTGTTTATTTATTCTCTGGAGCTGTAGGACAATGTCCTTTCTAGGCTTCTGTTGTTATACACTGGAGAAAGTGGGACATATTTGTAAAACTCTCACCAGTAATAAAATCCACTACACACAATAAATTCTAATTCTCTTATTGAAGCCAGAGTTTTTGTTTGGGGTTTCTTTGGAAGTTATATGGATGATTTGAACCTATGAAGCAGGTTGGAAATGCTTCTTGAAACCTGCTTCACTTGAGATAAGGGTCTAGAAGGATACAATTTTGAAACTATTATGTTACTCTAATTACATTTATGGGAGGAGAAGTGGGTCCTTCAGTGGGTCATGGGAGGTTGACAGGGTGGGTTAGATTCACCTGCACAACTATGAGGAGAGAGATCCCCGACAGAGAGAACTTTGTATGACTTCTTAAAGCTTTACTATTTCTTAATTCATTTCATTTCCTCAGAAGCAAGGCTTTGAGATCCAACAAAACTAGTCCCTCACTTAATAGCTCCGTGACTTAGGGGAGGTGAGCGATTGCTTTGAGCCTCAGCTGAAACATCTAGGAAGCACAGCACTTGGTTTTTACAAGGACACAGTGAAAGGTTATTTATAAAGTGTCCCGTTTAGGGCCTGGTGCAGAGTGGCCACTCAAGGCAGAGAAGCTATTTTCATTATTCTTTACATATATTTGTTCCCACAGAGGCTTTCAAATTCAGGATTGCCCAGGACACTTACATACACTTGGTCTGTTAGACCTTGTGGAAATTTCTCCTGTCCAAACGGAAATTACAGACTCTTAACACCTAAAAATTTCTCAAGAATGAAAGGAACTGACACAGTCAAAAAATTCCAGCTAAGAACAAAGAACAAACCTTATTCTATGAAGAACAAAACGGTTCCTTCGTGCTTCTCTCCCCTTTTCCTTTCACACGGCCAGTTGCTAGTCATTGTTCAAAACTCGGGTCGATACCATTTTCTAAGGGAGCCTTTCTGTCCTCACCCAGCACCTCCTTATATTTTAGCATCACCCTTGGTCCTCTTAATGCACATTTCCAAGGAGCACAGTCAATTTTATTCTATGAATAAACAGCAGTCTATTTATTCTATAGTATTGTCCAGGGGGAGGCCCTCGTGTTTATAACAGCATTGATTATATTGCTTGTAATCATCTATTTTCTTGTTTGTATTCATTTCTAACAGGGAGCACTTTTAAGGGCATGGACCACATTCAACTTCCCAGCCTGTGGTGTGTGGCACAGTGCCTGGAACATGGCCTAAGGAAAGAGAGAGTGGCTAACTGGATGAATGAAAATCTGCAGTGAGTCACAATGGGGATACGCGATAGAGAGTATTTTCCATCATCCACTGTTTCTAACCACATCTATATCTTCCCCAAGCATCCCTGAGGTCACTGCCATCTGACTATAAAGTTTATGACATTTAAGAATTCTGCAATTTCAAGCTCAGACTCTGCTCATCACAGTCAGATCCAATGAGGCAGCTTCTGTGTGCAAAAGCAGAATGGGGGGGGGGCGGTGAGTAGAGACTGTGATGAGTTTTTAATGAGGCTCACCGTTCTGAAGATCAGGTTGCTTTGCATTCTCATTAGCAATTCTCACAAATTGTCTAAAATGCTCATAACGTCAGGAATGCAAACTTAGAGATGAATCAATTATACCCTGGCTTCCTGCTGAGTGGAGATTATTAACTGCATCCTTTCTCCGCACATCTCCCCACACGACTGCAGCCTTTATTTTCAGCCCATCCCCTATTGCCAGCTCCTGTCTGAATCAACTCCACTTTAGTCTAAGCAGGGCGCGCGAGGTTAAAGCCAGGGCAAAGGGAAAGAAAGACTTAGAAAACCATGTCACCAGCTGAGTTAGACGAGGGTTAACACAACAGTTTTGCAAAGAAGTCATCATAGGAGGACTACAACAGCCTCCCAATGAGCAGAGCCCACAGATCCATCCCCTACTCCAACTGGCTCTCTTCCTGTGCTCTCTCACTGGCCCCACGTAGGGATCCTGCCTACAGTGGCTTCCTTAAGCAGTTTTTTTTTTTTTTAAGATTTTATTTATTTATCTGACAGAGAGACACAGTGAGAGAGATCAAGAGCACAAGCAGGGGAGCAGCAGAGGGAGAAGGAGAAGCAGGCTCTCCACTGAGCACGGAGCCCGATGCGGGGCTCAATCCCAGGACCATGACCCGAGCCAAAGGCAGACGCTTCACTGACTGAGCCACCCGGGGGCCCCTTCCTCAAGCGTTTGTGCCAGAATTCCGCCAATGCACCAACTACTCCATCACTTTTAAACTGTAGGCCCCTCCCTCTCACAAAGGAACCCCTGTTCAGAATCTATGTTTATGGCTCCTTTGCTTTTAGTTACAATTTTAGTTACTGGCAAAACATGTGTATTCCTAAGCAATACAGAGCTAAGTGTGTTAGGATTTGAACTTTAGGAAACACATATCATATTGAATGTTTTGTTCTGTGACTCGGTCCTTTCATTCAACATGCTTTTGGGATTCAACCGTGTTGATACGTAACTCATTCGCTTTCATTGCTGGTGGAATCCCATTGTATGAGTATACAGGTCCTCAGGATTCAGTAAAAAATCCCTGGGGCCAGATATGTTTCCAATTAAATAGAGCCTGGATGCCTGCTTCCTTTCTGCTTTTCCCTCTTTCTCTCTCCTCCTCCCTTCCTCCCTTTCTATCTTTCTTAAGCTCTACACCCAACATGGGGCTTGAATCACAACCCCAAGATCAAGAGTTGCACGCTCTCCTGACTGAGTCAGCCAGGCATCCCCCAAATAAAACCTTTTTTGCTTGTTTTTAGAAAGGTAATAAGACATATATTGCCTCAATAACATAACATTCCCAATAGGGTCTTGACAGGCATTTGGTAATCAAACACATGAGTATTTCTGGTTAAAATGTAGAAAATATTCTAAGAGGAATAATACAGATACTAAATAGCTTCATGTTCTTTCATGTCAGGCTCTGCTGCCAAATAAGTTACGAAGTCACTTTCAGTTTCCAAAGTTTAGGGATTATAGGCCTACTCCTTAATTATTTTTCTGTTCTTTAACGCAGACATGTGGTTGGTTTCCAGTTTTTTAACGTACATAATGCTCCCAAGCCATCTGTAGTTGGCTGCCTCCACCCACTGGGCTCTTTGAAGGCAGAAGCTGGTTCTTACTCATCTTCATGACTTAACACAGGGCATTAGCAAATGTGTTTCGAATGAATGAGTAAGCGTTCACTTTGCTCTTCTTAAAAACTATGCAGCTACATTAAAACCACAAACCTGAGACCCAGAGTAGGACTCAGTTCACTATTGGCATTGAACAGGGGGCTGGAACAGAGAAATAAAATCCTGGAGCACCTCGAGGAGTATTTTCTTCTATTGCCGGTTAGATAGAATGCCCACTTGTGGTCTCTGTGTTATGACATCATTCTGGGTCTTTTAAAGACAATCTATTACTTTTAAGTAATAATCTTAGCGCAGTTTGTGATGGCGCTGGCAATCCACTACCTTCTCCCTCTGAGTCCAGGGGATATATAGAGGGCTTAAAGAGTCAGGCCCGGACCAAAGGATGAGGAGGTGGGAGAGTGGCCTCTCTAAATTTATTGGCCAAAACCCTGCACTCCATCAATTACTATATCTACCTGTGGTTCATGTGGCTTAAGAGTAACAGGAACGGCAGCGAAGGTGCAGGCTGTGCCCAGGGATTAGTCTGAAAGTCCTCGCTGGAGGTATTTCATTGCCACTCAGGGCTCTTGAAGGAGAAGGGCTGGTAGAGGATATGTCACGTGGTCTCAGTTTTCTCATCCCTGGACTGAGGCTTATTTTTCTCTTAACAGGATTTGTTCCTATCAACTTTGCCTACAGGTCCAGATTTTCTATCAGTTCCTAAATAGAATACTGCTCCTTCATGAACGGTATTTGGAAGGGTGACTAGCTGGCTCAGTTGGTTAAGTGTCTGCCTTTGGCTTCAGTCATGGTCTCGGGATCCTGGGATTGAGCACTGCGTTAGGCTCCCTACTCAACAGGGAGTCTGCTTCTCTCTCAAATACATAAATAAACAAATAAAATCTTTATTTTTAAAAAAGGCTATTTTGTAAGTCTGCTGATAAATCAAAACGAAATGAATGGGTCATACTACACTGGATGTTTCAAGTCTCTGAGTCAAGGAAAATCCTGTCTATTAAGCCTTGGCTGGCTGTTGAGGACGTCAAAGACAAATGAGACAAAGTCCCTGTGATAGTTAATTTTATGTGTCACCTAGTCTGGGCCATGAGGCCCAGATATTTGGTTAAACATTATTCTGGATGTTTCTGTGAGAGTGTTTTTGGATGAGATTTACATTTAAATCAGTCGACTTGGAGAAAACCAGATTACCCATCCCTAATATGGGTGGGCCTCATCCAATCAGCTGAAGGCCTTGACAGACAACAAGCCTGATCTCCCCTGAACAAGGGGAATTCTCCAGCAGACTACCATCACACTTCATCTGCATCCCGGTCTCCTCCTGATTCTATGGCAGACTGCCTTTGGACTTGAATTGCAACTCTTTCCTGAGTCTCTAGCCTATCACCCACTACTCTGCCCCCATTAGATTTTCAACTTGCCAAGCCTCCACAATAACATGAGCCAATTTCTTCAAATAAATTACTTTCTCTCTATATGTACACACATCCTGTTGGTTCTGTTTCTCTGGAGACCCTGACTAGTGTAGCTCCTATTCCCCTGCGCCTCAGCATCTCTTAAAACAGACATGCAAACAAGTGTTCCTATTCCAGTATGAAGACTACCCTAGAAGTGGGTTGCAGGGATGAAGTATGATGAGAGCACAAAGAAGAATTTGTACTCTTGCAGGGATACTTAGGGAAGGCTTTCCAGGGGGTGGTTTTCTAGGAGGGCAGTGTCTCAGGCAGAGAGATTAACGTCTATATGTCCAAAGGTGTGGGAAAACAGTATGTTCTGAGGACCATCTGTGCAGGGGGATATGGTGCAAAATAGAAACTTGATGTGGCAATTGAACAAGATGCTCAAAAGTTAAGAAAAAGCAATAATATGCCTGTGCACCCCTCTGGACAGACAGACTGTCCTTGGGGACACAGACTGGAAAGGAGCTCATTTTGCGCTACAGTCCAGTGCAGAAAACGAGGCAGGCAAACACTGAGACAGCACTCATGTCAAACCCGGTGAAATTGGCCTGCTTTATAGAATCGGAGAGCTGGAGGGAGCTCAGAGTCCGTCTGGTGGCCTGCCCGTGAGCACCTGTGCCCAGGACGGCCTCCTGGGTGGGGCACCCCAGGGTGAATATTTGCTAAAAACCACTGACATTTAATACACTTTGCTCATTGTCTCAAATCCTTCGGTGCAGGGTTTAGAGAAGAAAGGGCTTGTTCTTACAGCTATGATTACGTAATATAAGTAAATAGGCTTAAAAACAAGAAAAGAACAGGAGAAGGAGGAGTCCATTAAGATACAGAGTCAGTTGAGAATTCTGCCCCACTTTTGGAGAGCAG
Source organism: Nasua narica (assembly GCA_028533885.1). Lineage (NCBI taxonomy): Eukaryota > Metazoa > Chordata > Mammalia > Carnivora > Procyonidae > Nasua > Nasua narica. The sequence continues at coordinate 53,170,790 of CM052815.1, forward strand.
TTGAAGAGAAAAAGCTAAAAATAGGAAATGAGAAGGAAATAAGGAATGTGAATCAAACAATCCACACCTCTACTGATTGGGATGGAGAGTAGACACACTTAACCTAATTGTGATGAAGTGTCTGTAATTAGGCTAAGGGAAACTTAGAGTGTGAACATTTCAAAGACACCTACACCTATATCAGTTTTCCAAGTGGAGATGTTGAATAGAGAGGAAGAACTACTTGGAGAATCTTCGTCATCATAAAGATAGTGGAGCCCAGAGTGGAGGCTGGGAGGGGAGTTCTGACTCCGTCTGGTCCCTTCTGAGCCCCTTATCCACCACCCCGGTGCCTGTGAGCCTCTCCCCAGGCTGGGCCCTCCACCTTGCCTGGTTTCCTTCCATGACCTAAAGCAATGATGGCCCATCAGCTCCGGCAACAACCCAAGAGACCTTTCCCAATTCCAAGGCCCGTACTCTGACAGAAGCAATTTCTGAATGCATTTCAAAGTAAACGGAATGGGGCTGGTAACAGCAACATTATGTAACTGTACCTCGTGCAGTCATGTTTTCAGAGCCTATGGCCTACGGAAAAAGGATTTGCTTGGTAAACTACATCCTGTGGAAATGTCGAGAAGATTCAGTATGCCTTCAACTGTCAGCACCCACAGTATCTGTCATGCCCACGACACACAGAGGAAAGTCTAAGCCGCATAAAGAGTCTATGCTGCCCTTAGCCTACTTCTGTGTGTGTGTGCGTGTGTGCGCGCGCGCGTGTGTGTGTGTGTGTGTGTGTGTGTGTGGCTGAAAATGACTCTGGGTATATGGATACCAACTTCTCCTTGTCAAAACATCACGGTGGAAGATGGAAGTACTGGCTGGTCATTTTGTCCATGTAAAGACTGAGACTTGGTGACAAAAGTTTTGCAACTAACCAGCTGTTTGGTCTTAAGCCACAAAATGTCTTGGAGCCCCTATGTCCTCATCTGTAAAACGCGGATACGGGAACTGCCTACCTAATGGGGCTCCTGTGAGGATGAAAAAGCCAATTTTGTCACCGCACCTCGTCTGGCGTTCAAAGTCTGTCATGAGCTGGCCATGAGGGCCCTCCCTCACCCTGCCTCACGTCCTTCCCCTAAACAAACCCTTTGCTCCTTCCAGACGGGTACGTGCTGGAAGGCTTCCCCACACCAGGCCTCAGCTCACCTGTTCTTCCCCTCCCTCGGTGCCAGCTTCAGGTTTTTCTATGTCTCCAAAGAATATAAAATTTTTAAGACAGCCTGAAACCCAATGGTTTCAGCGAGCCTTCCTGGATTATCTTAACTTTGCCGATTGACCCTCCTTAAATTCCTCTGAACCTTAAGCACCTTATCAAGTTTTTCACACAACCCCTTTTGACAGCTTACTGCTTTGTCTGTGTAAGAGAGAATATTTTCAAAGTAACTCCCGTTACATTTTCACCTCTTTTTAATTCTGCTTATTTTCCCATAACGTTTTTGTAATAGGACAGACCGAAAGGCTGGAATGAAGAGTCGATGACATAAGGAATATCTCTTCCTGGAGGGAAGAGGAAATGAGAAGATCTTTCAGAAGGTGTTGGGTGAAAGAGGGGAGTCAAGAAGGGAGGCAAAGGGCAGACACAAATGACCTTCTCTCGTCTTTCTGGGATCAGATATTGAGGATGGTGGTCGACCAGTAGACGGGATGATAGAAGCATAAAGATAGAAAACATAAGATCTGGTGCCCTGCTTTCCTCACACATGACCTGAAGACGCTGTAAACCCCAGAGAGAAGTCCAGAATTTGGCATAGCATCCCTGTCTACCAAGTGCTCAGACAGTAGAGTGGAAATTGCTAAAAGAATTAGCCTTAGTTTTCAACGATCCTAGGGGATCCAGAAGTTCTTGGGGCGTCTCGGGCACTGGGGTTCTTGGGAGATGTTGACTGATGAGCTCCAAAGGCTCCAAAGGGGGTTGTCCATAACAGAAGTGAAGAGATACCACAGCAAAGGGCAGAGCCAGTCACACACACTCGTGACCTCAAAGCAGTTGCAGATGCCTGAGAGGACCAGTGGTTCCAGTGAGATCCAGGGTAGGGGCAAGTTAGTGAGCAAGATGTCACTCTTTAACCTCAGTGATAGAAGGCCCACGGGATGCTAGTCATGCACCAATGAACAGCAGAGGCAGCAGGAACTGGAAGGAAACAAGGGGAAGAAGCACCTCTTCCCCTAGGTTTTACATTTCCAACTCCCCCTCACATCCTTCCCCTATCACATGAGTGGGATGACTGCTTGAGAAGAAGGTGAAAGAAGTTACAGGAAATGAGAGCTACAGGCTCCTTCTCTCTCTGTCTCTCTCCCCTTCCTCCTCTTTTGCTTTGCACATCTGGTAAGTAGTGAGCAAATTCTGGCCTACTGCGATGTACCTTATCTCCTCAACTAGATTTGAAGTTGCTGAGGGCAGGGACAGGGTTCCGGAGCTGGGCCTGACACGTGTTCTGAACATCTGTCAACGTCTGTTTTGTGGAGTTTGAACGAGTACCTTACATCTTCATCTGAAAAAGCAGTGGTGGTAATAATAACTGCTCCTCTTTGTTGCAAGGGAGACACATAAGGTAGTAGGTGAAAAGAAGGTTCTGGATCCAGACTTTCTGGGTTTGAATCCTGGGCCTGCAACTGACTGACTATGGGATCCTGGTGGGAAATTGCTCAACTTCTCTGTATGTAGTTTCTTTAGCTGTAAAATGATGCAAATTTCTAGGATTGTCCTGAAGATCAAACACATTCGTACATATAAACTTAGATGGTGCTTGGGTCACATGAAACTATTGGAAACATTTTAGTCTCATGTGCCGGGCAATTTCCGTGCTACTTGGTCTCCATTTTAGAGATGAGGTACAGAAATATTAAGTGATTTGTACAAGAACACAAGCTAGAAAGCCCAGATTACAAGGCAGGCCATCTGAGCTCACACACACGCATTACCCCTCTCTGGTAGAGAAGATGTAGGATGGGAACCACTCCTCTTCCTAGTAGTCCTCAAGGTCCCACTCTGTGAGCACTTTATTCTCTACTAGCGCCATTCTGCTAATGGTTCCTTCCCTCCCATGCCCACTTAGAGAGTGACGACCTACAGCCCTTAAGAACTATCCCACTTGGTATTTTATGGTTAAGAAAAAGAGAAATATTAGGGTGTTTTTTTTTTTTTTTTTTTTACTGTGCTTATTCTCCTGTACTTAAAGTTTCTTAAAATTAAAAATTTAAGTCCCTGTCATTCTCCCAGGCTATTAGTAGTTCTATTAGAGTGAAAAACCTTATTTGGAGCCATTTAGGAAATTTAGATGCAAGATTAAGCTGAAAATACCAAACATTAGATGCCATTTATTAAGCACATACTGGTGACAGACACTGTATTGTGTCTAGTCTGAACGACCTTGAAAGTTCAGTATTACTATTTAATTTTAAAGGTGAGGAAATCAGGAGTCTTTAAGATAGGGGGGCACTTGGTGGCTCAGTCAGTTAAGTATCCTGCTCTTCATTTCGGTTGAGGTCATGATCTCAGGGTCGTGAGATCTGGCCCTGTGTCAGCCTCTGCACTCAGCATGGAGTCTGCTTGGGATTCTCTCTCCCTCTCCCTCTGCTTCTGTCCATGCCCCTGCTCATGCTCTAAATACATACGTACATACATACAATCTTTAAAAAAAAAAAAATAGTCCCCACACTATGAATATATGATGACACACTAATTTAATTTTCTGGAGGTCACATTAATATGCTGCCTAATTCGACCTTGAAATCTGCATGGAGTCAACCTGGTTATTTCCTAGAAGGATCGTTTGCAGAACCTTGCTGTAAGGTAAGACAATAAAATTCGGAAGAAAAATGAAATTACAGACGTTGAGCATAGAAGGTCAGAGTTCACAAACACACTAAGGAAAAAGGTAGATATCCCTGGGAAGGGTTCGTTGGGGAAGCTCGATTTGAATTTCCTTTCCTAAAGCTTCAGATGTGGGCTTCGGTGTTTAAAATGATTTAAACATCATTTTCACCCTATTCTGTTAAAAATAGGAGTGGTTGACTTCAAGACTGCTGGGGCTTCCTCACCTGGGCTAGAAAAGGGGAAGTCTTCAGAAAGTTATGATTTAAGACAGTGTTTTTCAAACTCTGCCTTACTTCAGAAAAACCTGGAGGGCTTGTAAAAACAGACTGCCCAGCTTATGCCCAGAGTTTCTAATATAGGTCCACTGTGGGGCCTGAGAATTTGCATTTCTAGTAAGTTCCCAGGTGATGCTGATGCTAATAATCCAAAGACCAATCTTGAAGAACCAGTGATTTGGGAGAAGCTGAACTGCCTTTAGTCATTTTTGGTAAATTTTCTTTCTTCTTCTCCTTACCCTCTGCCCCTTACTCTTTGCAGGGTCTCTTATCTGTCAGGAATGGAACACCATCACACCGCCCTCTCTGAAATTACTTGGGCTCTGGTTTTAGAGACACAATCAAGGTATACTGGAGAGATCACACACAGTGGAGGAGAGGCTGTGTATGAGTCTAAGATTTGTCATTTACTACCTGCATGACCCAAACAAGTCACTGAACTTCTTGGAACTTTAATTGCCTTATTCATGAAATGGGGAAAATGACAAGAGCTCCTTATCTCCCTAATGAGATTATTGTGAGAGTGAATCAAGGTGTAGGTATGAAAACATTTTGTAATTTAAAAAATTATTTATGGGGCGCCTGGGTGGCTCAGTTGGTTGTGCGACTGCCTTCGGCTCACGTCATAGTCCCGGAGTCCCGGGATCGAGTCCCACATTGGGCTCCTGGCTCCGCGGGGAGTCTGCTTCTCCCTCTCACCTTCTCTCCTCTCATGCTCTCTCTCACTCTCTCTCTCAAATAAATAAATAAACAAAATCTTTTTTTAAAAAATTATTTATTTATTGAGAGAGAGGGAGAGGGAAGGAGGGTGGGGCAGAAGGGTAAGAGAGAAACAGATTCCTCACTGAGCAAAGTGCCCAACAAAGGGCTTGATACCAGAACCCCAAGATCATGGCCTGAGTCAAAGTCAGGTGCTTAACCGACTTAGCCACCCAAGTGGCCTGAAAGCACTTTGTGAATCATAAAGCTGTTTGCTATGATATGGCCTCAAACAGACCTATGTTTGAATATTAGCCTAGTCCATTGTGATGTCTTGGACTAATTTATCCTCTCTGTACATAAAATACTGGGATAAAATATGCATCTCATAAATTTATTATGAGAACTAAATTAGATAATGTTAATAAAACACCTAGCACATTATCTGTTTTAATAGAGCTCAATAAAGGCTAATTGCTACTTGCAACTCTATGAAACTGTACCACTCTCTACCCAACTGTTCAAATTCCAAATGTAAGAATCAGTCTTAATTTGTCTCTTTCTCTCATATTCCACTTGTTTTGTTTACTGCTGTATCTCTAGCAAATAGAACGGGGGCACATGATAGGCACTAATATTTATCAAAGGAATAAAATTCTGTTAGTTTTGACCAGCAAAATATATCCTGAATGAGTTAATTTCTCAACAGTGCCCTTGAGATCAGTCTTGTCCAACAATCTCTTACCCATACTACATCACAGTCTCATAGCCTTTCCTAGTCTTCTCCTGCCAATCGAGTCTCATTTTCTTGTAGATTTGAATACTTTTACTTGATATTTCATCTTTATAAATTGTACTGGATTATATCTAGTATTATGTTTTTAAAAAATCTTGCTTGGCACTTGACCTTTTAAGATATGAGAACACAGAGATTTATTGGATTTGTGAAAAATTTCAACCATAATCTTTTTGAAGATTTTTCTCCTTTTCTCCTTTTTATTTCTCCTTTTGAATATTCTTTTTTTTTCAAAAAATATATTTTATTTACTTGAGAGAGAGAGAGAGTGAGTGAGCATGAGCAGGGGAAGGGGCTGAAGCAGAGGAAGGAACAGACCTCCCGCTGAGCAGGGAGCCCGATGCATGTGCAGGGCTCAATGCAAGGCCCCATGTGGAGCTCTATGTGGGGCTCAATCCCAGAACCCTGAGATCATGACCCGAGCGAAAGGCAGTCAACCAACCAACTGAAACACCCAGGCACCCCTCCTTTTAAACATTCTATGAGATATATGTTAGACTTTCTTCTGGTATGTATTCTCCATGTTTTCTTAATGTTTCTTTTCTATTACTCATTCTTTTGCTTCTTAGTAACACATTCTGGGTAATTTAAAAAATTCTGTCTTCTAATTCACGAAGTCTCCTTTCATCTGTGTCTAAACTACTGTTTTTGGGGTTTATGGTTTTGGTCTAAATTATTTTTTTTAATTTTAAAAATTTCCATTGGATTTTTTTCAAAGAATTCTATTCCCAAGGTATATGAAATTTACCATTTTTTTCTTTGTTTGAAGGACAGACTCCATCTTTGTGTTATTGAGTTGTCTAAATATACTGTTACTACATTCCTATTTCCTTGGGGATGAGATAATTCTTCATTTGGATAAATCTATTTGATTGTTTTTATAGTCTGCTTTAAAATTTTTGTTCAAAAGTTCAACTTGCTTGAGATGTATTTTGACTCATGCCCCTCTGTCAGATAGTTGCCTGACCTTCCAAGATGCACAGCTCTCAACCAAGGTTATATCTGGGGTCAGAAGCTATCATTATGCACAATTTACATTAAGTTCTTATTTTTACAGAGCAATGTGGTGGAGGAAAATGTCATAGGCACTGGAACCAAACCAATCTGGGTTTGAATCCTGGCTCTGACCCTTCTTAATTGTGTGGCCTTGATCTCTAAGTTCCTCATCTGAAAAAAGAAAAATAATAATACTTGCCTTCTATCATTCTTTTCGGAATCAAGTGGGAGAATACACTGAATGTACTTAGGTATTCAGTAATAGACAAATATTTTTGGTAGAATGATAGCATACATAAAATAAGTCTCCAATGGTTAGAATTTCACCTATCACAAATGTAGCATCTTTGGATATGCATGGTTCCTTAAATCATCTTCGTCTCAGGCTCACCAGAGTACAGAATACCAGACAATATGATAGGAACCCGGGAACCTATGTTTACACTTGAGAATATTTCTGCACACTCAGAAGAGTTTCTATTCAACTGGCGGCATTTACCTGAATAGTGTGCCTTACTACATAAGTAAAGGAAAGATAAAATTATGCTACAAAATTATGCTGTGAGTAGTTTATTTATTTAGTATGTGCTTCACTCTGAAGATAAGGAAGGTCCAGGATCAAGGACACTTAGGCAGGGATTTCACATGGTGGCCACAATGGTGGTGAAGTGATATAGAACTTGTCCTCATAAACACAGGAGTCAGAAGTAGGATGGAGCTGAAAATCTGGGGAAGGAGTGGGAGAAAAAGGAATGGAGGCCAAAAAGAGGCTATCCCTCACACTTATGGGGGGGGCAGATTCTGATATTTTTTTCTGATACAATTTTGTCCTTTTTTTGTTTCCATATTTGGCTTAGTCAGTTCTCATTTCACTCCCTCCGTACCCCTTTTTTGTTCTTAATTTTTCTATTTCTGAGCCAAGGTGTTTTCTATAGCCTTAAATACTTGTTTGAGACTATTTAATTCAACCTGGAGTTTTGTGTTACAGTTTTCTTCAGTTTTACGGTTGGTTTTGGAGAGAATTTTCATCAGCAGAAATGCTTTGATTTGTATTTTCTCATTTTCATTTTTATGTTTGTTTTGAATGGATGTGTCTACTTTCTATCCCAATTAATTTCATGGACAAAGTTTCTAGCTGCTCAGGAGCACCCTCTTGTATCATTTTTATCCTCTTCTATGCAGTTTCTTTTATGGAAAATATTGTCATCTAATGGTGCTCTGAAGCAGAAAGATTGCATGTTTTATTTTCTTTTGTTTCTACAGGAACTTACCCTTTAACTTACCCCTATTATTTCTCTCCTATTACTGATGGCCTTGTCTCCAACTAGTGCCACCCCTTTCTTAGTATCTTATACTTCCCCCCAAAGTAATGCTTTCTGGGGCTGCCACTTCTGGCCTCACACACTTTCAAGCTCCTTCCCTACATATTTTTTAGGGGAGGCAGCAGCAGGAGGTGGTGGGTGTGGATGAGTTTCAAAATTAGGTAGCTACCATCGTTCTCCAGACCTGGAAGATTATTCTGATGGAAAGTTAACCCAAGGAGATATATTGATATCTATATATCTGTATCTGTATCAAATATTTGCCCTATCCTCTGAGCTCTGATTTCTGATTGATTCTCAGTTTATTCTGATGGTGGATTGAATTCAGCTGTGTGAGGATGAAGTGTTAGGCCTTCCTGTGTTGCATTTCTACCAAGCAAATAGCTCCCCACTTTGCGTTTACTCTTTGTGTCCTTGTGCTCTCTTCTGATCCTTCCTGCTTCTCTCCTGAAATAATGCAACTGTCAAAAGCATGTTAACCATGCATGTCTAACCATGCTGTTAGAGCTTTTGGTCACCTGACTACAATCCTAAAGCTTGTCAATCTCACACCCTTACTGAGGACTGTTTCACGGCTAAAGTTCCTTACTTAACAAATTGTCAGACTGGTCTAGGGACTTAAAGTTATGGGCCTGCTTTGTGTTTTATTAATAAAGAGGTATTTGTCTGTCTGACTTAGGAATGAGTTCTGGCCATTTTTGACATTTTCCCAAGGCCAAGGTAAAAATCCTAATTTAGAATGTCCAGCTTCAAAACACAAATGGTGGGGGCACCTGGGTGGCTCAGTGGGTTAAAGCCTCTGCCTTCAGCTCAGGTCATGATCTCGGGGTCTGGGATCGAGCCCCGCGTCGGGCTCTCTGCTTAGCGGGGAGCCTGCTTCCCCCTCTCTCTCTGCCTGCCTCTCTGCCTACTTGTGATCTCTCTCTCTGTATCAAATAAATAAATAAAAATCTAAAACAAAAAAACAAAAAAACAAACACAAATCGTGGCTCAAGGCATTATTTACATTTCAATACAACCATTGATGTAGGATCTTTGGCACAATCAAGCCTCTGGGGACACATCCAGCTGCTGTTTCCTTTGATTTAAGTAAATTGAATCAATATACGCTGAGTTCCTGTATTAACCTGCAGCTTAGGAGGCATTTATGCTCAGCTAAAAAAATCTAATTAGTGGTTTCCTGTTTGAGGTATAGTGACTGTATTTCATTCCCAGTTCACCTGGGCCTATAATAAGTTCTCATGCTTGATTTTCATTCAGATGGTGACATTTCGCCTTTCATTCCCAGCCTTTTCACAAAAGACCCAGGAACCTAGTGTACCAGAAACAAATGGCAGAGAGGATTAAAAATAAGGATTTTGACTGAATTGGTTACGTCCCCACATCATTAATAGAAAGGAGCTAATAAAGTTCATTGTGTCAATCAGAGGAGGACAATTGCAATGGACTTTTCTAGGGGGTTTTCTCTTGAAAGGCCTGATTTTATTTCTCACCAAGGGTCTGGCTACTGACCATCCCTTAAGATTATGAATAATAAACTACTATTGTTAAACTATGCTTGGGTTCACAGAAAATTTAGATGCCATAATTCTGCTGCTGCCTCAACTAAGTCCTGCTAATGTCTATACATGTTAAAATTTCTTTCTCAATCTATTTATCTCTATGAAGTCATTTACAGCTGCATTTATATGCCCAGGGGCAGGACTGATGGGACGGGAAGTTGTCATACAAATGGCTGTGGACAACTTGTGGTCACCCAATGGGCAGGCATGGGTTGTAACCTGTGAAGCATGTAAAGAAAGCACATTGAGATTTCTGGTGCACCCCAATAACTGGGCCTCCAGGATTTAGGATATATCTTTTTGAATTGTATAGCTATATGCTATAGGGAGATGATTCAATCTCAGGGACTGGCTTTAAAAAACAAACGTTGATAACTCAGTACAAAGTAAGCTTAATAGTCTAGCCACATTTAAAGTGCTTAAAATCATATCCTCCCCCATTCAAGACCTGAAACTTCGTGGCCCTTAAGTTTGTGTTAATAGTTGCAGTGATGACAACGGGACTGTGTATTTCTTTTTAAAAGCATGTTGGGTCTTGCATTCTCTGTGATGTTAGCAGTCACTGATGATCATTGACAACTACTACATTAGCTGAAATTACGAAATCGTGATTTCTCATTGTATTATTGCTTCTTCATCTATTAGTTGGAATTCTTCTATAAAGAAACACTTCTTTATCAACTCTTAAGTTACCTTTACATACAGTGTGTATACTTCCAAAGGAGACTAGTACATTTTCCTAATGTGTCATAACTCATGGCTTTAAACATATATGAGATACCCCAATCAATTACAGGTATTAGTCTTACTTAAGCTTAACTTGTCCCATCTTTGTCCAGTGGGAGCTCCTCCAAGTTGGCTCCTGATTCTTTCTGCCACAATCTCATTTCAGAGGAACATTCCCTCACCCAGAGCTTACAGGATTCTAACAGCAAAGTGTGGTTGGAGATGAGCTTAAGATCACAAACTTTAAAAACCGTAATGAAGCAATGAACAAAAATCAACAAAATGAACAAAAATGAGAGTGTTCCAAGAATTTCATAACATAGAATGCTATGAGAGACTATAAGCATTTTTAAGAGATAGTTAAAGAAGTACAAAAAAGAAATTGAAACTCTAAGGAAAGAAAGGGCCTGTGCAAAAAAAAGAGCAGGTGGATTTGAAAAGTACTAGGTAGGATTTACAAAACTGAAACAAAAAGCAAACCATGAATATTGCCTCTAAAAAAGAGGGCTATGGTAATTTTTTTAAAAAGGCAGTAGATGGGCAAAATAGATTCTTTAGACTACTTTTAGGGGTGCCTGGGTGGCTTAGTTGGTTAAGTGTCTGCCTGTGGCTTGGGCCACCATCCCAGGGTCCTGGGATGAAGTCCCAAATAGGTCACCCTGCTCAGCAGGGAGCCTGCTTCTCCCCCTCTCTCTGCCATTCCCTCTGCTTGTGCTTTCTGGCTCTGTCAAATAAATAAAACCTTTTCTGAAAAAAAATACTTTTAAAACTATGCACTGACTCTAATTTATGAGCACAGAGAAAAATATGGAAAATACAGTGAAATATTAATAAATGGGGAGGATAGAAGTTTAATAGGAGTTCAAGCGACACCTGGGTGGCTCACTTGGATAAGTGCCTGACTCCTGATCTCAGGGTCTGGATCTCTGGGTCATGAGTTCAAGCTCTGCAATGGGCTCCACACTGGGCATTAAGCCTACTTAAAAAATATTGGAGCCCAAAAACAAAGACAAAAAAGAGAGAGAGAGAGAGAGAGAGATTGAGAGAGAGAATAGGGAGGGGCACCTGGGTGGCTCAGTCAGTTAAGCATCTGACTCTTGGTTCTGGCTCAGGCCATGGTCTCAGGGTCATGTGATTGAGCCTCACCTTGAGTCCTGCATCAAGCCCTGTGTGGAACGCCATGTGGATTCCCGCATCGGGCTCCCCACTTAGTGGGAGTCTGCTTCTCTCCCTTCCCTCTTCCTTAACCCTTCCCCCTCCTCTAAAATAAATACATCTTAAAAAAAAAATAGGTAACATTCAAAAATAATGACTGAGAATTTTCTGGAACTTATGTAAGACATCTTCAGATTTAAGAATCCCAATTAGTCCCAAGCAATATTAAAAACAATAAAAATTTAAAAATATATATGATAGCTACTTTATACTGAAAATGCAAAACACCAAAGGTAAAGTTTTTAAACAAAAAATCTTAAATACGGTCAGAAGGAAAAACAGAGAATCTACATACTTCTCCATGTCAACAATAAATGCCAGGAGATGGCGGAATAAGTATCTTCTAAATCTTAAGAGAAAAAGTAATCGCCGGCTTCAAATTCTACACATGGTTAATTTTTCACTGGAGAGGGAGGGGAAAAATGAAAACAGATGAGAAAACTTATCACTCATAGACCCTTTCTGAAGGGGAGTACCGAAATTGAACTCAGGGGGAAGGAGTGGGTGCAAGAAGCAATAACTAAAAAAGATACCGGTATGAAAATTTAAAAAAAACCGATTAAATAATTTATGGATTAAATGAGAAACCATAATGGAAATAGTTATAACAGAATGACTATAAAATTTTTTTGAGGTTCAGATAAATCAGTAATTAGAGAGAAATTTATACTATGAACTTTTATAATAAGGGAGAACTTAATGAACGAAATGCCCGATATTTGACTCAAAAAGGAGCAACAGAGAAGAAATAACTGATGTGAAAGCACTTTGTAAAGGGCATGAGGGAGCACTTATTAGTAGCTGCCAGAACTTAAAATACTGTCAAGAAGGTATATTCTGTGAGTATGAGATGATGGAAATTCAGGGATATGGAATAAAAGATGTTTCAAGACCCCTACAGTCCTTATGGAGAGGCAGACCAAAGCCTTGCCCTTGACCGAAGTCCTTGTTAACATCCATGTCTGAGTGCAGAGAACTCGGCCATCTGGAGGTTTCGCCAAACTTGTCAGGACTTGAGGTGAGCAGAGCATCGATAGAGAAGCTGACCAACTGCCTCTGCTTTTTTGTTGCACAGAGTCATGGCTGGTGGGTCTTGAAGAAGAGCTTCCACTCAAAAGCCATTCTGTGACTAGGAAAAGGACTCCCAGAGAGCCGAGGAGCTGAGAGGTGACAGTTGTTCCTATAAAGTCAGCTTCAGCCACCTTCATCCAAGAAGTGTGAGCAGTGGCAAATTTGCAGCCTAGGTGTTGGCAGTTGTGACACGAAAAAGGGCCACTCTAGCCACCGGGAGTCACCTGGAGGTCCAGCTTTCAGAATTCTGCTCGTGGGCCAAGAGGGTTGGTGGCACCAGCTGGCAGCTCTTAAAACCCATCTTTGTGGTTTCTGTCTCCCCAGTCAACCTACAGAATCTGGCCGCTGGCTGCCGACAAGGGGATGGGAAGACAGGGAGAGCTGGCTTCATGGCTGGGAGGGGAGGGGGCAGAGGGGTGTAAGGATACATCACGTTTTGTTGATCCATTCATCAGCTGATGGGCTGTTTCCACCTGTGACTAGTATGAATCATGCTGCTGTGAACATTCATGTATAATTTTTTACGGGAACATGTGTTTTCACCTCTCCCGAGTATGTATCTAGGCACAAAGGTATATGCTGGGTCATATGGTAACGCTGTATTTAAGTTTCTGAGGAAATGCCAGACTGTTTTCCAAAGTGGTTGTACCATTTTATATTCCCGCCAGCCGTGCATGAAAATTCCCGTTTCTCCACACCCTCCCTGACACTTGGCATATTTATTCATGTTTTCAGTAGAGCCAGCCTGGCAGACGTGAGGGGATGCCTCCTGATTTTGGTTAGCATTTCCCTAATGACTAGCGATGTTGAGCATCTTGTCCTGCGCTTACTGGCCATTTGTAGGTCTTTTTCTGGAGAGGAGTTTATTCAAGTCCTTTGCCCACTTTTTTTCTCTTAAGTTTTTATTCTTTGCAAACACTTTATAGTAACAAACATATGGAAGAAAGTCACCCACAGCCTACCCCAATGTAGCAAATGTTTTTGTGTTTCCAAGTTTCTTGCCTATACACATACTTCTCTTAACCGTATTTTAAAAATAGTGACTAAAATATACACAGCATAACACATACTCTTGTAGCCAGTTTTAAGCGTATAGGTCAGTGTCAGTAAGGACATTCTCAGTATTGTAAAATTGTCACCACCGTCCATCTCCAGAACTTCTTTTCCTTCCCAAACTGAAGCTTTCTATCCACGAAACATTAACTCCCCATTCTTTATTTGTCTCTATCAATAAAGTCAGAAGTCTGAGAAGTCATGGCCTTAGGGCCGAATCTAGCCTGCAACCTGTTTTTGTAGAGTTTAATCTGAACACAGCTCATGCTCTTTCATTAAGCTACTGTCAAGGGCTACTTTCATTCTCCAAAGTTGAATAGTTGCGATAGACCCACATGTGACCCACAAAGCTTAAAATAGTTACTATTATCTGGTTCCCTACAGAGAAAGGGTGCTACTCCTGCATTAGCTATAGCTTTTAATCATCTGGTTACCTCTTCCAGAAAGTTCATGGTGGTTGGACATTTTGGCTCTTTACATTGGAGATGGGGTACAGAGGGGCGAAGAGGGGCAAAGAGGAACGGGTTATCAACAGGCCGTCGCAAGGTGAGAATCTGAGACATTTTCAAGGTTTAATAGCAAACTGTGTAGAGGTTTTTATGATTGCAAGCCCCAGTGTGGGAATGTTATCTCGTAGCCTTTGACCCACAGAACCGGAAGGCTCCTTTGAAGATGCTGATCTGACTCTTAACTTAAAGCTGAACTCTGGGTTCCTATTTCAACCCACCTTTCTGTCTGGAATGCAGTTCGGGGAAAGAACACAATCGGAGCTCGAGGAGACCGTGTGAGATGGCTGGTGAGAACACACAGCCTACCTTCAAAGCTGAGCTGACCCAAGTCTGTATTCTGGCTCTACTGCCGACCAGCTGGAGGACCTTGAGCAAGCTAATTTTAATTTAATTTCTCCACGCCTTAGTTTTCCCATCCATAACACGGAGGAATGATAATACTGCTATGACGGGGCTATTACAAAACGCAGAGATGAGAAATGCAGAACTCCTGGCACGTAGTGGGAACCACCGTTATGATTACAACGTCCCGCAAACTGTCATCCGCTCTGTTGGAACTTCAGAGATGAGAAACCACTGAAAAATGCCTCCGATGGTTCCCAGCATCAGGAAGTTATATATGTTCTGCTAGAAGATGCCTGGGTAATTATGCAGATAAGTTGCCACCTGGGCAATTATTTAGCTAAACTGTCTCAACTCGAGGTGGGGAAGCGGGAGTTTCCTTCCAGGCTCTTGT
>CM052815.1:53186105-53203963 GCA_028533885.1 Nasua narica
TTCTCCCTGCTGGAGTGGGAGTTTATAGACAAGCAAGGGGAGAAGGCTGGAACAATCCATGTGGTAACGGATAAGAATGGAGACATCAGCATGAACTCATGCTTAGCTTAATATAGATACAGATGGTTACATTTAGAAATATTGTAGGTATGTGTATATATACAATATATACACATTTATTCTCCTGCTCTGCCAGCCTGAGAAATGACTGTGAGCATAGCTGTGAGCACATTTAGCTCCAACATCTCAGTTTCTAATATTATTCTCCAACAAAAGGAACCAGGGTGCCTTGGAAAAACGGCTCATTTTAGGATTCAGGCAGAAAATATACAAAATGAGGCTGAGCCTCTTATAGAGCCAGAAAGTAAGGAAGAGCTCAAAACCAACAGCAACAAAAAAATCCACGGTAACGGGAGTATGTCAAAGCAACACGGGAGACAAATGAAAGAGCTCTCTATGGCCAAAGCTGAAATAACAAAATAAGATAGTATTGAATTATAACCCAAATTATAAAATATTCCTAAATTCTTGCAGATATAAACAAATCATTGAATAAATACAATGGAAAAGAAGAGACAAATCTCTCATGCTGCTTTGCCCTCAGGGACTCGAAAGCTAACTCCTACTCATTAAGGGTGAGCTATGCACAGGGACGCCCTTCCAAAGAATCCAGCGTGAACAGGGACATAAAGAGAACTTCACAGAGAAAAAGTTGGAGAATCTCAGCCAGATGCATATGGTTCACATCAACCGTGATTAAGTCACGTACCCTTGATATGATGTGATGAGAATGGCACTTGAAAGCTCTGTGGTTTTCCTTCCTCAAACTTCATCCACATAAGGGAAAACATCCTACGTGAGGAACGTTCTATAAAATACCCGACCTGTACTCCCCTAAACTGTCAAGGTCATCAAAAACAAAGGAAGTCTGAGAAACTGTCACAGCCAAGAGGACTGAAGAGACATGATGACCAAGTGTAATATAGTATCCTTAATGGAATCCAGGAGGAGAACTAGGAACTAAGGAAATCACAATAGACTACGGACTTTAGTTAATAACCTATTGCAAACATTGCTTAATTCATCAGGACTAGTTAGCAATAGAAGAAGTTGGTTGGGGGATCTATGGAAATCCTTTGTACTACTTTGTACTTTTCCTATAGATCTACTTTTTTTTTTTTTTTTAAAGATTTATTTATTTATTTGAGAGAGAGCAGGGGCAGAGTGAAAGACTCTCAAGCAGACTCACTCCATAGATTATGGAGCCTGATGCAGGGCTTGATCCCACGACCTTGAGATCATGACCTGACCTGGAATCAAGAGTCAGATGCCCAACTGACTGAGCCACTCAGGGGTGCCCCTAAAACTGTTCTAAAATATATTAGGACACCTGGGTGGCTCAGTTAAGTGTCTGTCTTCGGCTCATATCATGATCCCAGGGTCCTGGGATTGAGCACCGAATTGGGCTCCCTGCTCAGTGGGGAGTCTGTTTCTCCCTCTGCCTGCTGCTCTCTCTGCTTGTGCTCTCTAATAAATAAATAAAATCTTTAAAAAAAATTTAAAAAAAAATAAAATAGTTTATTTAAAAGTGACTGGCATTGCAACACATGGGATGGTGGGAAAAACATTCCTGATAAACAGGCATTATTTTTTGTCTCTCATGTTGTAAAAAAAAAAAAATTCATTTACCTATTTAAATAGTTAAAATAAAAAAGTTTATTTTTTATGTATTTATTTATTTGAGAGAGAGAGAGAGCACATGTGCGAGAGAACATGGGGTGAGGGGTAGTGGGGGCAGAAGGAGAGGGAGAAGCAGGCTCCCTGAAGAGCAGGGGGTCCAATACTGGGCTGATCCCAGACCTCTGGGATCCCAAAGGCAGCCTCAATTGAGCCACCCAGGTGCTCCTAGTTCATCCACTCTTAGATGCCTTCCTTTTCTTGCTTTTTATCCCTCGGTTCTGCTCCTGTTCTTTGATAAACTAATTCCTGGATTTATCTTTGCTGAGAGGTTTTTTTCCTGATAACATCTTTGCCTTTTGACAAAGTGACTCATTCCTGACATGGGCGGGCGGGGGCTACAGTTTACCCAGTTAGGAGGCAGATGGCTACCTGCTTGTCCATCGGGCTGGCCTTCTGGCCCTTTCCTGGTAAACACTGCTCCAAATCAGATCCTTAATTAACATTCACAGAGCGCGTCTGGAGTAGCCATACTGGACACTGAACAAGAGAAGCTGAAGCCTGAACTTGAGACCCAGCTCTGCCCAGCATGTAAACTTGGGGGACAGTCTCCCTTTCCCTAAATCCTAATTTATTCATCTCTAAAATGGGGAGGGGAGTAGCCTTGTCTTTCTCACAGTGGGTGAGGATCAGAGAATAAACGTAATAATGATAGCTAACACTTGCTAGAAATCACCTGGCACGGCTCATGAGGTCACGCACTTTTTTTTTTTTTTCAAAGTTTTCTCCTCACAGCAGATACTTTTATCAGGTATCAGTGGGAACATCTGCCCTTGGATATGTTGACGCCTTTTGTCAAAGGTCATACGGCTAGCAAAGAGTGGAGGCAGAACGTGAACCCAGGTCTGCTGGTCTCAAGTCAGTGTTCTTACCTGTGATGGACTGTGACTTTGTGGTCCTTAGGGGCGCGTGCCGCGTGCCAAGGATTGCCTCCTCAGTTGGTTCAGTGGAGAAAATCAGTCCTGGATTTAAACATGGATCAAGTATTTTGTATAGGGGACTTTTGCAGACGTCCCCTCCACCCACACTGGAGTACTAACAGACTGGCTGGGTTCCCATGTTTAAGAATGACGCCACCAAGCTATTTGCTTATTCAGAGAGGTCTTTCTCTTTTCCTTTTCTGCTATTTGCTTTTTTGTTTTTACCCCCATAGTTAGTAACTCACTTTCTTAATTTTAATGAATTTTTCCCCCCAACGCTCCTTTCTTCACAGTTGATTGTTTTGCAGACTAGCGTACCTTACACTTTAACCTGCATGGAATCACTGGGGAATCTCGTCAAAATGCAGATTCTGATTCAGTAGGTCTAGGATAGCGCCCCAAATTCTCTATTTCCAACAGGCTCCCCACCCGGCTCACAGAGAGCCTCCTCGGACATTTCCCTTTCCATACCAATGTTGGGCTGGACTAGCCCTTGTGGTTCTTACAAGGACTGCAAGCTATCTTCGACAAAAACCATCAGGAAACTTCGAAAGGCAAGGTTTAATACTCACTTATCCTGGAGGGTGCAGCACGCGGGGGTGGTGGGGGGCACACGGGGAGACGGTAAGGAGGGAGGGAGGGAGGGAGATAACGGTGGAGTGCCAGAGTTTTGCAGGCTCACTCTTTACTGGAGCAGAAATAAAAACCCTCGGAAGGCAAACACATCCGGTGGAAAGGTCGGGGCCTCTCAAACAAAGGAAGTTGGGGGGCGGGGCCTGGCTGTTTACCTAGGCGCGCGCTAATGTGTTTATTGGAGACAGCTGTGTGCGAAGTGGCTGCCATGGCAATCTAAAACCTTAAAGCCAGGCGCTTGACTTAGCAATGCCAGAGAAGAGACTCACTGTTGCCATCCAGGCTCTATCCAGGGTGTGAGAAAGGGAACAAATCCTGAGCAGGTGTATGTCCGACTCCTAGACATCAGGGCCACTTTTTATGCACTCACTGACTGGTCTCTTTTAATTAGCTATTTTCCTTTTTTTTTTAATTCCTCAGCTACTCGGTTTATATTCCTTTGGAAGACAGGCTATGTCCTGTACATTTATGTTTTTTATTCCAGCATCTAAATAGAGCCTGGCTCCAAGCAAGTATTTATTGTTGGCTGACCAAACATATAAGGCACGGCAACTAGATAAATAAATAATACAAAATGCCAGCTTCTTTGCAAATGTTTTCCTTGTAGGGCATTTAAAATTAAGCAACTGTTAGCCTTTCTTTGCATGAAATGTTAGCTTTTTATGTATTTACTCCAATTTTTAGTGTGTTTATTCACTCAAGTTTAAAACAGGACATACATTCCTATAACTTTATACTCTGAAGAATTTAAAATAGTCAAAATTAGACCAGTTGTTAAGGAGAAGGACTATGGACTTGAAGTCAGATTTAGTAACTGTAGTTAATTAAGATGAGTAACACTGTAAAAAGAAACTGGTTTGGAAGGACTCTGGGGAGAGATTTCCTTCTTGGGGGTGAGGAGGGCGCAGGCAGGTTATTCTTACCAGAACTGCCAGATGAAGAAACATAGGGGCACACAGAATTTCTAAAGAAAGGTTACTAAGACTATCAACAAAACAGGTGGGACCCATGAAAAAAACCAAACAATTCATTTGGGACATCACTCTTTAACTTGCTGGTGTTACATTTCTGTTGAATCAAAATCAACTCTTCTGAGGGACTCTAACCTCATTTCAAAGAAAAAGCGAATTGTAATTGGTTATCTGTAGTCACAAGAAATTTGACAATTTTAATGTACCCTTGAAAATAAAATATTTTTCTTTCCTTCTCCTTGCAGATGAAAGTAGAGTCAATTGCTTTTTGCTAAAATGAGGCCTGTTCTCTGTGTTTCTCTCATTGTTTGGACATCAGCTTTCCACTGGCGGTGTTCACCCACGTCCTCCGTTTGAAGCCTGGAAGAGCAGAGGTCACCTGAGTCAACTGTCCAAACAAGATGGGGAACCAGAACCAAGAAGACAGGCCTCAGGCTGGAGGATGGGAGGGAACTTGTGTGTCTCTCAGTCCTGGCTTTTTTGGCTTTAAGTAGTTGAGCCCAGTGCTGTTGTACTGATGTGTCGGGATTGGTTGTGAAGCATGTTGCAAATCGGTTATCCTTTAAGTTTTTTTTTTTCCTCATCTGCAAGAATACCTCACAGTTTTAGTGCCATTTGTGGGACTCACTTTAGGCCAAAAAGAAATTATTTTGGTATAGAGAAAGACGAAGCATCATACCGTGTATAAAAGCCGTGGGTCATCAGGGCTTGCTAAATTTCCATAGAATCTTTTCTAAGTCAAATACAAGACCAATACACTAAACTCAAGATTTAGATTTCCCCTCTGAACGATGTGGGCCAGACTTTGGAACCTGAAACGGTCTCTGTTCACTCTGGGGAAGAGCTATTCGCTCTTTGGTTGCTTTACCCGGATTGAGAGCCTTGGCTTAGATACCGGTCATCTTTAGTAGGTCCAAGGCGCCTGTTTCGAATATTGCTAGCTGTCTCAGTGGGCCGAGGAGGGGCCGTGCATTGGCTCATGTGACTCCGAAACTAGGACTTGTGAGGAGAAGCTAGGAGACGGCCTAGAGAAGGAATTCCTCTTTTGCAGTTCTCAGCAGCGACACGTCATCTTTAGGAGAGAAAGCTCCCAGGAGCTGGCTGAATGGAGGTCAGGCGCTGTTTCTCGAGCCGTGACCATGAGCTACGCTAGAAATACATCTCATGACCTGAGCGGACGGCAGACGATTAAACCCACTGAGCCACCCAGGTACTCCCAGTCAATGCCTTCTTATGCTGTCTCCGCTCACTGCTGCCGAGCCCCAGGGACAGCGACAGGACACCGGGGGGGGGGGGGGCGTCTGTGGGCCCCCAGGGATGGCCAGGCTGCTCTGACCAAGTCTCGCTTACCAAATGACTGACACGATTATGCAATAGTTTATTTATGGTGAGGCAAGACACACTCCAGAGCGATTGCTTTCACGACGAAACTCATTCCTTCCACAGGAGGAATTTGTTTTGGTCCTCCAGCTGTCAGACCTAGGCTGTCTCAACGTCAATATGACAAGGCATATGTTTAACCTGGTGGGAAGAATTTAGAATACTATCTGGTAGATTCAGGTTCTTAAACCTGACATTTTTGGCATGTTCAGATCTCTGGAGCTGGTATATTTTGTGGCCCAGGGTACATGAATAATGACATCTCCTCCAATTTGTGCCTTTAAGTATTAGATAAGAAAAGAAATATTTTTCTCTATTCTTAGTATCTTCTGGAATCTCACAATTTTGAAACTGGGAATAGATTTTTTTTTCCCACACAGATGTGAAGGTCTTTAAAAAAACCTATCAGGGGCGTCTGGGTGGCTCAGTGGGTTAAAGCCTCTGCCTTCGGCTCAGGTCATGACCTCAGGGTCCTGGGATCGAGCCCCACATCGGGCTCTCTGCTCGGTAGGGAGCCTGCTTCCCCCTCTTTCTCTGCCTGCCTCTCTGCCTACTTGTGATCTCTCTGTCAAATAAATAAATACAATCTTTAAAAAAAACCTATTTTTTTTAAAGATTTTATATATTTAGTTCATAGAGAGAGAAAGCACAGGCAAGGGGAGCAGGAGAGGGAGAAGCAGGCTCCCCACTGAGCAGGAAGCGCAACACGGGGCTTGATCCATGAACCCTGGGATCGCGCCCTGAGCCAGAGGCAGAGGCTCAACCAACTGAGCCACCCAGGTGCCCCTAAAAAATCTATCTTTTAGTGCATTGTTCACTCTTGGCCAAATCCTGATGAAAAACAGACAAGACAGTAACCAAATAGTTAAAAATATGCAAAAGCACCACCTTAGGGCTCCTCTCAGCACTGCCTGGGCTTCTCAGAGCAAACCTCCTCTCACTATACTTTAGTTCTGAAATCAGATGAATTTGATAGAAATAGAAATGGATGATTCTATTCTTTCTGAAGCAAGACAAATTATGGTTTGGGAGAAAAGAACTTGCTATAAAGTATAAAATGTTTTAATATTTATATTAATATTTATAGCTCATAATATTTATATCTCATAATAAAACCATGACATGTTTATAAACATTCTATCAGGCATTCTCATAACGGGGCCACCGGCGACAACCAGAAACGCAATAAGTATGCACAGACACACTGAGTATGAAATATACATCTTGATTTTATAATTGTGTGTGCTTTATTTTTTACACAAATGGAATGGAAGTGTCGAATATTTACACTTAACAGGAGTGTAAGCTGTGCAGTGTCTCTGTAAACTCCAGCCCAGGCAAGGAGGATTCCCCCCTCCCTCCCCTCCTACACTACAGCTCGATGGAGGAACATCCTGTCAGAAGAGAAGCACGAAACTGTCATATCGAAAGGATCTAACGGGTACAGCCTGGTGCACTCGGAATTTAAGACACACTCAGGAAACACAAATTCCGAAAGGAGAGAAGAAAAGTTTGCCGTCCCATCAGGAGTCAACCTTGCCATTTGGTTGTCTGTCCTCATGAGTTGCTGGGGAGATTCTGTACTCCGTCTTTTAGGTGATCTTTGTCTAACTCATCCGCCTGTCTTAGCTTGTCCTCAGCTGCTACAAGAAACTGCACAGCTGTACAAGAAATGATTTCCAAAGCACGGTTTTCAGTGAGGAAGGATATTTACAGACTGGAGTGTGTGTGTGGGTTTCCATCCACATTCATTCATACCCAGTGCGGTGTGTGCACACAGGGTATACATACCACACAGACCATACATACACACAGAAGTAAAATGCATATCCACAGAATTCTGTAGGGAGATCTCTGGCAAATCAGTTGTCGGTGTGTCACTCCACATGCTTTCAGAGAAATGTCCCCTGTTCCCCCCTGGGAGTGACAAGTGACCACGATAAGCTTAGGAACTAGCCTGAGTCCTTGACTTAAATACTTTTGTAGGAATTTAGGCAGGACCAAGACAGGAAAAAAAGAGATGTTATTTCATCAGCGAGTCCGTTCAATCTCACCAGAGCAATCACCAGCTGAAAAGCAGAGGGGGCTTCACATGAAAATGGGGGTGGGGGGAAGCTTATGAGTTGGGGGGAAAATGTCTCTCTCCAAACCAAGGCGATGGCATGGCTTCAATGAGAAGAATGAGGTTTGCTGTCAGAATGATTTCGGGGCCAGAGTCTGCCTTGGTAGAGAGGAAGTGTCCTCAGAGCCACAGGATGGTGCTGGGAGTGGGCTCATTGCGGACCAGCCTTCAGGCAGAGAGGCACCCAGGTGCCGCGGGGCCCAGAGCGCGTGCATCGACACTGCAAGGGCAGCGGTGCAGGCTGGCTCAGTGAGGGGTGCTGGAGCTGGCTCCAGTCCCGGGCCTCATGCTCAGCTTTGCTTTCTGGGCTGCGTAAGTGAAACGGTGACCCACAGGAACTGTGTCGTCAGTCCAGTGTATGGACTTGCTGTCCGAATCGGCCATGAGCCCTTATAGGACAGAAAAATTGCAGAGTGGGGTATGGGAGAGGAGATGCTCAGAGATGGGAGGAGGAGAGAAAGGACAGCAAAGGAGGGAGAAAGGGAAGAGAGACTAAAGGGGGTAGAGAGACAGGAGAGTGAAGGGGAGGGAGTAACGAGAGACCACAGAAGGAAGGCAACACTCAGGGAAGACAGGCCAGTAGGAGAAAAGGAGAGGTGCACAAAGAGAGAGATGGAATGGGATAGAAATGGAAGAGGGAGAACAGAGGAAAAGAAGGAGGGAAAACCAGAGGTGAGAGCCAGGGGAGTGGAGAGCTTTTCCCCGGCTCAGAGTCTGGAAGGGCTGGCAGTAGGATCTAAGACAGCTCATGGGCACCTGAGTGCGGCTTCGGAAAGATGGGCTCACTGCGCAGACGGAGCCGAGCCAAGAATTTGGGGCTGGGGGGGCGGGGGCGAGGAGAGGCCGGCAAAGAAATGGCCAACAGATCCCGTGGGAGGAGAGCAAAAAACAAATGCCCCTGCAATTAGCTGACAAATGCGACTTTGATTTTGGTAAAGCTGAGACCCCCGTGGTGCTACACATTGTACCAGAGCATGAAAAATAGCACCAGTGACACGATCTGGCACTTTTCCGAAAGGGCCCAGCATGTGAAGGTGACATTGCGCCCCCAGCAAGCCTTCAGATTGGAGAGAGCTCCGGACAAAGTTTGCAGTGTTAGCACCAGTCTGGCCCCAGGCTCCAAGTGCATTTGCACCAGATGTAATCTGGGTAACTTTCCTGCCATAGCCGTACAATCATCAGATTTGCTGCAAAATACACCAGTTCATTGGAGCCCTAGAGACCTCAACATTGGGAAGCGCAAGACAACACAACAAATGGAGGTGTAAATTCTATAGGAAAAGACCCTCTCACCAATTTGCTTGGTGATTCTTCAAGCAAATATATATGTATATATATATTTATATAAATCTACATAAAAAAATCAGTGCAAATGCCAATTCTAATCTGGAAGCATCTACACTAGGAAAATAAATAATTATATTACTACAAAACCAAGGGTTGGTGGTTCAATTTGATTGTACTCAGCCACAGCAATACTTAATATTAAATGGAAAGCACATCACACGACCCGCGGAAACATCTACTCATTAATGACAGTCCTTTAAATAAATGGTTGCATGCTCAGTTGAGAAACCAAAGAAGTTAGTATGGTGGCCTAAAAGTAGAGCTGGGATCAGGAATGGCATTCTGGTGGCAGAAAACTTCTGGCAGCAATATTGATGAAAGTAGGCCTTGACCTGAAACTGGCGAATTGCAGCCACGGACATACCTTTAAACATTTGTTTTTTTGAGCACTCTAAGGAAGTTCCCCCCCAATTTAACTTTCATCAGAGGGAAAATGCATTGCTAGCCCTTCCGTTGGCAAAGGCAGCCTCAAGACTATAGGTAGATGAATAATTTTGCATTTCTCTGTTTGTTTTGGTGACTGCGGCGAGGCAGACAGTGGTAGTTAGCGTAAGATGAACAACACTCGGGTTTGGAAAGAGACCCTCATTCTGAGCTCTGATGTTCTTACTGGGAAGAAGCCCCATCACTGCTGATGGCTCTCTCTCTCTCTCTTGCTCTCCCATCCCAGCCTGCATGCTGGTTTGCTGCACAGTGTGGCAGAATCCCTGCCAGGTCTGGATGTACCCCAGAAATAAGGCGATGGGGCTTAGTCTGGGCAGGCATAGAACCCAGAGTTGAGTGGTTATTGAGATCACCGAAAAGTCTCTCTCTAAACACCGTGGGCACAAGCAATGCTGATGTCATCATCAGCTGTAAAGTGGGATATAGGCTTCGGGAGGTTTTTTTTTTTTTTTTTTTAAATCATCATTATTATAATTGCTAAAAAATAAACTTGGTCCAGGTGCAGCCCCCAAGAAAGGCAGTTCAATTGGTTGAGCTCAAAGTTGTTAATTGTCTTTCCTATGGTTCTCTTTGTCCTGTACATGGAAACAAAAGTCTGTACCCCTCACCCCCCAACCAGATACTTCTCTCTTCCTCAAAGAAATAGTGCTTCTTGGGACAGATCTCTCCATGGCTTGATGCCATTTCTGGCTGTTATAAAACCCTCAGTTACTTGTGAAACAGACAAAAAAAAAGTCCTAATTACTCATGGTTGGCCAAAATACTAAATGATCCTTTGAGAATTGCATGTAAATAACTAGGAACAAAGTTATTCAACTGTTTGCATGGCAGGCCCAGGTTGTTTAACAAGATAAAAGCAAAAACTTCCCTTTAGATCATTTGCATGAGTTTGTCTCTGAAAGCCATCAGCTTAAAAATGCATTAACCAAAAGTCTTCCAAAAATACCCACAGGGCAACTCATTAAGGGATGTGCTCCATGAGAGTGTGTCACTAATATGGAAGGGAGATCATGGGAGGTAAGTGAGGGAGAAGTCTTTGTCAGACTTTGGAAGGAACTCAGATGCTCTTAATGGGTCATTGGCAACAAAAGGGAGAGTGCAACTTTCAGTTCTTGAATTTGATCATCTGCTGATAGTGCATACATTTAGTCTCTCAATTAGTCTTTACAAAATATTTCACAAAACTTTTTTAACCTATAGAAATTCGTTTCTATACATTTAATATATTTTTGTCGTATAAATTATTCTCATCTCTAGTGCCTTCTTTCAGTTTATAAATGGCAAAATAGACAATAAACAATCATAAAGCTAACCTCAGGTGGAATCCCCTCCTCTCAGCGAGGTCAGTCCTCCATATACTCGTGAATTTTATGAAATGCTCGTCTTTGTAGATGCCAGTCAAAGAAACTACACACTTAATCCTTCCCTGATATCATGCCGTCTCCAAAGGGACTCCTTTCCTTTTTCCTTGTTTCTTTCTTTTGCTCGTTAAGAAATCAAAGAGTGTGCATAGTTATAAAATTCGAAGTGTACCAATTACAGATGTGGGTAATGGGAAGGTTGGTGAAGTTCAAGTGCTGGCAACTTTTCTTTAAAGCAAAAGACACAGAGAGCTCAGCAGCTAAATCAGCTCTGGACATCTGCTGGGGTGAGGAGGCTGCCCATCTCTCGGGCAGAAAGCTCGTCAGAGGTTCATCCCTACACCTGGCACTTTGAGCAAACCAAAGCCTTCCTGCATACTGCAAAGTCTTTTCTGTCCCACCCTGCGGCCCCTCCGTTTCCTTCATGGCTTCACACACTTTGTGTTGTACATTCATAAGAATTCACATTGACTGCAAAAACATAAATGCAACAAAAACATAAAAGCCTCCAAGTAGTATATTATATATATTTTGTTCTTCTAAATGCTCTTCTGTCATTGTCGGAGGTGCAGTAGCTAATTTATAACTTTTCCTTTGAGGGAATCCAGATGAAAGGCCCAGACTGCTCTTCAATAACAAGCTTGCATTGATTATATATATCTTCTAAGGTGTCTCCTTGGACGATAGCTAGAACAAGAGCCAACACGCCAGAGTTAGGAATCGTTCCCTGCCTGGTGAAGAACAGCCATCAGGCACACAGCAGAAGCTCAAACCAGTGACAGACGAACTCATCTGGAAGCTTCATATTACTTTTCATTAGTAAGAAAGAAAAAGCGGGAAATTTACTTAAGCAAGGCCACACCAGCGAGTAAAAGGAAAAAAAAATGCTTTCAGTGCATGTCCTGGATCAGGTAACAAATGCACCACAGTCTTTCTACCTTCTACATGTCTGTCTGTGGTCTTGGACAATGAATCATTTATGTACTTAAGTTTTATGGGTGCCTACTCTGGGCCAGGCACCGGGCTAGGCATGGGTCGATTTCCAGAGAGAGATCTCCCCGCTTATCAAAGAAAGCTGGCCTTTCATTCTATATATTCAATTTACCTTGGCAGGTGCAGAAACTTGGACATTTTCGACACAGGAAATAATAAGGTTGTGGGGGCCACTCGAGTTAACCCCTCCAACCCCCAAACCTTTAATAGGAAACCCCACTCATTCTCCAAGTAATCTGGTAAATTGATATTTTGCCATAACAGGGCTGCTCATCTGGAGAATGCCTTATGACAGCTACTTATAGGAAACATAAATAAGAGGAAATATAAACAAACAGCTAACCTGTGAATTACCTAGAACGCCAAGTCCTCTGAAGCAGATTTAAGTGAATTTCCTAATCTCCTCTGAACTATAGTTAGCTTACAGAGAGATCTCCAATACATGTCAGTACTCTCTATAGGACATTAGGGAATAACAGTGAATTGCTACTGAAACATAGTTTAGATCTTCAAAAAACAACCCTGAGAAAGTATTGACTACTATATTTTATTTCCGAGTATGAACCGCTGGTCAAAATGTGCATGACTGCGATTTGATGTTTATACTCGGATGTTCTTTCAGGATAAAACATGACTCATACCTTTGTTACTGATTGAAATTTTACTTAAGATTACCCCGTTCAACGTATTTGCAAACTGCTAAGCCACTGACATTTTCATATTCTGAGTAAGACAAACGGTAAAGCACCTAACTTCTCATAAGGAAATTCAGGAGGAAATTTCTTGTTTTTAAACCATTTGGTGTAAGGCAATTTCCACACAGTTTGCTTACTTTTTGGATTTGATCAGTGTTTCAGGAACGTCATTAAGAATAGAGAACCAAGGATACCCGGGGTAAGAAAGGAAATCTTCCTATATTCCCCAAACTTCATGTTTCTAAGAAAATATTTAAAAAGAAAAGCAAAGTTTTCCCCTCGGACTTGACACGGAATCAGTGGAAACAGAGGAAAGTGTTTCAGCATCTTGTACAATTGCTGCTAAGGGGACACAGGCCTGCCCGTCATCGAGGCTGAGAATGAAGTCCCAAGACTGCTTCTCAGGAGGCAGCACTTTGGATGTTTCCTAATTGAGCTCTAAAGGTTTCTTTTTCAAGTTTTCCGATGATATCAGAGATAGTTTAATGCCTAAAATCTTTCTTCTTCTCCTTCTCCCTCTTCTTCTTCTTCTTAGAGAGAAGGGGGAGAGGCAGAGAGATTTTCAAGCGGGCTCCATGCCCCGCGGAGAGCCTGATCCCTGGGCTCTGAGATTTGACCTGAGCAGAAATCAAGAGTCAGACGCTTAACCTACTGAGCCACCAGGCGCCCCGCCTGAGATCTTCTTAATAGCAGGAGACAGCTCAGTGCCGTCTGTGGCTCATGCTTTAGCACAGGGCTAGTGGGAACCTAGATTTGGCTGTGGCTGAATGCAGAGAAGACAGAACCCAGAGTTCTGGATCAGACCGGTAAAGCAGAGGGAAATTAGGGTTTCTCAGTGGGAAGTGTTTAGGGCCCAGGTACACCAGGCCTGGAGTGCTCTCTATACCAAAGATCAGTCTATCCTTTCTCACAGTACAAAGGTATATGAACTTACCTGTAAAATATTCTCCAAATTCTTGTTCTAGCTTAATTGCACGATCATAGGTTTTCTTGGCTTGTTCTTCTGTTAGACGCTTATTCATCTCCCTGGGAAAATAAGGGTTTGGTATTAGAACACACAGGGGATGTGCCAAATCCTGAAAAATTAAAATGTGTGGCAAAAACGAAGCCTGCAGGAAGCACACTGCAATCTTACTAGCGGCTTCCTAGTCCTTATTTGGGATCCATCTTTGCTGGAATAATTTAGCAACAAGGATCCCCTCCCAAGGACTCCCCCTCTCAGAGGGCAGCCTCTCGGCCTCACAGAGGCTGAATCTGTCTCTTTATGACTTCCAGTCACTGGTCCCTGTTCCGTCCTCTGCAGTCACACAGAGGAGGACTGAAGCCCTTTCTTCCATGACAGGCACTGGGGTCTTTAAATCAAGTGCTCACATGTCCCTTGAGGCTACCACTCTTTCAGAATAAACTTTCCTACTTCTTTCATCTCCTCTCTCAATGGGGGTGATTTCCAAATGCTAACCTTTCTGGTTACCCTCCCTTGCACTTTGTCCTAGATTGACTCGACCTCTCTTAAACATGGGATGAAATCTCGAACGCAATCTTCGAGAGGAGATGGAGAGAAGGGAGGGGACATCATCGCATTCTGTACCTCATCGTATCTGAGAGAACTAGACTTGACAGCTGGCAGGGCCTGCCCTCCCTGGAACCTTTGAGTGCTATGCTCCCAATCTTCCCCACGGGCCGCCGTTCATCTTCAGTGTGTAGCAGGAAGCGTGCGGAGTGGAGAAACAAAGTGCTTCCGAGAATTACAGAAAACGTGACAAGCCCCTTAGGCACTGCATCTCTCAGGCGGAAGGGGCCTTCTGCGGCTCTCCCCGCTCAACTTCTGCGAAGGGCAAGGCATGTCTACAGCAACAAGAGCCCTGAACACCATCTGTTTTTTTTTTTTTTTTTAAACATTTACTTATTTGAGAGAGCGCGAGGGCGAGCGCCGGAGCAGGGGGAGGGACAGCAGACCCGCTGCTGAGTGCAGAGCCATCCCAGGACCCTGAGATCATGACCTGAGCGGAAACCAAGAGTTAACTGTTTAACCAACTAAGCCACCCAAGTGCCCTCAACTTCATCTACTTTTATAATCAAATGGCATTAGGATTGGCTCAGGGAGACGGGAATAAATAGACATAGAATGTAACAATCAAATGTGCTGGGACCAAAATACTTTCAAACAGATTATAAACAACTAACCTCCGTAGCAAACAAGGATAGAGGATCTTGGTTAAGAGTCTCCAATGAGTTGGTTTTGTTGTTGTTCTGATAGGAGAATGGGCTATAAAGGAATTATGCCTGGGACTCTCTCTCTGTCCCTTTCTTTCTCTTAGTCTGTCACCTCTTGCTGTATGTAAGTGCCGCTTAATCACTGTAAGAACATTTAAATCTGATCTCAAGGACAAACTGAGTGGGAAAGAAATGGAAAATAACCCAATCTACTGATTCCTAACTAGTGGCAGCTTTATCTTCCCATGTCCTCTAGCTGGTAAAAATTTTTTGCCTACCAAACAAACTGTACTTCTTAAAAATTATATTGTCTTCCCATTTTTTCTTCATCGAAGACATTTTATTAATCAAACACTGACAATGCTTGCCTCTGATCATCTTCTGAATAGCAGTGTGGCTGCACTGGGCTGATCAAAGTCTAGCCAAGGGCAGAGGTGCTTTGGTTGGCCCACTGGGATGCATCACAGGGGCATGTAGGATACTGAAAGCACTGCTGCCGGAAACTGGGGTCTGGGACATGTGGCTTTAGACCATGTCACTGTGGCCTGAAGTAATAAAGGGACTTGAGAAGGGGAAATCTGATGTCAGAACTCAAAGTTTTGGGGTTCTTCTAAAGCCAACTTTTAGTCACACAGACTTTGCAATATACTGAGGCTTTCCACAAGGGGCTTATTTGGAAAAAACACTAAAAAACTGAAGTCAGACATTAACATGATTCTTGATGTGATCTGATGGCTGCAACAGGAAAAAAAAAAAAAAAAAGAGAGGAATTTTCTGAATTCTTGACGTTGAGATAAGCTCATCTTGTCCCGAGGGATGGTACCTACGATTCTCCTCCCAAATAGCACTAGTCCTAGAAGCTGTGAGTGGATGGCACCCTTGGGTCCAGAAGACGCTGGGCTAAACGTTGGGGTATTTTTCATAGAAAGACAGGGTTTTGCTCCAGATGTCAGGAAATCTTCTTTGACATTCCCGGCTCATGCTAGCCTGTGATCTCAGAATTCCCTTTGCACTTAACTGTAACCATCACTGAATTTCCATTTTAACCCTCTAACACTTCATCTATTACATTCTTTGTCCCCTCGCCTAATCTGTGGGTTCCCTGAGGGCAGAGACTGGAGTCTGTTCATGAGCGTGTGTCATGGAACCTGGATCAAGACTTCTTCGTTGAATGAGTAAACGAATGAATGAACAGAGGGTTAGACAAATCAACATAATTTTGATGCAGCTGAAGACAGAAGAAAACAGGCCGCCGCAGGAGCAAGAAGGTAGAAGCAGACTGGGGCTGGCAAGGTAAAGAGACACCGGAAAGCCTCCCACTGCCATGGGGTGGGGGTGAGGAACAGAGGTCACGCGGTGGCACACTATAAAAAGAACACTGCTTTCCTCCAGAGCCTTGATTTTATGCTCCTGTGAAGAGTCAGCTATGTATGTGCTAATAAGCTCCGTGGCTTGATGTGCATGATGCACTTGAGAAATAATGTGTGTCATGATGTATCAGTGCCTATATGCGACAGCTGCCAGGCTTTTGTCGCAGTTGACCTAGCATTCACTCCTCCCCAGGGTGTGGGCAAATCATGCCAGCTCTGCTCCTGAAGTAAAACCCTTGGAAGAGAGGGAGCCGGAAAGTAAACATCCAGCCTTTAACAATAAGATCCCATCAGTCTGAATGTCGCCATTACTGCACTCGAGACTAATGAATATGGCTGCAGCAAATTATTTCAGATTCACGGTCCTCATGGTGGAATCCAGCCATCGGTATGTTTAATTTTCCTTGGTGACAAGTGGCTGTGACAGCACCCCGAGGCAAAACTAAATAAGTCATCTCATAGTTGTGGACAGAAGGAGGCCTTCTCCTACCGAGCACCAGATGGGAATGTCTCCCCAATATCGCACTGAGGCAAGTGTGCAACTGCTGTGTCTCCCTCAGGCCTCACTTCCCTGGGAAGCCATTTATCCCACTGCGTATTTATGACGTGAAAACTTCTTCTATTTCTGAAACAGGCCTTTAAGGTCCTGTGCCCAGGCGGTGAGGGCCATTTTTCTATTCTTCTTGTTCATGTTAGCCTCGCTAATAATATTTATGAGGCTCTTTACAGACTATAAATCACTTTCACATAATGAAATTTGTGGTTGCTTAATTTACTCTTAATTTACCCAACACCGTATCCTAGATGAGGAGCGATTTCAAGCATGGTATCAGGGATAACACTACCAAAAAAGCCAGTATTTTATTATCAACACATATTTTTTCCATGTGCCAACACTGGGCAAAGCTCTGGATGTTATAATTTAACACCTAAATTCTTGAGGCAGAAGGTACTGTCTGTGACCTCCTGATTTTATTTTTTCCCCTGTGGTAAGAACCTTTGTCCATCTTTTATTTATGGGAACGTATTCTGCTTTCAGGACACCTTTCTGGCAATTTCCCCAGAGACGGACTGTGTATTTAACTTAATTCTCTTAGGGTGTAGTTGCAGCTGCTGTAGCTTGCTCTGTTTCTTCACTCCTAGATAAGAGGAGGAACAACTGGCTGATGCCTTCTGCAAGTAATAGTTTCGCCTCTGGGATTAAGTAATTTCCTTCTCTTTGGTTTTTCCATGCACACTTGTTTTCCAGGACTCTGTGGCTCACTTCTGAACCCTGTCAAAAGCTCTAAGACCTCAAGGCCCAACTGGAGGCACATTTGAGCAAAGCTCTCGCCAACAGACGCATAGGCATTCTCTCTTGGAAAAGGTAGTTTATGTGTTTTGTGATGATAAAATAGTTTTATTCCTTTTACAATGAAATAACTTGAAATTTTTTTGCAGTTAGAGTAGCCACTGTTTTTTGAGTGCTTACTATACACTAAAGACCCTATGAGGAGCTTCGTATTCATGTTTATGTTAAATCTTTATACCAGCTGTGAGGTATGTATTATTAATGTGCCTGGTTTAGAGGAGAGGAACTAAATCTCAGGGAGGTCAGGCAACTTGTCTGAGGTGACATAACTCATCAGAAGAAGCAAAAGGGAAAAGGAAAGGGAAAAATCAAATCTAGCC
>CM052815.1:53204463-53291140 GCA_028533885.1 Nasua narica
CCTTCACTATTACATCCTTAAATTTCTTGTTTGTTACATGAAAACCTTATTACAGATAGCACACCTCATTTAACTGGGGTTCCACTACAATAAGTGCTTAGAGCAAGGAGTTGCTTTATAAAGTATTTTGGGAAAACTAGATACATTTGGCAAACATCATATTCTAACTCCTGGAGCAAAATGGCCTCATTTCCCTGAGGTCAGAAGAACTTCAAAAAAGAAGAGAAAAAGCATATTGTATAGATAGGAACAGTCCCCAATCAACAGTAGGGGATTAAAAACTTTCTAGGAATAGTCACATGAAAACGAAGAGACTAGTGAATACTTGAGCCCTTATAGGAGAAATATACTAAGATGGTTCAAATCCTGTATCGCTTAAGCAATAAATTTCAAGTTTGCTCTCTGTGACATGCAACAGCTAAACAAAATATCTAAATGCTATTTGTTTATTCACTCGCCAGAACATTTCAAGCTAACAGAGGTTATATTTACATGCTCAAAGGGCAGCACAGATGCAATCATTTAGGAAACTGATTAGAAACAACATGATATAGCTCAAAGACCCTCACTTTTAAGAGAAAGGAAGAGACGAAGCTTACTGTATTCTCAGATAGCCCTTAAAATTTCTTGTTTAATTTTTTACCACTACCTCAAAAGGCTACGTCAAATCACATCAAATCAACCCAACAAATATTAATTATATAACAAATTGGATTGGCTCTTAGTTCTTTTCTCCCGTGAAATTGGTCGTCTGTGTTAACAGGAGATTAGGATCTTTCTATAGGCAGATCTTAGAGCCACACTCAAGTGCCTTCCTATCCGGTTTTCTCTTGAACATTCTCTTCTTTTTTATGCCCTTGAAATTAACAATGGGAAGAGAATGGCAGTATTCACATCTCCTCCAAGTTGGAATTTCTGCCAACTGAAGGCTAGGCCCTAGTCCTCTTCATCTATCTACCCCTCCACCATGGGGTGTCAAGTTTTCAGGGAAATGAAATGTAACCCCTGCTAACAAAAAGAATTGAGAACCCTGATTTAAACAACCGAGAGTACTAAAGCTCCTTGATACACTCAGTATTGTTTACTGGGGCCAAAGACATGTGAGTCAAGGACAAAGTGAATCTCCGTAAATTTCATGCTGTTAATTGCCTTTAGGTTTATAACCCCCTCCTCCCTACAAGTCAGTTGGCATACCTAATTGAGATTAGAACAAAGGTTAAGGACCTTGCTCTAAAGTAATTCTCTGCTTAGAGGTCTTAAAAGGAATATTTAACCAAAATTTACAACTGCAATCAGGAAAGTGTAATGATCAAAAATACAGTTTGCCACCTGGGAGCTTTCTTTAGGGGAGGTGTACGATGACTGGCAGACATACCCTTTCTGCTACGAATCTCACAGACTGCACACTGGTTCCATATAAGTTGTCATTGTACTGGCCAGCTTCTATAAACTTGTGCTCTTGGATATCTTTCTCCATTTGTTCTCTGGAAATGACAAAGTGGTAGTCTCTGCCATCCACCTCGTAGTCACGCTTTGGCCTCGTAGTATCTTCATAAAACAAAAATAATAAAATTAAGGTAATTTATATTCATAAATAGCCTTTACACCTCTTTTCTTCACCACACCCTCAACATAGATATACAAAAGTATGTGATATGGAAGACCATGACATAATAACAGGTACCGGTTAACCTCCCACTGTAAGCGACTACGAAACTAGACAAAGTGCACGGAATAGCTACTGTCAGGCATCAGAAGACAGATAGCATAGGGCTGTGACCTTGAGAATGGAGAAACCCACGAGGGGAGCTCTGCATTCATTCCACCTCCATTTCCAAGTGGAGGGTCTAGAACTGAAGAGGGTGATTTGCCAGTAAATTTTTATCAGCCAGAACAAAAACATAATATTCTACAAAGAAAGATAACCAAATCCAGACTCTCAATAAGGTAGTCTCACAATGTCCAGTACACAATAAAAAACTATGGGACAAGCAAAAAAGCAGGAAAATTTGTCATATAACCAGGAGAGAAAATCTAGACAAACAGTAAAAATATATTTAGGGATCTGAAAGATGTAAAATGAGATCATCACAGTTAAGGTGGGACTAAAAGTCATCAACTCTAACCGTGGTTAGAGGTGACTGAAGTTCTTAGTAAGAAGAAAGGGAGAACAAACATATCAGTATAAATAAAAGACGTTAAAATATTTCCAATCTTTGACTCAGATATTTTCTTCCAAGGAGTCTATCTTAAAAAATCATCAAAGCTTCAGATAAAGTTTTATCCTTAAATATATTCATTGTATTAATTTATAAATTAGATAATAATCATATAATTACAATTATAGTTTACTTATAATTCATAAGAGAGAAAAGGAGAGACAACCCAGAATACCCGTAAACGAGGAATGATGATGTAATAATCACTTAAAATATTAACATAAAACTTTAAATAATGTTAAGCCAAAAAAATTGCATATATCCAATATGTACCCAACCAGAGGAGAAAGTGCACGCGTAGACAGAAGGAATCGGTGAAAATCTAGGAAAATATTAAAAATGATGTTATCTCTGGAAACTCTGAAAGGGGGAATATTTTTAATTTTCTTTTTAGTATTTTCCAGGTTTTGTACAATGAACATATATTGAGTATCATCAAATAGCGCTATTAATTAAAACAAAAGAAAGAGTGCAAGGTGGAGGGGAAAGTGGGAGTGGTCATTAAGGACTGTCTGGTTTTTTTCTTTCTAAGGTAGAGGGAGGCATTGGAGGCTGCTATGAATAGAGTAGGGTTTGACGTGATCATTTCTATCCGGCCTCTTTCCCAAGATAGGCTCTTTGGCAGGATCTCTTCCCAGAGTTCTTGCTGGGAACAGTTTCATGAGATACAGCAATCATCCTAGCTCCCCTCTGTCTCCGTCCTTGCACACATGTGACTCCCACTATTCTTAGGTATTCTGGGTGACATCTGCAGTGCTGAAATATTTATTGGGATAGGTTTAAGAGCTCAATTATCTAATAAATTGAAATTCCCTTGGAGTAGGGGGGGGTCCGTTTACACACACACACACACACATACACAGAAGCAGAGGACTTCTCCATACTTTTATGTGATGCCCTGGGAGTAGGGGTGAATGGGAAGATGCTGGGTGCTGGCGGAGCAGAGCAAAGAGACTCTTAGGGGGCTACACTCAGTGAGACCAGGAGACCCAAAGATCCTCCATCAGGACAAGAAAGCAGATTAAAATCTGTGATGGCACAGAGGGTAGATGGAAGTTTTACACGCCTTCTTGTCTTCATCCTCTCATATCCTAACACCGTTATCAGCTGTGGAAAAGGCTGTTTTGTTTTGGGATTGACAGGTGGCCCTAAGTCATCCTGAGATGATTTTAACACATGGCTCTGTCTCTGATCGCTCTTACTCTATGGGAAAAGAAGCTTCAGTGGCATTTCAATCAGTTTATAAGAACATTCTGATGCCTATCAATAATTCTGCATTCTTTTAAAGGCCATGGGAGTTACAGGATGAAAGGATTCGTCTGCCTTCTGGGGGACCAGAGTCAGTTTGGAGGACATATCATACTCACTAAATAGAAAATACACAATAGCACTGATGAAAAGTGTTAAGCATAGAAAATTAAATAAGATGCTCAGATTAAAAAAAGATGTCCAGATAATAGGTAACTGATAATATTTGAATCACTGAAATCAACCACCATTGAGGAACAGAATTACACTTTAACATCTCAAAGGCGGGGAGCCTTTCTTGCAGTGAAAAGAGAAACGATACTTACGAGGCACACAGGAGCCAAATTTGTCGGGGAATTCAGAGATCAAGTCATCATTGATCCGATCCTTCATGGGGCCCAGGATAATCACTGGCCGGGTATAGTTTACTGCAGAGAGGGAAGGGAAGATGCAAACGAGGGGTGAGTCTTAAGGCGAAATTACCAGACAGACTTCATTGGGGTAAGTTGCCCGTACAGCCCGGCAGGAGAAACTGGTATGTAACCCTCAGTATGCCGGCTGTGCCTACTTTCTGGAATTTGCCAATAGGGAAAAGCAACTGCAGCGTCTGTCAATGAAAAGAAACGTTTGGAGGGGTTTTGCTTACTCTTAGGTTATGCCTACACAATGTCAAAACAACTACTGAATTTAGTCAATTGAGTGGGAGAAAAAAGATTCCAAAGCAGCTGTCTGGCCTCTGTTTAGATAATGACTTTAAGAAGTAATTGTTAGCATAATGACACCTTATGTTTTTATAATTTCTTTCCCTTAGCTCAAAATGCTCCCTATTTTGGAGCATTTTGCTGGGGCTTCCCCAATTCCTTTGTAACCTGAAGGTAGAAGGAACTCTAAAGTCCATTTGGTACTGTTCATCCTCTGATGCTTGAATTTTGTCTGCAATATCCTTGTCAAAAGCGTTCGGCCTCTGTATAAAGGGCTCCCAGAAAAAGAAATGGAGCCGCCCAGAGGATGACTTGTTTCTTAGGACAGGTCTGCTAGAAAGCCTTTCTCAACAATGAGACATCAGTCTCCCAAGAGATTTTATCCATTTGTCCTGTAGGAGGACTGCCCCTTCCTCCTGGGAGCTGCCCCTGCCCCTGCTTAGCAGGGAAGTTGTTCGTGCCAAAGAAAGAGCAGAGTGTGGTCTGGGGACAGTGGGATATGAAGCAGAGGTTATCCTCCTTAGTCCTTCAATCTTTGGCTCCTCTAATGGTGTCACATGACATGGCCTGGAAATCAGGAACCAGAGCATGCTGGGAAACTTACTTTCCTGCCTTGTGACAGGCTCATAAGAAAGAATGAAGTCTTCTTGCCCTCCTGAGAAGAGAAGAAAGGAAAATTACAGTGAACTAACAACCAGTCACATCCCACAGATCCCAGCCACAAGCCCTGCTCTGAAACACAGGAAACAGACACAGTTCAGGGTTCATTTTCCTTGCTCGCTCTCCTGGAGCCATTCCAAAAATCCCTCCATCCTCATAAAACTCCAGCACTATGATAGTATCAGGTTCTCGAAGGTTATAACTATCAGTCATGACTGGAGACTAGCCACCTGCAGTTCACCAGAGCAGTGACCTATGAGACTGCCTTCGGTCTGAGAAGCGGAGCTCCTATTACACACACTTAAAATGAAACCGTTTGGATCAAGGAGAGGGCCCATTCAGTAGTTTGCTGCTACATTACCAGAATTTCTGGACCTTTTATTTCATCCTCTATTTTATTTCCCAAAGAAGCACATTGTCCAAGAGCAGGTGTCTGCTTGGTTCATTATGTGACAAGAACTTCACCAGCATATACCTCAGGACACTGAAGATTTTATTCTACTGTTAAGTCATCAGGAAAATGCTGGGGCAGTTCCAGAAGATAAAAAATTTGAAGAGGACCCTAAATCACTGGTCAGAATTGCTACTAAATCCAGCCTTCCACCTTTGAAAAGAGAACTGAGGAAGACAACGTAGTGAAAGTATCAGCCCCTCCAGTGACATTTACTACAAACCTTCTGATTCACAGGGGGCCTCAAGTCAACTGATAACCGTGGCAAGTTAATGGTTTTAGGCAATTATTTTTCAAGCATCTGTTTTACCCAGTTAGTGAACTGGGCATGAGATTAGCCTGATTCGGCTGTGAACCCAGAGGATCTACTCTTTCTTTGCATTAAGCCCAGGACGGACTGTGTTTTGGTAGGGAACTAGTTCTAGGGATATTGGAAAGGACTTCCTGTATGAGGTTCTATAGAGGAGTGTTAGAGGAGGTAGTATTTCCCGAAACCAAAGGACAACACAACTTGTTGTTTTATCTGCTCATCTCTCTCTTGAAACACATTCCATCTGCCAACGTGCTCCTCCAAGACAGCACCATGGAAGGCGAGTTAGTTTCATAAAAGGAGTTAATATTACAGACAGTTTTGATAATGATAACCAATCTAGGGAAGTGAGGCAATATGTGGATAAAGCTAGGAAGTCTAGATGTCTTCCCTGGACCCAGGTAGCTGGGATGGGATGCGGTAAGAGTGTCTTACTTTTTCAAGCGTGAGAAACGGCCCCAGGGCTAAGTCACATCTCTCCTCACCCCTATGCAGGCTTACTCTGAGAATGGCACTGCTAGGCTAAGCTACTTCCTCGTGGCATAGAGAACAAGCCTGGACGTTTCTTCTTGGTGACATCTACTCATGGCTGCTCCAAGAACGTTCAGGGACTTTTCTACATCTGAAGTGTGGTATGTGACGAGTCAGAGTCACATTTTTTTTTTTTTTTTAATTTGGGAAAATATGATTCCCATTTAATAAACTAAACAGCTGAAATTTACAGTCTAGGCCAAAATAGAATGAAGATGATTGACTAAGATCCATAGTTATCTAAAGCCTGAGACATGTAGAGGTCATAGGAACTCAGAAGGAAAGCGTAAAAATGGCAGGGGACAAAGTATAGCTTTAGGGCTAGAAACGTGGCCAACTAGTAGTATAGTGTTTGACTGGAACTTCACATGGAGAGCTTTATGGACTGACTAATATGTGAGGGGAGAATCCTGAGCACAGGATAATAAAGGTTTTAAACCTCAGGAGCTACTTATG
This sequence comes from Nasua narica, assembly GCA_028533885.1. Taxonomy (NCBI): domain Eukaryota; kingdom Metazoa; phylum Chordata; class Mammalia; order Carnivora; family Procyonidae; genus Nasua; species Nasua narica. The sequence goes on from CM052815.1 coordinate 53,211,040, forward strand.
CCTCTCTCCTAGACTGAGGACCCCATAAAGGCGAGGACTGGCTTTCATTTACCATGGCATCCCCAGTGCTAAACAGAAAGAAAAATGTCAATGAATTTGCATTCTGATTTTAGTGGTAGGAAATGGGATGAGTAATAAGGCCAAAGATAGGTTTTCCTTTGTGTTCCTGTCTGTATGCCTTCACTTTGGGAAGTGTGGTGTTCTCTAAATAAATATAACACGTCATGTTCCCATAGGAATCTTTTCCCAATGTCCTTACAAATCATTCTGATGGGCTATTCTAAAGGCAAACCTTAAATAAAATATTTGGTGACAGTATGTTTCATTTGTGATTCAGAAAACTAGGACAAAGCAACACAGCTTTGGTTAACTTTGTGGGAGAGTTCTGTAGTTCTTCTGTTTATCTGTTGCTTTTGGCTTTACTTTCTGACTTACGAAAGGCCCTGGTTCTTGTTCAGAGCAGGAAGACTGGCAGATCAAAATGGCGGCATCCTTATGTCAAGGCCCAGCCCACTTCTAAAGACCCTGTGACAGTCAGTTACTGCGTTGGGAGTAGCTGACCTGCAGGGGAGCTTGGTGGATGGGATTATGTCACAGCTGTGATCTCAGCACCTTAAACCAATTTTTCCTTTCACGTTCGGGAATGAAAAGCCCTATGGGTAATGTGAAGGAGACTAAGAGGGGGAGAAAAAAAAAGCCACAGCAATGAAGGAAAGGTAATTCATGTCTGTATGGCCACAAAGGGCTTTCATATCCGTTGCTTTCTGTTTTTCATAATTATTTCTGTTGAGGTGGGTGCTCTGATGATCCCCACTTTACAGATGAAGGAGCTGAGGCTCAGAGGTGTTAATGGGGCTTGTTTTCTCAGTCAGGAAGTAGTGGGAGTCAAGATTTAAAACCACATCTTTTTTGACTCCTTGAGAAGATGGCAAGAGATGGAGAATTTTCCGATGGGGCTGGGACGTAGGGGCAGACCTCACCCATGTGCAAAGAAAGGGGGGCAGAGACTGGAGCAGACCCCAGGGCCGAGCCGCTGGGAGGCCAGAAGAGGCTCCATCTGTTAACACCAACTGTTTGTTTTTTTTTTTTTAAATGCTGCTGTGTCATCTCCGTACAAGAGTCATCCTTAGTAGTTTTCCTATTTTTTGCTCAGGAGGTGTTGGCACTTAGAAATAACAGCTGACAAAAAGGTACACACTATTACTTGGTCTCGTTCTGGCAAGTGTGCGGCTGGAAGTGGGAGAGCGGCCCAGTGCGGGCCGCGGACAGCTGCGGCCGTGGGAGGGTCGGCAGAGGCCTCCGCCAACGGTCTCCCCGCCAGCCTCGGTGTCCGAACTGGAAGCAAGTGACAAGAGGAGGGGCACCGAGGAAGACTCTCACATGCCCACAGCATAGAGAAAAGCAACTTGGTGTTCTGTAGGAATTTCTGGACACTAGAAAAGAGACAGGAGGGAAGGGAAGCCCAGTGGCAGTACATTTAATGTTCTAGATGTAGCGTTCAGTGCCTGCATTGGGATGATTTTTAAGAAGAAATTCGGTTCTTAGAGGCATGGAATGTTGGCTTTGAAGCTCAGGGGGTTCCTCGACGGCAAGTACGTGGCCCATGGTGTCACTGCCCCCATTCCACGCCCTTGAGGGGCACCACAGATTAATCACTGCCCATGTTACTGCTGGGCCTCAATTTGGCCTCCATACTTCTCAACACAACTCTTCCGGCAGCTATCACCCGTTGGTCAGAGCCGGGACCTTGGTTCAAATCTGCTTGCCATCTGCGCTCTAACTCAAGCTACTCAATTTACAAAGGAGAGACTGAGATTCAAAGATGATGAGTGATTTCTTCAAGGTCACATAGTGAATTAGCGTTTCAGTGTCTCCACAGGATGTTCAGAAGATTAAATCAGTTGCTGTCCACAGAACTCTTAAAGCCAGGCTTAGCACAGAGTTCATGCTATGCAGAGGTTTCTGTTTGTACTAACTTGACAGGTGGTATGGAATAGTTGAAATGCGCTGGGTAAAGCATGAGGAGGCCGGCATTACAAACTGTCTGGAAGAGGGACAACGTAAGGAATTCAGTAGCAAAATATCTCGGCTGGTCTTCCAGAACGCCCCCCCTACTGTGCAGCCTCTTGGAGCATTAGCTTCCTCATCCGTAAAAAGGAGTGTTAACCTGAGACACAGCTCAGTTTTGTTGCAGAAATAAAATAAGAAAATAGATAATGAGAAACTGCTTTATAAAGGCTAAAGAACTAGAGGAAATACAAGGGCCATACTTGAAGACAGTGGAGAAAGGAGAAGAATATGGACATGAGTTTGACAAATCCCAATGGAAAAGTTCTGGGTCTCCTCTTATCAGCACTCGATTCCACTCAGATCGTTCCTTCAGGGTCCGTGTTTTGAAACTCTTACTTAACTGATGAACACCAATAGGTTAGAGATATCATCATCAGCTCCCTGATACCCATAGTGATATAAAGAACTCTGGGAGCTTTGAGGAAGGCAGGTCTCAGCTGCAGAGATTTGCAGTCTCCGTTATACCTGTGTCGTCCCTTACTGTGTCCTAATACAAGGGCACCTGAAAGCTAAGATATAAAAACAACCACAAGTACAAGCCTGTACTGTATGACTTTGTTGACAGAGAGAAATCTGGAATTAGTCCAGAAATATGATAGTTCTGAGGGGGTATTTCGCATCATTATACAACGTGCACTGTAATTAACTGCCGTTTAGCTAGTGCTCGATATAGTTGAACTTTGAAAAATTCTATTTTATAATCTTGAGATGGTGCAGGAAAGGTCTGGGCTGTTTATTAGAAATTGAAGTTTGTGTAAGTGTGTGTGTGTTTGGGATATCTGTGTGTGTGTGTGTCTCAGGAAATGTATGAGACTTTCAGTTAGGGCTGTCACAACACATATTTCCAAGATGCAGTGTAAATTGTGCCTCTGGAGCTATGAGACACAGTGGTCTGGGACTTTGTTTCTAACCACCGATCATTTTTTAAAGCATTTTGTCCCAGAGCAGACATGAAATGGTTCTAAGAGTAAAAAGACATAACACCTGGACATCAGGGGGAATGGGTCTTTTTAGTCTTTGTTTATGCTGCTATTCGCAAAACATAAAAGTTTGCATAATTACAGCAAAACCCGGAAATTAACAGCAAAGTGCAGCCTGTGTTGATTTCAAAATGGCAATTTTCTGGAAACCACATCTGTTCCAAGTCTCTGGGCCTTTTTTCATGCCACTGCCCAGCCTGGAAAGTTCCTTCCTCAACCTATCTAGCTGGCATGCCCCTCATCGTTCCAAACCTCAGCTCAAAGAGCACTTCCTCTCTGAAATCATCTCTGAAGCCTCTACTATTCTTGAACCAGACTTTTATCTTAGAAACTGCTACAGGTTGTGCATTTTTGTTGTTGTTGCTGTTTACTGGTATCTCTCCCCACTAGGTGTATGCTGAGTTCTAGAGTTGGTTGAGATTCCTACTGGGTCTCATGGTGCTTTTGAAGAGAGCATGATATATGGTGCATGCTGAATAAGTAAAGAAATATCCCTCTATAATTCCTCGTATTTCCATCCTGGGGAAAGAAGTATCATTTTTTTTCCTCTAAGCTATGACAAAGGCTGTTCTTACTTTCACTCATTTGTAAAGAAAGCAATCTGGGTGGCTGATGGGTAACCTCAGATGAGACCTAAACCAATGCTGATTACCAGACTCCACATCTGCTATCATGGAGTCCAGTTCCAATTCTTCTCTCCTCATAGATAATTCAAGCTGCTTGCAAGTATCTCTTTTTTTTTTCACTCAGTGAGTATTTGTGTGTACCGACTATTTGATAATGAAGACTTATTGATGTTATCCTAGAGCATCACTACCAAAAACCTTTGGCCCAGTTTTTCTAACTTAATGATTCTGGGAAGAACATTCCCATCCATGAAAGAGAAAAGAGGGGCCTCTGAAAAGGATTTCCAAAGGAAAAGGTAGTTCTTGTATATACTTTTCATAAAAAGAATGGAAAGAACAAGGTATGATGTTTCCCCTTTCTATACTTGTGTCTGCAGAATAGAAGCACAACACTTTGAACTGACTATCAAAGAAACTAGGGTCATCGGTCCCAGGAAACCCAACAAAGTTCTCTTTTTCCTTATGCTAAGTGGAGGGTACCTCAGGTGTCAGGAAGGCAATTTTTGGTCACTTCTTGGCCTAGTGTCTCTTTGTTTTAAAATTAAATGAAGGGAAGGGAGAGGCAAGTGTTTTGCCAAGTTGGGATAATCATAAAATTATGAGTTGGAAGAATGCAAAAACGTGAAGGATCATGTTGAAAAAAGAACCTTTTGATTCCTGTCACCAAGAAGTCTTGTCATTCTGTTGAGGAAGGAGATTAGGTGGTTCTCATATTATTTGACTGATTGAGGGTATCTCATTACATTTTTTTTTCTTCATTTCATTCTGCACTGTTTCATCTTCCTCCTCTGGCCCCTACGTCTCTCTGCCACCTTTCTCTTGTGCTTTTTTCTATTTGCTACCTATCTGAATCTACGAAGCCTTTCTCAAAATCCACATTGAATTTGTCATATTCCAAGAGTACCAGTTGGCACTCCACCACAAAAAAGGCGTGGTTTTATAAAGTACCATGCTGTAATGGGAGAACAAAAACAGAAACTCTTTTAGGTTTTAATTAATACATTATTCGAGGGGGGACAAAAATCCCAACCAATTTCTGTCACGGTGGCTGTGGGTCAACTGTATTGGGCCTGCACTTTTCTAATATCCTCAGTAATCACTTTTTGAGTAACCCATTTCACTAAGGAGGGCAAGTAGCTATTACAGAAGTTGTAAGGATCCCCATGGTAATATGTACCTATGGTAGTCACCAAAAACCAGTAAGCAGGTGGTAAGAAACCACGAGAATGCATCAAAGAGAGGTGCTTGGTGTTTGGTGAACATTTTTATACACTAAGCAAATGGCTTGAGGTGACCAAACAAAGATAAAGATCAGGAACAGTTTTTAGTTACCTACCTTTTCAGAAAGTTAAGCTTTCTGATCCAAGATTTGTTCACTTTACAAAAAAAAAAAAGTGAGTTCCTTCACCATTAGAGGATGAAACTTTTTCATCACTTCCCAACCATCAGAAATACAAAGTTAGATATATCATAGTATCTGCCTTAGAATATTAACCAAGGAGAGAAGAGATATAAAAGTTCACACTCCATTTAAAAGGAACACAGTAATTTCACAAGATTTCTCTTGGAAAGGGAAGCCGGCAACAGAAAGAAAAAGGCAAAATGAGAAGGGAAATAAAACCATGATGACTTTTCAACCGCCCTGCAGGGAGTTTTAATTATCACAGGGGGAAAAACGTCCAAGTCACCCAAGCTGAGCTTTGCCCCCACCTTCTCTGGGAGAACCACATCACCAGGCCACAGCCAAATGAGGTGGGAACTATTTCTGGTTACCAGCAAGCCCGCTACCGCTTGCGCGCATCACAGAGGAGTCCACAGACGGCCCTACTATCTTTTGTATCTTTCCACATCACACGGCGATTTCATGTCAAGCCATTTGCTTTGGATGAGGATGATCAAGGGCAGCAATTGAAACACAACCAGAGCAAGAACTGGAAATGACCACCACAGGCAATGGAGCAAACGCAAAGAAAAGAACCGCAAACCAAAGCAGTAACTTACGGTAGCTACTTTCGCTATCGCTGGCATTAGAAGAGACATGTTCTGCAAGAACAGCACAGCAAATTAAAGAGATACCAAGCACTGGAGAGCAGCCAGAAAGTGAAGGAATAACACTCATGCAAGGCTACTACAAGTGTAAGCGGGAGGCACGGGAAAGGCTGTGGAAGAGGTAGCATTAAGGAAACTCAGATACGGTACAAAAGATGAAAACTTTATCTCCATGTTATAGGAAGCTACTACTTGATTGCTGGGTCTTCTTTTTAGCAAAGAGGAAAGTACCTTTAATTGCAAAAAAATACAAAACGTCAATCTAAGCACTTTTCTTTTTATGCATACTTTGCACCATTCACATGGGCCTGATTTTCTCTTTTCGTGTGACAAAGGTCCATCTGTCTCAGCTGGATGTTTCCTGACTCTAAGTGCAGAAGCTTCTGGTGTGTAGCGACTGTTTGCTTACAAGCTTTTTGTTTGTCTGTGTTAGCCTTTAGGTATTTTGTGGGAATACTGCATTTCAGATTGCCAGGTGGTCCCTGGAACCCTGTGAAATTTATTTCTATGTAAATACTTCTTAAATGAATTCTCAGGATGAAAAGGGACTGTTGGAAGATTATTCCTGCTTCAGTGAGCAAGGAGAAAATTTGGAAGGGAAGAAATGAGTTGCTGAAAAATGGTTTATGAATTAGTTCAATATTTTCTTGATTTTATTTTAAGATTCTTGTCTAGATAGCTATTAGGTTCTGGAGGAATGAAACCATTTATCTTGAAACAGATAAATGGTCCAATACGAAGCACAGATCCTGGCATGAAGGATGCTTTTAATTCATGTCGAATAACTTGCTTATACGGTGATATTTCAAATTTTTTTTTCATAAAAATACAGTTTAGCTAACCTAACAGGGATGTATATGCCAGAATTAGAGCTTTTATTTCCAAAAGTCATTTCATTTGTACTCTGTATTAAGTTATAGAAGATACATTCGTTATCATATCAAGTCCTTTGTATATCAGGTTAATTAAATGAAGAATATAGGACTGATTTCTGAAGCTCATTAGCAATAACGTCAGCCTCTTAAAAAGTGGCAACTGTTGTTCATTTTTAGAAAAAGGAAAAGAATACAGAACATTATTCTCTAATAAAAAAGTGCTTAAATGTATTTCGTATTACAGATTGTCACCAATTGGATGGATTAGTCTCTTTTTTTTAATAATACTTTTAAAGTGAACAATGTGGTGATGGGAAACATTGGAAAAGGATTCTCACAGTTGAGTTAACGCATCTCGGAAGGATTCGTTTTAGAGAATGAAACTAAGGAAAAGCAAAATGTGGGCTAAAATCACACTAAGCATTTCTTTTTGTGTTGGTAATTTAGGCACACATTTTACAAGTGCAGAGGGGCACTAGGGAAAGAAGTGTGAATGACACAGGGTAAATTTGTTTTCTGTTGTTGAAAGAAAGTCAAGGTACACACCCAACAAATGTTGAATTAGAGATGACAGGATTTTGTTGTTGCTGTTGTTGCTGTGTTTTTACTTTTATTTGTTTTTTACTATTATTTTTTGTTTTTTTTACTTTTAAAATAACTGAGAATAAAGCTATGCTATCTATGCGTGTTTTACTTAACCAACCTCTCTTAGTATCAAGATATTGTATCACAGAATTCTTCCATTTTGTAGGTAAAGAGAAATTGAAAATACGTTCCAGCCAAAGTCCAAATGATGGTTAACGATAGTGTTAATTGGCAAATAACTTTACCTAGTGAAATCTGTTCAATTTTTAAAAAGCAAAACAAACATTTGCACATTCTGGTTTTAAAAGGTCATCACTCATATTTTTTTTTCTTTCAAAGATTCCATTAATTTATTTGAGAGAGAGAGAAGGAGATGAGAGAGTGCACAGAGGGAGAAGCAGGCTCCCCACTGAGCAGGGAGCCCGATGCGGGGCTCCATCCCAGGATCCTGGGATCAGGACCTGAGCCGAAGGCAGATGCTCAACTGACTGAGCCACGCAGGCACCCCCATCACTCATATTTTTGACATTCTAATAGCAACTACTTTTCAGTGATGTTCATTTATTCACAATATATTAAAATGCTTCTCCATATCTCGCCCCCATTTAAAAATCTAGAAGCTGGTGGTATTTTATGCCATCCAGATAATTTTGAAATCAACATTTGAACTTCAGCCACTAATTCTAGAAAAATTTCATGATATATCCCATAGACAGACTCAAAGATAAAGTTTTCATCTTTAAAAAGATCAGTAGTTACTTTTGATCAGATTTTGTTTTCTCTATCTAAAAAAAGTCCAAAATAACACTCTGAGGGATGAGGCATATCATTCATTACACAGGTTAAGAAACAGCTCTTGAAAACAAAGTCCAGCTCAATGCTATTTTGTTTTATAGAGATGAAATGAACAGCTTCTAAAAATATTGCCCATAGCTGTTAAATTAAAACAAAACAAAATAAACAAAAAAATGAGCATGTGATACAATTGCAAAAGACACAAAACTGTTCTTATTTCATTGGTGCCTACGCAATGGAGTTAGTGTTAAAGAAAGAAAAATCATAGCATATTAACATAGGATTATTAATTTTTATTGCTCAGTGCAATGAGACACAGACTAAAGGCATTAATAACTAGAAAATTTAAAGGTTTAATATACTTTCTTCTGTAGTCTATACTATATAACGAAGACCTGATTATGTAATGCAGCTAATAAATGACTGATACAATAACATATTAATACATATCTAAAATGTTATCATACAAACGTTTCAAGCAGGATCACTGCAAGTCAGAAAAAAAAAATCAATCACAGTTAATAACAAAGAATTATCCATGGAAGATCAAATAGCTTAATGTTTATTTTTGAGAAGGCATGTTCCCTTTGACAATAAAATAGCTCCTTTACTACTGGCAAAGTACTACCCAGTTATGGAAGTTGGCAATATTATTAAATATTTCTGGCTACCAAGGCAGAAGAAAGACCGTAAAGTACATTTCTGCTTTCTTGTTCTAGAACATTTAGCTCATCCTTTCTTTCAACATGGCTTCTTGCTCTCTGGGAGGTTTTAGGTAGTAAGAGCAAGGGATGCCGTGGTTGGCTTCGTGACCATGTTGGCCACATCACGTGGTCAGAAAGGGAAGGTGTGAACTGCAACAGAAGTTACAGCACCTGACACACTTGGCTTTTAAATGCTGACATGCAGAACAAAACGGCTGAAATTACTCTGTAGGAGCATTCACAGCTAGGTAACATAAAACTCGTATCTTGTGCATGCTAGGAGTGAAAGGCCCTCAAGAAAAGGAACAAAAGCCAAACTCAAAAGGAAAGGAAAAGAAAAGAAAAGTTACAGTGACCATTCCTGGGAACTTACTCAGAGTCTTTGTTCCATAACCGTCGTCACCTAATCCGGGGATGTCCTGCATGGAAGTCCCCAGAGAGAGCAATGAGAGAGGAAGAACAGCCACGGAAGAGGAAGGAAGAAGTCAGTGGAGTTGAAATGGATACTACCATGACAGACCATGTTGCCTAAGCAATCTGGATCCCACTCTTTCTTCTTTTGAAACAACTTTCACCCCAAACTCCCTGGGCTGAGACACACAGATTTGTAAAGCAACTCAAAAGATGGTGAGTTAAAAAAAAAAAAAAAATCCGAAGACCGTTAGAGAAAAAGAGGAAGATTCACCAAATGCCATTTTTGCCCACTGTTAATGTTGCCACAGAAATGTGCCACTCAGAGCAATGCTCCACTCCCAAGTTTCAAGACAAATTCTTCGATTTAGCATCCACCAATACAAGCTCACTGCTCAGTAAGGATTTAACATTTGCTGGGAGGGAAGGTATAAAAACAGGGCTAGTCATCAACACAGGCAATTTAATCGCTCTCAATGAGCTAGAATTCAAAAACATATACATGGCAATGGAACCCAGTATTTCTGTTCAGAAAAGAATTTGTCTCAGGCCCTCACAAGCTGTCGGACAGAAAGGCAAACCAGAACCAGCCCTGGTCACAGAAAAATGCTGGCTGGAAGCCAAGTCCCAGCTTCCTGAAGTCCCTCTCCAATGCATCCTGCAAAGAAGAGCCACATCAAGGGAAGGATCCAGACTGCAGCCAAACACTGGTCACAGTAGTAAGCCCTGACCTGCCTGCCTACCGTGTTTGTTTGCCTAGGCGTGTGGCGTAGGGGAGCCTACATCATGCGTGTTGCCCATGAAGAATTTTTTTCTCTTGTGTTGCATGTGACAGTCTCTTCGAGAATCTACTTACGTTCAGGATCACTGGTTTCCTGCTCACTCTGCTCCTTGTTCTTGTAGAATGGGAATTTTCGTGAAAAGATGAAGCTCTTTTTACGCTTGTCATTGAATGACTGTGAAGGAGAAAAGGCATGGGGCAAAAACAGGGGACGTCTAATTGTTGTCACACTCATGCTGACAAAACAACTAGTTTGTAAAAGCAGAGAGAGCTGTAGTGACGCAAGTGGATAGTCTAAAGAGGTGCCAGGGGCTCCCTGAAGGCAGATTTTATTTGTAAGGAGTGTAAATTCTGAATGATGACATCTTGGAAAAAATGCCTCTCAATGAAAAGACTGGTTGCAGGTAAATGATGATGGAGGAAAGGAGTCTTAACTTGGAAGTGGAAGACCCAGACCCTCTGTCTTGGCTCTACAACTTGCTAGTCCATCACCTTAGACAGGTAACTGAAACTCTCTGACCCTCAGTATCTTCTTTGTTTGTGTAATGGAGGATAATGATAGCAACTCTTAGGGGGTGAGACTCAGGTGAGGCAGGATCAACATAACGTGCTACACAAATGTCATCTTCATCATCATCACAGTCATCAGGTAGAGAAGACTTTCTTAGAGATACTAGACACATCAGTGCCTGGATGTCATTTTTAGTAAGTTGAATGTGAGTTACTTCGGCTTGGATTTAATTTAAAACACACAGAGAAGTGTGTAGATTTATGGTATACGATATTTATAATATCACACACAGGTCTACAAAAATCATTCATTTAAAAGAGATTTTAGGGGTGCCTGGGTGGCTCAGCAGGTAAAAGCCTCTGCCTTCAGCTTGGGTCATGACCTCAGGGTCCTGGGATCGAGCTCCACATTGGGCTCTCTGCTCAGCGGGAAGTCTGCATCCCTCTCTCTCTCTGCCTGCCTCTCTGCCTACTTGTGATCTCTCTCCTCTCTGTCAAATAAATAAAAAAATAAAAAAATAAAAGAGATTTTAAAGACACACGAGCCCCACACCCTCACCTTGGAAACAGGGGGCCAGAGGCACAAAGAGGTTGAGTCCCTTGCTAATATCACAGGGCTAGTTGGTGACAGCTGGGACACTGTCAACCCAAATCTGATATTAAAAGATACTAACTTGATACTCACTTGAGCAAGGGAGAAATAACAGTTACTCGCCTATATTCTGACATGATAAAAAATACCGTAAGAAGGACTGTCCTTAAAAATGTAAACCACTTCATTAGGTTAAATGAGGCCTAATTAAAAGTAACACAGATATACATAATATAAGACTTATTCATCTGCTTGCCTAGAAGACTCCTTAAGAAAATTTCATTTATTCCCACTGTTGCTGTTATGTAAAAGGCTTTGTGGGGTTCTTCTTTGGGAAATGAGTTCACAGTCATTTTATAAGCCATAGGCTTTGCAAGTCTTAGTAATTTCATATTCACATATCATTTTAAAAATGTTTTACCAGCTTGATTACCATACTTAATTGACTGGCTCGGAGAGTCACTCTCCAAAGAGCAAGACTTGTTACCAGGTAGGTATTAAAATGAACGCGCCAAAGACTCCGAAGGTAATTTGACGAGGGATATTCCAATATAATTTTCGCAATGGCCGTTGGTAGGAATAAATGGAGGGCCAGCAGGGGGACTTTTTGGAAGGAAAAGCACTTGTGCAGATGTATGTATTTTATCCACTGGCGGGAATCAGTGGCATGCCCTTATGGGTTTGAAGCTTGACTAAATAGTGTACATAACTTAGTTTCTTTGTACACTCATGCTTATCTATTAGGTATCCATTTTGGTAGTCATATTTATGCAGGAAACATTAAAGTGCGAAAATGTTGGTGCTGTCATTCAGTAATTTATTACTTTTTTTGGGTACTAGGAACTTGACCAAATCAGTGGAGCTTAATTTTTATGTCCCATCAAGAAGGCTTTAAGAAAAAAACAGTAAGTCAAATATTTAATAATTTTTGAAATTAGGGAACATATTTTATATGTAACGTGTCAAGTATTAGATATATATTCTCAGGGTGAAAAGGAGTATTACTTCAGGATTTATGACTCTGCTGACAGCACTTATGCTCAATATAGTTTTGTCAGAACTTGTCATTGAGGATTTGTGTCCAGAGACAAGGCTGGGAACTGCCCTTCAGATTTTCCCAGCTAAAAAATGGTATCTTTAAAGGAACATTAAATATTCTTGCATCACTCCAGTTTCATGCCACTTTTACTTTTCAAGCATATTTAAACTTCAGTAACTGAAAATAAAAGAAAAAAATTATGTAAGAATTAATGACATGTGTACTGCAAGATATGTTAGACATTTAACTTCAACATCATGGATGACATGTCATGCAAAAAAAAAATTTACAAATTCGCATGCAAATATGAAACAGTGCCCAAAGGAGGAAAGCCTGGGGTTAAAATGTAGACACAGATGGACAGTGTGGAGGCGTGTGAGGGCCAAAATGGGGCCACATGCAAAACCACATCATTTAACTTGTCTCATGGGGTCAATGGAAAATGAATATGTGTTGTCTGTGATTAATTCTTTTTTCATTTCAAAGCAAGGACTGTAAGGTGTTAACATTTCCCAAGTATGAAAATGTTGTGTATCATGACTCATCTGATTGGGATATAATAATATTTAGCATCACATCTTTAAAAGAACAGAAAATACATCATCACTGCTCAAAAATAAAGTTATCTAATTTATTAGTCTTATTACCCAAAGTCCTTCTGTATCGGAATGAAAGAGAAGGTAACAGAATCATTGGTGGATAAATGGCCTTACATATATGGACACAAAACCAAATCACAACTTCCGTTCACACTCACAGACGTGAAAGTCACACGTTTAGGGTCTTAGCGAAACATTTTAAATGTAAGAGGTTCTAGGTGGTTTATAACGCTCTAACACTAGTCTTTATTTTTTATTAGATATGCACAATACCATTATATAAGCTTTCTGTTGCTGGTAATTTTTTTTTTTTAATTTAAAAAAAGGAAAATCTGTTACATGAGTGTTAGGTGAGAATAATAAATTAGCACTTTTACTCTTTATAGAACACATGGCTCTCAAGCAACTGAAGGCTGGTTTACAGCTCTGTTAATCATACTTGATCAATGCTATTTTTTTTCTCTACACTGCTGTATCTTGGATCTCCATCTAATGCTCTCATGGCAGGAAACTTCTCTGAATAGAGACTGAAAATACCAATCATGTGCGGCACGTGGCAAGTTGGTATATGTAAGGATTCCATTTTAGGAATCACTGAGTTCTTATGAACGAAAGCAATACATCCACCATTTACTGAGCACTTACTGTGCTAATCTCCACACTAACTTCAGGAGGTTAGTATCATCACTATTCCCATGTTACTGATGAGGAGACAGAAGTTTACAAAACTTCTGTTCCTTGCCAGAGTCACATAGTTGATGAGAGGTAGAGTCAGGATGTGAATGTGCAATTACTGGTTGCAGATACTGTTGCTCTTAGGAGCAAGAAAAGCTTCTGCAATTCAAGCTTGTTTTGAATTAATATTTAAAATTATTAGCATTTGGTTTTCAGGATACCATAATCTGTCATCGTTTCCACAGCTTCACTGTTTGGCAGGTATTTATTTAAGCCATCAGAAGTGATTGGATTCAACAATATTTTTGTGGGTTATCCTGCTATAATTTTTTTTGATACCCGTTCATGTTTTTGAGAGCTCTATTCTATTCTTATGATAATGTAAAAAATAAGATAAAAAGAATTTCAGGGGGACAGGCTGTGAATGGCAGTAAAAAGATGATTGCTCACAACAGGCAAAAACCTATAGAGACAAAGTAGATTAGTGGTTGGTTAGGGTTGGGGACAGGGCATAGAGTGGGAAGTGACAGCTGATAAGTACATTGTTAGTTTTAGGGGAGATGAAATGTTCTAAAATTAGATTGTGGTGATGGTTGCATAACCCTATGAATATACTAAAAAACACTGAATTGTACACTTTCAGTGAGTGAACTGTCTACTATGTGAATTATATTTCAATTAAGTCATAAAAAAAAGGAACCTCTCCCCAACCCCTGCACCATAGGATGGGAGGAAACAAACACAGCATGTTTTCAATTTTATTTGGAGCAAATACTTTTTATCTTGAATCGAATGAGTCGAAAACACCCTCCTCAACCCCTGCAATCAATGAGACGCACACGCCTTGTTTATCTGACTCTGCTGTTTCTCTTTTAAATGAATACCTTTCATGTTGTGACAGACATTAGAACACCCATACCAGGAGTCAGCATATTATCACTGTCACTCAAAAAATCTCTAAGTTGTTAGGTCAGGTGGCATGAAACGTCTCAGCATGACCCCAAGTTGTAATGGCATTGCTGAACAGGCTTAAGATAATACATGCTTCATGAAGAAAGGAAGGAAACAAAGCAAACAACTCAAATTGCTGCTTCTTCCACTTGAATCCCATGTTCTTAAAGACACATCAGTGAATCAATGTATTTTTGTCTTTTTCATGCAGAAAACTTTAAAACTAGGGGTATGTTTCAGTTTCTCTTCTCATATTCCTGTTCAAAATTTTCAAATCTCAAATGTTTCCTAGACCTAAAATGTCACCTTCGTGATAGGAACATTCCCTGGGAAGAATTTAGATTTAAATTTGTACTGAGCCCAGACAAGACAATTTTTGTGTCTTCCTTATCTTTTATAAATGCCTCTTTCCTCTTAATTTATTCTTGTCCCCAATCTTCTAAGATAATTGTATTCCCCTTGGAAAGTTGTTACTATAAATTTGGGCCATCGCTTTGTATTACAAGTATCTTTTTTCTGTACAGAAAAGAGATTTTTATAACAAGAGAGGGTCAAGAACAAGTAAGAATGAAATAAAGAGATTGCTAAAGGAAAGACAAGAGTTGGCTTGAGATACATTCCCCCCCCCAGAAATGTGTCTATATGGATGTGTGTATGCATATGTGTGTCTAGAACACTGTCCAATTCAAAAAGGATTCCATTTGTAATCCTAATGAATCAATGGATCTAGGCATTGAGCACCAATAGCTGGTAATATTACACACACAAAAAAGATAATCAGATGACATATGCTTCCTGATGGGAGAACAAAATATTACTACAGAGTAGTTCTGTAAACCTTTATTTTCAAAAGAAAGGAACACAAAACAGAACCCTTCTCTCCTCAGTGAATCTGATTATAATTAAACCTTTCATCCAACAACGAGTTTCTAGAAGTAAACAGACAGAGAAACATGATAAATTATACTATAAAGAAAACCTGGAGCAAACTGTAGGACAAATGACCTGGTTTTTTAAATATAAAAATTGAAAGAAAACAAAAAAAGAATGGAGGGAAAACATAAATCAGAAGAGCTTTAGGATGGATCAACCCATTATGAAAAATTTCACTTCTGGTTTAAATAAATTATAAAACAAAATGACAAAAAAGCATTTATGGTATTTATGAGTCAGTCTGAGAACTGAAAAATAACCCAGGATATTTGTTACTTCAGTAACGGTTAATTTTTATGTGTGATAATGGCACTGTGGTCAAGCCACATTGAAATATTTACAATTGAAATGATTTGACACAGTGGATTTGCTTCAAAAAATATGAAAGGAACATAATACTATGACTACCCTCACAGTATATTCTAAAGATAGAATTATACGGAAATCTTGAACTTTCCTTAGCAGGTTTACTGTTAGTTGAATTTTGAAGCCATTTGGTATGTGAGTAATGAGCAAATGAGTAAACACATGGATATTGCTGGGAAGTGGGGTTGTCACTGTGAAAGAAGAGTGAGCTATAAATGTGGGATGGGGGAAGGACAGGAAGAATCTTATGATGGTGAATAGTTATTAAAGGCATCCAACATAGACTTAAGGTTTTCTAAAAAACTTTATTTCCTCTCTGTGTTCACTGAAGGAGCCTAGATGTACTGATACCCCAGGAGCAAAAAGCATACCTGGTGTTCAGATTTTGTTTTCTAAATACCATTTTCTGCAAAAAAGGAACTAGTGTTTTTTGAAGAAATGGCTCATTCCACCAGCAGGGACAGTACAAGGTGTGTCTGAACATTGTGTTGGACTGGAAAGGAGGAAGTACTAACCATAACCACAAAAACAGTGCAAAGCTTAAAAAACCTAAAACTAATGGCGGCATGTCCAAAGGACACCAAAGTCAGGTTAAAAGGGGTTATGCCAGCCAAATCTAGACAATTTGAAGATTAAAATGAATCACGGCAGTAACTGAGTATAACACAATGAATTAAAAAAGAAATTCATGAGTCCAGGCAGATTACCAAAAACACCCAAATTAAGTAATCAAAAATGAGAAGGAAGAGAAAGTTCTTTGTTATAGTAGAATGACAACCATAGGAGTGGCAAAGTCAGAAAACCATCATTTTTTAGCTACCATAGTAATAGTCAACTCAGGCAAGAATCATCAGACTACTGATTGAAAGTTTGTTGAGGAACATGATATTTATCTCCTCGCAGATTATTTAATTATTAAAAAGGTGAGTAAAGCTGCCTTTCTGGTTATCTGGCAGTTATCACCTTAACCAAGTGATCAAACTTAGCATCACTGAACAATAGGATAACCTGACACCATGTGCTTCCTGATGGAAAGCACTGAGATGTATACAATATCATTGATGTGGTATTCCTGCCAACAATGCATTAGATGAAACTAACCATGAAGAAATAATCAGAAAAATTAAAATTAAGAGACATTCTCTTCAAATGCCAATGTCTTGAAAAACATAAAAAGCTGAAGAACCATACTAGATCAAAGGAGATTAAGGAAGTGTGGCCCTGGATTAAATTCTGGATCATAACAAAAGAAATATTGTAATTTTACAAACTTACCTCATATATCTCATACATATATATACATCATACATATGAGAACATGCACAACAAGACTATGATTTGATAGTTGAAGCTGAGTAATGGGTACAAAAAGTTTGTAATTATATTCTTTCCTTATATTTTATGTTTGAAATTTCTCATAATAACTTGTGCCATACACCAGAATTTCTAGAGATGAATTGCAGAGCCAATTCTAAAAGCTTGAACTATAAAATTTCTAGAAGATAGAATATATTTGTAATCTGAGATAGGCAAAGATTTCTTGGATAGAATATAAAAACACAAATGATAAATAAAAAAATTGGATTTCATCATAGTTAAAAACTTTTGCTCTTCAAAAGAGATCATTAAGAAAGTGAAAACACAATCCACAAACTGGGAAACAATATAATACATATGCCCGATAAAGGATTTTTATTTAGAATATTTAAAAACTTCTATAATTGAACAATAAAAAGAAAAACACCATTCAATAAAAAATGGGCAAAAGACTTGATTGGATACTTAACATGAGATATACAAATGGTCGAAAAGCATATGAAAAACATCAGTAGTCATCAGAGAAAAGCAAATTGAAGCCAAAGCAAGATACTATTTCAATACCCACTAGAGTGGATAAAATGAAAAAGACTAACCATAATAGGTGTTGGTAAGGATGTGAAGCAATGAGAACTCTCACAGAAATTGTTGTCAGGAATGTAAAATGGTATAGCCACTTTGAAAAATAGTTTGGCAGTTTCCTGTAAAGTTAATCACAGAGCTAATCTAGGATTCAGAAATTTACCCAGAGATATTTACTCAAGAGGAAAACAGAAGCCACAAAAAGGCACGTACAAGAATATCTATAATGACCTCAAACAAGAAACAACCCTAATGTCCATCAATAGGTGAAGTCATAAGCTGTGGTATATTGACACACGCAATATATTGTTATTGCTACTCAGCAATAAAGAGAATTGAATTACTTCACCAATAAAAAAGCAACAACATGGATAAATCTCAAGAGTGTTATGTAGAATGTTAGAAGGCAGATATAGAAGAGTACTTATGGATGACTTCAATCATAAGAAGTTCCAGAATAGGAAAAACTAAGCCATGGTGGTAGAAATCAAGTCAGTGGTTGAAGAAATAACAAACTATGTCTTAGCCATCTTTATTGTGGTTAGAACATGACCCTTGCCCAAACTAAATTTTTAACTTAGGCTACTCTCTTAAATATATATAGGTATATCTTCTACATCTTCATTCTGGTGGTGGTTATAGGAATGCTTTCCTCTTTGCCTATCTCATGAATAACTGGATACATCCTTAAGGCTATGCTCAGATGTTCTACCAGGCCCGTCACAGGGAATGCCACTCATTTATATATATTTCTCTCCTAGTACATTATGATCTCAGAGCAGTACCATACCACTTTTGTTTCTGTATCCGCAGGATCTAGAGCATGGTAGGTACTCAATAAATATTCATCAAATGAAGGCATGAACCAAAGTTTTGAATGATGATTCCTATTGGTAATATGGGGAGAAACTTCTGGCAAAGAAGAAGGAGGAGGAGGAGGAACAGGAGGAATAACAAACATCTGGAGAAAGGAGGGAGAAGTAGTGGAAGAATAAGACCATAGCCAAATGAGTGATACTTGAATTTATTGCTTTTCTCTGCAGTTATTATCTCTCGGAATTTGTTTTTCTCATGAATTTTATCTCATAATTCTATGCTCTATAATCTGATTTACTTGTAGTTTCTGTTTATTGCTAGTAATAAATATGTGGTGGCTCAGCTATTTGCTTGTATGCATTTTTGCGTAGCATCACATTTTAAGCTCTATGGTCCATCATTGCATAAATAGAAGGTTTAAATGATTTTAGAAGTATTAATACCTTTAATAAAATTACCATTTAATTTTTCTTTTCTAACTTTTTTTCCTAATTAAATTTTATTCCCTTTCCTAACTAATAGGCTAGTTTGTTAAAAATACTTTTTCTACTAGCAAATGAAGTATGTCTCTTTCAGGGAAGATTTAAAAGGAAACAGAGGGAAAAAGTAACTTGTCATCTCATTGTGAGAAACAAGTAACTTTTAGTATGATTGTTTCTTTGTTTTTGAACAAATAATTCTGTGTAAATTTAGTTGTATCATATGGTCTATAGAATTTTAAATTGATTTTTTTTTTTTACTACTGTAACATAAGTCTCATGGGAAAATATTTTGAAATTTAGCTGTATAACCTTAGAAATGCTATTTAATCTCTAGGCCTCAATTGTATTTAAATATGATAATGTGATAAGCTCTTATTAAAGGGCCTGACACTTAGTAAAACTCACTAAATGGGATCCAATTATTTTAAAGAGGACAGAAGCACCTTCCCATATCATTAGGGAGTCTTCAGAAGCATCAACTTTAATGAATGCAAAACAATGGAAAGAAATCAGAAATTAATAACAAAAAGAAACTTAGGAAACTCCCAAACATTGTGCAAATTTTAAAAACAAAAAACAAAAAATAAAAAACAACAACACTCTCCTAACTAACCAATGGGTCAAGGAAGAAATTACAATAGAACAAGAAAATAGTTTTAAATGAATGAGAATAAAGATACAAGATATCAAAATTTATGGGATACAGCTAAAGCAGTACTTAGAGGGAACTTTATAGCTAAAAAATGTTTACATTAAAAAAGATCTGAAATAAAAGATCTCATCTTCCACCTTAAGAGACTGGGGAAAAAAAGAGACCAAACTAAACCTAAAACAAGAAGAAAAACGCAATAATAAAATTAGAGAACTTAATAAACTACGGAATAGAAAAACATACAAACAAAAATCAACAAAACCACAAGTTGGTTCTTTGAAAAGATTAATAAAATTGATAAATCATTAGTTAGACTGGCTTAGAAAAAAAGAGAGAATCATTACTGAAATCAGGAATGAAAAGGATATTATTACTGACCTTACAGATATAAAAAGAGTTATAAGGGAATACAGTGAACAGCTGTATACCAATAAATTAGATAATTCAGATGAAATGGACAAATTTCTAGAAAGACACTACCAAAATTGACTCAAGAATAAAGATGACTCCGCAAAGGTTTATAATAAATAGAATGAATTAGTAATTTCCAAAATATCCATAAAGAAAAGCCCAGGCCCAGGTGGCTTCAGTGGTGAATTCTGCTAAACATTTAAAAAAGAATGAATGCCTTTTCTTCACAAACTCCTCCAAAAGATAGAATTCATTCTGTGAGGCCACCATTACTCTGATATGAAAATTAGAAAAGACATCAAAAGAAATGAAGACTACAGATGGGGACTCCTGGCTAACTCAGTTGGTAGAGCATATGACTCTTGATCTCAAGGTCTTGAGTTAAAGCCCCACACTGGGCATGGAGCCTACTTGAACAAAACAAAGCAAAGCAAAATAAAACAAAAACAAAGCAAAACACCAAAAGAAATTAAGACTACACACCAATATATCTTATAAACACAATGATAATTTAGTATTTCATCAAGTGGATTATTACAGTTGGCTTATGCAGACTGTCGGGGACTTCTATAGTTTTCTATTTTTAAGTACTTTATGTTGCAATGACTATAACATATTTTGTTTCAAATTATTTCCTTGGGATAGATTTCTAGAAGTTGAATCATTGAGTTAAAAATTGTGGACAGTTAAAATTTGACATCGGGGTGCCTGGGTGGCTCAGTTGTTAAGCGGCTGCCTTCAGCTCAGGTCATGATCCCAGGGTCCTGGGATCGAGCCCCATATCAGGCTACCTGCTCAGCGGGAAGCCTGCTTTCCCTTTCCTACTCCCTCTGCTTGTGTTCCTGCTCTCCCTGTCTCTCTCTCTCTCTCTGTGTCAAATAAATAAATACAATCTTTAAAAAAATTTTTTTTGACATAGTCTCAGACTGCTTTCAGAATGATCTGTACTGACTGGCATTTTCCCCAGCAACCATTTATTCTTAACTTCTAATTAGTCCCAATGATTTGTCTGTCCTAACTGCTTTTCTTTCCCCCAAACTCCCTATATTCTCCATTACCCCATTATAATGTAAGCCTTCCATGAAAAAGCTACATTTTGAATCCATTAGCCAAAAGCACAATTTATTTAATCAAGTTAAAAGAGAACACTAGTACATTAAGTTTTGGGTTTTCCCTGTCAAATTCTCTGCTTGAAGACTAATTCTGCCCAGGACTGGGTATCTGTTACAAAAGTATAAACTTCTATCACTTTCACATTAAAATCTAAAGCTATGAGACAATAATAACTTGGGAAAATTCTATTTTTACACTTTAGAGCATCATAACCAGAGATAGTAAAATAACTGGCCAAAGTGTTCTCCCTGAGTAGGTCATGAGTGTCGTAGCAGCACTGTTCTGATCGATTTAAAAAGGAGACTTTGATTTCAACCATAACCTGTTACTATTGACAGGCATTCTCTAAATGGCTTGGAGACCACCAAACTTGCTCCTGATTTTTTCTTTTCTTTTCTTTTCTTTTCTTTTCTTTTCTTTTCTTTTCTTTTCTTTTCTTTTCTTTTCTTTTCTGGTGAGGTTGGGGCAGGGAGGTTATCATTTTGGATACAGGGCTTAGGAGTTGGGTTTAGTATGAATCTATTTGCTAAGTTTCAACGTATTCTAGGATGAATGTGGACATGAATGAGTGGGCGAGTGAAAGTATCAGAGAGTCAAACACCAAAGATGGTGTGTTGTGCTCTGTTTTCTACTACAGCTGAGTTTCTTCCACTGCCCGCCCTGCCTTGAAAACCTGAAACTGTCTGGTCACTGAGTCAAAGCTCTAGTTGTTGGAAAGACTTGAAATGGCTTTCTTCAAGTTCACTGGAGCTGATCGAACCTTCATCCTACTGTCAGCTACTGGGCCACTCATACATTTATTTTTTTTTCACTTTACTTATTAATAAATTTATAATTTTTCATTATTCACTTTATCAATTGATATATTTATTGAATGACTACTATGTATTTCTATGTGGCAAGCCCTCTGATGGTCCCTTAGCAATCTGGTCTGCAATGAAATAGATCTTGATATTTGCGACTAGTGTCAGAGATGATAAAATTCAGTAAAGCATTCTGACAATGTGTCATTTTCTTTCTTCAATTTGTGCAGCATTTTGTGTGGTAGATTCCACAGGAAATTGCAGGCTATATGATTCCAATTAATTGTTTCATAAATCTAGACTTGTCCAGCATTTCATCTTTTCTTAAAAATTTTTATTTATTTATTTATTAGAGAGAGAGAGCACAACTGGGGAGGGGGAAGGAACAAAGGGAGAAGAGAAGCAGACTCTCCCCTGAGCAGGGAGCCCAATGCAGGACTTTATCCCAGAACCCTGGGATCACGACCTGAGTCAAAGGCAGACACTTAACCCCCTGAGCCACCCAAGCGCCCCCAGCATTTCATCTTTAAGCCACAAAATTTGGCTTACGCAACAACCCACAGGCTCTGAAAACAACACTAAGTGAAAAGCCAAAAACCTTTATTCCCAATTTCACTTACTTTCACCATATTCTCATTAACAGGACACACTGGAATTATTTTTAAATTCTCATGTATTAGATAGAGGACAGGGTCAGAATAGTTCTGTGGATCCGACGTTGGTCACCCTGCTGATTTCATTTTCTTGTTAATGATTTTTAATTTTTTTCCCTTTCATTCCCTCCTCCCCCCTCCCAGAGTTCCTCAGTTCCTTCCCTCTCTATCCTTTGCTATTTGCTACAACTCAAAGGTTCCTGTCAATGCCTGGAGGGCTAGGCCTCCACAATGTGGCTGTCAGCATGTAACTGGCCACAGTAGGGACAGCAGGGAGCACGGGCAGGAAAAGCTCTAGGACTCATAGATGGGAGTCCAACCAGCTGACTGACAGCACACAAGAATGCTCCTCCGGAGCCACAGAAGCCAGCAGCCACAGGGAGTCAAGAACCAGACTGAGCAGAAAGAGACCTGGGTTTCCAGGGTGACTTGGGCAAGTCACCTCACATCTCTGGATGTCTCGCCATCTGTAAAACATGGTGCTTAGACTAGCTGATCCTTGAGGTTTCTTTTATCTCTATCACTCACCAATTCTGAAACCTCATTCAAGGTCAAGTCAAATGAACCTCCCCCCCCCCAATATTTTAGCATTCTCTAAATGCACTGATAATTGAGAGGGTTCTTCTATTCTTTTTTTTTTAAAGATTATTTTTATTTATTTCAGATAGAGACAGTGAGAGAGAGAATGAGAGGGCAGAAGGTCAGAGGGAGAAGCAGACTCCCCATGGAGCTAGGAGCCCAATGTGGGACTCAATCCCAGGACTCCGGGATCATGACCTGAGTCCAAGGCAGTTGCCTAACCAACTGAGCCACCCAGGTGCCCAGGGTTCTTTTATTCTTATATATTTTTTTTCTCCAAACTCTGGAGTTTGACAAGATAGCTGATGAAAATCCTAACCTAATGAAATCCCGTATTAGTTATCATTAATGAACTCTAATTGAGCAACCACCAGGTTAGGCTTATTCTCAGACTCTTTCAGTCCTCTCCCTTCTCATCACCCAGAGTTATCCAGTTTAGGACTTAAGAGTTCTTTGCCTTATTTATGTTAGTTCTATGTTTCATCTTCAGACTAACTCCATAAGGAACATGATCTTGTCTTAAAGTTTTCTTTTGCACTTGCCACAGTGCCCCAGGATGATGCATGGAGCAAAGCTGATAACAGGGACTTTAATCATAATAGCATTAAAAGAATTCCATTTTTTTTTAAAGTAATCTCTACACCCAACCAATGTGGGGCCTGAATTCATAACCCTGAGATCAAGAGTCGCATGCTCTACCGACTGACCCAGCCAGGTGCCCCATAACAGCACTTTTTAAAACAACTGTTAAATGCTAACCTACATGGCAGATGCTTTTGTAAGAGATTTACATCGACTCCGATTCTAGGTGCTTTCCACATACCATCAGGTCCTATTTAGTGGCTTCAGACTGTGTCCACACTGTACATAAGGAAAATAAAATATAGAGAGGTTGATCACTTGCTCCAGGGTTTACACCAGCTATGATTCATGAGTCAGGTTTCATTCCCAAGTTCCAGAGTTGAGCCTTAACCATTATGCAATACCGCCTTTCTTATGACCGTTTGTAAAGATTCCAAGTATTGACTGCGCTCTGCTTTCGGCAGATAGCCCCAGTAACCATCACTGAGAATTTCTGCTGGCGAATGACTTTCCGTAGGATTTTTATACTTTATTTCTGAAACGTAATCTCTGTTGCTTTATTCTTTTCAAATGGTTTGGGCAATGAGATTTCTGTGACGGCTCCATGAGGGGCTGTGAAAATAGCGAATGCTGTGTAGTAGTATGAAGTACTATGTTCACCTCCAGGGAGCACAGCGCTCCTCAGTTTCATTTCTTCATTCTCAGGAATGCCAGTTTTTCTGCAAATTCCCCAGGGGGTCCTCTCCTCTCTACTGGCTGGTCCTACACACTCATGCTGAGGGTGATGTGATCCCAGGAGGCCAGCAGGAAAGCTGTAAGTTGATTTACCCTGTCTGGGTGAGGAGATGACCCTTACTCAAATCCATACATTGATTTATGCTAATAGAAAGTAACAAAATGTTGGGGGGCCTGGGTGGCTCAGCGAGTTGGACGTCTGGCTCTTGATTTCGGCTCAGGTCATGCTCTTTGGGTTGTAGGATCAAGCCCTGCATTGGGCTCCTCACTCAGCAGGGATTCTGCTCGAAATTTTCTGTCTCTCTCTCTCTCTCTCTCTGCCCCTCACCCCTGTGTACGTGTGTGTGTTCTCTTTCTCGAAGAAAGAAACAAAATCTTAAAGGAAAAGAAAGTAACAAAAAATATTTCCCCTTGTTTCCATTACTGCCTTTCCGAGCACTTCTTAAGTTATTCGTCCCTCATGGACCATCTTTCGACAGAAGGCTCTCCTAACTACTCTAGATCCCTCTATTCTATGCAGTTACTTCCATTTATTCACGCACCAAATATATGCTGAGCGTAAGTATAAGCCAGGCACTATACTAGTCTCTGGAGGTGTAATAAACTCCAAAGGGCCTCACAATTCAGTGACAGAGAGAAATTCTTAAGTTACTAGTATGCTGTGACACTGTGTGCAAGGTACTAGAGAGGTTTTTTTTTTTTTTAAAGATTTTATTTATTTATTTGACACAGAGAGAGAAATCACAAGTAGGCAAAGAGGCAGGCAGAGAGAGAGGAGGAAGCAGGCTCCCTGCCGAGCAGAGAGCCCGATGTGGGGCTCGATCCCAGGACCCTGAGATCATGACCTGAGCCGAAGGCAGAGGCTTTAACCCACTGAGCCACCCAGGCGCCCCGGTACTAGAGAGGTATTGAGAAGGCAGAATAAGTTCTGCTGTGGAGGGGAGCAGGAGGTGAGATGCAAACTGGATTTTTGAAGGATAGGTCATTGTTCATTAAGTGCAAAAGGGAGAAAGAGAGTGATACTATTCCATCAGCCAAAGAAGTTAGGCAGAGTTCTTGACTGCTCTCTGATAACTCAGAGTGTATATCTGTTCTCCAATTAGATGTGAACTCACTGGTAATATTAACAGTGGCAAATATTTGTTGAGCTCTTTCTCTGAGCCATTGTTGGTATATGTCTAACTTACCATTTTATACTAATAATGTCATTGAATCTTCCCCACAAGTCCATCACACACACACATCTCTCTGTCTATATCATTACACGTATACAAACAAGAAAACAGACAGAGAGAGGGGCCATCATTTGCCTCGCTGGTAAGCGGCAGAACCAGATTCAGACGCAGCTCTCTCAGACTCCAAAACCCAAACTTCACTACTATTTTGTTTTCTGTTTGTACTTTTCCAGGGCTGAGGACAGAGTAGTTGCCTCAGCATGTTGGCAGAGGGAAGAACTGGTCGACAGCTCGGTGTCTGTGGCAGGGTAGCTGCGCTATGTTGTACTGCAGGCCGGCAGGCAGGGACCAGTGACTTCATTCACAATCTGGTTTGTTCAGATGGAGGCTTGTCATGTTACAGGGTGAGGCCAGGACCTGTATATTCTCCCAGGTACTTATTAAATGAGGATTATGCACAGGGAAGAGGTGAGAGCCCAGTCTTGGGGTCAGACAGGCCCAGGCACACTGCTTTTCTTTTCTTTTCTTTTTCTTTTTGAGAGTCTTCCTTATTAACAAGTTTGATTCAATTCATTGGCTTTGTGTCCTTGGGGTTAGGTATTTAACCTTTCTGGGATTACTGTATCTGTATCACACATTTAATAATAATGTCTACCTCATGCCATCATTATCATCACCATCGTCATCACCACCGCCACCACTACTAACACAAGAGGCTCAGAGAGGTAACTTGTTTTGCTTGTGGGGCTTACTGTCCAGTGCTAGACGAGAGGTAGACATTCATGCTATATCTACTATGGAAACTCAGAGACTCCTGGCCCAGCCTCTCCTACCCACCTGAGCTTAGGAAAGTCACTTTCCTTCCCTGAGCATCAGCTTCCTCTTCTGTCAGTCAGGGAGATAAATGAATGACCTCAAAGGTCCTTTATGCTGTGAAGATGTTTCCTCCTTCCTCTGACCCTTCCCCCCTTTCCTTCCCTCCTTTAGCTGGACTCTTCTAGCTTCATCCTCTTGGATGATGACTCAGTTTCGGGAGCTGACAGTTTACTCTTTGTCTCCCATGATCTGATGTCAAGGGCTGACCCAGAGCACAAGACATCACGTGCAGCATTTGTGTCTCCGGAGGAATTACAGGCAAACCAATACATAAAGCACAATGATAAGTAGTATTCTTTGTAAAGTTGTGCCTGATTGAATAATTTTCACGTCTTGCTTGTTTTTGGAAGGAGGGGTAACTCACAAATGAAGGCGAATCCATTAGAGTTGAAGCAGCTGGGCCCTCAGCCAAAAGCCCAATTTTAGCAGGATGAGTCGCAGGGGTTAGAACTCTCCCTGGGGAGTTCAGTGATGTGGCAGGTGAGTGGAGAGGTGTTTCTGTCTGGGACACTGTTGTTCAGCCCATGCTGAGCCTTCTATCTACACATTTCCTTTGAGGAACCCTTCAAATGCTATATGCTAGTGGATTGTATTTCTAAGACAAGTAGAGCTCATGAGGGGAGATATCATAGTTCCAATGTGGAGAGATATGAGTAGCCCAAAGATTTCTCAAAAGTTCATTTTTTGGAGAAAGAAAAATTGAACATTGCTTGCCAAACTTCAAATAGTAGCTGATAAAAGTGCAGATTTTCACTTGGTGGGATCTGAATTCCTCTAAGATTTTAGAGTATGCAGATAAAAACCATGAAAACACACACACACACTCCTTAATGGGAATAAAAACACTTTAAAAACCCCCAACACTTCTGTTTAAGTACACTCTATCCTTCTCCCTCCCTCCCTTTCTCTCTTTCTCAAACGCGTAGCACACACACACACACACACACACACACACACACACATACACACACACACATCCTTCCTATTCATGTCAGCTGACACAACCCAGCAGGCTCATTGTTATTTCTATAGGAGACCCCAGGAATCTCAGGGTGTCACTGTAACTGATGGTCACTTTAAAGCCAAAGAGAATGCTTCATGTGCCTAGGGAGGATTTACTTTTCCCCTCAGCATCCACCAGAAACCCTGCAATCGTCCTTAATTTCTTACTTGTGAGTTTCTGTCACTCTTTCTTCATTCTTCCTGCCACTCTCCTGGTTCAAGAAGAATATTTTGCACCTTGTTTGCACATACCATTCACGTAACGATTGCATTCCACTTGTGAGAAAATGTATTTGCCTCACATAGCACAATGCCAGGAAACGGCATCTAATAACATTATCACTCCTTATCTATTCTCTTTGTGGGGGATGAAGAGTGCAAATCCTAGTAGGAGATGCTACATTTGACAGCAATATCCATTACTTGAAGACTCCAAAGGACGGGGATAGTAATACCTCCTCCATCATGGGCTATTACGGTTCTAAATGCAACCAGGCATGCATAGGCTTAGCCATGATAAGCGTTCAATAAATGATAATTATTTTTTGTTCTATTAGCATTTACTGTTTCTGCCAAACATTATATTCAGGGCTCCAAAGGCAAAAGTGTCTGGTGCAAAGTAGCAAAAGGCACCCCCTCTGGGAAAAAGAATTGCAAAACCTCACTTTCTCAGGCTGGCTCTTGCTGAATGCTATGTGCGAGGAATTTTGTCCTCCAGGTGTGTTACCTCTGCAGCAATATGGCTCTGATAAACACTGGGCACACAAAATGTGGGGCTCACAGTTTAAGTAAATGATTACCACACTGTGTTATAGCTGCTACGATGGAGGTGTACATAATAGCATTGAGGGCCGCTGAGGAAGGTGGAGAAGGCTCAGGGGCGCCATTTTTGTTTTTTAAAGATGTTATTTATTTATTTGACATAGAGAGAGAGAGATCACAAGTAGGCAGAGAGAGAGGGGGGAAGCAGGCTCCCTGCTGAGCAGAGAGCCCGATGTGGGGCTTGATCCCACAACCCTGAGATCAGGACCTGAGCCGAAGGCAGAGGCTTTAACCCACTGAGCCACCCAGGCACCCCTAAGGGGTGCCATTTTAAATGGGACTTAAAGAATGAGTAGGAGACTGCTGGTGGAGTTAGAAGTGCAAGGTTCAGTTCAGGCAGAGGAATTGAGGCCTGCCCAACAGGGGGCGCAAAGCCACCTCTTTTCTCCTGCATCTTCCCCAGTCCTGTGACGTTTTCTGGATGGAGTATAGGATTTAGGGGAGAGCGGGGTTCAGGCAAATTGTGGGCAAGATGGTTAAGAGGCAGCTCGGGCCTGCACTGCGAACCCCTCCGTTACATCTGGTACTACTGGAAGATTACATCTGCTCAAGAAGTAAGCAAGCAGGCAATGACCAGTATAAATTTGTCTACAAAAAAAAAAAAAAATTTGTCTACAGAAATCAGACGTAGAGTTCAGAACCATTCTTTTATCACTGAATCAGCAACTTCAAGTACTTGGATTATAAATTTTAAAGAAGGGGAATTTTGCAGCTGACAGAGAGGCTGCAAAATCTACTCATCAAAGGGTTATACATTTTCATCACAGGGAAGATTTTACTATTTGATGAAAAAAAAAAAATAAAGTTTATTCCTTGGATCTCTCCGCCCACGGTAGACTAAAAATAGTATAATTCATTTCAGATGGGGGGCTAGACAGAGGTGCTGCTCCAAGCTCATCTCTGAAGACAGGGCCAGGAGAGCGTAGCCGAGCACCGGGTGGTGAGGCAGGCAAGGGAAACTGTCCAGACTGGGTTCCCCCTGTAGTGTGGTAACAGAGCTCCTCATTCATTCAGCAACTCCTTAGGGGTCTGAGCTGGGGGTGGGTAAAAGGTGAGGAGTGAGGGCCAGCCCGGGACCTCTGTGTTGGTTTTGCAGTGGGCGTCCCATAGATAAACAGCAGCATGAGAACGGAGTTTTCACCCAACAGCCAGTCCATACAATTCAAAAGAAATGTTCACCCAGCAGGTACTGCAGGTTCACATGGCGGGTGAAGATTTAGTATTACTGGGGCAACGCCAATCACGTTAACATGGTGATTTTGAATTTTCTTGCTGTAATACAGAACTACTAAATATAGATGACATTTAATTTATAAATTTATTTTAACGTGATAGATGGTAAGAGCTATAAGCATATGGTATTTGTACTTAATTTTGTTTATATATATATATTTCAGAAGCATCATCATAAAAAGATTTTGTCAACACTAAGGGAGACCAGAAGGATTTTTTCTTATTTTATTTTATGTAAGATTTATTTATTTATTTTTAGAGCGAGAGTGCAGGGGGAAGGACAGAGGGAGAGAATCTCAGACTCCCCGTTGATGCCAGGCTTGATCTCACGTTCCTGAGATCATGACCTGAGCTGAAATCAAGAGTTGGATGCTTAATCTATTGAGACACTCAGGCGGTCTTGGATTATTTTCTTTAAAAGAGGCTCCCATGTAGTCCTCACCTAATAGGGTTGTTGGGAGGAATAAATGAGAAAAGTCCTTATAGTTTATTTAGCAAAATGCCTGGCTAAATTTTTCTCATTTACCTTCAGTAAATGATAGTTACATTGTTTTCACATTTGATCACAGAAATAGTTATCAAAGTCAAATTATTTATGTATCAAATATGCACTTTGTCCTTTACTGAGAAGGGAGTAGACATGGAAATTCAGTCAGCTCTTGGAGATCAGTTGGGGGAAAGGAGAGCGCTTTATCTTTTAAAAAACAATGGTCTCACTGAGTAGCAATCATTAATTGGTATATTTATTTTCTTTTTCCTTTAAGTTTTTTATTTAAGTATTCTCTATACCCAGCATGGGGCTTGAACTCACGACCCCAACGTCAGGAGCCACATGCTCTTCCCACTGAGCCAGCCAGGCGCCCCCAGTGTACTTATTTTCTGACTATAATTTACTGGGCTTGTGCTCCCCAGGGCTCCACCTTGAAGGGGGCCTCCGGGTTTAGGCTCAGGAGGTGCTCACAGAACACTTTCTCCCAGAATGAGGAGCGACAGCTGTGTCATTCACATGGGA
The DNA here is from genome assembly GCA_028533885.1 of Nasua narica. NCBI lineage: Eukaryota > Metazoa > Chordata > Mammalia > Carnivora > Procyonidae > Nasua > Nasua narica. The sequence goes on from CM052815.1 coordinate 53,241,426, forward strand.
CATGTGCTCCAAATTCGTTAAGGGGTTAATTCTTCCCGACAGGTAGGTACAAGCCAATTACGGGGAGAAACAGTGGCTTCTTGAGGCCTTCCACGGAAAAAATCACCATTCGCAGCAAGAAGGCCCAAGCACCAGTTTCGACAAGTGGTAACAAATATTCATACAGTTGTCAAACCATGAAAGGCAAACAGTGTATCTGCAAGCTTCTTGCTTCTTTTCATGTGAGATAGGCTCTCAGGTACACTGACTCCTAATTGTAAGACATTTGAGACAGCCGCCAGGAGAGTTCTCACTTCACCCACATTTCCCAGAACTCTGGAGACAGTGATACATGTTATCACTACTAACAAGCAAAGGATATTTCCCATAGCGTCTCCCTGGTCACCTATGGATACCAACTGCCCTTGCTGCATGGAAAGAATTATTTTTTCCTTTTTCCCCTCACTGGACCTCAAGTGCACAGAACGTCATACTTCCTAATCCTCAGTCATCATATGTTTTTCATGGTCTCATGCCTTCATTGAGCTGGTGGATTCACAGGGCCTACTACATTATGAGAGATGATGGACAGAGAGATAAGGAAGGAGCCACACGTGGATTCTTTTTTTTTTCTTGAAAAATGTAATTTTGACATGACCTAATATCCTTTATACTCTATCTCTTTAGATTATCTCACTTTTTTTTTTAAGATTTTATTTATTTATTCATCAGAGAGAGACAGAGAGCACACAAGCAGGAAGAGCAGTAGGCAGAAAGGAGAAACGGGCTCCCTGCTCAGTTCTGTGCGAGACTTGGTCCCAGGACCCTGGGATCATGACCTGAGCTGAAAGCAGATGCTCGGCCAGGTGAGCCACCCAGGACTCCCTAGTTTATTTTACATCTTAATGAAGCAAATTCACTACACCTCTTACTGGTCCCATTTTACAGAGGAGCAACTGCCCTGCCTCGAGGACGTGGCCGCTGGCCTAGCGAGGCCTGCAGCACTGAGCCTCTTGACTGCTGAGAGGAGCAGATTATGCATCGAGAGTGCCAACTACTAGGGAAATCCAAATCCTTCCCAGACCGTTCAGTGTTTGCCAAGAGCAAGGGCAAAGGTGCACGTATTTTGTTTTCTCCCTGTCCCTAGCACAATGCTGCACATGAGAGACACCTTTGCTGAATCAACGAAATGGTATTCACGCACCCCCAAAGGACAGTCCTTGTCTGTGTAACGGGACAGGCCACTCATGTCCCCCGCCCCCGCCTCCTCATCAGTGAAATGGGTAACGTACCACAGTGCTGTGCACATATGAGGACTGCTTAACTAATATTCAGGAAGAATTTCTTAATCCCGTAAGAGTGGCTCCATCACAACCACCTTTCTGCTTTTAACCTGGAAATCAGTCTAAAATTGGTTTCTTCTTCTTCTTCTTTTTTTTAAGTTTATTTTAGCTACAGTTTTATTGATTCTGCCCTGGGCTGCCTTACAGTTCAATAGTATCCTGCATAAATTGGTACCGGTTTCTAACAGTGTGTGTGTGTACAAGAAGGGGAGCTCTGGGACGGCAGAGGTAGGGCCTTAGTCATCCATGTCCCCACTCTGTGGCCACAGCAGTATCCTGCACGTAAGGGAAACTCAAAATCTATTTATTGAAGCGAAAGGAAAAGAACACTCAGATCAAGAGAACCTTCCTTTAAAGGCAGTAATACATTGTTCAGTTCTCTAAGCTGCAGCAAAATCCATGTGGGCTGTACCTTCTAATTTACATAACCTTTCTCTTAATACATCACCTTCTTTATTCTCACATTATTTAATTTAATAATTATTGATTGAATGCCGTGAACTATTTTAGGCCCTAAATAAGTCACATTCCCTGCCTTTAAGGAACTTGCAGTCTACTCTCCAGATTTTATTATTATGGCTGAAACATCAGAGTGTCAGAAAGAGAAGCTATTGGTTCCAGATCACATCATTAGAAAAGCTAAATATAGGGGCACCTGGGTGGCTCAGTGGGTTAAAGCCTCTGCCTTCAGCTCAGGTCATGATCTCAAGGTCCTAAGATTGAGCCCCACATCGGGCTCTCTGCTCGGCAGGGAGCCTGCTTCCCCCTCTTTCTCTGCCTGCTTCTCTGCCTACCTGTGATCTCTCTCTCTGTGTCAAATAAATAAATAAAATCTTAAAAAAAAAAGCAAAAAAAAAGCTAAATATAGGATTCTGGACAGTGACATTTCAGAGCCTATTTTTTTTTTCTAATGAAAGGGTAAAGTCATTAGGAATTTTTAATGAACATTAGGAATACAGCAGAAGCTGCCGTTGAAATGTTTCAGACATTGCATGATCTGTCATTAAAAAACAATTTACCCATATGTAAACAGTTCACAGTTGAAAAGAGGCAAGATATACATACTATTTTTGCTTGCTAAGAATTAGGCTATAATCCCCATAGTGAGGAAGTCAGATGACTGGGTAGTTACTCCTGCACCTTTATTTTTCAGTATTTTTGTAGCCTCAGTGAGTTAAAAACTTCTGCAAAATGAAATATGCAAGCTCTAAGGCGCAACTCTGGGCCTTTTGCCTTAAAGAGTCAGGTTAAAGGAAGCTCTGTAGTGAATCGGAATGGATTCATGATTAACTTTAAAGTAGAAATGGGTTTGAGCCAAATTCTCTGAATAATACTTAACATTCTGAATTAATAGCGGGAAGAATAACAAAAGCTTAGTGTTCTCATCTGATGAAACTATACTTGTTATTTATATAACCACAAATTATACATCTCCTATTTATATTACTTTAGACCTAGTAGCACCACTAATTGAATAGATAGAATTAGCTATGCTAATAACATCTAGAATGAGTTCGCACATAAAAATGCCTTAAAGAATCAATTACTCTGTTTTGCTCACACAATATGACATCATGCAGGGCCCAGCACTGTCACATACTAGGTCTATGAGCTTGGGTAAGTTATGTAATCTTTCTAAACTTTAATTTCTCATTGTAAAAGGAGTGTATTAAGAATACATACCTCACAGGATTTTTGTAAAATACAAATGAGCAATGCCTATTTAAAAATACCCTGTAGAGGGGTGCCTGGGTGGCTCAGTGGGTTAAGCATCTGTCTTTGGCTCACGTCATGATCTTGGGGTCCTGGGATCGAGCCCCGCATCGGGCTCTCTGCTTATCAGGGAGCCTGCTTCCCCCTCTCTCTCTGCCTGCTTCTCTGCCTACTTGTGATCTCTGTCTGTCAAATAAATAAATAAAATCTTAAAAAAAAATACCCTATAGACAATAAGGCAATCTACAGATGTTCAGAGTAACTGGTGTACTGAATGAAATGCAGGGGTTCTAGAATTTCCCATAGGTAGCTACACAGTATAGCAGAAAACTCAGACTGGCAGGCATTGTCAGGGGCAGGATCTGGGGACTGAGTGAGATCAGTCCTCACTCTTACTGAGATCAGTGAGGATCAGTTCTATTCCTTCCTGTTTAACCTCAAGGTCAGCAAGCACAGAATCGAAAACACCCATTACGCAGATGGGTGTAGAGCAAAGTTGCGGCAACTCTCCCTTCCTCTCGTTTGTGCAAAAGGGGAGTTAGAGTCTAAGGAATAGAGTACTTTGAGGAGGTTGCTCATTCTAGCCTTATAAAGGGGTTAAATTCGAGATAGGTGTGCATGTGCATAGTGGTGGGGGGGTGATGGGCAGGGGGAAGAGAGAGACTAAATTTCTAGGTACTTTATATATATTATATCTTTAATACAATCTCCAGTTTTACACATGAGGTAATTGAAGCTTAGACATACTATGATAACTCCGGCAGGGGTTGGTCAGTCTATCTGATATTAAGCCTTTCCACTATGCTTATGTGCCTCCAATTTCCGCAAGCTCAAAGAAACCCTTGGGGAGTTTGTTAAAATGCAGCTTTCCTATCACTATCCCCAGAGGTTCTGATTTCAAGGACGGGGGTTGAGCGTGGGTACATTCATTTTCAGTAAGATCTCGGCTAATGCTGACATAGGTGGTCCAGGCTACATACACTTCTTTTTTTTCTTCTGCTAAATATTTTCCGGTCTCTTCTTTCCTCTCTATAGCTACTCGGTGGTCTTCATGTCTCACTTGTATTATCAAATGGACTCCTGCTTTCTAGAGTTGCCTTCTTTTGGAAATTGATTCTACACTACAGAATTGATACTACACACACACACACACACACACACACACAGAGCCAGAAAACTTCAATCTAACTTCTGCTAAATCCTCAACCATAGACCCCTCCGAGAACCATTTTCAGAGAAGCCACAAGCATCTCTTTATCAGAGAATGATCTCTGTGCTGCTCCCAGAGTTCTTAGGGGACACAGGAGCTCAAGGTTTGGACAGATGTGATTGTTACATTTGGGGACCGGGGGGAAAGGATGAGTCAGTCGCTCTCCCCAGGACGGGCTAGTGACACTGAAGAATTCTCTGGATGTAGCGTGTTTTTGTTCTTTACGTAAAAATGCTGGTCTGGTTAAAACTACATTGTATGCAGGATGGGGAAAGTCAGAGGAGAAAGACTAGAGCTGGAAGACCAATAAGGAAACTGTGGATGTTCTAGAGTAGAGAAGTGAAAATAAGCAACCCGAGAAGGTGCCTTTTCTGGGTGGATGAACTCTAAGGAGAAATGTTGCTTTCCTGATGCCCCGTGGAGTGGGGCCGTATGGTGCTCCTTCCACTCCACTTCCCTAAATCTCTGACTTACTCTTGGACATTTGAGCTCTTCATGGCGTTCCAGTCATCCAAAGACCAGTGCTATCAAGGAGTTTTCTTTTGAGGGTGGTAATGACCTTTCCCCTGAAACTCAAATGCCCCTTTAAAGTGTTATGAAAGCAATCCTCATAACTCAACCCGGTGAAGCAAACATAATTCCTACTTGCTAACAAAACACTGACTGTCAAGTCACTTTTTAGATAAATGATACAATGGCAGGCTTTGCTTTTAACTCTCTGTGTGTCTCATGTCTCAGAAAAATGATTCTCAGTGTCTTTATCTGTAAATGACATAGTAGGAATCAATGGTCATATGGAAACTTCCAAGAATGTATGAAGTAGAACTGAGATATCTCAGTGCTGGCTCCAGTAGGATTCATGGGGACTGTCTTGATGCTATACCACAGCTCCCTATGTGTCCCATGCCCTCTCTCACAGTCCATATCCCCTCTTAAAGGGAGCCTGAGGCTTTGGAAAAGGAAACAGAATAATATCAGGAACCACTAGGTCACTAGGTCAGATGTCCAAGGATGACAGTCCTCTCTGATCTCTTTAGCAATCGTTTCCCATTTTTCTTTCTTTCGCCATTGTTTTAAGTTCAGATTTTCAAAATCTTACACGCAGAATCCCAGAGTAGCTTTCTTGGACACCTCCCACTGTCAGTCTTTCTCCCCTCCAATCAGTCCTTCTCACAGTTACCAGAATGATCTCTTGGACACCTATTTCCGGTCATTCACTTTCTTTTCCTCCAAGAAGGAGGACTGAGCAGACAGACGTTTCTGGTGGACACCATGCCAGATGCTAGGGGCACAAAGATGAGAAAATCTGGACCTTCGGCAGGGAGAGACATTTGGGCAACAAGACATGTACAACCAGGGCGCAAGCCCAGGGGAGATCACTAGGTTGGGTTTGGTTCCAACTATGAAAACTCTCTGTCTACTAGATAAAGTCCAAGTTTCCTAGAAAATTTAAGGCACCAGAACTGATTTGAGTATAACTTTTCACTTCTGACTCCTTTTACTCCCCTTCATAAATTGTTACTTGCAGTGAAAGTAAACGTTTTCCTAAGTATCCAGTATCCTATTCTATCCCCATGTGCCTGCTTGAAAATTTTACTAATCCTTCAAGGTCTTCTTACCCCCTCCACCCCCAAAATTCAAATTCTTCCAGCTTCCAAGCCAGAATCTCCTCCTTTGAACTTCAGAGCAAGTTTCTTGGTCCTCTTGTCTAGTATTAATCACTGGCTCCCTGTGGGGACTCCTTCTTTGCCCAAGTATCCCTGCTTCTTCAGGGCAGTGACTACGTCTTACTCGGCCTGGTCCACGTTGCCTGGAAAGCTGCTTCGACTGGCATCTAATAAAGGTTTAGTGAATGACTGAACGAACACATTTGCCAAGACCTGTCCGTCTGGCAGGCCACAATTAGAGGAAGTGTGCAGCTCCAAGCTCACTTCGGAGAAGTTCCCATCCAGAAACATGTACATCATCGGGTAAAGCAGTTTCTGCCTTTCAGGATTTAAACTTATGTCCACGTCAGTTTTTGACAATGCTAAACCCAATTCAGTATACTTCTTCATTTTTCTAAAAATGCACCAAGTGACATGGTTTTAACAGAAAGAGGCCATGCTACAGTAAACAGATTATGGGCTATGGAATCAGTCAGACATGGGTTCAGATTTCTTTGCCTCTCTAATCCTCAGTTTCTTCCTTCCTTCCCTTTTTTTTTTTTTTAGATTTTATTTAGTTATTTATTTTAGAGAGAGTGAGAGAGAGCGAGAGAGAGACAGCGTGTGCACATGAGCAGGGCAGAATTGCGGAGGGGGATGGAGAGGCAGGGGAAAAGAATCTCAGGTAGACTCTGTGCTGAGCGTGGAGCCCAATGTAGGGCTCGATCTTGAAACGCCGAGATCATGACCTGAGCTGAAACCAAGAGTCAGAGGCTTAACTGACTGAGTCACCCAGGGGTCCCAACCTTTTTTTTTTTTTTTTTTTCCGGCACTAAGTCAAGTTCTTTACTTCCCAGAAGTGATGGCTAAGGAGGAGTGGGGGTGAGGTGGGGGTGAGGAAGACAGAAAGAGCCAGAGAGAGCGAGGAGGTGGAAGGAGAGGGGACAGTAAACCACTGTTCTATAAGTCTCAGGAGGCAAAGAGGGAGCAAGTGATTTCCCTTCACATTTTGTTGTGGTGATTAGAGATTATGTAAGCTGAGTTTTTGCAATGGATATTCTTACTACTTGGAAAAACACTACCACCTCTGTTTTATACCAGCCTGTGACCAAAGAGAACTAGTTATTTATGAATAACCTCCTTTACTTTAGGAAGGATTTGCGGTGCAAAAGAGCACTTACACATTGCATATGGCTGGCATTTAGTAAGGCTACTGATACTCTTTCAGATATATTTCCCTTCTTTAAATTATAGGAATTTTTAAATAAAATGAAACAAAATTCAGCATAAATCTCTAAATACTCATTGATTTTTCAATGGAGAACAGCTTGACTGTGAAGATCATACAATTTCCTAAATGTCTCAGTAAGTAACAGAAAGGTTGATTATGAAATTGACGAAAAAAGTTGAAAGACTAATGAAAGAAATTGAGAGGGATCAAGTTTTCACCAGACGCTAGTTTGAGTGGAGACTCATTAGGAATTAAATGACATTCTCAGGGAAGCCTGACTGCATCAGGATCTGGGAAAATGAGATGGTTCTCAAGGAGACCCATCCAAACAGATGGCTGCCTTGAGCTCAGGGGTCTGGGTAGGCTACGATGATGTGGGTTACTCACATAATGGTTCACTTGACTTTGCATGTGTAGACACAGACTTTGTGCTGGCACATGGAGTGGACTGAAAGCCTAGGCACTTTGTTTTTAGCAAACGAGCATGTTCAATGGAGAGCTCCAGATTTCCTCCTGGATGTTCTCAAAATTCAGGGCACTTCAAAGCTCAAACCAGGCTTTCCATACAAGCTGCCTGACCATCCAGACCTTCCTGGTCAGCTCCATTTGCTACACCAACCACTACACCAACCACACTATCCATCTGGTGTCCCTGATCTGCTTGGCCTCCCTCTAACAGGCCTACAATTGCCACCTTCATGTTCATGCTGTATCCTATACGTGGCACACTCCCACTCGGACTTCAAGATCTTGTTCGAGTACCACCTTCTTTTGGAAGCTTTCTCTCTCAAGGCACAATTAGTAACTGTCCTTCTCCCGACTTCCAACAAAATACAGTGCGGAGAAATGGACATTCTGTGGTCAAAATGTTCTGAGCGCAAACCTGACACTTGTACCTGTTAGCTGTATGATCTTACGGAAACTAGCTCATCCTCTTGAGGCACAATCTCCTGATACTTCATATAGAGACTGTTAATTCCATAAATTTCTGAGGATCATCAGCGATACTGTATTGCCAGGCTTTCATACATTTCTCTTTGTGAGCTCCTTGAAACAACAGATCTTGTCTTTTTAATTACTTTGCTGTCCTACAAGGCACCTAGCACAATGCCTGCTGTTTTCCAGCATTCAGTATTTTTAAATCAATGGATAGTTCTGGAAAAATGCCTCAAGCACTGATAGGTCAATTAAAGTCTAACTTGTATGAAGTGCTCTCTGGCCATCTCTATACTCATTAATTTGAATTCTCATAGGTCTTATACATACTACTGAGGCCATTGTCACAAACTGCTTCGTCCATGCTAACTGATTTTAAGCTTCTCCAGGGCAGCAAGCATGGCTTTCCCTTTGAACTCATGTTTCACAATGTGTAAATGACAGCTCATAGGTTAGTTTCAAATATCCCATTCTCCTTCTCATTCCAAGCAGTTTTCTACTTCAGTTTTTTTTTTAAGATTTTATTTATTTATTGAGAGAGAGTACGCACAAGTAGGGGGAGGGGCAGAGGCAGAGGGAGAAGCAGGCTCCCCGCTGAACAGGGCGCCTGATGCGGGACTCAATCCAAGGACTCCGAGATCATGACCTTAGCCCAAGGCAGATGCTTAACCAACTGAGGAACACCGGTGCTCCTTCTTCCTCAGTTTATGTTGAGTTTAGCCCCAGGTCCAAGATGGAGGCTTTTGTAACAATAACTACGTTCTGCAGTCCATGTCCGTGGCTGAAGGTGAGTAACTTTTCCTGACCCAACTTCTCAGCTCTCCCCACAGTGGGTCTTTCTTTAGCACACTTTTATTTTCTACCCTAAGCAAGAGTCTTCTCATTGATGTATTATTCTCATGGGGATTTGGAAAACTTTGATTTATTATTTCTTAATTCATAGGTTCATGGAGAATTACTTTTGGAAGGCATCTTAAAAATCATTGAACCTAGGGACCTCACACAAAACAATTCTCAACGTTGTGCTAGGGATGAATAGTTAATCATGGCATTTTTTTTTTCCTCCTGCTAAGGTCATACATGGTCTCAGAATCATTTTCAACAAAATATTCCAGGTAGTAATTATCAATCCACAAGCTATCAATCCATCATCACGATCAATCCATCATACAGGAAGTGAAACTTGCTTGACATCCTTGAAGCAGTTCAAAGCTGTTATTCTGCCAATGAGGCCCAAAGAGCAGTGGTGACTTAATAATGAACTCAAAGTAGAACCCAACTTACTTGACCTTCATGACTGTTGGTCCAGGCTTTCCCTTTCCACATGGTCACTGGTCCTCCTTCAACAGTCATTCAAGTCCTAGAATTTATATTCTATTTTCTTGGCCCTACCTAATAGTATTTGACAATATGATTAAAAAGCACAATTTACATGCCTTACCCTTATTAAAAAGACATCTGAGCTCTCACAGATGTTATAAGCTCTTGAAGAGAAGGGCCTTTGTTTCACTTTGCATCTTTCACAAGTTCTAGCCCTGTGTCTGATCAGTAGGTATTCAACAAAAATTCTCTGATATGTATTCAACAAAAATTCTCTGATATATATTCAACTATATATATGAGACAAACAGGATCTCTCTTCTTAAATTCTCACTAAGAATCAGTGAACTAGTATTTATTTGAAAGGACTCCATGCATGCTTACACATGCCCTCACTTTTTTTCTTAAGAGCAACACTTTATATCTAAGTAAGTTCTCGTTTCACCCGAATATTTTAGGGGAAAGTAAATGTAATGTCAATGACTGAGTTGCCTGGTGACACTTCTACTTCAAAATATGAGGGGCAGTGTTGTGATTTGGGGCTCAAAATTCCTGAGGAATGATAGCCTTTCTTCTTTTGTTTTTCTTTTTTTTTTCTTTCAAGATTTTATCTATTTATTTGACAGAGAGAGAGAACACAAATAGGCAGAGAGGCAGGCAGAGAGAGAGGGGGAAGCAGGCTCCCTGCTGAGCAGAGAGCCCAATGCAGGGCTCGATCGCAGGACCCTGAGATCATGACCTGAGCCGAAGGCAGAGGCTTTACCAACTGAGTACCCAGGTGCTCCTTCTTTTTGTTTTTCATGGTGACATCTATTGACCATAATTCTGTGTGATGCTCACAAGCCAGAATTGTTGAGACAGAAAGAAAAAGGAAAGGAGATGAAGAACAAGAGCATAGGAAGAGAGAAGGGTAGGTAGCAATGAGATACTTGTTTTATCACTTAAAAATATACTTCAAAAGCTGCACAAGCCACAGCTGACATCATACTTAATGATGAAAGATAGAATGCTTTCCTCTTAAGGTCAGGAACAAGGCATGGATGGCCGCCCTTGCCACTTCTACCCGATATCAGAGCCAGAGGCTCTAACCAGGGCAATCAGGCATGACAAAGAAATAAAAGTCATCCAGATTGAAAAGAGAGAGGTAAAACTCTCTTTTTACTCATGACGTGATTTTATATGTAGAAAGTGCTAAGAAATCTACCAAAAAAACCCTATCAGAACTAATAAATAGGTTTAGCAAGGTAGGAGGATATGATTGATATACAAAATAATTACATTTCTGTACACTTGAAATGTACAGAACAAAAATGAAACTGAGAAGACAATCCACATGTTAAAAAAAGACGAAACTGGAATCCTACTTCATATCATATATGAAAATGAACTCAAAATCGATCAAACACCTAAATGTAAGAGCTAAAACTATAAAATTTTTAGAAGAATATGTGCACTTTGTCAAAATTAAAGACTTTTGTGAATCAAAAGACACTAGCAAGAGAGTGAAAAGACAACTTACAGAATGAGAGAAAATAATTAAAAAGCATACATTTGATAAGCAATTGATTTCCAGAATATATAATTTCTATAACTCAACAACAAAAAAGCTCAATTTAAAAATAAGCAAAGGATCTGAATAGACATTTCTCCAAAGAGGGTATAGAAATGGCCAATTAGCACATGCAAAAAATGCTCAACACCAATAGTCATTAGGGGAATGCAAATTATAATTATAATGAGATACCACTTCCAACCAAATAAGCAGAAAGACACATAACAACAAGTGTTGGTGAGAATGTGGAGACACTGGAACCCTCATACACTGATAGTAGGAATATAAACAGGTGAGAACCATCTTAGAAAAGAGTCTGGAAGTTCCTCAAAACATGAAACATAGAGTTATCATAAGACCTAGAAATTCTACTCCTCCGAATATACCCAAGGAAATAAGGACACTTGTCCACACAAAAATGTATACTCAAATGTTCACTGCAGCATTACTCAGAATAGCCAAAAAAGTGGAAAGCCCAGATGTCCATCAGTTGAAGAATGGGTAAATTAAATGAGATGTATCCTTACAATGAGTTATTATTTGGCAATGGAAAGAAATAAAGTACTTATATGTGCCATAATATCTGTGCCTGAGAACATTATGTGAAATGAAAGGAGCAGTCACAAAAGACCACATGGTATATAATTCCATTTATAAAAATTATCCAGAATCTGGATAATCCAGGCAAATCTATGGACAAAATAGCAGTTGCCTAGGGCTAGGTAGGGTGGAGGCGGGGGTGTGGTTGGGGGGCCATGCGGAGTGACGGTTATAGGGTTTCTTTATGGGATGATCAATGTTCTCAAAATGATTGTAGGGATGACTGTCTAACTAAAAACCTCTGGATGGTATACTTTAAATTAGTGAACTGTATGGTATGTGAACTTTATCACCCCGAAGCTCTTATTAAAATAGATACATGTGCACACAGTACTTTAATTTCGGTGATTAAGTTTCACTTGTTAATTCTATGTCTGTCACAACAATCCATGTATTCACTTAGATGATCCATATATATATTTCCATGACAACTGTCTTAGTTTAAAATATGTTAACAGACTACACAGATTTCTGAAGAGCAGGTAGACATCTTTTATGAAATCCAACCTTTTAGAACATTTAATCTAAAAGAAAAGACTGAAGAAATGAAAACACTAAACTATCTTTTCCTTCTTCGGTGTAATCACTCCATCACCTTCATCGACACACCATTTCTGTGGATCACTGGCAGGTTTACCCCCTGTATTTAATATATTGACCACAAGTCTACTTCATCAGAGATTACATTATTACTTTTAGCAGTACATTTATAACAGCAGTCTACTGTCTGGTAGCTCCATAATTTCTTTGCTACTGAAAGTCTAAATGTTAATTATAGTTAAACTCCAGGCAGCCGAGAGAACTTAGTATTTCGATTATTTTGTACTTACCCCCTTTGAATCAATCACTCCAGGTTTCGCATTAAACTTCACTGTCTTCAACCGGGCACGCTCCTTTCTTTCCACCCTAAAGAAAATTGAAAATAAAGAGCTGATTGCACGGCAAGGCATTTATGGGTAAGTTCCTTACTAAATGAAGAATATCTCTTCTTATCCTACAGCTCAAATACAATGTGTTCTGAAGTATTCCCGTTCGTTGGTTCGGTATAACAAGTCTTGGTGTATGGTCTCTAAGAAGCTAACACGTTCCTTGAAACTTCTGTGTGATGTGGACTGAGAATCATAGTGATTGGAAGAAACAAAGAGGGAGAAAAACTAATATTTGTTACTGAAATGCCGGAATAAATCAACCAAAAATCTAATGTAAGAAATCACAATCCACAGAGATAAATACCTACAGTGGAGACTAAACTTCTTTCTTCTCCTCTGCTCCCCTCTTCATACCTCCTCTCTCCTACTCTTTTCTTTTGGTTTCCTTTTTCTTCCCTTCTCTTAGGAAACACTAGGGTATATACCTTCACCTCAAAGTCAAGCATGTTATAGGTAATCTTGAATTTTTTCCTTTTCTCCAGGGCTGTTCTCCTGCAGATTTCATCATTGTACCTGACATTTCATTCATTCATCAAACACTAATCGAGTGCCTACCGAGCATCAAGCAAGGAGCTAGGGAACAAACTAAAAAAAAAAAAAAAGAAAAACCATGACTGCAATAAACACCCAGGAATGTGCTTCTGGTAGGAACAAAGACATAAAGAGATCGATAATGCTGCACAGAAAGGCTGCTGACAGCAACAGGGGGTGTTGGGGGGGGCATCTATCTCACTGAAGACTGAGAAGAAGGGGTAAAAAGCACTGGGGTGGGCTTCCTGGAGGAGGTGTCAATTTATCTTGAAACCTGAAGGATGAGAAAGAGCGTGTCATCAGGAAAAGTTCAAGGAGAATTTCCCAGACAGGAGACACATACTATGACCCAAGGATAATAAGCAAGTGAAAGATTGTGGGAAGATTCTGGTATAGGGTAAATACAGGATGGGATATAAGAAAGTGAGGTGGTGGGGCCTCCTTATAAAAGATATCCATCCCCATTAAGGACTTGGGCTTTTTCCTTGGGGAGTCCCAAGGATTTTTTTTGAGAGGATATAAATCGGAGAATTTTTTTTTTTTTTGAGAGGATATAAAGCAGAGAAGTGGTCAAACAGGTTAACATTGGAATAAACGACCATGGTGGAGGAAGACAGGCTGGAGGAGAGAAGGGACAATGGGAAGCAAGAGGTCTGTTGAGAAGTTATTGCCACAACCCAGGCAAGAAACGATAATGAGGGGAAAGGGTTTGAGAAACAGTAGCAGAGTAAAATAGGTAAGACTTGTGCCTATTTGAAGGATGGGGTTAAAAAAGAGGTAAAGAGAAGCTAATAATCTCCTTGATTTTTTGTTTTTTGGAGCCCCTCCAGTGAGACATGATCACTTCTTCCTTTAAACACCACAGTACTTATTTGTATCTTCATGTTGGTATCATCTTTCATTTCCTTGTGTTTATTTTCCCCGTGCACAAAGCTGGATGTTCCTTGAGGGCAAACCCACTGGTCACTCCGCGGTATCCTGGAGCAAGTCCTCAATAAACTACTGTTCTCTAAAAAAATCTTTCATGCGTTGTTCTGACTTGACAGTTTGTTTAAATATGGCCAACTCGAATTTCAAACATGGGGAAAGAAAAGAGAGAGAGAAGACAAACCCCGAATCTACAGAAATTAATGGTTTATAAAATCTAAGCTATTCATAGATCAATAATTAACAACATATTGCTTTTTAACTGAGAGCTCTTTTGTGTTCCCAGTTGAAACACAGCGCAGATCAGGGTTTCTATAGTTACAGGAACGAGAGTTTCAGAATATATTTCAGGGCAAGAGGAGAATTATCTGAGTGGAAACAGCTGAACAAAAATTTTCATATCTTAACCTCAGATATTAAAGCAATATGTTCCACTGAGAGTTTCTACATCCAACAGTTGGGAAGAGCACCAGGAAGACTTCAGGAAAGATAAGCTGCCAAGTGGAGAGATGCTCACTCAGAAAAATGCCTGTTCTGAGCAACTTCAGCTTTTCTCAGTTTTAATCCAAGTGCAAATGATAATTCATATTCATCTCTTCGGATCCTTCTAAAACTGTTCTTACAGCCCCGACTTTATCCTGGCTTCTTTGCATTAACCAGGATAATTACGGGAAACACTAGTACATTGGATGATGCCAACATGACACGCAGAGGCTCCATGGTTTTTGATCAGGCTCTGCAAAAAATTCTCCACGAACCCACAGAACTCACAAGGCTCCAAATATATATTAGGGTGAAGTCAGGATTCTAAGAACTGTTTGGACGAAGCATTCTAATTTTTACCCCCTGGTTTCCAAGGTCACCCTTTTCAGATTTCTTCAGAAATGTCCTATTAGGCCATCTTTAGTGATTCATCCCTTCCATCTTAACAGGGTTTCAAAGAATGTTAAGTCAGATGGACACACACACACACACACACACACACACACACACACCCCTATTATTTGCTATGGTTTATTAATCTTCAAACAGGAACCAGAAAAAAAAAAAAGCCACAATTTTTAAAGTGCTACTATAGGTGACCTGGTTTCGACTCACTCATGAAGGAAGTTGGAAAGTCTTGTTTTTCTCTTGGGGTTGGAAGTTTCATTAATGATAATGATGATAACGTAAGTGTTGGCTGCAGTTTTAACATATAACTATCGGTGGAAAAATTCCTTTACATTTATATCCTCTCATTTGCTTCTCACAATAACCAAGTGATGTAGGTATTATTGACCCCCATTTGATGGCTGGGAAAGCTGCGACTTGAAGCTTGTCAAGTTTGAAAAGTGGTAGAATAGGGCCTGAACATACAGCTGCTAATAGCTAACCTGAGTGTCAGTTCACATCTACTCAGTTTGGAAACAGCATTCAGGATCTTTCACGTCTCTCTTCTGCAGAGGGAAGTCTCAACACAAATGAGATTTTGGATGAGTCACACACCATTTTAAGGCCAATACAGTTCTTCAGAAATCTGCATTAAGTTTTTCACAAATGATAACTAACCTTCTCCCTTGCATCCACATATCCCAAATGCCCTGAATTAAATAAACCATAACCAAATGCAAGTATATAATCACGTAACACTATACCATAACAGGCTGGACTTTATTATTATTATTTTTTTTTAGAGTGTAAGAGCGGAGGAGAGGGGCAAGGGGCGGAGGGAGAGGAAGAGAGAGAGAATCCTAAGCAGACTCCATGTCCAGTGTGGAGCCCGATGAAGGGCTTGATCTCATGACCGTGAGATCATGACCTGAGCTGAAATCAAGAGTCAGACACTTAACGGACTGGGCCACCCAGGCGCCGCTGGGCTTTAAAATTTAGAGTAAATTTTAATACTGAAATTTAGGTTAGCTAAATGACTACATGCAGCATTATACATACTGAATTATACCATAAATATTGAATTACTTTCTCTCCTTGGCAGTCTTTTTGCATTCACTGTAATCCCGTCATAGTTTTGCTTTCCCATCACAGAGGCCCACATTGATCCCCTCTCTCAGTGGTAGGTGGCCGTGGCTTGTTTCCTCCTACCTACCTTAGCCCCTTCCTCTCTTCTGGTGCTTCTTAGGATGCAGGTGGATGATTTACTGCTAAAATGAGAGGGCTGGGAAATAGGGTTCTAAATAATGGTGTGTTCTTTCAAGAACTAGAAGCTCAAATACAAAGAAAGGAAAACACCCATCATTTGAGTGTGGACAAAGTATTCGATGTTGTACCGAGCACTTTGCCTCTATTATTGATAACCACACAACGACCCAGGGCTTAAGATGGAACTAGGCATGTAGTAGGTACTTCATGAATCTTTGTTGAATAAGTGAATGAATGAATGAGCAAATGCATGAGTAAACCCTCAAGGAGCATTCTTGACTTGGTTGTGAAAACTGAGGCTCAAGACTTAAGTGACTTACCCTCAAACAATGTTTTTAATAAAAAAAAATTATTTACCAATTCATGACTTTTTCGCTTGGTAAGAATCTATGTAAAGTTTAGCATCACCATCTCTATTTATGTTACTAAGTAAGACTTCTTTGGTGGAAGTAGATGATATTAAAGCCCACCAGTCTTTACACAAGGGAATGGTGGATCACCTGTATAGAAAGACTGAATCGAAACGAGAAGTACTGCCTTACTTCTCTCACACTCAAGAGGCAAGCAATTAATTAGATTGTTTAAGCAGAAATAATCCTCTCCACCCCAGTTTGGTCACTGACCAAAATACTGAAAACATGAAAACATGGCAAAATCTGAGCAATCGCTTCTGAC
The DNA here is from genome assembly GCA_028533885.1 of Nasua narica. Taxonomy (NCBI): domain Eukaryota; kingdom Metazoa; phylum Chordata; class Mammalia; order Carnivora; family Procyonidae; genus Nasua; species Nasua narica. The sequence continues at coordinate 53,258,154 of CM052815.1, forward strand.
AGCTAGCTAGTATCTCCAGGGAGTACCAAATGGTCATGCTTCGACGAGCCCAACTGTCTCCCTCTGCCCTCTCACCCTTTTCCCATCTGGCATTTTCAGGTCCTGGCCAAACACATAATGAGGTCGGGCTTGGCGCACTGGGTGGTGGGAGCATCATTTGGTGCTGGGAGTTGCTGTGCCCTGTGTTCTGCAAGGACGGAAATGCCATCCATGCGACGGGCCACAAGTTCTCTGTGATGGTTAGGTGAGTAACCCATAATGCAATGCTAGCTACAAACCTGTCTTCTGACAGCCCAGGGGGACCATCACTGTGGGGCGATGAATGAAGACTCAGATTAAAAGACTGGGACAAACCTTATCTTGGCCACTCACAAAAACCACGGAGTCTCAGGAAACTGATTCTAGGCTAAGAGCCCAGGTTTTGAAATCATATGAGTCTGGGTTGGAACCCTGCATCTGCCACTTATTAGCTCTGTGACTCAGTCTCTTAGGATCTCTGGATTTATGTTGGTAAACTGAGAGTACTGACACAGACTTCGGAGAATTATGGTGAATGTTGAAAAAGATAATACAAAATTTGTTTAGCCCAGTATCCGCTACATATTAAGAACTCCTAAATTGGCAAGTCTAGTGTACTCTTGGTACAGGGGAAAGCCATGTGGTCTTGCTATCAAAGAGACTTGGGTTCAGCCAGGGGTTGGTTGTGCATCCTTGGGGAAGTTACTTGACTTCTTGGACCCTTAGCTTCCTTATGAGGCTTTTTTTTTGTAAGATTTTATTTATTTATTAGGAAGGAGAGAGAGTGAGAGAGAGCATGAGAAGGGAGAAGGTCAGAGTGAGAAGCGGACTCCCCATGGAGCTGGGAGCCTGATGTGGGACTCGATCTCGGGACTCCGGGATCATGACCTGAGCCGAAGACAGTTGCCCAACCAACTGAGCCACCCAGGCCCCCCCTTATGAGGCTTTTGTGAAGATGAAATCAAATTCTGTATGGGCAAGCACGCGGCATCCTACATGGTTGGTGCTATCATCAGATGGAATTTGTCCCTCTGTCTGCTGTCCTTTCACAGCCCTTGATCCCTGCTGTGGTGTTGGCCTTCGTGAATGGGGTTAGGGCCCTTATAAGCAGAGACGTGAGAAATGATCTCTCTTTTAGCCATGTGAGGGTACAGCAAGAAAGCCAGCCATGAAGCAGGAAGAGGGCCCTCACCGGGAACCCAAATAACCAGTGCCTTGAATGTGGACTCTCTCTCTAGGCCTTCGAAACGATGAGAAATGAAGGTCTGCTGGTAGAGCACCCAGTCTATGATTTGTCAGGGCAGCCCAAGCTGACGAGGACAGTACCTTTAGTTACAAAGAGCCCTCATTAACCTAATCACAGTGTGGCTGTGCCTTAGTCACATGCTTAGTCCCATAAATATGTGACTCCAGCTGGGCTCCAGTGACCCGATGACAGTGCTTCGCACACAGACACTGCTCAAACCATGCTTGCTGATTTAAATTTTTCCAAGTCTTATTTTTGTAACTTGGGGAGGAAGGATTACATATAAGAGTATCAGCTCTACTGGGGTGCCTGGGTGGCTCAGTCGGTTAAGCATCTACTTTTTTTTTTAAGATTTTATTTATTTGTCAGAAAGAGAGAGAGAGAGAGAGAGAGAGAGAGAGACAGAGGGAGAGAGAGGGAGAGAGAGCGAGAGCAGGAAGCCTAATGTGAAGCTCCATCCCAGAACCCTGGGATCATGCCCTGAGCCGAAGGCAGATGCTTAACCAACGGAGCCACTCAGGCATCCCTAAGCATCCAACTCTTAATTTTGCCTCAGGTCATGATCTCAGGGTCATGAGACTGAGCCCCACGTCAGGCTCTGTGCTGGATGTAAAGCCTGCTTAAGATTCTCTCTCTCCTTCTCCTGTTGTTCCCCCTCCTCCCTCTTTCTCCCTCTTTGATTAAAAAAAGAAAAAGAAAAAAAAAAGGAGGATCAATTCTGTAGCCTGGATTCCAATCTCGGTTTTGCCACTTACTAGTTGGGCAATTTCAGGCAATTTAATTAACCCTTCTATGTCTCAACCTCCAGATTTGTAAAATGGGCATAATAATATAACATCTCTCAAAGAGTTGTAATGAGGTTTAAATGAGCTCACCTTAGCATGTAGCATGCTCCAGGAGTGTTTTGTTAAGTAAAATTCCTTCACCCTCTTCAAAAAAAGGGAGAGGATGGAAATAATTTTCAGACTCTCCATCTCGGTTTCGTTGGGATGATTAAATGGGATCATCAACAGAGAAACATTTTTATAAAGGGTCAAGTCATGCCCTGATGTTACCCATTATGAGATCTTCCCAGACCAGCTCTACTAGCTGAACTGTACTCAGAAAAGGGGCTAGCAAGGAATTAAAGACTGAAAAATTTAACCCCAGTCTAAAAATAAATCATATTTGTACCAGCTCCCACTTATTCTGAGCTAGAGTTGTAAGATGCTAAATGTAGTGTGAAATGAGAAAGCCCTACAATAAGAACTCTTTGTGGGGTAGGATTATAAATGATTTTTATTTCCTTTTTATACTTCTCAAAAATTTCCCACTTTCCTACAGTGAAATGTGTTACTTTTGAAACATATAAAATAATAATACATTTTTTGAAAGGATTAAAATTCTAAGGAGAAAGTTGACAGAAACTCATTTCTATCCATAAATACACACACACACACACACACACACACACACACACACAGGGGGAAGCTACTGTAACATTCATGAGATAGAATGCAAGTAAATATCAACATTAGAGGCACTAGATAAACTTCATTTTCAGGCTAGTTGTAGTATGGTTGTTAAGACGGTTTTTATCTAAAACAGGAAAGATAGACAACTTAAGAATGACCACCAGGAGGTAGAAATTGCCTTAAGAGGAATAGCACTGAGAAGGTTCCTGGGGCGGGGGCGGGGGGGGAATGAAGTATAATCAAACAAATGAAGGGCTATTGACAACGCTGGTTAGAATCACAAAACCTCTGGGACAGAAAGGGCCTGAAAAATTGCATGGTTCAACTCTCTATCCGAAGCTTCAATCTCTTTTATTATATTTCCTGACACCAGACCTTCTTTTATCAGAATCACCCGCAGGGATTTACAAACAAATAGAGATTTCCAGAATCCACTCCAGATGGAATGAATTAGAATATCTGTGTGTGTGTGTGTGTGTGTGTTTGTGTGTGTGCACGTGCATGCACACACACACACACACACACACACACACAGAGGAGAGGGTTAGAGAGGGAGGGAACGGGCACACTGAAGCTTTTATAATGCTCCCTTGCTATGAAAACCACTGTTCTGGTTCACTATCTTCCCACATAAACCATACCATCTCCACACAGCTCTGACTACTAGAAGAGTTTCTTTAAAATGAGCTGAAATCTCTTCCCACACAGCTGTCCTTCCTCCGCTCCACTTCTATCCTCGGGGCCACAATCAGTAAGACAGTTCTTTCTTAGAGCAGCAGCTCAGACAGCTCTCATGAATTAAATCGAAGCAAACCAAAATGCACGGTGCCTTGACTCCTTTTTTTTTTTTTTTTAAGTAAACTGAAACGGAATAACAGAATAAACTAGTGCCGAGATTCACTGCTTGGAATACGTGGTTGAGAAAACCCTACAAGCCAGCGTACAAATCCAGAACGTCCTCTCTAAGCAATGGGAGGCAACGATGTGGAGCCCAGGTTTTTAAATTTTTGATAATTTTTTTTATTAAAAGATTTTATTTGTTTGTCAGAGAGAGACTGAGAGAGAGCACACACACAAGCAGGGGGAGAGGCAGCAGAGGGAGAAGCAGATTCCCCAATGAGCAGGGGGCCGGACACGGGACTCGATCCCAGGACCCTGGGATCACGACCTGAGCTGAAGGCAGGTGTTTAATGGACTGAGCCACTCAGCCACCCTGAGCCCAGAGGTTTAAAGAGACCCAGAGAACTGTGTGCTGGTGGGAGACCCACACGGGGGCACAGAGGGCAGGGAGGTTCTCTTGAGTTGCAGCGGCTTCTTTGTGATTCCTCCCCACTAACCGTGAGGGAGCCCCTATGCGGGTCAGCCTGCTGCCCTCTCCTTGCATTCCTCCCTGGGATGTGTGGCCACAGGCAGAGAAGGACAGGGGACCATTCTTCTCTGGGGTGGCAATGCCCCACAGAGCGATTCTTGGGGGTAAGTGACATCTTCCTAGTACGGTTTGTGCTAGCTCGGTAGCCGGATCGTGGCACTAGAGCACTCAGCTTCACTGAGGACTCTTCACAGAGGTATTTGGAGTGTTTGGATAGGAGGCGAAAAGCCCTCCCTCGGAGAAACCCGTAGCTTGGGAAAAGAAGGTAACTGCCTTGAATAAACGTTCTTCCTGACTTTAATTTCATAACCGTATCTCTTTCCTGGGGGTACAAAAATGTTTCATGGACAATATCTTGGTGCCAAAAAGAGGCTCATGGGAAGGAAAGTTCCTCCCTCGTCATGATGACTAGAAGCTGCTGGGACGCATGAGGGAGTTCACTGTTTCAAAGTATATTCCCGCCTAGTTGAAGAAATGTTTAGAAGAGAAAGTACTCTTGACTCAGGAAACACATATAGAACTAAGTATCTGATTGAGTGAAGGTGGGAGTTGTGGGGTAGGTGGGGGAACAGGAGTAACTAAAACAGTAAAAAACAGCTATAAACCCAGTCTTAGTCCTCACCAGATGTTCAAGAGCTCATATCCCAAGCATCTCAACTTGGAATGAAAGTTTTTAGTTTTTTTCCCGTCAGTATTTCCACATAATACATAGGTAGGAACTTTGCTTAGTAAATTGTACTTCACTGGGCTTTCACCTGACCTTTCTGCAGAGTTTTCTGGTAAACATGTACCTCTGGAATAACACCCGAGTATGTAAGTCAACATATTGATAAGATAATCTTGAACATGTGGATGCTGGTAAATGTTTTAGGAAGGTGGTGTAAGCAGATCACCTTTCTTTCTTTATTCCGTACCACAGCCACCTAATATGAGAAGAGTGAGAATATTTAATTCATGTTGCCTGTCACCACTGACAATTTCCACGCAGACTGACTATCCCACTCAAACGGTTATTTTGTGAACAGTTTGCCATATCTTCATCTTCCCTCATTTCCACCCCCTAGATCACTGAAAAGCGAACACTCTGAAATAGAAAAGACATTTTTACCTCCGTTTGCTGGGGATGACCCCCATCTCTTCACTGTCCCCCTCCAGCGTGACTCTCCTGGCTTGCCACCACTCGTCATCAGAGGCGTTGATAACATGGAGAATATCTCCATATTTAAAACTAAGTCCTTGACTTGGCAGCCCACTGTCCTTGCTCTTGTCATAGTCAAACATGGCTCTGTAGAAATGGCAAGAGAGAACGTCGTTAGGAACCTCTGCAGCACAGATTTCGAATTCACCATTTTGATTATCTCCTCTCGCCCTGAGAATCCTTCAATCCATTTGATACCAGCACAGAGGACTGACTCCCAAGACTGCATTCCCACTACCGTGGTCACAAATCACTGTGAGTTCCTGCTTCTCCTTGGAGGCTGCAGGGGCAACCTCCGGACCCCTAAAACTGGGGTGCTGCTTCTTTTCTTGGAGACCATCCTGTGTAGCGAGGTGGTAATGGGAGATGTGGCAAAGGGAGTTTAGTACCTGAGATTTTTTTCCCCTCCTACTACGATCAAATGTTAAAAGTCACTACAAAGAAGGAAATAATGAAGAGAAACATGGGCATCTTTCTGAGCGAAGCATTTTGTGTCATGAATAAATCCACTCAGATATATCAGCCCATACAACTCTTTTCTTTGTGATGGGGAAAAATGGTAACAACTTAAATGTCATCCCATCGAGGACTGTGATCTTTCCACTCACTGGACTATCAGACTGTTACTGAACTTGAATGGTTGCAGTTCAATCCCTTTACTGTGCACCTGAAACTAATATAATACTGTATGTTAATGATACTGGAATTCAATATTTTTAAGAAAGAAAATGCTAATTAAAACCCCAAAAACATAAAAAAATAAAATAAATTGAATGGTGGCAGAGGTTAATCCAAGGACATGAATAAGTGCTCAAAATGGAATACTGAAAAAATATAAATACATCCATGCTTACATGTGTGTCTACAGATAGATGAAGATTTATGAATAAGACAAATCTTTTTGCTTGCACAGAGTGCTAAGCCTACCTCAGCATCGCACTCATCACTCTGAATTGTAATTCTTGCTTTATGTACCATGTTTCCCTCACTAAAGAACACATGCTGAGCCTTTGCTAAGCCAAACACACTGTAACATGTATAAATCGGTGGGGTGGGGGAATTGCAAAGAGAACTGGAAGGATGACCAAGACCTTAGTAGCTAGGTGTTGCCTTAAGTAGCTGACAATGCGTATCAAATCTTACATTGTCTGCTTCCTCCTAGATCCTCGCTCACAAACACCACACATACAGCATGCGTGCGTGCACACACGCGTGCGTACACACACACACACACACACACACCCCACGTACAACTGCTCGGGAGAAGCAGATTTTGCCATCTCCCTGCTTCTTTCCCTTTGATTGCACTCTGGTATTTCGTTAGAGTGTAAACACTATGCAAGCAAAACTGAGAGAGATCTGGGGAACAGGTTTTTTTCTAAGATCACTGAGGACCAAGTATGGTTCTTTTCCTTTCTTCATTTTTTCCCCCTCATTAAAAAAAGTCACATCTGCTGCCATGGCAACGAAAAAGAGCTGAAGACAGCAGGTTGAGCGCAGATACTGTAGGAAAATTTGAATTACTTGCAACACAGCTCCTTCTTCCACTAACTCTGTCCTGAAGTCACGGCACCGGGGCAGAGTTTCTCAGTCGAAGCTCCCAGAGTGATTCACTTCCACCTTGACCACCACCTGCATCTTCCCTACTGAAGACTTTGGCTAAGGCTCCACCCAGGCAAAAGGGGGCTGACAGAGGGCAGAGGCCCACTTTGGACGCCTTCACTTCTCTGGCGGGGTGATGTGACATAAATGAATTAGCACTCTGGAGCCACAGGTTTTTGGAATGCAAAATTAATCCAATCACTACATTCGCACGGAGCTGCTGTGCACATTAATAAGACATGCGAGGCTCCCAGCTCATGGCAGGTGCAGCCGCGCAGCTGGAGCGTGGTGGTCAAGAATACGGGCTCCAGGGTCACACCGTTAGAGTCCTCTTCTGGTTCAACTGCTTCTTGCCAGTCACACAGCTCACGATCCATGCAAACTACTTCACCTTCCTCAGGCCTCAGATTCCTCATACCTACAGCAATGATAACAGCACCCCCACCATGAAATTGCTGTATGGATGAAATGTGACATAAGGCAATGCATGTAAAAATAAAGCATGCACGACAATGCGCACATACAGTGATAATCATCAAGTATGAACTGTCGCTATCATCTCGCCTTTCCCCTGTGAGCGGATATTCACACAAATCCTTTCTATGGATTCTACTCTGTGCAAAAGAGAGTTAACACAGCAAGCTTGAGATTGCTCTTCTTAAAAAGACACGCCCGCAAGGATGGCTCTTGGCTGACATCTGGGAAATTGGATTTTTGGGAAGATTCTCACTATTTCCTATCAGGAATGGCTCGTCACGCCTAAACCGTATCAGTAAGCTTTAAGTGGGACATCTGCTTTTCTTCTGTGAGTCTGGAATTGTGGTATGGGCCAGGCAGATGGTGACGACACGATCAGCCCCCAGTGAAAACCCTGGACCCTGGGTCTTTAATGAGCTTCCCCAGTAGACAACATTTTGTACCTGGTGTCAGAATTTGTTGCTGGAGAGATTAGGCATGCCCATGTGACTCCACTGGGAGAAGGCTCTTGGAAGCTTGGACCCAGTTTCCTCTGGATTTTGTTCCTCAACCTTTTCCCTTTGCTGATTTTGCTTTGTATCCTCTTGCTAATCCTGTGAGTCCTCCTAGTGAACTGCTGACCCTGGGGGTTGTCTTGAGGGTCAACAGATTGCAAATCATTTTCACATATACTACCTCATTTGTGACTCAATCCATTTTGACAGAAGAAGGTATGCAGGATATAGTATTATCCCCTTTTTATAGATGAGGGATAGGCTAATCTCAGCATGCAAGGGGCAGCAACCTCAGGCTGGAGTTCAGCTCTTTGGATCTGGAGTCCTAATGCAATGCTCTTCACTTTGTCCCCCACCCTCACCCCCGAGTCAGAAAGGTGGTGACAAGGTGGCAAGGACAATGACCATGACGGCTACCACTACTTATGCTCGTGTTAGGTAGCCTGGGACTTTATATCTGTTGTCTTATTTGACATCATAAGAACATGAGGGTAAAAATTAGTATCCTGATCTTACAGGTGAGGAAAAGCAGCTCAGGACATTAAAGCATCTGCCCCAGGTCACATGTACCTGTGTGCGCGTGGTGCATCGAGAATACGCTCCAAAATCCACTTGCTTGGACATTTCATCATAAGGCTCAGTTTCCCACCCTGTTTGTCCTCGGGCCGTGCTCCCGATTTAGCAATACCAGGAACTCTTCACCTCCCTTCAAGGCTGACCACCCTCCCCTACCTCCTGCCCCCTGGTCCCCGAAGCTCCCTTACTGCTTAGTTCTTGTCTCTGTATTTTTTATCCTAAAAGTCTTTGAACCTCTGGTTTAGCTCCAGGCTCCTTTTGGATGTAAAGTGTAGGGAGCAGAGGGAGAAAGGCCATCAGGAAAGCTGGCAGGTGGTTGCCCAGAAGGCAGGGTCGGAATGCCTGGCTTTGCAACTTTTTAACCATGTGATCTTAAGCAAGTTACTTAGCTTCTCTGACCTTCAGGTTTTCTTTAATTGTAATATTGTCCTATAATAACACCAAATACTTCAAAGAGTTGTGGTGAGGATTAAACAAAATAATATATGGAAAGTACTGTGACGCCAGATTGACACAGGCTGGGCTCAACAAATGGCAGCTACTATCACTAGTGTAATTGTTTTTCGGAAAAATGGGCTGGTCTTGAATCAGGGGATCTGGGTCCCCACTGCGCCACTTAAAGACATCTACAATCCCTCTCTATCCTCCAAGTCCAGTACAGCACTGGGCACAAGGCAGATCCCCTCACTATGGGTCTGTGGAAATGTTTCAGATGAACATTGAAAGCCCTGCTTCTCTCAAGCCTGTGCCCTCATGTGTAAGGGAGGGGAGGAAAAACTGTTTCCGGTGCTCCCCACCATGCCAGACATTCAATCTACTGTGTTCCATTCCATTCCCAAGAATCCCTGAGGGAAGGTTCCCCTCCTGCCTTCAGCGATAGGTGTCCCCCTCCTGTATTCAGCGACAGGTGTCCTTGAAGAAAGGGCTCAGTAACATGCGCCTCCCCAGTTCTATTTATCTTGGACAGTCCACCCCTCTAGGATCACACGGATTTCAGACTTGTTGGGTCCCTGAAAACAAGCAGCTGATACATTTTGGCAGCTTCTGGCTCCTTTGGATATTAATGGATCTTCATGTCTGGGAGAAATGCTACAGTGCCCCATCACCTAATTTAAAAAGCGATAAGCTGTTTTTAATTTGCTTTATGTGCTAATTCATCATAGCAACTTTTATAAAATGCCATTAAGACTCACACTTTCCACCCAGGGTGCTTTTAACAAGTCCATTAGACAAGGAGAATTAGAGAGGAATAATGCAACGTCTCTCCCATCCCTCCTGGCCCTCCTGTACTTCACCAAGCTCTGGCCCTCTGCCAACTAGGGAAGTCCAAGAAGAGGAGTGAAGCGGCTGCTCATCCTCACAGCTGTGCAAATCTGATGGGGAGATACCTGAGCACCTGATAGAAATTGTGCTGAAGTGCCCTGCAACGTGCTAAAGACTTTTAGAACTATCATCTGATTCAATGTACTGGGAAGGCAAGGCAGCATGTAGGTTATATGCCAAGCTTTGCAGAGAGAAGAGACCAGGTTTACATCCCAACTCTGCCATTCCCAGTTGTAAATTTGGGGCACGTTACCTAACCTCCTCGATGATCTCTTCACCACAAATGACTATTTCCTCAACTACGAAATGCAGAGAATGATGGCATTAACTCAAAAGATTGTTATGAAGATCCAACCATAGGGTGAAGGCTGCGAAATGCCCAACACCCACAGAGAAGGAGTTCCATTTTGTTTGATTTCTGACAGCAGTCTTGCCACGCCAGCGTTTTTTTATCTCATAAAGGAAATGAAACCCAAAGAGATGAAATGAAAAAAAGCTACTAAGTAGCAGAACCAGGATTCAAATATAAATAGATGTGTTGGAATCAAAAGTCCATTCCCTGGCTGTAGAATTCACCTTGCAATTCCTGACAAGGAACGTTGTGCTCAGACACCATCTCCAGAGATTTCATGATTTGGTAATGATCACATTTATGACGACACCATGGACTAGACGTCAGGAGAGAGATAGGAGCAGTTTATGGAAGGCACCCTCAGTTCTCATAACTGCCCCACAATGCATGGATTAGCCTTAACATTGCAGACGAGGAAATACAGACTTCCATAACTTAAGCAACACGTCTGGTGGCACACCAGCTATCATGTGACAGGGCAGAACTGAACACAAGATCTGTCTGCCTCCAAGACCTGTGGACTTGCTTCATCAACCCATGTGTTGTTTCTGTAAGCAACCCTCTCCAACCAAAACCACCCACATTTTCTGCTGAGCTTGGGTGGCAGTCATATTTAATAATCATGGACTGCAAGAGCACGCATGTTTTCTGTGTTGGGCAGAGGATCGAGTTCTGGCTGAATCACTTCAAGGCTGGTATAGCACAGAATCATGGGAGTGAAGAGAATCCCCAGGACCGTACCACTAAGAACTGGAAAAAATTCTTGATGTGTCCCATGGTTATTGAAGATACAGTAGAGAAAATAATTCCTTAATCCCTTCTCCGCAAGGATGTCTACACCTTAATCCCTAGAACCTGAGAATCTGTTACCTTCTGTGGCAAAAGTGATATGGAGAGCAAAAGTGATATGACTATCTGGGTGGGCCCAATCCAATCATATGAGTCCTTAAAAGTAGAAGAGAAGGCAGAAGAATAGCTCAGAGAGATGTGACATGAGAGGTACGCGGTGTCCATTGCTGGATTTGGAGACAGAGGAAGGTAATTTGTCAAAGCAGCACAGCAAACTAATAAGAGAGGACAACAAAGAGGATGATTTTATACAGGGCAGGAAGAAGGCAAAGGCCACCAGTTGGATGAGGCTGCCAAAGATCCTTTGGAATAAAAACAACTACTCAGCAACAATAGTAGTAGCCTACTGAGTGCCTATTGTTGGCCAGCCATGTGCAAAGTACCTTCGTGTTACATAATGACATCTTTTTGAGTCCTTATAAATAGTGTGACATTTAAGTATGATTGTTCCTACTTTGCAGATTAAAAAAAACTCAAGGCTTTAATCTCTTACTTCTACTTTAACCAATTCTCACAGAAACTCTATGAGATAAATACTATTTGTTCCTATGTTCAGCTAAGGAAACTGAGGCACAGAAGCAGCAGCCTTTTTCTTCTTGGAGGTTGTAAAGCACTCTGCTTGCACCTTTCTTGGGAAGCCTACAATGTCCAGTCTTGAATGAGAATGTCTCACCTCCTATACTGGATTCAAGCCACTGAAGGTCAGGGGCTCCCAGGTCCAGCCTCTCCAAAGTCCTTGCAGATGCTTTATAAACGAACCAACCAACCATCAGCTTACTCCCTTCCGTGCAGTGAACTTGTTTGGGCTGGAGAAGCCTTTGTTTCCATGACAATGTTAGGACACATGAAGCAGAGAGCTTGGACTCAATTTCTTTCCCTTCAGAAGTTGAGGCTTCTGCTTGATTAGAGGTTCTCACCTCTCTATGCAGCAGGAGAAAGAAAAGTGTAGATATTGGAGTGAAGAGACACATTCAAGTGAGTCCACCTCCTTCTACCTGAGGATCACTGAGATTGGTCCACAACCAGTCTGAGCCTTAGTTTATCAATGAATGGGCTTAATCATCCCTAGGTCTCAGCATATTTGGAGAGATTCAATGAGATGACACAGGAAAAGCCTTTAGCACACTAACCGCCAACCAATCGTTCCTTTACTTCACCTCTTCCCTACACGAGGAATGAGAGAGTTATTTCTATAAGTATTGGCAGGAGATCATAAGATGGTGTTTTTAAAATACAACATAAAAATACACATGCAGTTAACTTTCTCAAAACGTTTTCCTGCCAGCGGGATGTGGGAAAGGGATCTGCACTGGGAGCAGAGAGAGCTGAAGTTTAGGGGCTATTATTTTAAAAATCAGCCATTTCCAGTAGTTTTTCCTTCTTAAAAAGCATTCATTCACCCCTTCACGAATCTAATAAATAAGTGTTTCAAAAACAGAGATGGCGCCCTGGAAGTAGGGAGAAGCTGGGATGGAGTGAGGAGAGCAAGGCTCTGGTTCTGGCTTCAACGTAACCTCACTGCGTGATCTTGAATAAGTTAAAATAACCTCTTTGGGCTTCAGCTTCTAGGTAATCAACAGGCACAAAGCACTTCTCTAAAGCATGTTTCAGCTGTCATGTTCTACGCCTTTGTCTTGCAAGACCCTACAGGGAAATCAGGTCACCTTTCCTCGCGGCTGATAGGATGTGTGTCTCCAAGGATTGTGTATGCCTTGTGAAAATTGCTCCGCTCTGTGCCGCCTCCTCCATCAATCCTGGACCTTCTTCTCTCCTCCCTTCACCCACACTGGGAGTTAAAGACACCTTTCCTAGGCTCCTATATCACATTGTACTGTGATTTCTAATCTTTGTAAATTCTAGTTTGAATACGCATGGGGGACAGGGAGGGTTCATATTTTTCCTATCCCCAGGGCCTACCACATAGCAGATGTCCAATAAGTTATTTTCTGTTATCACGTTTGTCGCCTCTACTTCTCGAAGGGCAATGTCTGGAATTCGGTTGTGTACATTCTTTCCTATGAAGGCACGGACAACTGGACACAATAGGAAAGCTGCCTGAGCAGCATCCAGCACTGGCTTCCCTGTCTTTCTTAGGAGATGATGGAGATCCACGCGATGTCCCTGTCTCTCAAATCTTAATGCATTCAGCTCAGGGTAGAAGGAAACACACGGCTCCGTACTGATTACTTTTCTTGTCTCCTCGAGGAATCCTACATATGCCTGTGGATTGGTCATCATATCCAGGCTGATGGAGGTCTGGTATGGCCACTCAATTCCCCATATTTCAATAACGAATTGTCGTTAGCGAAAACGGGTGGCCGAATCTGCCTGTGTGAATCGGTGTTGGTGGATGAGAACACATTAGGCACCGTCAATCCCTGCTAAGAGGGCTCTGACCAAGATGCTGTCTCTCAGTGATTACTGAGCACACAGAAGGCCTTACGATGTGCCAGGCACTGCTCTAGGTATTATCTGTGGTTCAAGAGATTCTACTCAAGGTGCAGGAATTGTTTCCAGCTGATAGAAGGGTAAATGCACCATGCGCCATGGAGTCTGGTACCACATGGGCTATGCCATTTTGTCATTAATAACCTTATAAACAACCTCGGGTTTGTGCTCTGTAAAGATACACTTCTCTTCACGCCACCCTGTTTCCTTTTATGTCCGGAGGGTATTGGGAAACTGTCATTTTCTATTGTACCCAAGGAATCAGGCAGTCACTGTCTCGACTAAAGATGGAACTAATTGGGCACCAACGAGAGGTCCTCACAGCCTGGGCCTCTCCGCAGCTGTGGCATTTTGATGATAATCAGGGAAGAAGCATGACTCCCGGGGGCAACAACTCTTTCTCTCAGTCTCTCCTGAGTCACCAGTGCTCCCTGTCCCCTAGGGACACAGTGTGAGCAGACTTCCTGTGTCCAGAGGCTTGTGTGGTGATCATTTCAGACAAGGCATCCTCGGACGCCAACTCCAGCCTGTTTTCTCTCTCAGGCTGTCCCAGCAGTCGGTCAGGGTGGTTTACACAGCAGTGCCGACTGACGGGCCCTCATCTGAGGGAAGCAGAGGCAAATCTGAACGTGCCCAAAGGCAGGGCTTGACAGACTATGGCAAATGGTACTTCAGATTTCAGGGTTGGGTGAGGCTGTAAAAATTAATCATCTTAAAATCATTGTCTTTCTCCGCAAATGCCATCAGCTGGCCACCTGGAGACTGAAATATGGGAAGGGGAACACGGCCAGGAAGAAGAGCCCAGGCTTTAGGACAAGTCTAAAGCCTTTATGTGCTGGCGTCGTTTATCAGGCAATCAAAACACATTAATCAAGATATTTCAGAAAGGCTGACAAAGCCCTGATTGCAGCCTTTTATTTCTGATTCAAGCTGAAAATGTATATCAGGTTTTGGTATTCACATCTTAGGGTTTTACTGCCACAAATTAGTAAGCTTGCTGTGAGAGAAAAAAAGAAAAAAATCTCTCTTTTTTTTTTTAAAGAGCAAGAGAGAGCAAGAAGGAAGGGGGGGGGTGGGAGGAGAAAGGAGCCCAAGCAGGTTCCATGCCCAGTTCAGAGTCTTGTGCAAAGTTTGATCTCATGACCCTGAGAACATGACCTGAGCCCAAATCAAGAGTCAAACATTTACTGATGGAGCCCCCCAGGTGCCCCAGGAAATAATCTTGATACAGAATTCATTATTGCTGAAACACAATTATCATTTAAGCATTTAAATTTTCCTATAGAAGACACACGTAAAGACCATGAGAAATGGACATCGGATAGTCCTGGGTTCAAATAGCAGCTCTGCCATTTAAGAAGCTATGTGATTTTCATCTCTGTCCCTAGGTCTCCAAAGATGCAAAATGAGAGGCAAGAGCCCTACGCAACACAGTCCTTATGGGAATTACCCATATAAGACATTTTAGAACCCAACAGGTGCTCAGTATTTGTCAACTGAGTAAAATCTAAATTTCTTCCCCGTGAATGTCGTCCCCTCTTTTCTAGCGTTGTGCACCAGAGCGCAAGCAAAGCAAGGCCGGTTTCTGTATCTATCGACTGGCAAGTGGGACCAGCTGGTATGCTGCCTGGCTAAGAAGAGATATTGGAGAAAGTTCTTTTCTCTCCTGAGCATATGGAAAAGGGGAGAAGGACATCCAAGAATATTTGACATGAATACCCCAAATCCTTAGTGGTAGTCCATCAGGGTTGGTGATGAAATTCACATATCACAAAACCAGACAGTTGGACTATCCTTTTGCTCCTCTTGATACTGAACTCGCTTTTTTGTCTTTGCGTTTTCAGAAAACTGGATGGGAACAACAGGCCTGGATTGAGGCAAGGGAAGATCTGGAATTAGGGAAAACTTCACCTCAAAATCTCACCTGTGTCCATAAGTGCTCCCCTCATCACTTTTTGAATGAGGACAGATAGAAGACGGTTCCTTCCTCACTCAGGTAAAAACACTGAGTTCAGAATGTAATTTAACTTCCACATAGGGATATGGGATAATAGTCATTTAATGCAGTATTATTTGCAGAGTGACTACTGTGTGCCAATCACTGTTATTTGCTGAGGACTCAGCAGTGAACACAGGCTTGCTTCCTGTTCTCATGGAGCTTAATGTTGGTTGAGAATAGAGCTAAGGGTATATTCATTCAGCTACTCGCACATTCATTTATTCCTTCAGTAAATACTTAACAAGCATGTACCAATGATGACTCAAGGAACTTGGGGTCTATTGATAAATGAAGGCAGATAAAAATTCCGGCCTTCATGGAACTTACACTCTACTGAGAGGACATGGCACTAAGTACAGTACAAAAGGAGTTGATACTTGCTACGAAAAAGTGAAAAATGGAGCAGAGTAAGGGCAATCAGGATTTCTAGACGGGTAGAGCTGTGGTAGTGGCGAAGGTTGGAGTTTTGAGCAGGGAGTATGGTCAGGGTAGACTCATTGAGTCTAGACTCACTAGAGACAGGTGGGGCAAGGCTTGAAGGAGGTAAGTGAGTTATCACAAAGAAATCTGAGGACAGTGTTCTAAGAAGAGGGAACAGCCGGTACAATGGCCCCAAATACAGTTAAAACTGACTGCAGTCTATGCTGTCATAGGCATCAGTATGGGGGAGCTAAAGGATCACAGAACAAGAACCCTATAAGGCGATCAGCAAGGAGATAATGAATGGACAGTTCTCCCAGATCCACCAGCTGAGAAGTGACAGTGGGAGCTCACCTGCCGACCCCACCCAACCGAGTAGGTGTGTCTCTCACGCATTCTCCTACAGGAACCGCATCTCTAACAGCAGTCATCTCACAGCTCGAGGACTCAGCTTCATTCTTCAGCCTCCCCTGCATCCGGCCTCTCCTTGGAAGCGGCCTGTGAGCTGGGCCATGGAACATCTTCCCTTCTCTCAGACACCCTACCACAGCTCACTCCTTGCCGAGGAATTTTTCATCCAAGAATTTTTCTTAATATTATTCAAAAAGTCAAAGCACTGACTAGATAGAAAGAAACAAGGATTCTGTAAACTTCAATCTATTCTACAAAACTCAGAACTATCTCTGGAGGCCCTCCCTGAGCCTATCCAGAGAAGGCTGTCTATTCCCTTCTCCCAGCCAGGTTGCTACCTTGTCCACAGTCTTGTTACTGCACTCCGCAGGCTATGTTTTGGTTGATTTGCCTGTGGGTCTGTTTTCCCTTCTAGCTGCTCAGTCCCTGAGGGTTAGGAAAGAGTCTCATTCATCTGTGTGTGTCTTAAACAGAGCAGAGAACGGGGGACTATTGGAACACAAGGTTAGATGGAACTGAACTGACTTCAGAACCCAAGCTTTGTGACTTTGGGAACATTACTTAAACTCTTTGGCTTTCTTGTGGTTACCTCATCTGTAAAATGGGATAAAATATATATATGTATTTAAGATTTTATTTGAGAGAGAGAGAGAGAGAAAGAGAATGAGAGACAGCATGAGAGGGAAGAGGTCAGAGGGAGAAGCAGACTTCCTGCCGAGCAGGGAGCCTAATGTGGGACTCAATCCCAGGACTCCAGGATCATGACCTGAATTGAAGGCAGTCGCTTAACCAACTGAGTCACCCAGGTGCCCCCCAAATACTGTATTTTATCAATTTTAAGATGCACCTTTTTTTTTAAAATCCCCATCTCTATAGTTAGGATGTAGCTCTTTTTTTTTTAAAAAAAAAAGCATTTTTAAAAAAGACTTTATTTGAGGGAGAGAGAGGCAGCAGGGGAGGGGGAGAGGGAGAGAGAATCTGAAGCAGACTGTGTCCAGTGTGGAATCTGATGCACGGCTCAATGCCATGACCGAGAGAGCATGACCTGAGCCAAAACCAACAGTCAGACAGTTAACCGACCGAGCCATCCAGGCGCCCCTACCATTAGGATGTATCTTACCATCAGTGCCATCTCACAATTTAATTGACACATTTCTCCTTTCTTGGTGACATATGGAGTACATCTTACAATCAATGACAACCTAGATTCACTGAAAAGTGTAGAAACCATCTCACAGGCTGTTGTGAGGATTCATGAATTGGATCAAAAAACTCTCAGATCAGGGGAGCCTGGGTAGGTCGGTTGAGCACCCAACTCTTGGTTTCCGCTCAGTTCGTGATCTCAGGGTCCTGAGAAAGAGCCCCGCATTGGGCTTTGTGCTCAGCAGTAAGTCTCCCTCTGCCCCTCACCCCACTGTGTTCTCTCTTCCTCCCTCAAATAAATAAATAAATCTTAAAATTAAAAAAAAACCCCTCAGACCATAAACTGCTCTTATTATACATTGTGGGTCACCTCACCTTCCACTCTTCTCTGTGTACACATTTTTTTTAAACAAACCCCAGTAGTATTCTCTTCTTGGTGACTGTTCAGAGAGTACTGAGGGGCCCAATGCCGGGCTGTAGCCTGACTCGATGGGAAAGAGTTCTGTTTCGCAGTCGCGCTTAGTTGAATGAAATGTCTGTAAGGAATGTCCCAGCATTTGCTAATAGCTTAGGAATTTAGGGAAAGAAAACAGAACTAATGATATCCAGAATATTGGTGTTTATACTTCTAGTATTTATGGTTTTGTGAATGTTAGTAGCATTTTATTCCAAGAGTATAAGCGTTCAAGTTTAGAGGTGATGTTTTCAAGCTGGGGCATTTCCCATACACCTAGTGGAAATCATCCACTCATTCATTCATAATCAGCTGAACACCTACTACTCGCCAGGCAACAGGACAAGGGAGTGCTGGTCAGACCTGAGAGGCTTCCCAGCTCTGCCATTTACTTGGTTTGTGGCTGTAAGCAAGGTTTGAATTCTGTTTCCATTGTGTAATGAAAGACTAATTCCTGCCTGCTATGAACTGAATGTCTGCAACCCGGAAGGGGGCCCACCCCAGGACTCCACCCGAATCTCAGACATCTAGCCTCCAGAACCGTGAGAGGTAATTTCTAGTGTTTATCGGGCACCCAGTCCATGGCTGTAGCAGCTTGAACTACGATCTGCCAGACAGACATTGTTGAGATCAAATGAGGTAGCATTCAAAACTCCTGCAACATGGTGCCTGGTGCATAGACCCATGGAAAGCTGCAAGAATCGTATGTCCTGGCACAGAAAACTCTGTTACAACTCAACTTTTACAGGGTTCGGGAATGATGTAATTCCAATTTGCGTTTATATTAATATCGATCTACCTGTTTAACATTTATCTGGCTCTTACTAAGTGGCAGACCTGGTGCTAGTGGTTCTGTTGGCAGTAAATGTGAAGGGAGCCGGCGTCCCAATGTTTCACATGGGCTGGAGTGACTGGGCAATGGGCCTTGCTCTCTCTACTGCTGCTGTCCTTCCATTTGGAAAAGTGATCCGATAGTCCTGCAGGACTGCTCCGAGACAGCCAATACACATGACTTTCAAGTGCCTGAAACCATGCCTTCTTTTAATCACAGTTAATGAACGCCTATTGCGTGCCAAGGCATTATGCTAGGTATTGGGGTTACAACAGTGAAAATAAGAAAAACAAGGGTACTTTTGGAATTTAGAGGAAAGACGAATAGGGAAGAAATAGCTATCAGTATGCCACATCTTAAAAAGCAGATGGGAAGATAATCCACGAGAGTATACAGTGGAGAGAAATGGAACATGGGTTGGGGAGGCTTCCAGAAGGAGGCGCTGTCTGATCTAAGACCTGCAAAACGAGCAGATCAGAGGGAAAATCTATGCAGAGACTCTGAAGGAAGAAATAGCAGGCGGTGAATCTGAAGGAAGACCAATGTCTTGGATGACCCTGAGATGATAGGCCAGGTCCTGAAGGGTTCGGCAAGGCTAATGAAGCACACTTTCTCCTCCTCATGGCAATGAGGGGCCATTTGAGGATTTTATTTTTATTTATTTATTTTTAAGATTTCATTTATTTATTTGACAGACAGATCACAAGTAGGCAGAGAGGCAGGCAGAGAGGGGGGAAGCAGGTTCCCTGATCAACAGAGAGCCCGATGTGGGGCTCGATCCCAGGACCCTGAGATCATGACCTCAGCCAAAGGCAGAGGCTTTAACCCACTGAGCCACCCAGACGTCCCCCATTAGAGGATTTTAAACAGGATAGTGAGATGAGAAGATTTGCATTGAAAACATCTTTCCATAAACTGGAAAGTGGACTGGGCAGGAGCCATTGCTAAGACCGCAGGTAGCGGGCTGAGGTAATGATCCTAACGATCATGACTTAATCAGAGTGGTGGCAGTGGGATAGACAGAAGTTCCAGATATTTACTTTAGCCAGTGTCTCCCACACCGTAATCCTAAGCAATGCTTTCAAAGTTTTATTACCAGAACAAATCAGTCTTTTTTTTCTTCAAAGGAAAGCTTCTAAAAACATAACAAATGTCTGATTGAAAACAGAGAAGGAAACCAGAAGTTTTGGCCTCTTTCACTCCAACCATGCAGTAGCTCAAAGGCCCCTAAGAAGAACCCTGAGGCTCCTTAAATCAGAACATGACAATCTTCCATCTAGTACCTTAGTTCCCAAGCACTTTAAAATGAAGAAACCTCTCTCTTACTGATGTTACGACACCCCCACTTCCATCTCCAATTCCCGCAGGTGTCCATTTGCTTTCAAAATCAAAGCTTGACAGAAATTCTTCTTGGAGCATTTTGGGAGAATTTAGCAAAGCCTCCTTGAGATAACTAGAGCTGGACCCGCTCTAGTGGTCTGAACGCAATTACAGAATTCTACAGGAAGCCGTTGTGATTAGTTCTCTCAATAGCACCACTCAAAAGAAATCATTTCTACGGATATTTATTGCATATGTTTGAGGAGTAGACTCTCTTTCTTTCTTTCTTTCTTTCTTTCTTTCTTTCTTTCTTTCTTTCTTTCTTTTTTAAAGATTTTATTTATTTGACAGAGAGAGATCACAAGGAGGCAGAGAGGCAGGCAGAGAGAGAGGGGGAAGCAGGCTCCCTGCTGAGCAGAGGGCCTGATGTGGGGCTCGATCTCAGGACCCTGAGATCATGACCTGAGCCGAAGGCAGAGGCTTAACCCACTGAGCCACCCAGGTGCCCCAGGAGTAGACTCCTTTCTCTTCTCAGAGGTTGTTTATACTGACAAGCAGGAGATAGTTCCTTAGAAGAAGGGAAGTTTTCTTGGTAGGATGTCAACACTTTCATAACAAGAGAAAGCTCCCAAAAGGGAGTCAACAGTCCATCCAGAGAAGTATGTCTATGGACTGAGAGCACTTTGATGGGTAGAGAAACATTTCTTTTAATGAGAGGAGGAGAGAATGAGAACTTGCTGCTTGATAACATTTTTACATGTTAGCCACAGCTGGGGTTTGATAAAGAAGCAAGTAGGAAACCAAGCTGAAATTGACCGATCAGACTTGGTAGAAGTGTGTAAACTGGGAAGGAAAGCATGAGAGGAACTTGGCCATGACAGTTATTCCTAGACTCTTCAGTGGATGGCCAGCAGGGATGATGCTGGGGAAGAGGTGGGATAAGGAACAAGATGTGAAAAGAGTGCAGGCTGCCAGACTGACTGCTGGATCGTGGTCCTGAGAGCCAGTAAGGTCACAGATCCAATGACCGGCCCATAAGTGAAGCCATGAACTGCCCTTTTGCTTCCCACAGTCCCATTTTCAGTGGCTGTAACACTGCCTGAGCAGCACCTTGGAAATCGCCCCTCTCCTTCATTTTTTCTCCATGTGCTCTCTCTTCTCATCTGGGTCCTGTTATTTATGAATATGCTGCTTCAATGCCCCAAATACTGTGTTTGGTGCTGAAGATAAGAGTGAGGTAGTATCTCTTCCTTCACAGAACTGTATGAGTCTAGTAGGCAAGACAACATTGCAAGCAAATCAATTATGTTTGTTTATTAAATATAACAGTAGAAGCATTATAATCTGTAGAGGAAGCCGAGGGCTGCCCACTTTAAATGGTGTGACAGTCTCCCAGTCACCCACTTCTGTTGGACTGGCCAGATCTCGTGTTCTATAAGATCATAAGCAGCTTCTGATAGTCACCAGGGGTTAAGCCACAGAGCCAAAGGAAAGGTTTTGTAACCCAAGTTTTGGGCAATAACTTTTATAACTGGAATTTCCTCTGTCTTTAGGAACTTTCTATCACCTCTAATTTCAGCAGAGTTGGCTATTTGATATAAGTTTCAGAAAATATTAGTCCTCCCAGGCTCTGCATCATGGCCATTCATTTGGTGGGTGTACTTCTTGTCTTGACTCAAAGGTTAGAAATGATACACAAAACCCCCAAACAGGCTTATGCTGCTCATAGGTATTTCATCATTGAGTTTTAGGCATAACTGCAACTGGCAGTGAAATCATTAGGTAAGACTAATGCTTGATTCCCAAGAAACTTGTTAAAAGAAAGCAGGTATTAGATTTTGGAAAAATGCCCTGCAGACTGGTAATTTAGGGTAGTGGGGAGCTGGACTTCCTGTTTTACAGACGGGTGACCATCCTAAGGGAACCAACTTGTTGTGAAGTTAATCAGAGTAGACTGTTTGGCAAGGAAGAGGCTCATTGCCCAGGACAGATTTAGATCAATTCTGGCAGGAAGGAATATCCACAAGGGGCCGTTTTCAATTTCATTTAATCCGTTAGAGAAGACAGAGTTACCAACATCAAGTGGGATAGATATGGAATCTATAAAATAGGGAGAGAAATATGTATTTGAGTGAAGTAATTTGTTTGATAATCCACAGAGATG
This sequence comes from Nasua narica, assembly GCA_028533885.1. Lineage (NCBI taxonomy): Eukaryota > Metazoa > Chordata > Mammalia > Carnivora > Procyonidae > Nasua > Nasua narica. The sequence goes on from CM052815.1 coordinate 53,280,303, forward strand.
TGGGCTTTTATATATTCATGGTAAAGTCACAAAGGTCATGATTTCTTTAAATTGGCTCTATGCTAGTCTCTCACTCCAAAGTTTCTCGCTGGGATTTATGATGTTTCTTTGCTCTCTCTCTCTCCTTTCGTTATTTTCAAAGTGATATATTTAATAAATAACTCTTCTGGTGGCTTTAAATAGTTTTCAGTAATGTTATTTTGATAAAACTGCTAAAAGTTTATTTTTATTTTATTTTTCTTTTTTGCCTGTCTTTTTTAGACATACAGTATAAAAATACCCATCATGTGCAGAGAAAGGGGAACCCTCCTACACTGTTGGTGGCAATGCAAGCTGGTACAGCCACTCTGGAAAACTGTATGGAGGTTCCTCAAAAAGTTGAAAATAGAGCTACCCTATGACCCTGCAATTGTACTACTGGGTATTTAGCCTAAAGATACAAATGTAGTGATCCGAAGGGTCACATGCACCCCAATGTTTATAGCAGCAATGTCCACAATAGCCAAACTATGGAAAGAACCTAGATGTCCATCAACAGATGAATGGATAAAGAAAATGTGGTATATATATACAATTGAATACTATGCAGCCATCAAGAGAAATGAAATCTTGCCATTTCCAACGACGTGGATGGAACTAGAGGGTATTACGCTAAGCGAATTAAGTCAGTCAGAGAAAGACAATTATCACATGATCTCTCTGATATAAAGAATTTGAGAGGCAGGGCAGGGGGTTGTGGGGGGATGGGGGAGAGAAATGAAACAAGATGGGATGGGGAAGGAGACAAACCATAAGAGACTCCTAAACTCACGAAACAAACTAAGGGTGGCTGGGGAAGTAGGGATAGGGTGGCTGGGTTATGGACATTGGGGAGGGTGTATGCTATGGTAAGAGCTGTGAAATGTGTAAGCCTGATGATTCAGACATGTACCCTGGGGCAAATAATACATTATATGTTAATACAAAAAATTAAAAAGAAAAAAATACCCATCATGTATTTTTCCCCCAAGGTAAAGATGCCTTAGTCTATTACATGATAGTATGGGGTTCAAGAGGAGGAGGAAACTAAGAAGGAAATGAACGGTTCTTGAGCACCTGCCAATGGTCAGCCACGAGAGTGGGCACTTCTCATATGTTGGCAGTGAATAATAAGAGCACTGTGAATTTGTTAACACTCCCTCCATTTTACAAATTAAAAAAAGTGAAGTTCACAGATACTGACCATGGTTACCTAGCAGGTAAATGGCAGAGCCAGGAACTGAACCCAGATGTGTCCCTGGTTGCCCACTCTCTCTCCCCTGTGTTCTGTCTGTGGCTCTCCCTCCCACAGACCTTCAGATCCAAGCGCTGGCAACCATTTGTAAGGAGACCTCTCTGAGTTCTGCCGATAAAGGGTAATTTTGGTTTCCTCAAGGATCGTAAGCCCTATTATTTGTACTGTAGTTCAGTGGTAAGGGTTTCCTGGAGGCTCAGGTCTGTTTGTTAATTATTATTTTCAAAAATAATACACTGTGCTGACAGTCGTTGACAAAGCACCTTCACATTTGTTATTCAGTCTTCATGGTAGCCCCGTGGAATAAGCAATTCTATTCCCTTTGATTTACGCTGAGACCCAGAGAAGATGATGAAGATGATAATAATATAAATTGAGATCATTTACTGAATTACTACTAGGTACAAGCCATGACATAGGAACATGACATAATCTTAAAAATTCACAGCCATTCTACAAAGTTGGACAGAGTAGTTCCATCCATAAATGATAAAACTGAGATTTTAGGGGCGCCTGGGTGGCTCAGTGGGTTAAACCTCTGCCTACAGCTCAGGTCATGAGCTCAGAGACCTGGGATTGAGCCCCGCATGGGCTCTCTGCTCAGCGGGGAGCCTGCTTTCCCCTCTCTCTCTGCCTGCCTCTTTGCCTACTTGTGATCTCTCTCTCTCTGTGTCAAATAAATAAATAAAATCTTTAAGAAAATACAACAACTGGGATTTTAAGAGTTGAAGTGACTTAAAGGCCCCACAGCTACTAACTGGTTGAGTCAATATTCAAACTAAAGTCTTTTGGCTCCAATCCTTGGCCCTCTCCCCTCCGTCACAGCGAACATGAACATGACACTGGGGAACATTTATGGTACACTGACACTCACTCCTTGCCAGCAGTTTTCTTCACATAAATGTCATGCATGGCTGAGCCTGTGATGTCCCAGGCAGCTGCCATTTACCCTTACCTACTTGGGGAATGGTCAGATGGTGAAGATACTAGTAGAGACTTTCAGTTCGCTGAGACCTCTGAAAGAAGCCTGAGCTAGAATCACCAGGCTGTAACCGGCGATCACTACTAAGGCTATCACGATCATTATTTGAATAATGAGAAGAAAGTTTAAAGAGCAGGGCAAAATATGGGATTTAATCAGTTTATTTTTACTATTAGCCAATAGAAGTATTTTGCATTGTTTCTATGCAAACAAGTGCACAGCTTACTACTATCTGGGCTTTCAGTAAATTGAAGTAAATAAGGAAAACAAAAGGACAACTTCGTGAGGTATATGTAGGCTTTTCCTTTTCTCCAAAAACTCTTGCATTCTTTCATGTTTCTTTTTATCCTAATCAGAAATCAAGTTTAAACTAACACAGACCACATCTGTATAGCAGTGCCCCATTCTTCACATTTCCTATATATCTTACTATCTGCATTTGGTCTGTGGGATCCTGCTAGTAGGTCGCTCCCTCCATATGGGGAATTGGCAGTAACATTCACCCCCCCCCCGCCCCGCCCCAATTCCTTACTATGGGGTTTGACCTTGAAACTTTTAAATTAAAGGTTGTTTGATCATCCCCTTACTTAAGCTGTGAGAAGTCCTTTAAATAAAATCAAAAGGAGTTTAGGACGCTTGTGATGTAGTTTCTTAATAAAGAAAACCACTTAGTGTTAACATAGTGGTAAGTGAGGATTTTGAAAGTTCTTGCTTCACGCCTTATCTGCTCTATATATTTTAAGAATTGCAGAAGAAATTGTAAAACACAACCTTGAATAAAACTTGACGAGGGCACTGGGGAATAACAATTATACTAAGAGTTACTTTCATTTAGCAACTATTATGTGATGGGCTCTCTGCAAAGCAGTTCAAAGCCATTACTTCAAGTTCTCACAAGAACCCTACAAGGAGGTGGGTTTCTATTATTATCCTTGTTTTATAAAAGAGGAAATTAAAGGGGCGCCTGGGTGGTTCAGTGGGTTAAAGCCTCTGCCTTTGGCTCAGGTCATGATGTCAGGGTCCTGGGATCAGGCCCCACATTGGACTCTCTGCTCAGCAAGGAGCCTGCTTCCCCCTCTCTCTCTGCCTGCTTCTCTGCCTACTTGTGATCTTTCTATCAAGTAAATAAATAAATAAATAAATAAATCTTTTTTAAAAAAAGAGGAAATTAAAGTCTAGAGAGATTGTTCGGCTTGAGTCAAGATCCATCAGATCAAAAGTGAAAGCTTATCTATTTTATAGAGTCACTGTGAGGATGAAATGAGATTGTTTATCAAGTGCTTGGCATGATGAAAAGCTGCTGTTTAAATTAATACTCAACTTATCTTGATTTCCCTTTCAATATTACTCTCAAGCATTTACCATCTCCTTAGCATTTCGGTTCTTGAAATACTGTCTGAGAGAAAATTGACAGTGATATGATTCACTGTTTTGACTTATCAAACAGCAGATATTTGGTCTCTTGGGCAGAATTTGTTGGTTGCTCACCATGGACCTATTCCAGCATATTCTTGGAAATTAGTAAGACAGTCCTAATTATTTGCATGTTTAGGGGTTTTCTGTGATAAAACCATAGGCAGAAAAGTCCATGTCAGTCATGGTAAAGTTAGGATGTATAACTGTCCTCTTGTGACAAGCTCAGGTGTTAGTTTGCAATTCTTTTTTTAAATGTCTATGCAATCATTTATTTTAACAAGATATAAAGTTCAATAGGTGAGAATTGTGAACAGTTTCAAGAGTCCTGAGACAATGGAGTGGGGTTCAGAGAATCTAGGCCTCAGTCAAAACTCTCTCCCTCATCTGTGTGGCCTCGCTTACTCTGTTCATTGTTTCTCAAGGTTGTTACTTGTAAATTGAGGATGTTGTACTCCAGGATCTAAGTTCTCTTCTTTATTTTATTTTAATTTTTTTAAAGATTTTATTTATTTGACAGAGAGAGAAAGATCACACGTAGGCAGAAAGTCAGGCAGAGAGAGAGGGGGAAGCAGGCTCCCCGCTGAGCAGAAAGCCTGATGTGGGGTCCTGAGATCATGACCCAAGCCGAAGGTAGAGGTTTAACCCACTGAGCCACCCAGGTGCCCATAAGGTTTCTAAACCTGACATGATGAGCCAGAATCCGCTGGAGGAAATTCTGCTCTTTAGGCAGTGATATTAGGGGAGGTAGGGAAAGAAGCCTGCTACCCATGCTTCTGGACCTTTATTTACTGAGGAATCTAACTTCCTCAAAAATCTTTTAAAAAACTTAAAAAAACTTACTCAAAAACCTTAAAAATCTTTTTAAAAAGTCATGTAAGTGAAAGGCAGTTTGCATTAATTATTAGTGTGTTATCTACTTGTCTTGAGAGGATTGATTATCTTTCCACAAGAATTAAATAAAATAGCTCCATTTGTCATAATGTCTCATAGTGTCTCCTCTTCATCATCATCATTGTGCTAGCCAAGAAAGAGGGTAATTGGTCACAAACACAAGAACAATTAATTTTCTTCTGAATCAACTGGATCAAGGAAAAAGATTGGACTAAACATGTTTTAGAGTCTACAAGGAATTTCATGTCAAGCTGCCATTGCACTTCACACAGACTCTAATCCAAGGAATTTATATAACTATCAGAATTGTGCAGTTGACTGTTTCCCCCACTGGCTTGTGAGTGAGGGCAGGGACTCATCTTAATGACTACAGCATCACCAATAACTAGCAGAGTTCCTGGCACAGATCCCTCATTATAGAATATTAAATGAACCATCTCTAACTATCATTTGATCCTGAGACTACGAACCCGAGGTCACCTTTGGTACTCCGTTACATCCCAGGTTCTATTACTGTGATTGTGCTGATGATTCAGTTCAGATGGTAATCTGAAGCCTTCAGAACGGTTGACAGCTACATCCTTAACTCACCTCTCAAAATGGTTACTCAGTAAGTGAACCTAAGACATTATACCCTCTCTCTCTCTACCTCTACCCTCTCTATACCTTTGAAGTTCTATAAAACACTGATTTGCAAACGGAAATTTAAGAAGAAAAAAGCAGACAGTATATTATAATAGGGTCTTTACGAAGTCCTTGTGCAATTTTAAAACTACATTAACTTTGGGCCCCTGGGTGGCGCAGTCGGTTGAGCGACTGCCTTCAGCTCAGGTCATGATCCCGGAGTCCCGGGATCGAGTCCCACATCGGGCTCCCAGCTCCATGGGGAGTCCGCTTCTCACTCTGACCTTCTCCCTTCTCATGCTCTCTCTCACTCTCTCTCTTTCTTAATAAATAAATAAATAAAATCTTTAAAAAAAAAACAAACTACATTAACTTTGGTTGGGAATACGATAGACACAACCTATAAATCACACTTAAAAGCAAACTGAATTTTCTCAGAACTGGTAGGGATTTCCACTCAATGCAAACAGTAGCACATTTCCCAGAGTGTGTTCTGTCACTAAGTAACTCTTCAAAGGCTGGATTGTTTGTTTACTACAGGGCCCTTCAGAGCCTACAATGTAATCATCTGCATTGTGAATCTATAAGAGGATATATAATACCCAGCTGTGTCACAAACATTTGTACCAAGTGATTTTGAAGAGCACTTCTTACAAAATGCTGGTTTAGTGCAACTCCGACGCTGCAGGTAGGACTACGGCAGAATGGTTTACCAAGGAAGGAAACTTCTTCAAGGATATTCAAATACAGTACTTAATATAATGCCAGAAGTAGATTTCAGGCAGTCTGATTATCAGTCCAGAAGAGTATACCTGTTTTCCCCTATGCCACATTGCAGGCCTCTAGTGGCCAATGAAAGAACTTTCTGCAACAGCAACACTGTCCCTTCTTAAAGAAGCCTTGGCCCAATAATTTACTGGTGCTTTTAATGCAATGAGCTGCAATTGCTCACATACTTTTTATGTGTTAATTTATTTGAGATACTTTCGATTTTCAGTATAAAATGATTTTCCTAGAGAAAATAATTTCCCAGAGTAAGATTATACAATAAAAGTATGGCTTAAAATTCACATTCTAGGCACTATATAATAACAGAAGGATAACTGCTCAGCTACTGAATGGAAATATCTGATTTAAAAAAACAAGAACAGTGGTACAATGACAAAGGATGATGAGGACAGAGGCATGAGGTCCATTTTCTAAACAGGTCAGCAGCTTTCTGTCATGTTTATGGGCTCCTGTCTTGAAGCCGAAGCTCCCACTGACCTGTCTGGAATTTCTTCCTCCTTTCAGCCCATTTGATCCCAGTCTCATTTTTCAAAGTCTAACTACTATTTGACTTTCTCCTACCAACTCTTTTCTGACAACTTCTGTGCCATTCCATTGTCTTCCACATTCCTTATTGATCTCAGCTGAAATGCCAAGTGATGGAACTGGAAGAACTAAGCAGACTAGACTTGAATTCTGGCTCTGCCTATATTTGGCCACCTAGGAAATTTCATAGTATTCCTGTAAAGAGTCTCTCTCTCTCTCTCTCTTTCTCTCTCTCTCTCTCTCTCTCTCTCACACACACACACACACAAAATGCTTAACACAGTGCCTAGCACAAAAGTATTAAAGAAATAATTGTTTTTCTAATTTTTGCTTGTATATTAGACCAATCTGCCCAACTTGATTAAAAGCTAAGGGCAGGATATATGGCACACATATACATTTTTTCATTCAAAAACAGTATGTTAAAGTGCCTCTTAGTAAGTGATGAACATCTCGCAATAGATGTTTGCAATTTATTTTATCTTATGGAAACACTTATATGAGAGTAAATGAAATACACAATGCAAATTTCTGAAAATAGTGCCTAAGCAACGAGTAAGTACCGTTATTATCACCACTCTAAGTACATAAACTTGTTTTATTGCTGGGCTAATACTTGGAAAGAACTCTTGACTTTATCTTGACTCCATCTTGAAGGCCAGTGATTTTTGCCCAGGAATAGAAAATCCAATTGGAAACTATTACCTCTTAGAAAGGGAAACAAGGGAGACAAAAACAGGAAGGAGTCATCTGATTCTTACATTTCAGATGACTCACTGCAGGCCTGGAGTAAACAGGTATGACAAAGCTCAGTATGTACAACCTCAAATGGGAGGTAAAAGGATAAGTCACATCTAAGTGGATTTGAAAGTAGAATATTTACTTGACCTCATCAAATCACTGGTTTTCTTTGTAGTGGCCCCACGGACTTAAAGTTCTAATTTTTATGTAAGTTCTTTTTGACTTTTTATTTGAGGCTACTTTGTTCAGAAGCAGCAACACAGCGAAAAGAATGTTGAAGAAAGAGGTGGAAAACTGGGAACCTGGTTTGTCTCTATCATGTATTAATGGGAAGATTCTGGCCTTTCTGTGTCTTGATTTTCTCAACTATAAAATGTTATTTCATCCAAAGAACATTAAGTATCTTCCAAGTGCTAAGTATTCACTGTTCTAGGTACTAGGGTGTTGGTGTAAGAGGACACACAAGGCAATCTAATAGGAAGACAAAAAAGTAAATCAAGGATCAGAGGACGTAAGAGGTTTAAGCAGATCCCCTATCATCATCTACCTTTCGTGCTTCCTTTATTTATTAATGAGAAAAATCACACCAGAATGAGTTAAATTACTTGCCATTGTCACAAAGGAATGTTGGTTTTCACAACATCCTAGTTTCAAGTGTGATCATGAGAGTCAAAGATATGAAATACAGGTTTTTCTTTCTTTGAGAAGTAGTATTCCTGAAAAGTCATCGGTAAGTTTAAAAAAAAAAATCTATTTTTAGTTGAGTAAAACAAAGATCTATTAAAAGATTTCTACTCCCTGTTTTTTGTTCCGAATTTGATTTGTCTAAAGAATGAGGCACACTGAAATTCTCTAGACAGTCTCTGAAGGCCATTATAAATCACAGGGTTGTTTCTGCCAGAAATCGTTCAGGAGGGGTTACACGGCAGAACAGTACAGAAAATAGTTTTATGGATTTGGAATCAGAAAAAAAGTATAAAACAATAATGGCCACCTTACCGAGCGTTGGTTATACGTCAGACCGACACTTTATGTGAATCAGCTCATCGTATCCCCCCCAAATCTTATCCCCATTTTATACCTGAGGCTATTGAGGATCAGGGTGGTGAAGTGACTTGCCTAGGTCCACAACAAGAGACTCCGGATGAGTTGTTGATTTGAGATGCAAACTCTGTTATACAATGATCTTTCCAGGACAGGATGCACTGTGGAGGGCAGAGAGGGTCGAACCCAGGATACTTGTCTTCATTCTTATGAGCCAGGCAGCAAGAGAGGAGTGAAGGAGTGAACAGAGGGCACATCAGAGGGAGAAAACATTACCTAGAGAGGGGACTGACTTAACAAAGTGGGATGTTAGAAAGATGGCTTTAAGGCAGAGGCCACATGGAAGGACTTGGCCAAGCCCATCACAGAAATTCATTCTGTCTCAAAAATTCTTCAAGCTGTAGGAGAGCAGGGCCATCTGTTTAAACAGGACAGCTCTGTGGGAATAGCTTATGAGGATATATTAAATAAGATCCAGACTTTCAAGCTATTCCCCTGTGAAAGTGGAGAATAAACTGAGCTTATTTTCCCTTGTCTGTAAAAAGAAGTTAAATCTATGTCTGGTCATTTGACGTAGTCTTTTGTTCAAGCACTTAGTACAGGGAATGGAACATGGTAACTGCTACTATCTACTTGCTACTATACCTGAAAACCTGTAACAGTCAAGCCCACTGAACCTGGGTCCCATCAGTCTAACACCTTAACCTGTATCCCCCTTTAACCCATATGCCAATTATAAAAATACACTGGGTATCATGAGAAGTCTACACCCATGGTGCAGAAGTAAAACTCTCAAATCCACTGTTTATTAACCTACGCAATGGGGAGAAACATTCCTATTAATTCCTAGGATGTCTGTGATGGATCTAAGAAGATAAGAGAAGCACTCTGGGAACTGCAAATGGTTATCCAAATGTGAAGGGATATCAATACTGTTACTACTATTGCTCCTTATTGCTATTTTTGGAATACTCAGGAAAACACAAATTCTCATGAAAACAATGTTTTAGGCCAAATTTCTTCATCATTTTACTCTGAGGAACGTCTCCCTATAGGTAAATAGTAATGGGGACAATGGGCAAACTTATGCTTAGGTTAAATGACAGATAAGCTTTTATATTTAAATAAGTATTTGTTGGTTTTGCTTTTTAAATAAATTGAACTTGTTTCTGTTTATTTGATTATTTTATTTAATTCAAGTAATTCTGTCCATAAATAATTGTTAACTGTGCAAGTTACTGTGCAAGATGCCAAAGAGCAACATATGAAGAGCATCGGAATTTGAGAACAAAGTTATCTGGTCTGAATTTTACCTCTTCCCCTCAAGAACTTTCAAACCCATCTCCAGTAAGAGTTGCCCAGCCCTCTTAAAAGGTGACCTTGAACAATTTGTATATCATTTTGAGCCTCCTTTTCCTCATCTTTGAAATAGAAATTGCACCACGCACTCTGCCTACCCAAGGGAATTCGTGAGGTTTACATAAAATACTGGACCATACAAATGTAAGGTATTGTTATTTGGCAGAAGAGAAGTATGTATGTTGTATTAATAAACTGGAATGATGGCTTCTTAAAAATAGTGAGAAATATTACTGATGAATGGACCGAGGGTTTTTGGTGCATTCTCTTGCAGTAAAAAATTCTGAGAGAAGTTGATTGTAGTCTGAAGGATGATAGAGATCACTGTGGGATCGGAGGTGGATTTTAAGGGCTAATGTCATTGATATGACTACTTGATACGTTGATCTTAATGTATCCATATTTCTTATTTAGCTTTTATAGTATCAAGTATCCATTCAAAAGTCACATTTTTAAAATATATAATAATATGGAGAAATGATCACAATATAATGGTATATAAGTAAAAGAAACAGGCAGAACTCCCTATATGGCTTATTTTAATTTTGTTTTACATGCATGTATAGATACAAAGTGTATATACCAAAAAAAGAGCTTCCTTTTGAGTGGTGGAATTATGAGTGAGTTTAACCTTTGTAGTATTGTCTATTTTCCTACTTTTATATAGCATTTTTAATGTTAAAGACTTCCTATTTTCAAGAGAGAATCCTAGAACCTTCACTCCAGCTTACTATAAGATATTTTTTTGGTATATTTTTAATATTTGAAAAGCAGGCACCCTTTGAGTTTGAGATTTTTTCTTTTTATTTTTTTATTAACATATAATGTATTATTTGCCCCAGGGTACATGTCTGTGAATCATCAGGCTTACACATTTCACAGCATTAGCCATAGCACATACCCTCCCCAATGTCCATAACCCTACCCCCCCTACCTCCCAGCCACCCTAAGTTTGTTTTGTGAGTTTAGGAGTCTCTTATGCTTTGTTTCATTTCCCGCCCCCACAACCCCCCCCCGCCCCGCCTCTCAAATTCTTCATATCAGAGAGATCATGTGATAATTGTTTGAGATTATTTCTTATGAACAAGTTCCTTGGAGGGTGTGTGGCAAGTAGAAACTAGGGAATGCAATGAGTTAAGAAAGAGGTTGAAAGATCAGGGGCGTGAGTCAGTGAGAGGAGATGCAGCATAACCA
>CM052815.1:53291640-53430813 GCA_028533885.1 Nasua narica
CATAATTATATAACATGTGATTTATCCCAACAAAATGATTATAAAGGAGCAATTCCAAAATAGTGATTACAGCCTCCAACAGAAGTTAGATTCATGTCTTAGGCATCTTGTCGGCAAATAAATGCTCAAATTATTATGACTGCAAGAGATGTGGCTACAAGTATCTAACGCTGAGGGCATTAGGAGAGGGCCCTAACTACTTATTCAGCATGAATATAATTCAGGAACAACACAGAACACCTTTCTTTCTCATCTCAAAGCCAATTTTTATTACTAAAACTGCTCTGATGAATAACACAATCTCATTCTTTTATAGAACAGACTGACAATACCCTGCATCTCCTCACAAAAACACAGAAAATCATTATCTTCCTTCATAGAAACATAAAACTTTTGAAGACTGAGGAAAATTTAATCTAATAAAGGTAATATTTTCTTTTCAGATGAATAGATATTCTCTATAAGTGGACATTTTATTATTTATCTATTTTCTGCCTCTTCTCATTTTAACACCACCTTTTGCTAAAATGTAGGGACATTTTATTTGCAATGAGCAAACTGAACCCAGATATTACATATCATTAGGTCCATTTGAATGGACAATGGATGAGAATTTTCCCCTTGATATACAGTCAGTATATATGGTTCATCACTGATGTAGCACAATTAAGTTTATAATCATGCTTGAAAGTAGTACAGCAAAGTGGAAAGAAGATGAGATTTTAATATGGGTGGATTTGGCTCAAATTCTGGTTTTATTTCTTATCGTGTTTGTAAATTTTTGAGTTTCGAGTTCCTCATATATAAAATAATGTTAAAACCTACTCAAGTGGTTACTATAATAATTGAACGTGTTTATATAAAAACATGTATCAGAGCCTGGCTTATGTTAGACATATCCATTTCCTTAGTTTAAACTCTTAAGCTGAATCTAGAAAAGGTAATTTACCATGTTCTCTTCACTACATTCTTTTGCAAGTACAAAGTTATGAAATTAGAGATGGAGAAAGTAGAGAGTCCTTTGAAATCAAAACTGAAATTCAAAGGGAAGTATCTGTCTTTTGCAGATATAGCTGCTATATATTAATTAGCATGTATTGATTTTAAAGATCATTTGGACATAATTCAACCAATTTAAATTCTCTTTTCAGGTAATATTTTTGGGAAGATATTCCTATATATATATATATGCACAAAATTTATTCCAAGTACATTTGACATGTAAAACTAGAAAAGTACAAATATTGCCTATAAGATATTTTTTTGGGGAAAAAAAGATTTATTTGTAGGGTGCCTGGATGACTCATTTGGTTAAGCATCTGCTTGGTCATGATTCTGGAGTCCTGGGATCAAGTCCCAGGTGGGGCTTCTTGCTCAGCAGGGAGTCACTTCTCCCTCTGACCCTCCCCTCTCTTGTGCTCTCTCTCTCAAAGAATACAATATAATCTAAAAAAAAATAAGAATAAAAGACTTATTTGAGAGAAAAAGAAAGCAGGAGAGAGTGCATGTCAGTGGAAGGAGGAGCAGAAGAAGAGAATCTCAAACAGACTCCCTGCTGGGCATGGAGCCCTGTGCAGGGCTTGATCCCACAACCCTTGAGATCATGACCTATGAGATAAAACCAAGAGTTGGACACTCACCTGACTGAGTCATCCAAGTCATCCATATGCCCCAAGACATTTTTTTTAAGGTGGGAAATGAATGCTTAAGGGTGTCCAATATAGCCATTCTCTGACTTTTTTTTGTTTGTTTGCTGTGATCTGATAGTTATTTCAGTCACCTTTATAAGCCTATTTTCAGATGGTCTCTATACATTGTCATGTTGCCCTGAATAAGCAAAACAATTGCAGTATTATAGATTCACTTTATCCTGAACTGAATCAAACTCTTGTGATTCCAAAGCTGATGGATGAGCTGCTTCCTCTGCCATAAGAGCACACAATCTTGGCTACACTGCAGGAATCAGGAGATCATCATGAAACTCTTAGCTCCAAATATGTGATACAACTCCTAGATCAACACAGGTAAAAAGTGAATGCCCTGAGCTTCGCCTCTTGATGCTCCTGAAGCTATTTCCAAAACCATGGAATTCTGATAACACAGTTCAGAAAGCCCAACACATTTCTATAACCAGTGTGCTCCCCAGAAAAAAATACCATATCCAAAAGAAATAAAGCTTCCAACTCATTTCTATATTTCAAGACTTGGTTGACTGCATATAACTGGCTGAAATTATATCTGACAGCCCAGCAACATGACATTTGCAAAAGCATGGGGGATATGTAGTGTGTAGCTTTAACTTTAAGAGTATAAGAAAGGACTTTCATTTCCAGGCAAGATAGATGGAATAATAGAAATCAGATTTCACCTTCTACCTCAAAAAATCTAAAGGAAATAAAATCAGACAAATTAAAAAATACTGGTGCCCCAGACACTGGACATCAAGCAATGAAGGACAGTGATCTTTAACAGATGGGAAACAAATGAGGTAAGTGCTATAATTGAACCAGTTTACTGCCTTAAGAAAGTTTCCAGGCCACCAAGCAGGGAGAAGGTACTCAGAAGGAGAATGCAGACTTTATCAGTTGAAGAGATGAAACCCAGACTCTGAGAAGACCAACATGCTAGAGTTTTTTGGACAGGGTACTAGAGAGAAGAAAGCTATGTAGAAAGAAAACTCAAGTGTTCAGCAGAGTACTGCTTATGTATGTATGAGGAAATTACCAGAGGCCAGGGAAAGAACCATTGGAAAGGACTGGGGGGATCAATACTTGGCGATTATAAAATAGTGCTGGTTCTCTTAAGCCAAACTGGAAATCTTCACAATTCATAGATCACTGAGTAGCATACTTAGAAGGGTCTTGCCTCAGTAGTGGGATATAATTAGCTCTAGATTAAATGTTGCTCTGGTCCTACCTAAAAACATTAAAAGCAAGACTTAAAAGGATCTGATAGTTGAATTGCATCCCATAATGCATCTCAATATTTACAGGAATGCAAAATTATCTGGCCCCCAAAGGGTAAACAAAATGTCTATCATTCAGGCAAAGATTGCCAAATATACAAAGAAGTAGAAAAATATGACATATACTGAACAGAAAAATTAACCAATCAAAACTGATTCAGGGGCGCCTGGGTGGCTCAGCTGGTTGAGCGACTGCCTTCGGCTCAGGTCATGATCCTGGAGTCCCGGGATCGAGTCCCGCATCGGGCTCCCTGCTCTGAGGGGAGCCTGCTTCTCCCTCTGACCTCTCCCCTTTCATTCTCTCTCTCTCTGTCTCAATTAAATAGAATAAATCTTTAAAAAAAAAAAGTGATTCAGAACTGATTAAATGTTAGGATTAACAGAACAAAACATTAAAGCGTTAACTATAACATAACTATATTCCAGATGGTCAAAAAAAGAGATATAAAAAATATTCTTAAAAAAACCCAAAATGAACATCTAAAGATGAAAACAACCATGTGTGAGGTGAAAAATACACTTGATAAAATTAACAGTGATTAAGCACTGCAGAAGAAAAACTAATGGATAGGTATATATAGTAATAGAAACTATTTAAAAGAAACAGAGAAAAAAAGGTTAAAAAAATGAAAAGAATATCAGTAAGCTGTGGGACAAGCCTAAATGGCCTAATATATGTGCAACTGGTGTCCCTCAAAAAAAAAAAAAAAAAAAGGAGAGAGGGAGAAAAAGAAAAAAAAAATTCTGAGGAAATCATGACCGATATTTTTCCAAATTTTACTGAAAACTATAAACCCACAGATTTAAGAATCTCAATGTGCTACAAGCATGAGAAACACGAAGAGAAATACACCAAGATGTATCATAACCAAATAGCTCATACCAGTAATAAAGAGAAAATTTTTACACCAAAAAGACACATTATGTAGAGAGAACAAAGAAAAAATAATGACAATGGACCTTTCATCAGAAATAATACAAGTAAGAGAAAAGTGGCGCAACATCTTTAAAATACAAGAAACAATCAACTTTGAAATTTATAAACAGAGAAAATATCTAAAAAAAATAAAGGCAAAATATATTTTCCAACATAAGAAAGCTGAAAGAATTCATTAGCAGCTGATGCATGCTGTAAGAATGGTTTAAAAAAAAATCCTCTAGGTAGAAGGAAAATGAAATGGAAGCCTGGAAGTTCAAAAATGAAGTGCATCAAGAATGGTAACTATGTGGACAGACGAGTAAATTTTTTTTCTTATTATTTAAACCACTTTAAAACATAATTGATTGGTAAACCCAAAATACTAATAATGTACCATGGAATTTATTTTTTTATACACTTATATATATACAAACATAATATATACATGCATACATATAAAATGTATGACAATACTACAAAAGCCAGAGGAAGGAAATGGAATTATACTTTGAAGATTCTAATGTTATACATGAAGTAGAATATTGCTACTTGGTGGTAATACTAGACTGAAATACATTAAAGACATATTCTATAAACCCTAAAGCAATCACTAAAGCAACAGAAAGAGTTCTAGCTGATATGTCAACGAAGGAGATGAAATAGAGTCATAACAATTATTCAATAATTCTCAGGTGGAAAAAGAAAACTAAGAACAGTATCAAGATAATTAGACTTAAACGTAATCATATTAATACACTAAATATAAAAGTTCTAAATACTTCAATTAAAAGACAGAGATTATCAGAGTGGACAGAAAAGCAAAATCCAGCTATAGGCTTTTTATAAGAAACATTCTTTAAAAACACATCAAGGTTAACATTAAAAGGATGGCAAAAAGCATATCATGCTAACACTGGACAAAAAAAAAAAAAAAAGATTGGGGTGGTTATATTAATATCAGAAAAAGATTTCAGAGCGAAGAATACTACCAGCAATAAAGAAGGTAATTTTATAATGACAAAGGTATAAACTCATAAAAAGGGCATAACAGTCCTAAGTGATAATGCATGTAATAAGAGCTTCAAAATATGTAACACAAAACTTGAACACTACCAACTTGACTCAATCAGCACTTGTAGAACATTCCTTCAACAACAGCATAATACCTTCTTTTAAAGTGCATATGATACATTTTCCAAACAGCATCATAGCCTGGGCCATAAAACAAGTTTCAAGGATTCAAGTCATACAAAGAACACTGTTTGACCGCACAAGCAGTTAGCAGTAGAGTTAGCATTCATCAAGTCCTGCCTAGCACCCAGATCTGTTTCTCCCACTATATTTCCTCCCTGTTGCCTCTCATGTGTTTTGATTTTTCTCTAACCCGCATGGCTCAGGGATTCTTTCTCTCAGTTAACTGAGAGATAGGGACGAGGCTTCCATTCCACTCTTCTACAAAACTTCAAGAATAAGTACTTCTTCAGGACCGGTTAAGTGAAACAATATGTTGTGGCAAGCAAAATTCTTAATGTAAATATCTGAACTTTAGGACAGTATATAACTAGGGGAAAACATCGTATTTTTTCGATACATTACTTTCAGGTCTGGAAATGACTCTACTTGTAGAAGTTGGTGCAATTATATCATATTTCTGCTCTATTTACTCAGCTTTTCTCACTTGCTATTTGATCTTTGTAAAACTAGCATATTGGATGACATTCAGAAGTATGCCACATTCCTGTGGCTGTATCCAGATTTTGACCAAAAAGGAAAAAAGACAAAAATAATACAAATTATGTGCAGACTTGGCAGACTTTTCTTTGTTATATTATTCATAAAAGCATCTTATAAAATGTATAAAATGAAAGCAGACATTTAAAGATTGAAAAAAATGGTATTTTTCACAAAAAATAATAGTGATTAAAAAGAAAAACGAAGCATGTGCTACTAAAGGAGACAGAGCTGTAACTTACACACTTTTAAAATGACAATTTGTAGAACCTCCCAGTGTTTGTTATTTTTGAGCATCATCCCTACAAATTCCATTTTTATCATCATATGACTTTATTTGCCAATTTTTAATTGTGCCATTACTGATGGAAATATTTGCAGGATCATTGTACATGTGTACAACGCAGAGGGAACTGGACTCTTTACATTTACCCCCTACTTGCTTTCCTCCTTATTAAAATATGTGCCAATGGTTACATTTTGAAAGAAAAGGAAGTTAGTATGAAAATAATAATCCTCAATCTCTAAAACAATTGCTAAATTTCACAGCTATCAGGAAAAATTGCTCACCATAGGCTGAAGCACAACCTTGGGTTTATAACTAATTCAACAAACATTTATTGAGCACTGCTCTCTGCTAGGCACAGGGCGAATAAAGATAGATATGTACTCTGTCCATGTGAAACTAGAGCCCAGGTCAATGAGGCCCTGCCATGATGGTTATATACTACTTTTCTCTCCCACTCAAGGGAGCCATGTTGGGATGCAAGGAAGTGAAGAGGTTGTCAATAGAAGAACCATTTAAAATCTGATCTAATTTATAAAGAGAGTAACTCTATAAAACTTATTTCATTAACAGTAATATATTACACGGGGTGCTATATTTGTCTGGTCAGTACTACTACCCTTCCCATGTTTCAACATTAAAATTTCCATAGGAATTGTTGTATTCTCACCTGAACCCGCATTCTGGCTTCTGTGGGAGAGCACCAAATCCAGACCAAGGGAATCAAAAACCTTCTTTCCCGCCCCACCATCCATCTTTAATTGTGGATCACAGTGAGGAGCAAATAACTTTCTCTTATGGTAGAAAGTTCAAAAAGCATAACTTGAGAACTTTGAGAGCCAAGTTCCCTAATTCATGGACAAGTCTGTACCTAGTTAGTGAAATCAAACTGCCAAGGGGAGAGAAGAAGAGATGGGAGGCTGGGTGTTTGATGGCACCCAAATGCCTGGTTCCTGTTCCTGAGTCACAGCTTTAATCCCCTCTGTTTCGTCTATAAGACAAATTGCCCTCTCTCTGCCTAAGCTTATTGAGCTTTTTCTTTTTTAAATCACTTGCCAACAGAAGGACATAAATCAGTGTATTCTAACAGTCCTTCTGGGGCATCTGCTTTAGAGAAAAGAATCCTTCCCCACTGGAGAGGCTCACATAAGAGAATAAGAACAGGGATTTACACTGTTAATCAGGAAGTTTACTAATAATTATATAAGCAAAGTGTTCTTTTTTATGAATCACCCCCAAATAAATGTTAAAAGGAAATAACATGTCAGCTTAAAAAATACATTGTTGCAAGAAGACACAAGAGCTACCCTAAGTTTGAATTAACATGTTCATTTATCATACTGACTAGCTTTGTTATCACCAGTTTAAAAAAAAAAAGGATGATTCTAGAGAAGAAACTTTTTGTTTTTCCCTCAGCAAACTTTGTCCCTAATTCAGATGGAAATAAAAAATGTCCTATGTGGAAGTTCTGAATCTATATAAAGTCGAATCTAGGCTATGTCTCCATGTAAATAGTGACTCTATGATTCAGAACCAAAGGTTTTTCAAGGAAACAGACTCTGTTCTTTTGAATGAGCCCCTTTTACCGACCCCAGCCTTGCCTTACCTAAGGTTACTAATCCTGAATAAAAACCCTAAGAGTATACATGAAATTGGGTTTAGGGAATATTAGGTGTTAGGTGCTCCACATTATCTTTCACTTCTCATTTTGAGATGCTTGAATTTGGTATTTTGATTTTGGACTCTGCACCCTGGTAACCACATCGATTGCCACCTCTGGTAATTGTGCTTTGGTTTCAAGGCTGCCTGGCCCAGATTATCAGAATATTACTCAAGGAGACCCTGAACTTTTCAGATCCAAGGATGGTGATCAGATAGTCAAAGGAGAAAGCTTTCAATTCACATTTGTGTATATTTTCCAAATGTCCACAAGCTCCTGGGCACAGTGCTTGGTGCTGGGAATGCACTAGTGGATTCAGGTGTAGTCACTACCCTTGAGGTTCTCACAGGAAAGGAAGTGATGTCCAAGTCTTATCAGTGAAACCAAAGCCTACTTCATAGTTACTTGCCCCACTTCCAGCAATACAGTCAATGGGTTGGTTGCATTGTTGGTTGCACTTGTAAATTTGCTTTAGGCTTTAATAAATAAGATTCTGATTTTCAAAGAAAATGCAGGAATAAGGAGAATTTTGTAAGGGAAGATTAGGTAAGCAATGATAAGGAAGAGTATTACTATTCTTCAGTGCCAAACACTCTACTATATACCTTACTTACATTATGCATCAATAGAGAAATAATGTATGGAGAACACCTAGCTCAGAGATCGGCACAGAGATGCACTATCATAACTGCTACACACTGAGGTGCCTGGGTGCCTCAGTCGGTTGAGCATCTGCTCTTGGTTTTGGCTCAGGTCATGATCTCAAGGTTGTGAGATTGGGCTCTGCGTTGTGGGTCTCATGTTGAGCTCCCCACTCACCATACAGTCTGCTTGAGATTCTCTCTCCCTCTCCCTCTGTGTTCCCCCCAAAATAAATAAATAAATAAATCTTTAAAAAAATTATTGCTACACATTATAACACTCTAGCCAAAGAGGTCCTTATTATTTCCATTTAACAGAGGAAGAAGTTAAGGTTCAAAAAGGCAAAATGACTTATGTAAGTCTCACAGCTAGTGCATGGCAAGCATGATATCAACTCAGGGACAGTCTAGCCCCAAAGTTCTTGCTCTTCCTATTCCAAAGCAGTTGGATCAGAAAATAGTGCAGAAGATTATTTGCATGACCTCTCACCTGAGAGCTTTACTTTATTTTAGCAAGGCACCCTAATTAAATAAAGATGAAGTACTTGACTCTGTTTGATCACCATTTGTTGAGACTCCATTTCGCATACAATAAGAAATGTCCTTTGAATGCTAAATATTCAAAGTCTGAAAGTCAGAAATTGCCTCTTTAACCTTTAACCAGGTCAGACAGAGCAGCTGTGTCTCAGGGCGAGCTTGACCTGCACTGCCCTTCTGCTCACACTCACATTCACACACACACATACTATATCAAAGCCTGCTTTCAGGCAAGGGCAGATCTGGGCAATGCCATTCATTGCACTTTGAGTTGACTGCTTTAGCAGGGGCAGTGATGTACAGCACGGGGAAGAACAGCAACTACAAATCTTAGAAACAAATCTTAGAAACAGGCCTCTTATTCTCCAGGGCCTGACATTAATCCTTCAACGTTTTTGACCCTCCCCTTCTTTGTCCATACAATACACCACTTTGAAGTGGTTTATCTCTAAGGTAATTTGCAGCCTTGCTATCTCAAGGCTCTCTTTGGGCTAAAAATAACCCTAAATGAGGGGTGCCTGGGTGGCTTAGTCATTAAGCAAGTGTCTGCCTTTGGCTCAAGTCATGATCCCAGGGTGCTGGGATCGAGTCCTGTATTGGGCTCTCTGCTTGGCGGGAAGCCTGCTTCTCCCTCTCCCACTCCTCCTGCTCGTGTTCCTGCTTTCTCTCTCTCTCTCTGTCAAATAAAGAAATAAATAAAATCTTAAAAAAAAAAGCCTCAATGAGCCAATTGATGTGGTTTAAAGACAAGTCTTGTCTCTTTTTGTGAACAGTAAGTTTCTTGAGAACAAAAACAATGTATCTTTGACTATCTTCTTGCAGCCCCTAGCAAAATCCCAATCATGTAATAAGTGTTCCACTGAAATATTTTTTATTAATAAAAGAATGACTGAACACTTTATATACTAAAGGAAAATGGATGAAATTTCAAATCAAAAGTCAACAGAAATGTGTCTGCTGTTTCTCAGATGATTTCATATCTACTTTTTAATCAAGTTCAAGAATAACAATTCTGGCTGGTTGGTCAGATGTCTTTGAAATCTTTGAAAAAAAAAAACCCAAAAAACAAAAACAAAAACAAACCAATTTTTTTTTTTTTTTTTTTACAATTGAGTCTTAGTGCTAGAAAGTTTTTACAATAACAAGTCAGGCTTATCTTTCTGTTCATTATTTAATTTCTGAAATACTTGTGAAAGACAGCATCAAGCCATCTGTATGTTTCTCTGAGAAACATTTAACATAAAATGAACTAGGTCTCTGTTTCTTATCCCAAACTTCTGAACTCTGAGTACCTTGTCAAGGTGTGGGGAGATGGGCTAGAATCATAGTAAGTAAAGGTCCATGATGGGAAATACTATCTTACTCATTTTTAAATTTCTGGTACCTAAGACAGTGTGAAGCACAATACAACGATGAAAAACATTTGTTGTGTAAATGAATAGGTGCCTAATTACAGAACTGAATGTGCATTGCTTTTTAGGATAAATCTGTTTTATGATATATGTTCCATAGTAAATGGATTGATAACCTAGTTCCATCTAACTGCTAGCATAAGAGAAGGATCACTCTAAACCCAATAAATTTAACCCCAAGAATCTTAATTCTAAATGAATACCATAAGGCCTACATAGTAACTCTGAGAATGCGAAGAGTTACTGAGGTTGGCCACAGATCAGCTTATATACTGAAGATTACTCAGCTGAAGAGGAGCTATCAAACTGGAATAATGCACACAGTGAAATGAGGCTTCTGTGATGTATAATATAGAATATTACATAAAACAGAGATCAAGGTTGTAAATGGAAGCACAGGTTCAAGAGAATACGAATGAAACTATAAAGATGCAGGATTCTTGAGGAATTTCCTTTGTGGAAATGAAACTGCAGGATAAGACAGTCCCTAATCTGAGCCATCACAGAGGATGTGTCTTACCGCAGATTAACCACCAAGGGAGAGTAGGAAGTTTGAGAAAGGAGGCATGGAAGGCAGGAAATAGTATCGAAATTAGTAATTCAGGGGCACCTGGGTGGCACAGTCAGTTGGTCATTCGACTCTTGGTTTTGGCTCAGGTCATGGTCTTGGGGTCATGGGATCAAGCCTCACGTCGGGCTCTGTGCTCAGTTTGGAGTCGGCTTGAGATTCTCCCTCCCTCTGCCCCTACCACTTGTGCTCTCTCTCTCTCTCAAAGAAAATAATACTAAAATGAATCTTTAAAAAATTAGTAACTCAAACATCAATTTACAATAATTCGTTCTTTTATTCAGTCAATAAGAGGTGCTAGACCTAGAACTGGGAGGTAAAAGAAATAAGGTAAATGTGATTAAGACATGACTCTTACCTTTAAGTAGTTTATAGTGAAGTGGCTCCTCTACTTTTTCAGGACTGTCATAATAAGCACATATGTACCTGTTTCAAAGTTTTCATTTGCAAAGTGAAGGTACTACTCTCTGGCCAACCCATCTAAGCAGAGTTTGGAGATAAAATGGTAACATTAGGGGCGCCTAGGCAGTTCAGTCGGTGAAGCATCTGTCCTTAGCTCAGGTCATGATCCCGGGGTCATGGGATCGAGCCCCACGTGGGGCTCCTTGCTCAGCAGGGAGTCTGCTTTCCCCACTGCCTGCTCTGACTGCCACTCCCCTTGCTTGTGCGCTCTCTCACTCTCTCTCTCTGACAAATAAATAAAAATCTTGAAAAAAAAATGGTAACATTATTGTGAAGGTACTTGATAACAATTTTATATTATATGGAAACAAAGGATTCTTCTTCTACTACTACTATGATGACAACAGTAGTAGTAATGAAGAAAACAAGAACCTTAAAAGATAATGAAAATGTTGAGGGACACCTAGGTGGCTTAGCCGTCGTCTGCCTTCGGCCAGGTCATGATCCCAGGGTCCCGGGATCGAGCCCTGTATCGGGCTCCCTGCTCAGCGGAAGCCTGCTTCTCCCCTCTCCCACTCACCCTGCTTGTGTTCCCTCTCTTGCCGTCTCTCTCTCTCTCTCTCTCTCTGTGTCAAATAAATAAATAAACAAATAAATAAATAAATCTGTAAATCTTTAAAATTAAGTAAATAAAACTTTAAAAAGTGTTGGAACAAGTTCTTATTATAGTACAGATTAAGACTGGTTTCCTAACAATGTGCAGGCAGTGTTCGGGGTGCAACTAACAACCCATGACCAAGCCAGGGGAGGTACCAACAGGTACCAAAGGAAACTCCTGATACTTTCTGCTGGTTTTGGCCTGATTACAGATAGCTTTCTCTGCTAAGTGTATGACTATACCTAGATGCAGCGACATCCTTGTACTGTTTGTGATTTCTCTCCCTCCACATCCCAGCTGGGTATATTGTTGCTGCCCTGTGGTTTACCATGAACTAGCTTTTATTTACGTATTTATCAATGGTCTCTTGTGACATGGAGCTGAGACTCAAGGCCAGAGAAATACAAGTTGCATTGAAATAAGAACACATGAACAACATCCAGGTATACTTCTGATTAAAAACATTAGTTGGACAGTATTTTTCCACTGAATTTTGCAAATGAAAATGGTGACACCTCCTCCTCAAAGAGAATTTTTAAGCATTGATTACTAGCCATGTTTTAAAAATTCGGAAGCGTTGAATACTACTATCAAGTCAAACTACATAAAAACCCCAGAGAACTTGGGGCACCTGGGTAGCTCAGTTAGTTAAGCCTCTTACTCTTGGTTTCAGCTCAGGTCGTGATCTCATGGGTCATGAGATCGAGTCCCATGTGGGACTCTGTGCTTTGTGGGAAGTCTGCTCGACGATTCTCTCCTTCTGCCCCTCCCCCTACTTGCATGTGCATGCATGCTCTCTCTCTCTCTCTTTCAAATAAGAAAGCTTAAAAAAAATAGAAAAGTCAAAAGCTCGAAAATTCAAGACAATAAGATATCTCATGCCCATGACACAGTTATAGACCAGTTATAGGAGTTACAGTTATAGGAGAGGCTTTTGAAGATGTGGCAGTGCCTGAGGAGAGAAGGAAAGAGAGAGAAGAAATGTGAAAATGTCAAGAGGGTTAAAAAAGAAACAGGTTGGGTCACATGGGTGGCTCAGCAGGTTCAGCATCCAACTTGATTTTGGCTTAGGTCATGATCTCAAAGTCATGAGATCAAGCCCCCCTGACAGGCTCTGCTGGGTGTGGAACCTGCTTAAGATTCTCTCCCTTTTTTTCTCCCTCTGCCCCTCTCCCCTACTCCTACATGCTTGTGTGCTTTCTCTCTCTCTCTCAAAACAAAACAACAACAACAAAAAAACAAGTACAGTAAGACCAACCACCTACTGAAATCAGAGAGGGCTCTTCAAGAACTAAGAGCTTGATGGAGGGCATGACACTGAGTCAAGTGCTCAGCATCAGGTAGAAGAGCAGATCCAAGAAGGTTCTCCAGGACAGCTGCAGAGCCTGGGTGGGTGCGAGCCTTTCATCTTCAGCCAAGACTGCCTGGGTCAGGGACAAAGCAGGCCCAGGAGTCAGGAAAAAAGGGGGCTTTGCCAGCCTCTTGGTATTTGTGTTGATTAAACTTAAGTTTAATTTTGTGCCTATTATGTTTGCCAATGTAGGGGAGAGCTTTTCATGTTGCACTAAAAACAAAACAGTAAATATACCTCTGTGGCAACACAGTCAGAATGGGATGGACTCCTGGTTCTGCTACTTACCACCTGGGTGACTGGGCTAAATTATTTTACTTCTCTCTGCCTCAGGTTTTGCTCCTTTATGCAATGAGGACAACCCACTGAATAGGGTTGCTGTGAAGGTTAAATGAAATAATTGTGCCCGTGTAATATTGGCATATTAGGTTCTTTAAAAACATTTTTTCCTTCCTTTCTTTCATCTATATCCTCAAGGTACTTGGTCAGAATTCAAAATTAATAATCAATATCTATTGAACCCTACATACTGCTTTAAGGGCTTTACTTGTATTAACTACTTAATTGGCACTGCAACTCCGCAAGGCAGATAGAATTTTCATTTACATTTTTTAGAGAAGGAAACTGAGGCACAGAGAGGCGAAAAAGCAACTTGCCTGAGCTCTTATAGGTAGGAAACCGCAGAGCTGAGACTCAAACCCACAAACTGAGGCAACCGAGCTTCAGAGCTGGTGCTCTTAACCATTGTCTTGCAATGCTTCTCTAACCCAAGGTCAGCATTGTAATCATGAATTCATACCTGGGTTGTGAGTTCTGATATGTAACGAGGCAATGCCGATAGAAGCTATTTTCCCCTGCCCTTAGTAAATTAGGCTTTAGAGGCAAACCAGTCTGATTTCAGATCCTGGCTCCTCTACTTCTACCTATGTGGCTATGAACGATTTTACCTGATATTCAGTAATGGTGTTGGGAAGATTACACGAAATGATCTCTATGAGCCTGACACAAAGCAGCCATTCCAGAATGGAGTTGCTATTACGATCATGCTTTGGGTTTTTAAAAAATTTGTTGCCTGTCGGTTTTTTTGGGGAAAAAAATCTTTCTTATTGCCTGGCTGTAAGCAGTCATTTTAAGCTCTAATAGTCTGTCATTTGCTACGTTAAATTTGCTACTTTTAATAGGAGATGGTGAAAATAGAATTGGTAGTTAATAGAAAAGATCTATAAAAATTAGGTGGAAATCCAATAGTGGTATGAAGTTGGAATTTGTAAAAGCACAAACATAAAAGTTCCTGGCTATAAGGATAAAAATAGAACATTCTTGGGTTATAATGTCCCCATAACTTACAAAAGGAACAATAAAATAGCGCTGTCATCTGGCCGGAAAATAGCAAGAAATAACCTTTTCAATGTGCGGCATTGAATAAGTCCTTGTTAAGACTCCTTTACTGAATAATCCAGCAATCCTACTTCTGGGTTTTTACCTGAAGGAGATGAAATCACTATCTAGAGGGATATCTGTATCGCCATGTTCACTGCAGCATTATTTACAATAGCCACGGTGTAGAAACAAACTATGTGTCCATCCACAGATGAATGGAGAGAGAAGATGTGGTATATACATACAATGGAATATTATTTAGCCATAAAAAGAAGGGAATCATGCCATTTTTAACAATGGATGAGACTTGAGGGCAATATGCTAAGTGAAATAAATAAGAAAGAGAAAGACAAATGTTCTCTGATCTCACTTATTGGTAGGCTCATATGTAAAATCCTGTGGATTTTGTTCACTTATATGGAACTCATAGAAAGACTAGGTCAGCGGTTATCAGTGGCAGGGTGAGGGAAATGGGTGGAAGTGGTCAAAGGGGAAAACATCCAGTTATAAGATGAATACATTCTGGGGATCTCATGTACAGCATAGTAACTATATGTAATAATACTATATTGTATACTTGGAAGTTGCTAAGAGAGTAGATCTTAAAAGTTCTCATGACACACACACTAAGGTAATCATGTGTTAGCTAACCTTATGGTGATAATCATTTTGCAGCATATATAGGCACCAAATCATCATGTTGTACATCTTAGACTTAATGTTATATTTCAGTCTCAATTTGTCTCAGTAAAGCTGGGGGGAGGTGGCAAGAGGTAAGGACATTGGAAAAAATTAGATACTTTCCATTAAAAAAAATACTTAATAAATTGGCTGTAAAGTAAACCTAAATAAGCATGCCAGTAATTAAAGGGCTAAAAAGAGGAGTACAAAATCTTAAGGCTCTTTGGTTCCCTTAGTCTGGACAAAACATTATGAAAGAGACATTTATGGCTTACCAAATATTCCTGTGTTCCTCCTCTTTCCTGGGCCCCTTGTAGTTGGGTAAGGCCCTGTGGCTTGACCAGGTCAATGGGCTATGAGTGAATGTGTCAGCGTGCAAGCCTCTCTCCTATTCCAAAACTTATTCCCAGTGGGGCAGTGACAAGATTGTGGTAATTCTACCATACTGGGTACTGAGTGGCGACGTGGAGCTGAGCTGTGCCTCTGGCCCCATTTGATATGTAGTGTGGCTGAATAACAAACTTTTGTAGTGTTAAGCCAATTTAAGGATTGTTTATTATGGCATCATAGTCTGTCTCAGCCTGGTTAAAACAGTCTTCAAATCAGCAATTTCATACAGCACTCTATAATTTACATAGAAGTTTCAAATGCATGATTGTTCTAGGCTAACAAAAGTCTATAGAACATTTTATTGGTCCAAAGAGTGTAAAATTAGATGTAATACGGTCTTAGATTGAAGCACTCAAGATATATATATGCATATACATATGTAAATGTGTGTGTGTATATACATACACATTTACATATGTATATACATATACATGATTTCATTTATATGAGAGAGAGAGAGAGAGAGAGAGAGTACATGCACGAGAGACAGCAGGAGTGGGGGGAGCAGCAGCAGGAGAGGGAGAAGTAGACTCCCTGCTGAACGGGGAGACCGATGTGGGGCTTGATCCCAGGACTCCAGGATCATGATCTGAGGTAAAGGCACATGCTTATGTGACCGAGTCACCCAGGTGCCCTGAAGCAATCAAGGCTTATATTAAATAGAGGGGAAACTCCCTCAGAATAGGGTTGTTAAAGAGAAACCATGTGTATAGGACTCTTAGGGGAGGGTTTATAAGTTGGAGGAGGAAGAAGGGTCACATTGGAAGAGATAGCCTCAATTTGCTTATAACTTTTGAACTGCTACCTAGAGAGTTGTTGGATGTCCATTCTTGGGGGAGTTGGAATACTTGGACCCACGTTTGTATGAGGTTTCTCAGTGAAAGCATGTAGGCTCCCATTGTGATTTTTCATAACCTGTTCCTACTTTAAAGATAGGCCAGATTTCAGGAAATAAATTAGGTGGGCTCCATACAGCTTGGCTGAATTTAAATTAAAAGGCAGATCTGCTGATTCCTGAACCATAGTAACTAATGAAATTCATAACGCTTTTATGTAGTGATGGTATTAATTTTCTCAGCTCCTCATGCTATTCACATACTTAGGAGTATTCTTTTACTGAGGCTCATTGGCTAAGGGCTCATTCTAACTACAGACATTCTCATATAAATTAGCTAATATATTTAAATTATCTCAGAGCAAGAAAACTTACGAAGCAATAAATCTAATTATTTATGGAAGCAATCACTTTTCTCTAGGTCCTTTGAATTCTCAGACGTAAACGGCAGTGTGGGGAGTTTCCTCCCAGCTCTGGTGTAGTAAAAGATGTAAAGCATTGTTGCAGTTGGTTTTCTTTTTTTTTTTATAATTTTTTTTTGTTTTATTTATTTGAGAGAGAGAGAGAGAGAGAGAATGAGAGGGGAGAAGGTCAGACAGAGAAGCAGACTTCCCACAGAGCCGGGAGCCCGATATGGGACTCGATCCTGGGACTCCGGGGTCATGACCCAAGCCAAAGGCAGTCGCCCAACCAACTGAGCCACCCAGGCGCCCCCTTTTTTTTTTTTTATAATTTTTATTTTGTTTTATTTATTTGAGAGAGAGAGAGAGAGAGATGCACTTGGTTTTCAACTATAACGAAAAGTATTAAGTGATATTGTGCTAGACACTGTATTCTATGTACCTGTATCTTACAATTCTCAAAATCCCCCTGGGTAGGCACAATCATCATTCACATTTTTCTAATGAGGGAACTGACGACAATGGTTGATAACCTGCTACACTGAGGCACTAAGTGAGAGGAACTGGGCTTCTTCCTCATTTTTTTTTCTCACCTTTAAGAATCCATTTAAGGATCTAAATTAATGGCCAAAATGTGCATTTTAATGTTACTGTACAGGCGGCTCTGTGACTATGGGGTTGAACTATTCAGTCTGATTTGCTGGGCCTTTTCTCGACACCATGTTTCTTTGAGATAGTGAAGCAAT
This sequence comes from Nasua narica, assembly GCA_028533885.1. Lineage (NCBI taxonomy): Eukaryota > Metazoa > Chordata > Mammalia > Carnivora > Procyonidae > Nasua > Nasua narica. Next base: position 53,309,204 of record CM052815.1, read on the forward strand.
TCTGTGATGATGGAAAGAGAGTTGAGGTCACATACCTCACATACCTGGGGCCACATTCGGTTACTTCCCAGGGTCAACAGTCACATCTATATAATGTGGATGGACAATTCCTACCTCAAAAGATAAAATAAAGATTAAATTAGGTACCATAAACAAGAGCATTACGGACCTGTTTCATACAGATTGGGTAGCAAGAGCATGAGCTCTCTGAGAGAGGAAAACATACCTCCCCTCCACCATCACACGGTAAGTGCTCACCGAATATCTGCTGAAAACAATAAAAGGACTAAGATGAAATTTTCCACTTCCATCCAGGAGAATAAACTCTGCACTTGTACAGAATATTTGACCTTTAAAAGCACTGATATTTCTTATGCTTGTCTTTCTAACTTCCTGAAGAAGGCAAGTATTATCATTTTCTTTTTACATGGAAAAGATTGAGGTGCAGAGCAATTAAATGGCTTACTGGCTTCACAAAGTTAGTCCCGGGCTCAAAAGAGGCTGTAGCCACGGTCGGATGCTCCTTATTTGAGTCTGGAAGACTGGCTTGTCTGCAATGATTTGATATTTGCTCCAGGGAGGGAATTAATTTACATCTCAAAATTATTTCGGAGGATATGTGTTTTGCATGGGCAAGATGGCACATGTTGCGTTCTGCATTTCTGAGAAGGAAAAAAAAAACCAGATCAACTGTTATTGCAATAATTTTCTCAGCTCTGCACATGTGCTGTCTGCTTTCTTTGGCTTCTCTTCTAGAGAAGTTATCACCTTCTACTTAGTCCCACAAAAAACTGTTCAGAAAATCCTGAGCACTGTCTTAAAGTGAAAGATGGGGGGTGCCTGGGTGGCTCAGTGGGTTAAAGCCTCTGCCTTCAGCTCAGGTCATGATCTCAGGGTCCTGGGATTGAGCCCTGCATCAGGTTCTCTGCTCAGCAGGAGCCTGCTTCCCCCTCTCTCTGCCTGCCTCTCCGCCTACTTGTGATCTCTCTCTCTGTCAAATAAATAAATAAAATCTTTAAAAAAATAAAATAATAAGTGAAAGATGGGATAGTAAACTCCAAGTACCTATTTGAGTTTGTATGACATGTAATAGCTTCTCATTTTAATCAGAATATGACTGCTCATTGAATAAGATGTGGCTAGTGACAGCATGGTAGAAAAGGCCTGGGCTATGGGATCAAAATGACCCTAACACTTTCAGCTGCAAAACTCTCAAAAATTTACTTCCTCTTAGCTTTAGAAGGTTCATCTGCATTAGGATTCAAGAGTACTTTCCCAACAGGGTAATTCCAAAATTTAAATAGGCAATACACCTACAGAGATCCTCAAATACTGGTTGCCCCCCCCAAAATGTTAGGTACTTATATATATTAAAGCTCATTTATTAGAATGACTGAGAAATCAAACATTAATAACTGGCAGGTAGAACTCTTTCTAAAATACATGTCATACTTCCCTACTTGAGTGAACAGAATACACTAAACATAACTTCAACTCTTCTGATGACTCATGATTTTCATTCAACCTGTCGTTTATGGAATTGTGATGTTTTCAAGGCTACTGAAGTGTAGAGAGCTATCTGCTCGGGCTCTCAATCTACCACATGGTTTAATCTTGTTGTGTGACCTTCCTGGACTGGTTTGGATCTGCCCCGTCTTCTCCAGTTTCACTGTTCTTGCCTTAGTTTAAGGCCTCGTGATTTCTAGGTTATTATTGCCACAGCCTAACTGGTTTCCTTATTTCTAGTCTCATCATTCCCAAGTCTTTCCTCTGCACTTAGCAAGAGTAGTTTTTCTAAAACCAAATCTGACCACTTCGACTTGCTTGTTTAAAAAACGAATCAAACAGACTCCCACCCCACTTCTCCACCAGGCAAAACCACAGAAGTTGCTATCCCTCTCCCTGGACTACAGTCTAAGACCCAGGGTCAGCGTGCTGTGTATGTAAATACCTCTGCGGGCTGGCCTATCGCCCTCTACCTTCCCCTTGCCTCTTCGTCACCCCTCACAACTTGGGCTCCAGTCATGCTGAACTGGGTCTCATATGGTAGATATCTGAGTACATCGGGCCTTTCCACACCTTCCTGCTTTTTCCCATGTTGGTCCCTCAGACTGGAAAACTAATACCTCTCCCCCTAACCCTGGTTTTCTCGTAAACATTTACCAATCTTTCAAAGGATACCTAAAGCATCTTAGGTTTTAGAAAAACTGTCTTGCCCTTCCTTCCCTAATTCTCTGACTAGAAGTGATCACTTCTCACGTGACCCCATGGCATCCTGGACGGACGGTCATAACACCACAATAATTCATAATACCTCCCATACCCACTAGACTTTGTGCTTCTTGAGTACATGAGGCTGTCTCAGTTAGCAAGCCCGAGACACAGAGTGGGTGGGTACTCTATAATCACTGGGTAAGAATCTTTTCGAATCTTACTAGTTTCTTCTCTCCCCATGAGGTTAATTTTTACCTGCTATCCCTGCCAGCTCCTCACATTATTCTACCTGTAATCACAATAAGTAAACAACAACAGCAATAGCACAAACAAACTCCCCAATATTAGCAGCTTGGAAGAACTAAGGCTAAATAGGTTTTGCAGGAGAGTCTGTAGAGATCTTTCTAAGGCCAATCTATGGCCTTGGAAAACTCATGCTCCTACTGACATTTTTTTTGGCTGTTAGCCAGTTCTTATTGGTGTTCCAGATCCTTGAGATTGACAGATAAATTGCCCACAGATAAATGGAGTGTAAAACAACCACGACTGCCATTTATTGAAAACCTTCCCTAATGTGCCAGGTTCTTGGTCAGAAACCAAGGATATAAAGACCTGGTCCACAAGACATTTAAGATGCTTGTGTGGATTATTTATATAATTTAAAACAAGCTCATGATATACAGATTATTCACACACACGCACGTGTGCGTGTACACACACACACACACACACACAATTTTCCTATTTTTTTAAAAGATAGGCAGGCAAGGGGGTGGCGATCAGGGGTTGGGGGGTAGGTTACTCACGTCTACGTCCTGCTGAATCTAGCTGTGCTCCCCATTTCCCTATGTCCACTTCCTGTTGGAACTAATTTCTGGTGACAAGAACACAAGGTTTCTCTTGGGAGATTTTCTACGTCTCCTTTCCTCCTACCACAACTTAACTTTTCATTCCTGAATGTGTAAGATTTAATTGCAAAGCTGTATAGCTTGAAGTCAATGTGAGTTTGGAAGACTTGTTTTGATGTTATGACTTTACTACAGCAGCTGTACATGGATGATGAAGCCTGACAGGAGAGACTAGAGGCTGAATGTCAAAAACCATTCATGTTCTCAGTCCAGCAAGTACACGGCCTTCCAGTAAAGGGAGGCCTGGGGACTGGGGCATCTGTCCTGGGGCTCATCACTGCCCACTGGCTTATCCCACAAATAAATGCTACGTCTGGAAAATCCTGCCTTTCCTGGAATCTGAAGACAAGTTCAGTCACCTCAGAGGGTGAAAGCAGGGGGTAGAGGATTCGGCTTCTCCAATGTGGTTTATAGCAGAGACAGCAAACAGGCTTCGTCTCATGTGCCAAAGCACGCAGCCTGACAGTGGCCACTGAAGAAGATTCTGAAGTTGCTTCCAGACCCAGAGGAAAGAATGCTGGAAACTACGAACAAGGTCTTTTCTGAGATAGAGAGAAGCATACCCTGTGTTTACCATCCCTGGCAGAAGTTGCAACTGTCCTTTAGCATAAGGCAGGTTATCGTGTTACTTATTTTAGGAGTCTGTCCCAGTTCCTAAACTCCGCTGAGAGCGTACAATGATAGATTAAGATACACCTCAGTGTATCTGTCATCTCTGGCACACAGCAGGTGCTCCCTAAGTGTTTCCTGAAGGACCGAAAGCGAAATTCTATGGCCTCGTGTTGGAGGGATAGAGTTTTTTTTCTCCTACCAATAATCGGGGGAGGGGGACGTGCTGCGTAGGCACACTGAGATTACTTTGCAAAGGTCACTGAATGTCACATCAAAGAGTTTAGGGCATTACTCTCTCTATGAGCCAATAGTGTCCAAACTTAGCTGAGTTTTCCAAGGTGCTATGTATACATAGAATCTCTGGCCCTCCTTGTGATGTTCTTATTTCATAAATTGAGGGTACAGTCAAGAATTCTCTGTTTTTTGGTTTGTTTTAAACATTTGCTAGCTTCCCAGGCAATTTGTATGATCGGCCAGATTTGGGAACTACAGCGGCAAGGTAGGACCGTGCCTTGCGTTTCTTAAGTAGAGCAGTAACTTACTTCAATCTGAGATTTTTGTTTCTAATTCCTCCAGCTCCAAGGCCTGTCTGCCCACTGAGACCAAGTCCTGTCCCTGCCTTTGCTGAGATCTTGGACCTGCCAGACCTTCTTCTAGAGAATCAGACTGCAATCCAAAGAACTCTGTTACAGTGCCCTCTCTCTCAAGAAGAAAGATGAGGATCAAGGACAACTTCTGCAAAACAGCAGAGAGATTCATGTGCTGCAGGGAGACTAAATCACGGCGGGAAGAAATGAATGACCAGCACGTTTCTGGACGTCAAATATCACTTCTGGAAATGAACAAGTCTTTCTGCTTTCCCAGTTCAATTAGTTTTCTGATGAACTCTCCCTAGCACTTTTCATTGCAGCCAATTACTTAACATGTTCCAGGATGAAAATCTGGTCATTACAAAAAACATAATTGATTTGACCCGTGCTCTGACACACAAATACAAGTGTCTTCACACTGATGAGCCCTCCTGGGCCATTGTTCTTCAGTAAAGCACAGCATCGTGCTGGCAGTGGACAGGGGACTCATCTTATGAACACAGGAGCTCCTAATTCTTGTGGAAAATTATATCAAAGAAAGGGTGGATGGAAGTCCAACAAGGACATCATTAGTCCAAGTCTCTTAGACTTGGACTAAGAATCTATTTATCTCCAACTCCCTACAGGGAAGACGCTAAACCTAAAGAGGAAGCAGGGCATTGTGGAGCGAGCAGAACCTGGCCTGAGGAACTGAATCTACATCTTGGGGAGGCTGTCACTTTCCAGCCTTCAGATCGAGCAAAGTGCTCAACCTGTCTGATTCACAGTGCACTTCTCGATAGGTGTGGGCACATTGCCGGCCCCCCAGGGCTACTGTGAAGAATAGCAAAAGTGAAGAGAGTGACTGAAATAGATGAAGTGCTCAATTAATAGTGATAAGGATGCGATATTGCTGACAAGGTTACAAAAGTAGTTTGTCAGTTTTTGTTCCAATTTTGCTTACTTGTGTATCATTCAACCTCATCTGTCAAAGAAAAAAATTAAGGTCGTATGACAGCATTTGAAAGAATATTACTTCCTTCCTGCTTCTATTTTCCCTGACCATACAGCCAATCTGGGACCATGCTCTGCCTTTTTAAAAATTTTTTTAGTGGATAAAAACCTGTGTGTGTCTGTGTGTGTGTGAAAGAGAGAAAGAGAGAGGGGAGAGAGAGAGAGAGAGAGAGAGAGAGAGAAATATTACATATTCAAGAAAGCATATAAAATCTCTGTAGAGTTGTAGAGTTTGAAGAAAATGACTATTTTATATATGTATCTATATATATATACACACACATAACTGAGGCAAACAAAGAACACTGATAGTAATTTAGAATTCCTCTGGATCCCCTTCTTGGTGATGGCATGTCCTTCATAACCACTCTCCTTCCATAGGTAACTCTTCTGAGTTTAGGGCAAATTATCCCCTAATTTTTTTTATAGTGTTATCAGGTACATATGTACCCATAAAAATATATAGAATATCAATATAGCTATGGAATCTATGACCTGCTTCTTGGAGCCCACATTAGGTCATGGCTAATGTGGCTCCCCCATGGTGATGTCTGCAGCATTTATTTACTAATCCTCACTGCTGTGTTCACTGTATGAATATAAGCACACAGACAGCCACCCTACTGCCGGACCTATTTTATTTTATTTTATTTTATTTTATTTTATTTTTTTGTTGAGAATTTTTTTAATTTTTTAATTAACATATAATGTATTATTTATCCCAGGGTACATGTCTGTGAATCATCAGGCTTACACATTTCACAGCATTTGCCATAGCACATACCCTCCCCAATGTCCATATCCCTACCCCCCCCACCTCCCAGCAACCCTTAGTTTGTTTCGTGAGTTTATTTTATTTTAATTAACAGCACTGGCACAAATATCCTTACACACATCTTCTGGGCATATGTATAAAGGTTTTTCCTAAGGTATGTGCCTAACAAGTGAGTTGTTGGGTTATAGTTTCAATTTAACTAAATAATATTTTTCTGTTTTCCAAAGCAGTTTTTCCAGTGAAGGAGAATTCCAGTCATCCCTTATCCTCTCTAACACCTGGAATTGACTAGACTTCTTAATTTTTGTTATTTTGGTGGATGTAAAGTGGTGCCTTATTCCAGTTTAATTTGCAATTCCTTGGCTACTAATTTATTTTAAGCATCTTTTCATATGTTAATAGGTCATCTGTGTTTTCTTTGCTTTTTAACAAAACTTTGCCCATTTTCTATAGGGCTGCTCTAACCTTCTCTTTGCTTTGTATTCTCTACGTATGGTATTCTCGATAGTGATCTTTTACCAGAGATACACACTGCAAATATCTATTCCCTTCTGTTTTCAATTCATATCACATTTCACCTCAGAAAAGTCAGATATAGGATTCAAAGGTTTTCATTTCTCTAAAACTGCTGTTATCAATAGCTACAAAAACAGACAGATTTCAAAATAAATAATTCATTAGTATGGTTTAGCAGAAATGTATTCATGAGTATCTTTGCTCGAGCTTGCACAAAGTGCCTGAAGAGCTTATTAAAATAAACCAAACTAAATTAAAAAAAAACCAGCAGCACTGTGATGATAAAGGCTTTCATGCCAAGACTCCAAATACACTAAAAATTTATCTTCAGCAGTTTACTACATTCACAATGACAATACTTCAACCTGCTTCCTTTACTCATAAGACATTTCCTCTAGTTCAAGTATATTTATCACCCAGCCAGCCCAGACAAATGTTACCAAGTTTACCATTGAATTTCAAGTGTGGTCTCAGAGTAAAACTTCTAAGAGTAATTTTTTTTCTTTCATGCAATTTTCTTGAAGTCATATTTTTGGTCAACTCATCTTTGGGTTTTTGAGGAACTGAAGAATACAGCCTATGAAAAACTCAGGATTCTTCAGAGTATTACACTGTACTGAAACTACTCTGCAAAGATACTATCAAGGATACACTTCATTACACACTTGTCAAAACCCATAGAGTATACAATAGCAAGAGTGAACCCTAAGGTAAACTATGGACTTTGAGGTGATAATGATGTGTTAATGTAAGCTCATCGATTCCTTTTTTTTTTTTTTTAAAGATTTTTATTTATTTATTTGACACAGAAAGAGAGAGATCACAAATAGGCAGAGAGGCAGGCAGAGAGAGAGAGGAAACAGGTTCCCTGCAGAGCAGAGAGCCCGATGTGGGGCTCGATCCCAGGACCCTGAGATCATGAACTGAGCCGAAGGCAGAGGCGCCCCATAAGCTCATCGATTCTAACAAGCAAATCGCTCGAGAGTGGGAACTTGAACGTGGAGGAGATTGCATGAATTGGGAGCAGTGGGTACACTGGGAAATCTCCTTACTTTCTGCTCAATTTTGCTGTGAATCTAAAACTACTCCAAAAAATAAAGTCTAATAGAAATAATTTTTAAAAATCAATTTTATTTTAAATTTATTTCTTTGAGAGAGAGGGAGAGAGCATAAACAGGGGGAGGAGCAGAGAGAGAGAATCCTAAGCAGATTCTATGCTGAGTGCGGGGCCCTTCATGGGGCTCGATCACACAACCCTAGATCATGACCTGAGTCTAAACCAAGAGTCAGACACTCAACCTACTGAGCCACCCGGATGCCCCAAAGAAATCTTTTTTAAATGCAGGGAGAAATGAACTTTCTAACTCACTCAGAAGTGACACTGAATCATATGGGAGAGGGGGGATGCAAGCAAGCAAACATACATAAAAGTCCCAACTAGTTTCTAAAGCAATGGCACCTGGGAAATAATAACCACAGAGAAGACAACAAGGGCAATAGTAGCCACAAGTGCTGATCCAGTCCCAGGCAACATCATAAAGAGTTTCAGCCAATAAACTCACAGTGAACCCTCACAAGTCCTCTATGTGATAAGAAACGGTATTACACTCCTTTTAAAGATGATGTAATGAGACTCAGAATTTAATAACGTGTGCAAGGTCACTCAGCCAGTTAAAGGAGGAGCAGCCTCCTGTGTGGAAGATTTCATGGGGCTGTTCTCTGCTGTTCTTACGCTTTGCACATCGCTCATTTTTCAAAGGATCACGGAAACCAGGTTAGTAAGTGGCTCTCAGAGCAGCACACCTAAGGGTACTTTCACAGAGCTGCACGGGCAGGTACCGAACATCAGAGCACAAAGATCAGGGTTCCGCTAGTGGCCATAAATGTGAGAACCGTGTGTTTCCTGCGTTTCCTGACAGCGTTTTCCTGATATCAAGCCCTAAAAGTGGTAGTGAAAACACTCACATCTGTGCTTTGCATAGCATTTGCCAGCCTACACTGTCTTTAGGACCCACTTACCTGTGCACTTGACTTAACTGGGAGATCCCTAGGGGAAGGGGACACACATCTGTTGAGCATCTTTACCAGGCTAGAAATTATGCTTGTCATGCTCAACTCCATTTCAAGAAACAGAGGTGCTGTCCCTTGAAAACCACGTCAGTTACCTTCATGTACTTAGAGAATTATGCAAACTTGGGATCCACAGAGGATTTAAACCTCTTTGTTAAGAACCAGATAATTCACCATGAGTAGAAAGATTTAAAGACAATATAATGAAGGGGAACAATATTAACTAATCCATATCTACCTACCTAAATGAATTTGTACGTACTTTCAGTTTCACTAAGAGAGAGGACTTAAATGAGTACAGCTCGAAGTTAAAATTGCAACCTTATCACAAAGTGCAACCTTGACCAGAGGTGCAGAAAGCCCTCATCCTCTCCAAAATCAAAGAAACCAATTTAGCTGCCCTTTAGAAACAGCAGCCCTTTACAGCTGTTAGTGGCTCCAAGGAGTTGAATTTACCTGCATATCAAGAAACAGAACTACTTGGGGGCAACTGGGTGGCTCAGTGGGTAAAAGCCTCTGCCTTTGGGTCAGGTCATGATCTCAGGGTCCTGGGATTAAGCCCCACATCGGGCTCTCTGCTCGGCAGGGAGCCTGCTTCTCCCCCTCTCTCTCTGCCTGCCTCTCTGCCTACTTGTGATCTCTCTCTCTCTGTCAAATAAATAAATAAATAAAATCTTAAAAAAAAGAAAAGAAAAGAAACAGAGCTACTGAATCGTTGAACACTACATCAAAAACTAATGATGTGGGTGCCTGGGTGGCTCAGTTGGTTGGGTGGCTGCCTTCGGCTCAGGTCATGATCCTCGAGTTTCGGTATTGAGTCCCACATTGGGCTCCCAGCTCCGCGGGGAGTCTGCTTCTCCCTCTGACCTTCTCTCCCCTCATGCTCTCTCTCACTTTCTCTCTCAAACAACAACAACAACAACAACAACAACAACAACAACAAAAACTAATGATGTACTATACATTGGCTAACTGAACATGATAAAAAATTTTTTAACCAGTGTTGGGGGGAGCGGAAGAAACAGAGCTGATACTACTTAAAAAGTCCATGTTTGCATTTCATACTCTTGACATTCAAAGAAGGAACTGTCTTGGTTAATATACTCATGAAATACAGCCACGGAGGCTATGACAGAGGCTGCTGATTATCCCCCAATATCCGCTCTTCTCCTCTTCCTTTTCAGGAATACAAGATCTCCTCCCTTGCCCACCAGGGAGTTTTAGGAAGGCACACCTAGGTAAAGACGGCATTTCCTACAATCGCTTTTAGAAAACTGTTCAGCAGTTTAAAGCATCTGCCTACCCTAGCACCCTGCAGTTTCACTCCCGTGTATGTACGCAAGAGAAGTGGGGGCCGATTTTTTTCCCAAAGTCTTGCACAAGAATGTTGATGGCAGCTGTATTCATAGTAGTCCCGAGATGAAAACAATATAAATATCCTTCAACAGAAGATAAACAAATCATGTTATATTCATGTAAAGGAATAATATATAAAGCAAGAAAAAGTAATAGACTACCAAAATACAGAAGAGTATGGATGATTCTTAAAAACATTATGTTGAGCCAAAGAGGACATAGGACACAGACTGTAAGGTTACATTTATTTACTGAAGCTCAAGAATAGGCTAATCCAAGGTGATAGAATTCGGAGTAGTGATCACCTCTCAGGTTGGGGTGTGGGGGTGAGACCTAGTCTACTGACTGGAATGGACACGAGGAAAGTTCTGTGTCTTGACCCAGGTGGTCAAGATAATGAAAGATGCATACTTTCATTAACACTCATTGATCTGTGTATTTTATGGCATAAAATTATACTTCAGATAAATAGATCAGGAGGGAGAGACAGACAGACAGATATGCCCCAGGAGTGCCAATCAATGGGGACAATCTAAACCCTCTGTAGTGTTTAAAACCAACACCAAACATGTCATACTTTTCAAGGCAACTGGTTCTTAAATTACCGAAGCTAAAAGGAAGGATTCAGATCTTCTTCCTAGTTATGATTTCTTATTTAAATTATTTATTTATTTTTGGCATATACCACTGGAAGTCAGCTAGAAAACAAAAAAGTCAATCGATGGTTACAATGAACAGTTACTCTGCCTGGGCATAGTCAGTGTTAACGATAACCTCAAATTTCTCTAATAATTTGGAAGGAAAACCAGTGCACTCATGTGAATGCTATGAATTTGGGAATCAGATATACTCCTGTTTCTTTTGTTTTTGTTTTTTTTTTAAGACTTTTTTTATTTAGGGGTGTCTGGGTGGCTTAGTGGGTTAAAGCCTCTGCCTTCAGCTCAGCTCATGATCTCAGGGTCCTGGGATCGAGGCCCACATCAGGCTCTCTGCTCAGCAGGGAACCTGCTTCCCCCTCTCTCTCTGCCTGCCTCTCTGCCTACTTGTGATCTCTCTCTGTCAAATAAATAAATAAAATCTTTTTTAAAAAAGATTTAAAAATCAAAAGATTTTTAAAAAAGATTAAAAAAGATTTTATTTATTTATTTGAGAGAGAGAGAGAGAGAGAGGAGGAGGAGGAGGAGGAGGAGGAGCAGAGGGAGAGGGGCAAATGCTGAGTGTGGAGCCCAATGTGGGGCTCAATCCCAGGACCCTGAGATCATGACCTGAGCCAAAATCAAGAGCCACCCAGGTGCCTCTCATGTTTAATTCTTGATTCTGCCCCTGTGTGAACTTGGGTAGGTTTGCTGACTTAGACTGTCTCCTCATCTGAAGAATGAGGCCACACTTAACTCCTAGTGTTGCTAAGACCGTTAGCTGAGTGGACACATCAAGAAGCCATGGAAGGTATTATGCACTCAACAAGTTCTATGAGCCGTTACTCTCTTGGGAGGAAAGTGATTTAGGGTGTTCCTGTTTGAATTTTGCATTTAGTTAATTCTGTTGTGTTTTGCCTTATTCCCAAAAGGTTTACAGTACCTATAATATATTTATTACTAAGTGAAACTACTCTTTTATTCATAGCCCCTCTGATATCTTCAGTTCAAAGGCAAAAGAGAACCACTGGCGGGCAAGGAGCATGGCCGACCTCCCCCAAATAAAGCAGGTGCACGAGAAGCTGTCCCTTTCCTTCCTCTTCCTTAGGCATTTGTATCCAAGCAGCTCTTCACAGAGTTTGTAGCATTTCAAAAAAACACTGCACACGGCTTGCCCGGCTGAGCAATGACACCGACTCAGTAGAGTCCTGGCGTCAACCAGACATCACACAAACTTTCAGACAGCCCACCTGATTCGAACACAAGAGCTAAAGGCAGAATGGTTGTGCTGTTTGTTGGAGTGGCAGGCTAATGGATGACTTCTTTTTCTTTTATTTATAGCTCTATGATTTTAATATAAAATCCAACAAACCACGGTGGGGTTCTGGTAAACAGCCAAGGGTCTCCAACTAGTTCCTTCAACACAACAGACTGTTCACAGAATCACAGACAGAAATTATGCATACATTTCTCATTTTGAACCTCCTGCGCTCCAAGAACCGACTTTCCTGCCAATAATGTGACAGCAAGCCACTAGCACATTCGAACAGAAGCCCCCCTTTAAAGTAAAATATTTGGCAGGACTCTATGAAATGCTGACCATTTTATAGGATTCATCGTAATATTTACATCAAACCAGAGGATGAGTTAAATCACAGAGGACAGTGACCATCTCTGAGGAAAAGGAGATGGCCAGAAGAACAGTACTTCCCTGGGGCACACCCTGCCTACGTCACAATGAACTTAGAAGATCCCCTGAGCCAGGCAATCCCTTACCCTGGACACGACCTTGCACTTCAACACAGTCTCTGCAGACTTCGTGGGCTTCAGAGCCTTGAGATGACTACCCTCACCCCTGCACCCAACATGCCCCAGAAGGGCTCCGTATGCCTCACCCTCATAATCCTCATAGTAACCTGTTTACTGCTAATGAGAAATCTGGCTCTGTGTGCCTTTCTGGCTCCGAGTGCAGCTAGGGCAGATGGAGGAGCCCTGGGAGCTAGAGGTGGCAGAATTTTGAAATTTCCCATGAAGCTGGCTTGGTTTTTATGCTCCAAACACACAAAAAAAGAAGACTCAGATTTCAGGAAATCATCGGACAACTGATTTTAAACCCCAAAATGAAAAAAAGATTTTTCTCTTATGGATAACAACAAAGGTTGCCTGTAAGAGCGTGCATAGATCTTTGGAGGCACGCTCCCTTCTCACTCCCCATCTTCAATCCCTACCCCCAGCCCGGAATTGAAATAAGCTGAAATCTGTAATTCACAAAGAGCAGTCCCTTTCTATTCCACAGCAAAGAAAATCCTATTGGAAAACTTTGCCTCTAAGGTAGCCGTGCTGAGGCACTATGGTTTTCTACTGGATTTTCTTTATTAATCCAGAATTATCTCTTCATGTGCAATAGAATTAACCTTTCTAGGGCAAAGGCTGAATGTGCTATGTAGGTAATGTAGTCAAGTTTTAAATGCTTGGTACTTAAACCTGCATGCTCGTACTTCTGGCAAAGCTAGGAATTATTTTCACACCACCAAACTTTGAGGGCAACCCCAGGATCTTAACACTCCTCAAATACCATACTAGGTCACAGAATTGGAATAACATTGTTCAGAGTTCGCAGTTTTCAAGAACGTTCACGAATTCATCACTGCCAAGAGCGGTTCTCTAAGATAGGACCCTTTGCACCATATAGCTCCCCCAACACCTCTGGTTAAAACAGAATCTGAGAGTTCAGAGAAGACCCTGTTTTACACCTAAAAATCTGAAGGCTAGAGATGTGATTGGTTTGTAAAAGGTCATACAGCAACTCAAAAATCCTTCGGGATGCCTGGGAGGCTCAATTAGGCATCTGACTCTTGATTTCAGCAGAAATCAAGATCTCAGGGTCCTGAGATCCAGGGTCCTGCATCTTTGGGACTGTGCTCAGGAGGGAGTCAGCTTGGGATTCTCTCTCTCCTTCTCCCTCTGTCCTTCCCCTACTTCTACTTACCTTCTCTCTCTCTCTAAAATAAATAAGTAAATCTTAAAAAAAAAAGTCCTTCAATTTTCCCCAGGCTGCAAGGATCTGTATCAAGGTGGGAAAAAGCTTGTTTCTAACTCCGGGGTGTGACTGGAAAGAAAACCAAAGGAAAGTGGGAAGGCAATTAAACAATTATGGAGCCTGCTATTTGCTTGGCACTGAAGCAAACAAAGCAAAGAGAAAAGCAGAGAACTTTGGGGAACAGGAACAGCTACCATCTACACAACAATCACAGGATAATAAATCAATGGCAACCATAACGATAGCTAATGTTTATTTAGGACACCCTATCTGCCTAGAAGTAACGCATTATCTCACTGAATCCTTACTACTGTCTAATGAGATAATAATAATAACAGGTGTGACCATTTATTGAGGATCTTGTCATACACGCTGAACACTGTGCTAAGCATTTTGTAAACAGTATCTGATTCTATTTATGCAGCATGATGATGAGGCTGTTCTCCAGAGTATAAAGATGAGCTAAATGAGACTTAAGAGAGGAGAAATGACACATCCAAGGTCACCTGACTGGTAAATGGAGGAACCAAAGTCTAATCCTGGTCATCTGATTGAAGAACTTAAGCTTTTAAGTGCATCATTATTCTGGTCCTCAAATACAGGTGTACAAGGAATTGGGTTTCATGTATGTACAGCGAGGCCAAGATCAACATGGGGAGAAAAGAGGAGGAGGAGAGAGAGAGAGAGAGGGAGGAGAGAGAGAGAATGTGATAGAAGGAGGTACTATTTATTCGCTGCTTCTAGGATTCTGTAGGAGACCATGCTGTTTAATAATTCTAGGAGGACAATTTTAAAAATCAGTAGCCCTGGTAACCAAGTCTATGATTGAAGCATGCTATAAAAAAAGAAACATTGTGTGGTAGCTGGTCCCAGACAAACTGACAAACTTTGTTCTATCCTTTTGAAATCCAAGGCATTATTTACACACACTCAGCTGCAACACAGAATCCCTCCATTAAAAGATTTTTAGACTTATCTGTAAGTAAAAATAGAAATATTTGAATAAAAGCACATTTTTTTTCTTGTGCTAAATTACTGGTTAGAAAAGAAAATCACAGAAATACACTGAATGGTATTGCATGAATTACACTAAAGCTTAACTACGCCTTCTTGAGTGGCACTTGCTTGACCTACCTCTTCTTCGTCCTCCTCAGCAGCAGGGTGCCATGATGGCAGACACTGAGGGGCTTGCTGCCCAGAGGCAGTGACAGCTATCAAGGTGATGTAACAGCTATTTAAAGCCCTCCCCCCTCCGACTTTTTTTCTCTTTTGCAGTTCTCAAGGAGCCAATGTACCTTTCACTTCTTTGGGGATGGGACAATGGTTCAAGTGGGAAGCACATCTTTTTCTAGTAGCTCACAGGTATGAACAAAGGTTGATAAATGCCTTTATATTCTTGACCTTAGCCACAAGCTTGGAGAAACTATGCATTTGAGACTTAAAAGCTGGTATCGGTAATAAGTAATAAGTAATATGGATTTAACTTTCCATTTGGATCCCCGAAGAGCACAGGATTGCTTTTCCCAAGACAATTGATCGTCGATGCCTCTATCTGTCACCCATCCCCTCCCAACCCCCAAGGGCAGGCACAGGGCTAGGTGCCCTGTGTACAGATACACAGGCACTCGAGCAGAAAAACAGAGCTTCAGACCTGGGCTTGAATGTTGGTTCCAGCACGCAGAGGCTGATTCAGGGCCAGTTTCTCAACCGCCGAGTCTTAGTTTGCTCACTGGAGAAAGGGGGTCAACAATGTTGTTACTCACTGAATAAGTGTAGGGGTTAAATAAGATCAAGTGCCTAACACATACCCAGCATCTGATAAGTAGGAGCATCATTCCTATTTCAGGCATAAGAAAAGTGATACTCAGAAGGATAAGTGACTTGTGCAAGATCTTGGATCTAAGAAGGGATGAAGCCAAGTTTCCACCCTAGGAGTGTGAGAACCGTACATGCTCTGCGCAGTGGCTTGCTTCTCCTTTAATGCACTCACAGTTGAGGGAGGAAACAGTCACCTGAGCTCAGAGTTTCCTACAGTCCCTACAACTGAAGTGCTAGGATAGGAAGGGGCAGAGGTATGGGCCAGGAGAGCTTCCAGGAAGAAGTGGTGTCGGAAGGACCTTTGAGAACCTCTGAGAACGCAAAGAAAGAGGCCGGTGCAAAGGCAGGAAGAAACGAAAGAGCAGGGTAGGGTGCTCACTGAGGCTGCAGCCCAGAGGCCCGCAGGGGAAGCAGCAGAGGGGGGTACAGAGGCAAGACAAAGCCTGGATCAAGAAAATCTCCTAGGCTGAGGAGGTGATCTGGAGCCATGCATAGGTTTTAAATAGATGGACGAACTCAAGAGTTAAAATGGCTGGAAGTGAATCACACTTGAATCTTTTCCATTTTCACTTGGAAACAGAATCTCTCTCCTACCAGGCAGGCTCATCTAATATTTCCATGCCAACGGATTGCTGAGGCTTGGGAGAGGCTAAGCCCTGAAGTGGGGAGTGGTGTGGGGAAAGGAGAGAGTGCAGGGGGAGGCTAGGGTTAAACTGTGTGGATGGGCTGGACTAGAGGGTGGGGATAGGGCACTACAGGGTGGGAAGGGGCAGAAGCAAGGCTCAGAAATGAGGATTAGGTGGAAGTAGTTGTAACTGAGGTTACTGCAAGCCCGGGCATTACTGCACACACACGCACACACACGCACGCATGCACATGCACACGCACGCACGCATGCACGCACACACGCATGCACACAGGCACACACACACATGCACGCACGCACGCACATGCACACACACACGCACGCAGGCACATGCACACACACATGCACGCACGCACGCAGGCACATGCACACACACACGCAGGCACACGCACACACACACACACACACACACGCACACGGATAACATCATTCAAACCAGGTGTTTTGGACCTCAGTTGTACTCTCTGAACCTTTTCAATGAGACCTCATGTAATTTAAAAACTTCTAGTCAGCTTATTTATTAGTCACTGGAAATCAAAATACAAATGTTAGAACTTTCTGAATCTCAAGAGATCTTTCCAATCTTTGCAGCCTGCTTTTCAAAGTTATTTAGTCTTGAACTTGGAAATTCTATGTGTGCTAAGAGTTAACAAATTATAACATCGGGTTCAAGGTCAGTTTCCCAATTTGGAGTCTGAATGGGATCAAAACCAAAAGATGTCCCAGGAACTGACCTTGCCATTAGGGGCGGATTTGCGTTAGACTTCCATGGAAGAAATCTGAGACTTTTTAAGCAAGTGCTCTCAGGCTGATGAGGAAATAAATAAAGCTAAAAATAAAAGAAGAGAAAGATAAAATAGTGGTTCTTAATGTTGCTGCACACTGGTATCTGTAGGGGAGCTTTAGAAAGTATTGATGCTTGGAACACATTCTCAAGAGATTCTGACTCAATATGTTTGGACTTGGGCCTGGGCATCAGGGTTGTTCAGAGCACTTGTGATATTGTGATTTACAAGGTTTGGTCTTTGTCCCATTCCTGGCCCCGAGCTCCTAAAACCCTTGAAATGTCCTAAGTGTTAGGAGCTATAAAAGTGTCTTTCATTATTCCTAACAAGGCCCTTTCAACCACAGGTCCGTTCTGTTAATGAGCTGACTTCTGGAAAGTTCCTGAGGGTGGGGGTTGCTTGCCAAGGGAGCCATGTGATTAGAGGGTTGGAACATACAGCCTCACTCCCAATTTCTGAAGAAGCCAGAGGGGCTGGAGGTTGAGGTAAGTACCAGTAGCTGATGATTTAATCAATCATGCCTAGCCAATGAAGCCTCCATAAAAATCCTAGATGACAGAATTCGGACTCAGTTCAGAGGGTTTCTGGGTTGCTAAAAACATGGAGATGCTGGGAGGGTGGCTCTCCTGGAAATGACATGGAGGCTCTACACCTACATGCATCTTTTCCATCTGGCTAGTCCTGAGTTTTACTTTTCATAATAAACTAGTAATCTACCAGGTAAATTGTTTTCCCGAGTTCTACCAGCTGTTCTAAGAAATCATCAAACATGAAGAGGGGGTTGTGGAGACTGCTGATTTCTAGCCGGTCAGCCAGGGGTACAGGTGACAGGACCTTCAACTTGTTCCAGGTAGAGAGTGTCAGCACGGAGTTAAATTCTAGGACACACAGCTGGTGTTGGAAAATTGGCTGGTGTGGGGAAAAATCCACACACACACGGTGTCAGAAGTGAAGTATTCAGTAAGGAGCAAAAAGCAAAACAGAAGTCTTTTCCCTTATACCTGCCCAGGTGATTCTAACGTGCAGCCAAGGTTGAGAAACACTGAGATAGAGCAAGAAGAGGCAGTTAGTAAAACAAATCTAATTTAGAGATTCTTCTTGGTTCCTCCCTGGAGAGGAAGCCAGTGTGGACCAGTTACAGCGAGGAGAGCTGGCAATGTGGCCCACCCTGGAAGGGCTCCCCATGCTCAGAAATCCCTTTTGGAAGACAGACCAATCTAAATTCAATGCCGGATGGCCAGATGGATTTGGATATCAGATCTGGATATTCCTCACTAGATTGGGGCTCCTCTGAAGCAGATGGAATGTTTTTATTCCTGCATTCCTTGGACGTGTCCGAGTGTCTGGTACATGAAATATCAATAACTGTTTGTAAAATGAATGAATGAAAAAGTTTGAGGCACAAGGGTATAAGATGAACATTAGACCTCATTTCACCAGGCTTCTTTCTTAGCACATTCGAGAAGTCGTAGGGTTGGGCAACAGCAGCTTTAATGAAAAACCAAACAAAAAAAATAAATAACCAGATACCCTCCATAATTTCAAGTGAACTTAACAAATATTTATGGTACTCCTTTCTGCTTAGACTGTGTTAGACCCTAAGAGCCACAGACTGAGCTTTTGAGCAAAAGACCACATCTAGAAGCATTGACTGGTGCTTCTACATTGATCTGGGGTTAGTCCAACTACCTTAAAAAGTCCTTACTGTAACCACTTTTTCACTGCTATAATAGGGCTGATTTGGGTTCGAGTAGCTTAAAAAGTACAGCAACTGGTATTGTGGATGGGGCTGGAGCAGATCATGTAACACTTTTTATCTTTTCATCAATGTTTCAAATATACAAATTTCAAAAGGCACTATTTCTGAAATTTGCTTTATCACTAGTAGCACCTGGAATTCCTGCTTAAATCCAAGGTCACCCAACATAATATAGAAAAAAAAGGGCTACTCGCCACGGACTGTGGCAGCCTCTAGAAGACGAGCATGGTCCTCTGCCTGACAGCCAGCAAGAAAGCAGAGGCTGTGGTCCTACAACGGTAAGGAACTGAATTCTACCAAAAACTCTCATAAGAAGGAAGCAGGTCCTCACCTTGAACCTCCAGAAAGAAACATAGCCCGATCATACCTTGGTTTTAGTTTGATAAGAGCCTTAATGAACTTAAAACCTACAGAACCATAAGATAATATATTTATGGTTTTTAAAGCCACTAAATGTGTGGTAATTTGGTACAGCAGCATAGAAAACTAATACACATAATATTTTGCATGGCTTCTTTCACTGTATTTGCAAGATTCTTAACTGCTGTTGCACATAGCAACTGCTCATTTTCATTGCTGTACAATACTCCCTTGCATCAATATGCCACAACTTATTTACCTATTCTATTGTTGGTAGACAACTGGATTATTTCTAGGACTAGGCTATTACAAACAATGCAGCTATAAGCATTCTTCTGTGGATTTTTGTTGAACTTATGTAAATATTTCTATTGTGTGGATACCTAGCAATGAGTCATAGGGTATAATATGTTTAACAATAATAAATACTAACAGTACATCAATGGGGTCAAATGAATTTAGCTCCCATGAGCAACACATGAAAGTCTCTACATGCTTGCTGTTAATATGTTAATTTACATTTCCTGATGACTAATGAGATAAGTACCATTTCATCTAGGAACTGACCTTCTCTTTCATGAAATATCTGTTTAAGTCTTTTTTTTTTTCTGTTTAAGTCTTTTGACCATTTAAAAAAATGTGGTTTCTATCTTTTGCTTAATGTCTTGTGGCAGTTCTTAAGATATTGTGATTATAATTCCTTTGCCGCATCCGTGTATTACAAATCTCCTATGCTGTGTCTTATACTTTCATCTTATTCATGGTGTCTTTTTTTTTTTTTTTAAAGATTTATTTTATTTACTTGAGACAGATAGAGAGCGAAGAGACAGCATGAGAGGAGAGAGGTCAGAGGGAGAAGCAGGCTTCCCTGAGAGCAGGGAACCCGATGTGGGACTCGACCCTGGGACTCCAGGATCATGACCTGAGGCGAAGACAGTTGCTTAACCAACTGAGCCACCCAGGCACCCCTTCATGGTGTCTTTTGATGAACAGAAGTTTAGTGCATTCTATGCCTATATTATCCTTTATAAATTAACATTTTATTTTGTATTCTTGATCTTATGTTTATGAGAGAGATAGGACTGTAAGTTTCTTTTCTTACAGTCTCCTATAATTAATAGTCACTTAAGAAAAACTTAAATTCGCACCCTTTCCACCATACCATACTTGCTATACGTTAGTCACAAGGTCTTGCAAGCCTCCCCTCCAGTATGCAGTGGCTCATAGCTGGAAAACTCAGGCTTCTTACCCATGAATGCTTGGTAGATGAAGGATGTGACTCGATGGTTCAAATTTGAGCCATTATCACTCCATACTCATCAAGCATCTTTCAGGTACTTAGTTATCATTGAAGGAGATACATTATGGGTTAAATGACTATATTTCCTAGTATAAAACTTACAGGGCTTTCTATAACAATATTAAGTACCGTTATGGATGATAGGAGCATATTTAAAATCAAGCACATCTAAGAAAATGGGATTTCTAGAAACTCTGGACATTAAGGTTAAGAACAGAGATTTGGCAGACAAAACTGAGCTTGTTCTCCTTCTTCTTTGCTGTTAACTTTGGCAGTAACATCAATTATCTAACCTCGGTTTCATTAACTGTATAATGGGGATAATAATGACATTCCCTCACAGATATTATGAAATCTAAATTCTTATCGCCGTCTTGTCCTCAGGATACCTGAATCCATTACATAATCAAGGACTCATAAGAGAGATTGTAGCGTGTTGTGGAGGTGGGAGCAGTGTGGGACATCCATTTAAGAGGGAAGGGGCAGGAACAGGGAATTTTAGGAAAAGAGAAAAATGTCATCATTTGATAAAGAGCCCACAGTGGGATTCATTCCACGTAAGCTTTTTAGAAAGTGCAGCAACTCCTCATTGACCTGGGTTCACAGCAACTGGAAACACAGAGACACCTCCGTGATGACTAACTTCTGAGTTAGTCTCCTTGATAGGAAGAAGGGGATGCAACAGTTCAGAAGCCACTGGAATGGGTTTAAGGGCTTTGTCTGGAGAGTAAGAACTAACTACAAAGTTCATTTACATGAGAATTTGTATTTTTAAAATAGAGGTCACTAGCAGCTACCAAGTATCCTGTTTACTGTAGAGTTCTATGTAGTTAGGATCACATTTTCTCAGTATTTTACACATGGAATCAGATTTTTTTAAGAAAGTGTAGGATCCCACATCTGAGAGCCCAAATCTATAGTTTCAGTAAAATTAAAGTGGAGATGGCACATGAAACAAGCAATCTGGCCTGAAATGATAACAGCTAAAAATGTTTTAAAATACAATGGAAGATACTATAATTAGAGTGATACTTTTTAAGAGTCTTATTTTTAAAAAGGATAAACAATGACATAAATGTCAATAAATGAAACTACAATTTAAAAAGTAATGAAAGGGGCGCCTGGGTGGCTCAGTTGGTTAAGCAACTGTCTTCGGCTCAGGTCATGATCCCAGAATCCTGGGAACAAGTCCCACATCAGGCTCCCAGCTCCACAGGGAATCTGCTTCTCCCTCTGACCTTCTCTCCTCTCATGCGCTCTCTCACTGTCTCTATCTTAAATAAATAAATAAAATCTTTTAAAAAAATAAAAATAAAAAGTAATGAAAGAAAAAAAATGAAAGATAACTTTGATGATGGGAAATTCCTTCTTTTAATAAGCATCACTAAAAAGCATCAGTGTATCACAAAGCATGGGTTTGGGGTTCCTACTTATTGAGAAAATTATATAAAAGATAAAACACATGAGGAAAAAGCCAATCTAAAAGATGATATATTTTCTCAAGAAAAAAACCAAACTCAAAAATGCATCCCAAGCATTTTTGAATCATTTAGGTTGGACCAAAAGATCAGGATTAAGAATTAATGCAGCCATCACATCCACCTTAATTTTTTCAGTAATGAGGTAGGATTTTATGGACAGGGGGAATATGGAGATTCATCGAGCAAGGTTTTAAAAATATAAATTTTAAAATTTGGCATACTTTTCCTGATGCTCCTACTATGTTCTTATTTTTCTTTGGGCATTAAAGTGCCCTCTCTCATTTAAAATAGTGGCAAAAATAAAGGCAATAAACAAAAAATATATATGAAAATTTGTATGTGCGTTTATTATCTTCAAAATTCTTACGTGGTGAAATCAGTTTGTCAATCCCACGTCAGGTCCCTGATTTTTTTTTTTTTTTAATTCTAACGTTGCTAGTCAGGGAAATCTGTAAGTCCTCCAGCCCATGTATTTAGAAAATGACACCTGGAAAGGACAACAATACCTACAGGTTCCGTAGATTTCCAAAGTTCTCTGAGAAATTTCTGTGCATTTTCTTAAAAATTGAGGCCCCAGGAACGAAGGAAGGGGGCAGAATCTTGCAGAACAGGAAGAAGAAAATGTACCGCAAGTGCTAAATAAATGCGAAATAATGACACTACTTAGCGTTTGGAAGATTTACTTCGGCAGAGAGAGATGACTCAAAGTGCACTGTTGAAAGCTCAGAGCAAGTGGGAATTGAAAGTTTCTTAGGCATTAAGAGGGCTGGCACAGAGTGTTTCTACAGATCATAAAATCAGGCACTGAGATAATTTATATAAAGTGCTCTTGCAGGTAAAAGACAAAACTTGGATCCTGAAAATGCTCTCAATGCTGACTTCATAGTTCCATGTACTGCATGCTTTACTAAGAAAAACACAGATGCTTTCAGCTTTGAGCCAAATATCCTAACCCAGGTGTTAGCAGCACTGGCTTCCCAGGTGGAGGACCTGTGTAGTAGCACAGGGTCCTATGTTCTGGCCTTACCATCTTGATGGTCTTCATTTTTGAACAAGAAGCCGCACCTTTGTACTTTGCACCGGGCTCCACACTTTGCGTGGCTGGTAGTGCGTGTGAGGCTGCAGGTCCCCTCACAAGGGGGGCACTGTGTGACAGGCATTTCGGTTGCATTCCTTGTCGTGCTACGCAGGCTGCAGAACTTGTCTTAGCTGAAGAGGGGCAAGGACCCTGTTCACTCAGTTGGAATGGCCACACCTCAGCATGGACTCACTCGATTTAATCACAAAGCCACATGCTCTGGGGATCCTCAAACTAGGGTACCGGAGCTAAGGTGTCGAGGTTATTCCACTGCCCGTACAACATTTCATAATGCAAAAGTAGTCCTACAAAAACCACGGGCTATGTACCACGGCAGTAAATCAAACAAGGCAAACACTAGACAAGAACGTATGTGAGATGTGTGTTTACACGTCTCTGAAGTAAGTGGACGGAGCGAAGTTCTGGTGCTATTCTGTTCTTGGAGAAAAGAGTAGGGAGCTTAATATTCTGAGCCTCAGAGCCCTTAGCCGAAAACTGTGGGAAAACAAGACCTACTATCAAGACCTACTACTAACAAGACCTATCAAATCAAGTCAAATCCCTGACGGTCCTTCCAGAAAGCCACACAGCACTGTAGGTAGGGGCATAAGACAACATGCTTAGATTCTAGTCCCATCGTAGCCTCTTATGGGTAAACTATAAACCTGGCCTCCATTTTCCCTTCCTTAAATGGGTATAAAAACCAGCACCTATTTCATAGGGTTTTTCTGAGAATTCAATAAAATAATCCACACGAGGTGCTTACCCAACTGCTTGCCTGGATTATGATGCAATTATAATTTGTTATTTATTATGGTTATGATTAAGTATTTTAAAAGCCTTTGTCTATGTTTGTTATTGTTAGCTATCATTGATTTATAATAAAATGGAAAATGAATTTGAAGTCTAACCTATGTTAAATACGGCATTTGTTAGGCTAAATGGTTAAAAAACACCCAACATAGCCTGAGATGATTATCACTACTTAAAAGGGGTGCTTACTCATATGATCAAGAAGGCACAAAGACCTTTGTTAGGCAGGGAGCCACCATTTGCAAGCCATGAGGTAATCAAGTAAAATTTTAATTAAAGTTAAGTGCTCTCCAATCTTGTGACATCCATAATTCATTCACTGGATTGAGTCAGCAGTTACCATATGCCAGACTGTGCTGTTACCAAGCAAATCTCCATCCGAGAGAGGGGATCCCTATCCAGTCCAGTGGAGGGAACAGGAGAATCAACTGATAGGAAGCGGAGAGAGCGTGAAGGATTAAAGAGAGAAGTTTGCGTGATTCAGGGGAACACAGAGGGGCAGGTGCTCACTCAGCCAGGACTGAGTTGTTGATAGTCTTCCTAATCCCTTGTTCTGTTAATCACCATCTTCAAGTGCCCCTCAAAAAGTTCATTCAATAAGTATTTACTGAATTCCTATAATGCATCAGGCATTGAGATTAAAGAACAAACAGCTAGAGTCTACTCCTTTGCTCCCAAAAGAACCTCATGATTTCAGGTTAAGTTTCCCTCAGTTCTTCCGTGCCCTCACTTGTCACCTGTCCCTCTTGTGAGCATTCTGTGTCCCATCTTTTAATATTCCGCTCTCCTTTCTGGCTAAAGCTGTCTGGATTGCTGGAGGAGGCAGTATTTTGGTCTAAAAGGACAAGCACTTCTTCTAGAGATGAGGGGGCAGGGAGCAGAAGCTAGGTTGGTAGGATGACCCTTCACCTTAAGGACAGAAAAGATGCCCTACTAATCTTTTTATCCACAGAGCACAGTGCAGTATGGGGTGGATGTTTATGGATCAAAAAGGGATTTCTGGATGAATGAATAAGTGAATGAATTAGGGTGCACCATTAATAAAAATGGTACCTGGATTCTAGATCTTGGCATAGAGGTGGAGGAAAAAAAGATTCTAGATTCTGGCATAATGGCCACCCATGTATCTTTTGTCCTTCTTTCTATAGAAACGTAAAAATGAAATGTAAAAATTGTAAAATGTAATGTAAAAAAATGAAATGTAAAAATTAAAAACCTTTTAAAATCAGGGCCAAGCTGTGATTACCAGAGAAGGAGAAAACTCCCCCAGATCCCCAGTGACTCCTCTCCTTTCTATTTCTGGCATAAAATTAGTTGCCTGAAGACAAAGCCTTTTATTCCACAATTAAAGATGCAATTAAAAATGCAAATGACTGAAAGAGTGAGCATAATGCTAATGAGTCTCAAAGTATAAATGAAGAATCAAATTCTCTTCTGCTTCAAAGGGGCACTGGCTTAGGAGGTAGGCGCTGAGCACTTACAGGGGTAACAGGACCTCCCCTTTACCTATGAGTCCTATGTGACAGGCTCTCTTACAGACTGAGTTTAACTTAATCCTAACAACAAGCCTGTGAACGAGGTATTAGGTGCATTTTCTAAGTGAGAATTTCGTTTCAGCAATCGATAAACTTTGAAGTCTGGACCAGAAGCCAGGTCTACCTGGAGGAAATCAGTATAAAGTGTAAAGCAAACGGAAGGTTGATTGATTTGAATTTAACCTGTGCCCTGATAGGGTCAGCTTCATCTTTACTGTATGGAAGGACAGTGAGCATGTGCTTCGTTGAGAGATACATCAGGGTAAAGAATAGGGCTTGGCCACATAGCACCTTGCGTAAGTGGTTTTTTAAGCCTCTTTGACCCTCTACACTGTTGGTCTTCTGTAGAATGGTGGTAGAGATCCTATCTGGCGCAGCACTGTGGTAAGGCTTAGGGGAAGTCAGGAGTGAAGTCCAGGCACATGAGCTCTCGCCTTTCAGTGTGGCGTATGCAGGGCCCCCCAGACGCTGTAGTACCTTCTCCAGACCTCTTCTGGTTTCCCAAGTCTAGACTTTCTCGACTTCCTGCTCCATCCTGTTCAACTGTTTCACATACTTGGTCATGTCTCTCTCAGTAAGATTCCAACAGAGATAAGAAATCTGAATCCAAGCAGTTTAGACTTCCTTTTTTGCTGTAACACAGCATATTTCTGAATGAATAAATGATGCTTTTGCTAAATAAGAATAACGAGTGAATGACTGAGAAGTAATACAAATGCCACTGTCAGCCAGCCCAGCCCTGTGCTAGTACTGGGCAGGGGGTACAAGCAGAGGAAAGTAACAGGTCCTCTGGGGACAGCTGCTGAGAGCATGCCGGGTCCAAGTTTGGAGGGAAGGAAGATAAAATTGTGACTTATAATAAGCCCACAGATTTCATGCCTTTGTCTTAAATGTCCTTGAGAAATACATGGCCACATGAAATTAGAAGCAGCTTCATGCTGGAGTAAAGTCCCCTGACGGGCTCCATTAGACATTCTTCCTTACCACCCCCAGGTTACTGAGCAGCAGAATACCGTGGCAAGAAGTAGAGTGGAAGGGTATGCTACTGGTTAAAGAAAAAAACAAAGATCCGAGTCTCCTACCTATATGATGATGTAACTTTCCTCTCCCAACAAAATCAATCAGGTGAGAAAATCCTTCCCCTAGAACAAAAACTCATCAGGATAAAGAATCCGGAGTGGAATTTGTTTTCTCAAGACCACCCTTGACGTAACTTCCAATCGGAAGACTAGGGGTGTTGAGAATGAGACGTAAAGTCCTCTCACTAAGAGGGTATTGGCTGTGTGTGTTGGTCTAAATCTATTACTGAATTAGCCCCCAGTTTAAAGACAGTCACAGGGTTCAGCAGGCAAATGAAGCAACCTGAAAGGTCTTGTAGAACCAGATGCTTTCTGGAAACGCCAGCATCAGTAAGTAATGCCTGCGTTCTCAGGACATGACCAGACTCCACGGACTTGGTGGCAGCCCAGCTGGTATCGAACTTGCATTGGACTGGTTGTTCAAAGATCTTGACATATATTCTACATTTTTCTTTCACACCTGCCTAGGAAAGAGTGTCTAGGAATTAATTCATTCAACAAATATTTACTAAGGAAACTTCTTTATGCCAAGCACTGTGGCATACGGCACTAAGGGTATAATAAAATGAAGACATTAACTGGAATTTGCAGGTCCAGTACTGAATGGTATTTCCATTTCAAAGGCCTTTACCATGAAAACTTAATAAAGACTAGAGTGATCAGTATTTTAACAGATGAGTTTTAAACACCGGTTGTCTTCTGGGCAGGTGACACTGTAGGAAGCCTAATAGGTATATTGCAAAGATTAAAAAAGGATAATAATTGCAAAGCATATAATACATGAGGTATCAGGAAGTAACAATTTGCCCACTGTTTGAAGGGCCTACAGATATGGACTATGGGACTCTGAGGGAAGGAGGTGTGTGTTCTTATTCATCTCTGTATCAACATCTGCCATAGACTGGTACACTGTAGGAAAGTATGTAAACCATGTTTATTGACTGTAAGAATGAGTGCACTGAGGAATCAATGTATGAAAGCCTTATGTTAAACAACGGGGCAGGAGGCAGACCTAAGTTATAGCCTTTGAAGCAAAAGCTGTCTTAGGAAGCAACAAGAGGTGATCAGAGGGTTTGGAGGGGGTGAAGAAAGCAGAGTAGAAGTGGAAGAATCATGGGCTACCGATACCGAGGATGAACTGGAAGGGCCAGCTGGAAGCACAATGACTCTTCCTATCCGTGGCTCCAGTTGCATAATTTGCACATTCTGCTTCTGGTAGACTCTTGTGGGGTATGGGAGATGGCTGGTGAGTTGACAGAGCTGGGCCTTCTGGAGCCTGCAATCCTGGGGATCCCTTCAGCCCTCACATGGTCTAGACGAGTGAAAATGTAAAATGGTGCCAGGAAGTCTGTCCTCCTTCCCTTGCTGAAGGAAAGCAAAGGGACAAAGGTGTCTCTCATCCCTCTACTGAGAAAACAGTAGTTTGTTCAGGACCAATTTTATGGTCTCTCTGTCCTCCAGGGGAAAGGTTGCCTTTATAATATAGACAAATATCACCAATTAATTGTTTCCTATGTGACGGGTACTTAAATTCACTATTTTATTCAGTCCTCAAGACCACTTTATGGCATCCTATTACTCTCATTTCACAAAGAAACCAAGGCCAAAGAGACCGAGTTGTCCAAAATCACTTGAGCTAGTAAGTGGCAACACCAAGATTCAAATTTTGTCTGACAGAATCCAGCAACTGTGCTCTTAAACACTGTTCCTCCACTGCCTCACACACAGGACTTGAATGTCTTCACTTACATCCGGTCTAACTCTGTGATCTTGAGGACATTATTTAACTTCTGTGAATCTCAGTTTTTTCATCTGTAAAATGGAGGAAACATTCTTTGACTCTTCAAGATGTTGGGAGAATCATATGGGAAAACAGATGTAGAACACCACGAACATAGAAGGTGCCTGGCAAATATTTTCCTTCACTTCCACTTCCTCATCTGTACCAAGATGGCTGGAACACCATTCCAGAGATTTGCTCCACGTAATGCAGCGAAGGTGTGCTCTCCTGCCCGCATATAGTGTCTCATCTACCTAGAGCGCCCCTTCTGGTTTATTCCATCTGCAAGCTGCATATCGTGACCCATTAGTGAGTTATAAAATCAAGTTAATGAGTTGTGGCCTATATATTTTTTTAAAGGGAGATAAGTGGAATGGAAAATAACAAAATACACTTTACATAAAAAAGCACAGTTTAATTTAAAAAATGTTTTTCAGCTTTGTCTATGTATTTATGGGGTCCCAGTGAAGAATGTTTTTCTTACTTTGAGTAAAAAGACTTGAAAACTTGTAAGTTAACTCACATGAGATCTTTAGGGACCAATTCAGGTATCTTTGCATTACAAAGCAATAAAGGTTCCAGGCCTTTCTAGAGCTAACTTTTCACACCACGCTGCACTGTGATTGTCTTCCTCTCATCTGTTTTTCCCACTGGATGAGAGATTCTTAGGACAGGAAACTTTGACTTTTATGGCTGAGTCCTCTGTGTCCATTATAGGTCTTGGCACCAAATATACACTCAAAAACAGCTTGATGAATGCACAGCTAAATCAAAGCAAATGACTTTTAAACTCAAATTCAAGACAGAGAGGTTATTCACTTCAACTCTCAAAATGGATACCTTTGATTAACAAATGAACATGGGCCTGTCTTCACTCTCTCCTGTGACCTTTTACTCCCCATTGGTGGACTTAGCAGTTTTCTTTCCTCCTCTCCTGATTCTCCAAGTCCTGGGTGCTTCTGCTCTCCTTTATGTTAAGAAAGGTGCTTTCCTTAGCTGTTTGCATTTCTGTGTGATTTCAGTCACTCACATCTCTGACCATCCTTAGAAGCGATTGGATATAAAGGTCCATTCCTATTAGTAGCAGGAAACACCTTGTTCTCTGTCACAGGGATGCATTCACCAGCTGGTAAGAAAGAGCGCGCATCTTAGAGGCAGGGAGAGCTCCATCTGCCCACAGAGAGGGCCTTGAAACACGGGCAACAGAATCCGTATTCTGGTGGCTTGGGAGCCCAAGTGCATCTACGTCTGAAGAATTCATAAATGTACTTGTGGAGCATTTTGAAAAAATATTTTATTCAATTTTTTACATTTTATTTATTTTTAAGGTTTTACAGCTGTGTTTCACAATGCAGGAAATACACAATACAAAGAGCCCAGTAGATCAAATATATCCGAATCATTCGCACAGAACAGGTACAGCGTTAGCGTAAGCAGCAATCAACTCTATTTGCCACCAAAGCACTTTGGGCACCTTACACAAAAGATTCAAAGAAGGAAAATAATTACAAGTAGATTGGAAAACAGAGACGGTTGGCTCAAGTCTGATGCCCTGCCTGGCTCTGCTGTGCGGATTCCCCCTCCCTCCTTTCAACACTTTCAGGCAAACAAATTGCTATCACCTGGGAGGATCACTTCTGTCTGGTGAGGGAATGAGGCCAGCTCCGGCAGCATCCCGAGAAGATGCAGCCGCTCAGACACAGCCAGGGCTGCGTGTGTGAGTGTGTGTGTGAGTGTGTGTGTGAGTGAGTGTGTGTGTGTGTGTGTGTGTGTGTGTGTGTCTGTGTATTGGGAAGAGAGGCAACTCCTAGGGGAAGGAGTGGTTTTGTGGCGCAAATATCCTACAAGTCAGCTAAGCTGTTTATCACAGAACAAAGAGAGGCTGTTAGCCTTCTGGTTTAGGTTTTGGCTTCATGGAAAAATACCGATAAAACTAAAGAAATCCCATATGTCCTGCAGTGCAGTTTATTGTGTGTAAAAACCCCAAAGGGGTTTATGTTTGAGTTTCTCCTCTCGGCTAACCTATTCCTTCATCTAAGAGTTGGGGGCTGTGCGGCCAGAGAAGCAGATTGGGAATCACAACTCAAGTGTATTCAACAGCTGATCCCACAGAAGCTGAGCCCCTGGGAGGCGGAGTGAGAAGGGAGGGAGAAGATCTGACTCTGCCACCAAAGAGCTGCAGCAGATCTCTCCCCTCTTGGGGCCTCAGTTTCCTGTCCTGTCTTTTAAATTGTCCTGTCAATTAAACCATGGGCCTGGGGCTGCCTAAGATTCCTTCCAGCCCCAGACTTCCGTAAAGCTAAGCACAATAATAATAATAATCCAGGATGTCATTCTGAGATTAAAGAAACATGCTTATCATCTGATATTTATATAATCAGAGAAATCCTGTTACTCATTTATTTTGAGAGAGCAACTTAGTTGACTTCCTAAAATAAGTACAACCAACTGGCACCAGCCCTATTCCAGTGCTCTAGATAAAGCAAGCATCTCTATGAAAATCCTATGGCCAAATTTGGTGTAACCCACCCGCCTCTGTAAAAAATAGAGAGTGGGGGACAAAAGTACAAAGTTGCTGGATCATTTTTAGTAAGAATTCCCCTTAGGCCTTGCTGGTTCGTTCCATTTGATTGCCTTTTCATTGTTGTTGTTGGGGTAGGCACACCGTATGAGAACAAGGCCAAGGTGGGGGAGGTCTCGAAAGTTCTTTTCCTCTGATTTTACCTACGCACGTCCCCTACCTCTTCCCATGTTATGCCTCTAAGAGTCCTTTAGATGCTAAGGTCAGCCCTCTAGGTACCAACTAAAGTATTAATAATTATACATTTGGAAACCAAATACCATATCTGTATAGTGGAGCAAGCATCTGGAGAATTTCCCATGAAGCGTCAGCTATTTTAAGTGTCATTTAAAAGAGGTCCTCTTTTCAATTCCATTTCCAACTATTAGAATGTGATACAAGATAACATTTTTTATTACCCTAAGTCTTGATCTCTTTTGTACGTCATACTTTTATTTATCATTTTAGAGAAAAAAGGTTTGGGTCTGATTAATACTACTCTTTCAAATAAGTCTATTAGTTTTACATTCTATCACTGTATCACTCCATTTAACTTAACTTTCCACAACTTAATTCAAAAGACATTTCCTAACCTTCCACAACTTAATTCAGAAGACTAAACTATTACCAGTATATTTTCAGCAAAGTTTTTCTAGTACCTTAATATTTTTATGCACTCTATTTTTTAAATAAGATAACAATATCGTAACTTATCCTTCCAGTGTTATTCTATATATCCATTTCACTTGCATTAACTGATTTTTCCCTATCCTATTAACCCAATTGGCTTTTCCCAATTTGGTACCCAAGACTAAACATTTCAAGATTTAAAATATTTTGCATCACAAAGACCAGCAACATAAAGCCAGCAAGGAGAAAAGAAATAGCCACTTTCCATCACATCTATGACTTCGCTACAAGACACGTTCCAGGGTGGTTCTTAATAGTTCCTGTTGCGGATTACACTGGAGCATATCCAAATAATCTTGTGAAATTCAGTTAGTCAAATTTGGAATATTAATAGTCAAAAATAGTTTTGCTTTGTTTTGTCCTGTTTTTATTTTAAATCTCGGGGCTTCTGAAGTATTAGAACTCCCTGGAGTAAGGAGGGACTCTATGCTTGTCCTAGGGTCCAGGAACCCAAGGTCGCCAGGAACGTGTCACCATCTGGAATCCTGCTCCCTTCTTGGCCCTGCTGTGCCTACCTGATATACACAGAAGATCACTTCACAGTCAAAGTGGAATCAACGGGACATGTCAATTCAAGTACATAATTTTGTATCCATAACACACCCTTCATGCAAGGAAAAGACAGTGAAATTTCAGATGAGGAGGATATGACCTTAGGTGGGAGTCAGACCAGATTCTCAGGCCGAGTGAGGAGAGGAGAATGCAGTGAGGGTGGGCACGGTTCCTCCATTGGCCCATAGATTCACTTTGACAATGTATTAGATATCACCTTCCCCCTTTGGTTGTTACTACTTATATTATTTTAAAAGTACAGTCAGCACTGACGAAGTTTATTTTGGAAGGAATATAGGAGGCTTGCATTAAGAAGAGGTGCACATTATAGTTCAGTGATGACAGATCTTACTCAAGAGTTAACTACAGGGATGAAAGACTGCAACATGATTCAAGTCCAATAGGTCACTTTTTTTTTTCCAGCTAAATTAATGAGTTTTGTCAGGCAAGGAACAGGTAACTTTTATAGTCTGAGAAATAACTGATCACAAGATACTACGGAAGAAAGTCCACTGAAACTGGTTGGGAAGAAGCACGTAACTTTTTAGCAGAGTGCTTTTGATTTCCAATCAATACACCAAAGTTCATGCAATATATATCAAGCAGATCAAGAGGTGATACAAGAATATTTTCCTCGTATATTGACAGTAAGAAAATGTCTAAGGTTTTGGTCCATATATTCAATTTAAGATGATCAGAAATGAAAATACCTCTTTTCATTATTTTTACTGCAACCTGTGCTATGAACTTGACCCTAGACCATAATACTCCAAAAGAGCAATTTGTTAAAAGTTATGTAATAACATTTCAAAAATGTCTTCAAAGTGGTTAAACTTGACGTCTTATGGTGACGTATCATTAATAAAAACATGCGTTCCATCGCTACAAGGTGTTGCTTTTATCTCCCCAAGCTGGATGGCTCACAAAGTGCAGATCACAGTAAGAAATGCGCCGTTGCCTACCTGACATAGAGGGAGCGTTTCTGATTGGTTCGCAGGGACCCGGACCCGGAGCTCATGCTGTGGTTCATCATCTGCTCGCGTAGGTCATGGATTTTGGCCTCAAATCGAGCGTAATCTGGGAAAGGAAAAAAAGATGGTAGATTTGGTCCTGTGCCTTCCAAAAAGGAGATATGGTGCACAGCCAAGGCAGCT
The DNA here is from genome assembly GCA_028533885.1 of Nasua narica. Lineage (NCBI taxonomy): Eukaryota > Metazoa > Chordata > Mammalia > Carnivora > Procyonidae > Nasua > Nasua narica. The sequence goes on from CM052815.1 coordinate 53,342,303, forward strand.
ACCTGCCCCGATGTTGGTTCCCTGGCCAACTATAGGGAGGTGCACAACTCAAAATAGTGAACACGGAGGGATCAGTTGCTTAATATTATTTATTTGCAGACATTGACAAAAGGAAAAGGACACATCAGTTCCTTCCCCAAATGTAACTAGAAAACATACTGCCATCAGATCCCCCAACTTGTGAAAAGCCTGTGGCAGAAGAGGTATGTGAGGTTATAAATGGGCAGCACAGGGCATTCTTGTGGTGATGAGAATGTGCTGTCTTGACTGTAGTAATGGATACTGACCACGTGAAAAAATGATCTACACCTGACTACACTCACATACACTCACACAAACGAGTACAAGTAAAACTCGGAAAATTGGAGATTAGATTAATGGATTACATCAATGCCAATATTCTGGCTTTGAGAGTGTGCTACAGCTTTACAAAATGTTACCATTGGGGGGAACTATGAGTAAAAGGTACATGGATATTCCTGTATTATTTATTACAACTGTATATCAATCTACAATTATCTCAGAATAAAAACTTTAATTTAGAAAAGGGGGCAAAACCCCCAAGAAAACAAAATAAAACACCCACAAAACATCAAGATCTTTGAACAAAACAAATATCCAAGGAATTAGCAATGTTATTGGAAGGGGATGTTGGGTCTACAGTTAACCTTCAGACTAACAAACCAGAGGACCAAATGTTTGGTGATGAATTATGTAAAAAAAATTGCTTTTTAATTTGAACTAAGTTTTTTTCTCTGCTAGAGGATTGCTAGAAGCTGATCATTTGGGATCATACCTCAATCTTGCCTTGTAACTTTAATATAAAAAGTCCATATGTCAAACTTCTTCAATTCTAATATGCATTATATATTTAAATGAGCTTCTAAGAGAATGGCATTGGAAATGGGGGTAAAAATATTTTAGAAACATAGGGGTCTAAAAAAATCAAGAAGATGTATGTATATATCATACTATTTCTCCAGAGGAAAAAAATTTTTCCCCATGTCAATCCAATAAAAATGAAGACAGCACAAACAGGTTTTAAGATACTTATTAGCACAATTAACATGTAAAAAGGAAAAGCTTTTGAAGTTTTGATATTACTGATTACAATTTGTTCTATCATCTCCTTGGCCATACAGTGTCTTGCTTTAGCAAAATCTAGTAGGTGAGAAGGCCAATTTACTCACAAGATAAATGTGAAAATGCTAGTTCAAATTATAAATGGTTCTTTTAATTATAAAGAAAGTCACCATAGAGAATTATTTAAATGCTAATTCAAATTATAAATTGTTCTTTTATAGAGAAACTCATCATAAAGTATTTCCTCAGTACATTTCAAAAACAATTTGATTTTCAATTTAATTTATTCATAACTTTTCATAAAAACAAGGATGACTAAATGAACATAAAAGATGATCTCCTAACAGTGTTTCAAATTCTTTATAATAAAAAGTTCCACAAAATTAAATTTAAATTCAATTTACTGACTATCTATTGATTATTATGGGGTAGGATATCATAAAGGAGAAGATTTGACTTCTGTTTTTCAGTGATAAGAAGATAACTGGATAATAACCTATGAATGCTAAATAGTTTTAGAGTTTAGTACTCTAAAGATAAAACCATCAAGTTGACTGGAAATTTCTGGTGCTTAAGCAAAGTCTTATGTAATCTAGATTTGGAAGGCTTCCTCTTCAAAACTTAGTTTTTTTTTTTAATGTTACGTTAGTTACCATACAGTACTTCATTAGTTTTTGATGTAGTGTTCCAAGATTCATTGTTTGTGTATAACACCCAGTGTTCATTTCAATACATGCCCTCCTTAATAGCCATCCCCCGGCTATCTCCTTAATACTCCCCAACCCCCTCCCCCTCTGAAACCCTCGGTTTGTTTCCCAGAGTCCATAGTCTTTCATGCTTTGTCTCCCTCTCTCCCTTTGATTTCTCCCCTTCATCTTTCCCTTCCTTCTCCTAATGTCCTCCATGCTATTCCTTATGTTCCACATATAAGTAAATAACATAAGTTACTTATAACATAAATAACATAAGTTATTTCACTCAACATAATCCCAATTTCATCCATGTCAATGCATGTGGTGGGTATTCATCCTTTTTGATGGCTGAGTAATATTCCACTATATATATGAATCACATTTTCTTTATCCATTTGTCTACTGAAGGGCATCTCGGCTCTGCCCACAGTTTGGCTATTGTGGACATTGCTGCTTATGAACATCGGGGTGCATGTGCCCCTTCTTTTCACTACATCTGTATCTTTGGGGCAAAACTTACCTTTAAACAATTAAATCCTAAATGATTAAATAAGCAGAATACATATTTAATCTAAAATCTATTGATCATAATTTATGAAATTTATTTCAATCCCTTTTGACAGAGAAAGCATTCATTTATAACAATCAATATGACACTGCATGCAGATTTAAATAATTTTGGACAAGTCATGTTTCTTGACATCCTAAGAGTCAATTAATTATTAATTGGTGTCATATGGCAGACACTGTGCTTAGTGCTTCATGGGCAATTATTTCTTCCTTAAATCATAAAATGAAGTTCATGAATGTTGCCAATATTTGGACTATATGGAAAAACACAGAATAAAAACTAAGAGGTTAGCTCTTCTTCCTTCCTCCTCATTGCTGTCTGTCGCTACAACTTTCCTCCGAAATACATGTTGTATTGTGTGTTGGACTTACACAGACATTTATCAACTCATTTCATATATATATATACACACACACACACACACACACACACACACACACACACACATACCCACATACACATGAGATTGTCATTATATATTACGCTAATGCCTTTTCTCCCTTTATAACTGTGTAACTTGGATCTTTTCCTGCCTTCTCCCAAATACGTAGATATATATCTTAACACCCTTAATGGCATCACATGGTTAAGACTGCAATTTATTCAACAGTTGCAGAGAAGTATAGCAGAAGATAGACCCATCCAGTTCTTTGCTGTTATAAACAAGATCTCATGCTATGGAAGCACATGTATAGGCAGGTTAGACGTGCAGGTACTGGTCAGAGTTTCGCACAGATGTCATGCTGCCCCCCGTTCGCATTTCTCAGAAGAGAAGATAATCTGGTTTGGGACACAAAGCAGAATATCTTAGTGTCTTCTGATCAAGCTCCACAATGCCACTTCCTAAATACCAGGCATCTCCCCGAGAACTAGTAATCCCCCATCGGTTCCCAGGACTCCCTCCCTTATGACTCTGATGATTATGCTTCTGTGATAAAAACCTAAAATCCCACCTACTCTCCCTTGCTTAAGCATTGAAATTCGGCCCCGTCTGGTCGCTTTGCTATGTTTTTATACTTATCACACCAAATTGCAGTGATTTGTGCAGTTGCCCATCTTCCCCATTAGACAGAGCTCCCTGAGAAGAGAAACCACAACTCACTCTCCTTGGGGTTCCCTGTCCCTAACAGTGTCTGGTGTGCAGGAGGCATTTAAATAATAGGGGTTCAACAATTTCTGAACGAATAATAAATGAGAAATGAGCAGAATCATTAAGTGCGTTCAGTTATAAAATGCCTACAGGCGCTGAAATTGCCCATTTTCAATGTTAAGGTTTCTTTTAATGAAGAAAGACAACACGCGTCTCCTGTGGAACTTCTTTTTTCAAGGTTAAATCGTCTAACTTCAAGGCTTTACTCCTGTCTAATCACGGCTGCTCCCGAATCCCACTGATATTTTTATCATTCTCCAGGTGATCTCTGTCACAGGCATGTCATACACTGGAAACTTCTCTGATACTTAACCTGCAGCTGATCAGCACTTTGTAAGGTTCTTCTCGCTGTCACCCTCTATATGTCACAAGAGGCTACTCGCTTTAATAGCAAGCTGTGTTCTCCTTATTGTATGGCTCATTAGATCCCCCAGATGTTTTCTGTCTTGCTTTTGAAATGTTTGTTTTACACCACCTTCTACAGTGTTTACACTCCCCATTGTGGATAGGGAAGTGTTGTGTTTTATTGCATTTGTCTTAATTGGAATATGTCCTGCCCTCAATTTCTCCACTTTGACATTCATGTTAATTACCAATCCTATGTTTAAAAGTGCTTACCCATCTCTTCACACTTTTTTAAAAAATTTATTTATCCATTTTTAGAGAAAGAGCATGCAAGCTGGGAGAGGGGCAGAGGGAGAGAATCTCAAAGCAAGACTCCCTGATGAGTGCGGAGTCCTACGTGGGGTTCAATCCCATAGCTCACGCAGCCTGAGCCAAAACCAAGAGTCAGAAGCCTAACCGACTGAGTCACCCACGTATCTCTTTATTTTTTATTTTATTATTACTTTTTAAAGTGGGCTCCCTGGCCAACATGGGGCTTGAGCTCACGAACCCGCTATCAAGAGTTGTATGTTCCACCAACCGAGCCAGACAGGCGCCCCCCCCCTTTGCTCCTTTTTAGAAAATAAAACTTAAGTACAAGTAATTTCATCAGAGCAAAAGCAATAAAATCTGGATTTACAAATATAAATGGTACATATATGTGTGAGAGAGACAGATAGAGAAGAGGAGCACCATCTCCAGCTTCTCAAAGATGAATGAGTTGATGGTTAGAAATGCTCTAGAAATAATGAATAAAGCAGATACATAAACTGTGAGATATAAGTCTTCTTTATGTTTTATAACAGTACTGAAAATCATACTTTTCAACAAAACAAAATCTAACACCATTACATCTGTTTCATCTTAATCAATCCCTGCTCCTTTCCCCGAAGGTTTTAGTCACATCTCTGCCTTCCCTTTTCATATATTTTTCAGTCAAATTCCTAACACTAGGGAGAACATTCACCTGAGATTTGATGGGGCTCTAATCTTTATATCATCTAAAGGGGAATCCTGTTTTCTGAGCACCTGTAATGGGCTAGTGACTGAGCTGTGTAATTGAAATACTATGTTATTTCTCCTAACAAAGCTCTGAGGTAGTTTTAGAGGTGAGGGGGAAAAAAAGTGCAGGGAGGTTAACTAACTTCACCAAAGTCACTGAGGTGACCTTGGATCTCTGTGAGGCCAATTTATTTCCATTATATCGTCCCACCTGGTTTAACACCTTAATTCTCCTTTAGAACCTAAGGCATATTCAATTCTCTCCTTATCTCTCTTGACACCTTGCTCTCCCTTCCTCTCATCGGCTGTGTTGATGATGTGAATGCTGAACTTCTTTGTTGCAGTGCAAACTCCTCAGAGGTTGGGATGCCTCCCCATCTCTGCTCCCCAAATCTCAGGGCCTATCGTTCCTTGTGTCCTAGACGCAGGACTGTGCCAGGTGCCTGGCATATGGTGTTGAATGAGACAGGATCTGAAGAGTTTATTTCCAGAATGGGACACTGACAAGGAAATCAAGCATAGTAATGCTGACGTGGAGAGCTGCATTTAAACAGCAACATCTCCTTCTGTCTTACTTTGCATGAAATAGGTGCCTGGTAAATGCTTTCAGAATTGAGAGTTATCTGTTTTATGTTTCCTGGGGTTTTCTTGTATTACAAGAAGCAAACAACTGAGAACTGATTGCTAGGCAAATGTTTTAGAGGAGTTTCAAGAAACATTACTTCCAGCTGGTTCCTTCTCTCCAGGATGTATGCAAAATTTCTCCTTCTTGGGCATCTAAATCAGTTGATCCTGGTGACACATTCATACTGGGATTGTGTCACTTGGTTTCACTTGGTTGGACATGATGGGTGCTAACAGTAGACAGGGTACGAAATGTGACTTATACCGATGGCGTCAGAATCCTGGCTCTGTCACTTACTAGCTGTGGATCATTGTGAAAATTATTAACCTTTCTGGGCTCAATTTCCTCATAAGTAGAACAGGAATAATAATTATCTCTACGTCAAGATGTGTTGGAAAGATTACAAGAGAGCATGTGGACGTCAAGGGTTGACTCTTGGTAATGACTGGGAATTCCTGTTAATTTTCACGTGTAATTCAATATCTACTCTTATTCACTGCTTGTAAAAGCCATAACCCCTTTCTGCACCAAGTAAAATGGAAACCTGTGTCCACTCCGGAGCCTCCCTTGGTATAGGCTCACGCTGCCTGCTGATTTCTCAAGGGTTTGAGCTACTGACGGACACTTGGATGGAGAAAGGCAAACGTGCGAACACCACATGCTACGCACGAGAAGCGTCTCTACTCTACACTGGCTTCCTCTGCAATTTGTCAAGAGTGAACAAGGAGACCCAGAATGCAAACCCACCTTATCACTCACACAGAAAAGGAGGCACTGCCTCTCTGAGGGGGCAGGCACTGTTTAATGCAGTAGGATTAGTCCAAATTGATTAAAGCTGCTCACATTTTCAAGGCTCAGATGGTTTCCTTCTCACGTCTCCGAGAAGGAAACGATGAGCTCCGTGGGTTAGGCAATGGCATGAAGTTATGAGCATGTTCTTCTCCAAGTGAAGAGGTGGGGAGAGCACCCCTCTCCAGTTACAACCTCATGCTGCTGTCCCCCAGTTGTGTGAGCAGAGGAAGGGGGGTTAGGAACTCTAGGTTAGGAGGCCAGCTCTAAATCTTAAGGCTGTCCTTTGCTACCAGTGGGGCCCTATGATGTTTCTGAAACTCAGTTCGTTCATCCGCAAAATTGTGAGCTTCCTTTCACAAAGTGGTTTTGAGCATCACAATGAGATCTGACATGAAGCACTTGGCAATTGTGCAATAGTTGTTGCTGTTATTTCCCCGGTGGCTTCCTTTGGAATAAATGCATAGGCAGTCCTTAGTGGCACTGATAAGGACCGCAGCATCCTATTCCTATTTGCTCATTATGGACACTGTGCAGCATTCCCAACAACTGGTGAAATCATCGACCGCTAAGCAGGGTTCTGCACATTCTAGCGACACAGGCTGCTTTCCTGCTGAGCTACCATTTCCTCGCTATGGGGAAAGTAGTTGGAAAAGGCCACCTGCCGCATGCCTGAGAATGATGTTTATCATAGACATATCTGAACTAGAAGCTCTGAGATGTTCATAAGCTAAGGAAGTTTAATCGCTAGGGCACTTTCCAATAGGACTGGGGCAAATATCAGTGGTGTGCAGTCTATTGGGGTCACAATATTGTTTACCTGGACACGACCCTCTTTGTTGCCAGGGTCCAGGAAGGGTATAGGGTAAGGATGCAGGAGGAATAGTTTACATCTATTCTTAGCATGACATCTGATCACTGCTCCAGGGATGAGATACTGTGAGCAATTATAAAAGCTTCCATTTCTTTGGGGGGAACATCCTTCTTTCATTTATTCAGTAAAATTTCTTCAGGGTTTCTTACATGCCAGGCATAATGCTAATTGCTAGGGACGCCAAGATCACTGGAAAAACCTTTGCCTCAAGGGGCTCACAGGCTGGTGCTTTGCTGTCTTTAATTTTCTGGTTTCCTGTTGTGAATATAAAAAAGAGCATCTGTCATTTAAATATCTGCTTCTTGTGTGTAAGATTAAGAGCTTTCTAGAAGGTAATGGGATATCTCTGTGGTGGGAAGAAGCCAATACAGTCAGATTCATGTTATAACGGAGAAACTGAGGCAGGGTACATCTTTGTGAAAGACTGTGGGGTTTCTGGTGAAGGCAGAAGATCAAGAAGGGTCTCAAAGTCGTGCCCTGGAATGAGTTGCTGGACATGAGTCTTGACTCTGGAGGGGAAAATCTCTTATCCTCTCAGAGATAACGGTTTCCTCATTTGTAGGTGGGGAAATCATCTCTGCCCCTATAAAATGTTGTCCTGAATATCTAACACAGATATTCTTCATTTCATTTCATTTCACTCCATTTTCATCATTTTAAGCAGTATTGATATTTAAAAGCACCATCAATTAATAGCAATGCTAGTACCTTTTTTGGAGAGGTGGATACCAGACTCATTCTGATCTTATAAGCTGAAATCCATGTGTGTAGATGGGGGCAGATTTTGGCCTCATAATCAGTGCACCCTGATAAATAAAGCATGAAAGCAAGAAAATCCCGAATATGTTACTGCGCTCTCTCCACTAGGCTCTTAACAAAATCACATATTTATACGAGGGTCAGGCATAGATCAGAGGTTAAATCTCAAGTCCAAGAAGCAATACTCTGTCAAAATTCTTGTGTATGAAATACAAAAATAACTGTATTTACTTGGAGCTCAGAAAAAAAAAAAATTCAACTGTTCCTATTTTACGACCTCTTCTTTTCTTAGTTGCCCTGGGATTTCGGAGCCAGACAGACACAGAAAAGGTCCTGCCATATCATATTAGGCTTTAAAGATACCTTAGAGCTTTCTCACTCTGGCTGCTTTTCAAGCTCTCATGCTGGGAAGGGTGCTGTTTTTATGGTCTATTTCAGAAGACTGGTTTCCCTCCTATATAGCCAATGGAATGCCCACCTGTGTTCAAGAGACCTGACCTCTGGCCAGTGGAACTTACTAGATGTTCACTTCAACCCCTGACTTAGCTCATTTTCCAGGTTGCCACCTCTATGTTAAAGTGGTGACTTGGAATTTTCCACTGCTAAAGATTTACAGAGGTTGTTTGGCTTACTTCTAACCAAGCTACCGTTCTAGAGTGTGTGTGTGTGTGTGTGTGTGTGTGTGTGCGTGTGCGTAAGACAAGGTGATGGAGAGCCACAGAAAGAGATAAACAGACTAAAAACTAAATTCCCTAGAGTCAAACTTTATCCAGGAGGAACCCTGGACAATAGAGTAAGTCTCCTATCTTTTCTGCACTCCACAAACGAGAGGATGTATATACTAATTTCTTGTACATCTTTAGTACTGAGTATTAAGAACTCAGCTGTGGACTCCATAAGGGCAAGATATTGTCACAATTTTTTCTGTATCCCTAACACTTATTTTTCGTTTGTTTGATTTTTAAAGATTTTATTTATTTGACAGAGACAGAGACAGTGAGAAAGGGAACTCAAGCAGGGGGTGTGGGAGTGGGAGACGCAGGGTTCCCACTGAGCAACGGGCCTGATGCGGGGCTTGATCCCAGGACCCTGGGATCACGACCTAATGACTCAGACACCCACGCACCCCAGTATCCCTAACACAGAATACAACATGTAGCTATCAGTATATAAATGCTAATATAAATGTTTGCTGAGTTGGGTGAGTTAAATAAAGAATTCAGGGGAAGAAAGTGATCCTTTAGTTTGCCAAATCTACTATGAAGTAGATCAAACCTTTTAGAATAATTTTTAATAACACACTGAATGAAGGTATACGGTCTCTCTCTCTCTCTGCCTCAGTAGAACTAGGGTCATTTGTTTTGAATCGGACAATTTTCTGTGCAGCTTGGCTAGAGACCCTTTAAAGAGGTTTCAGCCAAATGCTTAAGAATTCTTTAATGTGTAAAATGAAGTAAGTTTTATGGGCAACTACAGTCTGAATCCCTAACCAGCTATTTCACATAATATGCATACAACTCTGAAAATTAGATACATCAAATTTCAATTTGGCTTCATGCAAGTTTTGTTTTATAGATTCACAAAGGCAGTTTTTTTTTTTAAATTATCAGGATTATTGTAAAACAGAGTCAGCAAAGAACGTTTTGAGCTTGGCAAAGGCTCTGTCTTTAAGCAATTAGGAGTAGCCTGATTTCTTAAAAAACTCTAAATAGGATCCAACTTTGCATCTTAAGTTCACCACCGACTCCACAACGTGGACTTCTGTGCAAGTTATTCAACCTAGAGAAGATTTGTTTTTCTCATCTGTACAACAACAAAAAAATCACCTACCTCATCAGACTGTTTGAAGATTAAATGCAATAGCATTTGTAAAGGGTATACTTTGGTGCCAGGAACAGACTAGAATGCTCAATAAATGGAAAAGAAAAAACAGTAAAACCTCCTGAAACCTTATATTCCTTGTTTCTGAAATGGGGATGATATTAATATCCTACTTACATCACAAGTTTGTTGTGAGCATCAAATGAAGAATCAAGTATAAAAATGTTTGATAAACTCAATGGAACAGTATAAAGACAAGGCGATAATAAAAACAATTCATACAGCTGGGTGGCTCAGTCAGCTGGGCGTCTAACTCTTGGTTTCTGCTCAGGTCATGAGCTCAGGGTCATGAGATGGAGTCCTGCACTGGGCTCCGCACTCAGCACAGAGTCTGCTTGGGATTCTTGCTCTCCCTCTATCCCTCCCCCTGCTCTCTCTCGCTCTCTCTAAAATCAACAAATAAATCTTAAAGAAAAAAATAAAAACAATTCATATAACATAGTCCTTTTTAAAACCCCAATCTGCCTGGATGAATATTTCCTCAGTAATTGAAATTCGTTTCAAATGCTGTGGAATTTGACTTCTATCTTGGTCATGGAAATAAAGCCACATAGGGCATCATGCACGAGACAGTAAACGTGAAACTCTGAGGGGAAAATGGAAACTGCTGGCATCATTAGGGCCTAGCTGCCAACGGTGATTCTCTCAAGATTTTGCTGATAAGTTGGGTGAAAGGCTCAGAGCTGGGAGGTATAGGCTGTTGTTTAATTGGTGTGATTTGTAGCTAATGATGCATCAGAAGAAGGATCAAGGCACTATGTTTTCTAATTTAAGGCGTAGTGCTTGAGACTACATTCAACCAGATAAGAAAGCCTTCCTTGGCAAATAAAAATATTACATCTTTGTTGGATCTGTCTTGTTCCTTCTTTTGTATTAAAATCATGGAACTAGAAGCTAAAATAATAATGTTCAAGCTTCCTGTGTTCTTCTGCAATAATGATCGGTTAGATCTTGCCCAAAGAGAAGGGTGATATTTTTGCCTAATTATAGCCCAGGGCAGAGAAAGGAGATAAAACAGTCTGGCTCTAGAGGTAGGCAGGTTGGCAGTCCCCTTGGGTGTGACTTAAGTGGTACAAATATCTTTCTTGCTTCCACAACATTCCTAGCAGATTTATCCTTTAATAGTGTCTTGAAAATATGAACACATAATATCTTGGGACATAACCCACCTGTTCCGAGAAAAACAGAAGCACAATGGGAAAAATACTTCCCATACGGGCTCAGAAAGGCTAGGCAATTTGCCCAAGGTCACACAGCAGAGCTGGGACTTGAATCCAAATCTTACAGTGCCGGCCTCATCCAGTGCTTTTGTAGATACACTGATTCTACAATTTCCTCTACCGGTGATTGCCAGCCCCTCTCTTGCTCCTGACACACACAGGCTGTCTCAGACCAGCTTGGTCACCCTAAGCAACCATTTAATGGCCGATTTCTGTTATAACTGTAGATTCATATCGATAGTGAATTCTATAAGGTAGGTTGGTAAGATCAGAATGAAAAGGCTTTGTTTGGTCTCCCCCAACATACTGCCCAAATGAAAGCTGCTCAATATCTATTAGTGGGATTTTAAGTTTAAGTCGACTGGAAACCATGGCTCAGGCAACAAGGATGACAGACTGGGCACTTACTAAGGTTGTGTGTGGGCAGGCAGGAGATGCTCAGGAGAGAGAGTACTGAGCCCTGACTTGGACAGCCTTGAATCTACAACAATCTGGTCCCGGGATTCCCAGCAGCGGCAGCGGAGAGCAGGGCCACACCACAATAGGACAAAACATGGCTAGGGGTGAAGCAAGGGGGCACTTCATCCACCTGTTCTCGTAGAACAGACTGGGGTGTGTGTCTGTGTCCTTAAAAGTATGTTTTTCTTCCTTTTTTGTGGTTAAAATGTCCTTTTTATACTTTTTTTAAAAAGATTTTATTTATTTGAGAGAGAGAGATCACAAGTAGGCAGGGGGTGGGGGGAAGCAGGCTCCCTGCTGAGCAGAGAGCCCGATGTGGGGCTCGATCTCAGGACTCTGAGATCATGACCTGAGCCTAAGGCAGAGGCTTAATTAACCCATGAACCACCCAGGCGCCCCCATAAGAGAAGTGTTTTAACTGGATATTAAAAATATAAGCATCCTGATTTGATAAAATTAAAAAGCTTACACTACTATGTCAGTTCTGTGAGAGGACATGGCTCGTCCTGGCCCCCTCACCCAGGCGCACCAGAGTCCTGGTTTTCTCATGGTAAAACAGGGTTGGACACCTAGACTTAGCATCATTTTGAGATTCAATTTCGTTAAGAGCCATGAAAGTGCTCTGCTGGTCAAATGCATCTGTTCAATCAGCAAACATTCCTTGAGCATCCACCATGGCAAGGCTCTGTGTTGGATACCAGTGATAAAATGATTGAAAGGTAGTCCTCACACACCAGGACTTTCCATTACTCCTAGCTCATGTAGATGCAGATTTCCACAGTGAGGACAATTCCACAGCTCTCTCTAGCCTCTAGTTTGAATACTACCTATGATTTTTAATAAAGGCAAGAGGCCCCTGCTTTATTTCCCAGCTCATCTCTTTGTTAATGTCCCCTTTCTTTTGGTTCCCTCAAATACCAGCTTTGGGGATTTTCTCAGTTTCAGTCTCTCCCGGTTGCAAAAGGCCATTCATGCTTTTCTACCTGCCTCGAACACCTTTCCCAACAGTGCTCATATGGCTTCTCAGCCTTCCCATCTTGTCTTCAACATCACTTCCTCAGACAGCTCCCCGAACTACGACAGATCCTCCCATCAAAACCAGCTGGTATTTCTCCTTTGCAACATGCCGCATTAATAAAACTACTTAAACTGTCTATAACCACTTGCTTGTTTGGGAGGGAGAGTAGATGCTTGAGAAATATCTGACAGCTGATTGAATGGAGCTGCTGATGTGACTATTTCTTCTTCATCCTGATGAAAAAGGGATCCAGCCATTCTGCAAATGTTGAGGCTTTCATCCATATGTTCTATTCCTCCATGGCTCTCCCACTAAAATATTCTTCATTTTCCAATTGAAGTAAAAGGAAGAATCACAAGAGGTATGGATTAAGATAATTACGTATGCTTCAGTTCTTTCTCATCATAATTACCTGTTTCTGAATCCTAAAACCACCTAGCTAGATTCTTCTCCGATCCTAAGACTACCTTTGACTCCTTGAGATGCTATATGTGTTCCTGTTTATCATCTTAATATTGCAAGTATTTTATGGCAAGCGTCGAAAAAAAAACACATAATGGGAAATGACCCACCCCCAAACAAACAGGAGCTGAATAAAATTTCTTTGGAAAAATTTATTGTAACAATTTCGTGCTCACTTTAGCTATTTTCATGGCTCAGAAAAAAAGGTCTTTTTGCTTATTTCACTATTATTTATTTATTTATTTGACAGAGAGAGAGAGAGAGAGAAATCACAAGCAGGCAGAGAGGCAGGAAAAGAGAGAGGGGGAAGCAGGCTCCCCACTGAGCAGAGAGCCCGATGTGGGGCTCGATCCCAGGACCCTGAGATCATGACCTGAGCCTAAGGCTGAGGCTTTAACCCACTGAGCTACCCAGGCACCCTCACTATTTTTTTAATATAAAATTTCCCCCTGACTTTTGGCAAAAGATCCATGAGAAAGTGAAGAACTTGCTGGGTACATACGAAATTGGAATGGTCATTTAAGTAAGGACAAAGTGTAACCCTACACAGTCCTCTACACAGTTATCAGTTATGCTAAGAAGTTAGAACCCCAAAACAAAGATGGTTTGGAACCACTGAGGGACTTTTAAGGGATATATTACATGGGTCACTCAGTGGGCAGTATTCCGATGAAGATACTAAACAGTGACAGGTGAGAGATCAGAAACCTGGAGGTCATTTGGGGTCTCCTCCCATGGTCCAGGGGAGAGATGGTGAGGACAGTGGGACTGGAGAAGAGGGGGCAGGCACTTGGGAGGCATACAGAAGAGGCTTTGCTGATTAATTCACTGTGGCACATGAGAACGAGAGTGGGAATATCCAGGATTCCCTCAGGTTTCCTTCTTGGGCAACATGCTAAGAATAGAAAAGAAAGTGCCATTGAAGGGAACAAAGAAAATGATGGAGTCCATACTGGGACACACTGAACTTCAGGGAACATTATTATAGCTTTGTATTCTCATGCCAGATTCCCTTAATTCCAGTGATTGGGAGTATGGGGAGGTACGTCTTTAGCAATCGGTACCATCTATAAAGCAGATACTTTCTGGGGCCTGTGGAATGGTTATGGGGGAAGATTGCGTCACATGAGGGTTCAGACAGGGTTGTGTGAAACACACACTAGCCTGATCATTCCATCCTCTAGATCCATGGAAAAATTAGGGAATAATAAAAGTAAGTAACCAGTAGAATTTACTTTTATGCACAAATAAAAATATGCTACGGGAGGGTGCCTGAGTGGCTCAGTCGTTAGGCGTCTGCCTTCGGCTCAGGTCATGATCCCGGGGTCCTGGGATCGAGTCCCGCATTGGGCTCCCTGCTCTTCCGGGAAGCCTGCTTCTCCCTCTCCCTCTGCTGCTCTCCTTGCTTGTGTTCCCTCTATCACTGTGTCTCTCTCTGTAAAATAAACAAATAAAATCTTCAAAAAAAAAATTTAAAAAAAATATGCTACGGGAAAACTGATCCTTGTGGAATGGAGTCCAGCAAATTTATCTTTCCTCTTGATTAATAATTTAGGAAGAAATCCCAAGCATACTGCCTCTGGAGATGTAGGAGTAGCTCTTATAATTAGAGTCTAATCTGAACCGTGAGGGTGAGGATCAGAAAGCTGACTCAGAGCCGGGTGTCAATTATTTGCAGCTTGCACAACGAAAGGCTAAAAATTTGGAAGATGTAGGATGACTGAAGCCCAAGTCTGGGGGTTGTTTTAGCACAGTCACATAAGTTCTTTCAATTATTATTTGCTGCCAAATTTCTTCTCCATCTCCTTTAGTCTCGGCCTGGAAAATATCTGTGGGACTTGCTTTGGTATTTGTGCTTCCAAGTCAAGGGCCAGAAACAACGCACTCCAACAATTTTCCTCCTTATTTAATCTCAAACAGAGCTGGTTTCTAGGGAGCAACCCCAGAAACTGCCCTTTTTAATATAATCTAGTTACATTTGCCCTATTTGAGAATGAATTAATGAATCCACAAAGACTCACCAAGCCCACTTTGCCCCACAGAAAACTGCAAGGGACCAGGTTTCAAGTTGGCCCATTCTGGATTCATCAGGATACAAGAGCGAGTGAAAAGAATGCCTTTCACTCAGAAGCCAGTTTTGAGCAGTTCAGTAGTCTGTGCCTACACCGACTAGTTTCTTTACCATTTTGAGATGTTATCTAACTCCTCTTTATCTGTCTATCCGTCTGTCTGTCTCAGTTTTATCCCCTAAAACTAGATAGAACAGACCCTCTCCTCATATATAAACAAGTCTTCAGATATGGATAGAAATAAAGGAAGGGAAGGGATGGGAAGGGAGGGAGGAGGTGGAGAAGGAGACAGTGAGGAAGGGAGGAAACCAAGACAGAAAGCATTCATTTTCCCTGGTCATCTTTTCTTTAGGTAATATCCCTCCACCCTGTTCAGTGTTCAGTGCCTCAAATCCAAAGATTATCTGGCTCACTCTCCAAAGAAGAAAATCCATTTGCTGCGGTGGGAATGGGTGGCAGGTGGAAGAGGGGATCTGAGTCTCCAGTGAATTTCTAAACACAATTTGTATTTTCAGTCCTTCCCTACATCCCTGCCCTCAAATGCCCCAGCCCTTTAATACCTAGATCCGTGCAGGTTCTATACCTCTCATAGGCTTCACGTTCCTGATAAAAACACAGCAAAACAATCTAGTCTCCCACCTGTGTAGGGAAGAACCCAGTTCCTCCCTACTTTGTGTTTCTTCCCTGGGAGGCTCCTTTACTACTCACACGACTACCACACTCACACAGAGCACTAGGTTCACAACACTTGTGGTCACCTAATGTGTGGAGGTTTTTCCTAACACCAACTAGCAGTTCTTAGACACTAGCAGGGTATGTGAGAGCTCAACCCAGTTCTCACACTGTCTACCTGGAGGTAGCATCAGATCGCACAGACCGAGCTCTGTGCCCCAAGACTGCTCTGCCCCCTCCCCACTTCTGATGCCACTTGTAAGTCCAGGTTCTCACCTGTGCCTCTGAGCAAGCAGCTAGAGATCAGAAGTTCCAACGACCCCCACCTCAGGCTCCATTAATTTCCTAGAGTGGCTCACATGGCTGAGAGAAACATTTTACTTACCTTTACCAGGTAATTATAAAAGGCTATGATAAGGGCTATAGAACATCCAGGTGGAAGGGGTGAGTAGGGCAAGGTGTGGGGGAAGGGCGGCGGAGCTTCCACGGCTGGTCCTGACCAGTCACTCTGCCAGCGTCGCCAGGTGTTCACTCACGCACAGGCGCTCAAACCCGTACCTTAGGGGGATTTTTATGGAGGCTTCGTCATGTTAATGATTGATCACTAACTCCATTTTCAGCCCTTCTCTTCTCTCAAGAGAATGGGAATGGGGCTGAAAATTCCAAGCATCTCATCACGGCTTGACTTTTCTGGTGACTAGCTTTCATCCAGGAGCCCACCCAGAGTTACTTCCTTAGAACAAAAGACACCACTCCTATCACCCAGGAAATTACTAGGGTTTTAGGAGCTCCGTGCTAGGAACCAGGGGCTGAGATCAATATAAATACATTTTCTAGTATCTCACATCCCTGTAGATATTTGCGGTTTGTGCTTTTCCACTTCTGCTAAGTCATTTTTCCCTCACTGATGCATCTTTCTCGCTTCCAAAATTTTGTTCATATTGCCCATGTGTGTTATCAAGACTCCATTATTTTGTGATCTCATAGACTTATACCTGTTTAATTTCCTTAATTGTTACTTTGGTGGAGCTTTGGAAGGTAACAGAGATATATGCAGGTATGCAAGCTGCCACATTAAATTAGGAAGCTCAAAATTTATATTCAATTCTGTGAAATTTAATCTTGGTGCTTTCTTGCCATCGGTCTAACTTGTTAAAATCATTTGGACCCTAGGTCTGTCATCATTACATGTTCTGTATCTCCAAACCTTGCAATATCTGTGGAAAGTATAGGGGACCACAAGAGAATATCAGCTAGGATTCATCTCCTTTTTTTTTTCATCTTTCATGCAGTCATTATTAAAGCTTTTCTGTATTTCCAGGTCGACACAAAATTATTCCATGAATCCATTTATCCATTCATTTAAAAAGCGTGCTGTGGGGTAGGGTTCGGGGGGGTTGCACATCTAGGTGGCTCAGTCGGTTAAGCATCTGATTCTTGATTTTGGCTCAGGTCATGATCTCACAGTCGTCAGATGGAGCCCCACAGTGGGCTCTGCACTGGGCATGGAGCTTGCTTGGGATTCTCTCCCCCTCCCTCTGCTCTTCCTACCTCTTCGGTCAATCAATCAATCAACCAAAAATTGTGTTGGGGACAGAAATAAACAATACAAATAAGCTTGTTACATAAACAAGGAGCTGTATCAGTGCAGAAGAGAGGTACCCAACTCAGCGCGAGAGGAAACACAAAGAGGATGATGGTGTTTCAGAGGAGGGAACACTGAGGATTCATCTGAAAGGATGAGGAAGCACTGGTTAGGCAGAGAAGACTAGATGTAGGGCTGGCAGAGGGCAGATCAAAGCAGTGGAACAGCTGTGTAGGAGCAAAAGATCATGTCTCCTCTGCTTCTGAAGAGGAGAAATTTCTCTCAGTCAATAGAAAGTGCAGCACAAAGGGGGCTGAGTCATCTTTTGATGGGGTAACTGGATGTCAGTGTCCTTCCAGCAGAAAATGGAAAGGAGCCTACTTATAATGAGCTCTTTGGCTTTTGAATTATCAAGCAAAACGGAGGTATAGGCAACCGATGGGCAGAGTGAGAAACTTGCTAATAGACCCCCTGTGTGAGTGGGAAGGGATAAAAGAGCTTTGAAAAGTATAAAAGCATTGCGTGAATATACAGGATTATTATTACTACTCCACATTGCCAACCACCACCATTCGCCGCCCTGAGGCATCCTATTCAACCTATAAAATGAGGCGTCTTCTTTGTGGATTGCAGCAATGGCACTTTTCCTGGTTTGGGCATTAAAGTAATAGGAAAGATATCAACATCGGGGGAAGGGGGGTGAATGATGAACAGAACTTCCTTGTGTATTTCTGTGCAATTTCATTTACAACTTTAAAAAGTTAAAGAAAAAAGAGGGGGAGGAGGAGGAGAAGGGGTGGGGAGGTGGGGTAGGAGGAGGAGATGCTTTTCAAGGCCAATGACGGGAAGCTCTATTTCGTCTGCATCTCTATTCTGGGCTCTAATGAACTGAACTCAGTGTACTGCTGCAGGTTACTAGGAAATTAAAATCCAATTAGGATGTTGTCACAAGCCTGGTAAAAGGGGAGATTAGAGGCCTGGCACAACTCAGAGGCTGGGTGGAGGGAGGCTGAGTGGGGAACATAAAGTATCGGCCTCTAAAACATAGTAACCATGGTAACAATTTTTAAGTGTATTTTGCCTAGTTAGCATTTGATCAAAATCTACTGTGAAGCAAGGTATTTTTTTCCTGCTGGACATTCTATCTTTGAGCTCTGCTCTCTGGCTCCAACATGTCCCACCAGCCCCAGCTTCTTCAAGTTCCTATGCACTCCTCGTGCTGGAAGGTGAATGGTAAGAAATTCCAAGGCAGGGTCAGAAAAGCAATCTTGGAATCATACACAGTGAATAATGCCGTCGTTAATGACTCAGGGAAGGAATCAGAACTGGTTTTTATGCAAAAGGGTATCTGGCTATTTGGACAAAAGTGAAGAGATGAGGCCAGAAAAACCAGCACAGACTTATTTAGCAATGATTTCAGTCTTGGTTTTTCTGATTTTCTGAGGTGATCATTTTCTCTCATACCCTATTTCTACATCTCTCCTGCTCTCTTTTATATCGACATTTCCTAGGCTCCCTTGAAAAAAAGACTTCCAGCTAGGTTCAGTCAATGGGAGACACTAACGGGCAGGAGGGTGAGAGGAAGGGAGAGGGGAGGGTGTTTCTCCCTTCTCCCCATTTCAAGTAGCATTTCAGGAGTGTCTATTTTCCTTCATGATTTGTCTAGATGTTATTTAATTTTCATGTCTCCATTAGCATAAACTTGAAGGTTTTT
Source organism: Nasua narica (assembly GCA_028533885.1). Lineage (NCBI taxonomy): Eukaryota > Metazoa > Chordata > Mammalia > Carnivora > Procyonidae > Nasua > Nasua narica. The sequence continues at coordinate 53,361,312 of CM052815.1, forward strand.
CAGTGTGCTCTTGTGCTGGCTTTCTCTTGTCAAAACAGAGAAGAGTCTCTAAACATATTAGAGGTTTGCTGAGAAACACATTATTTGGCCCCAGTGTTCTTGATGTTGTTAAGAGAGACAGACCCAGACAAGAGTTCGTTAGCAATGCCATTCTAACGACCGCCCGAGAAACACACTCCCTAGGTAGCATCAGTGCAAGCAGTTTTGACTATAATGCTCCCCAAAGCCTGAAAATGGCCCCCCAAGATATCCACGTACCAATCCGCAGAACTGGTGAGTGTTAGCTTCTATGGCAAAAAGGACGTTGAAAGTGTGACTGGGTTAAGGATCTTGGGACGGGGAGATTATCCTGGATGGTCTGGGGAGCGCTGACTGTAATCACAAGGGTCTACACAAGAGGCAGGCAAGAAAGTCAAAGGAGGAAGTAGGAGAGGAAGCAATGGAAGCCAGAGTTAGAGTGATGTGAGGAAGGTGTCACAAGCCAAAGAAAAGGGTGCAGGCACCTTCAGAAACTAGAAAAGGAAACGGATTTCCAGGAGGCCCTCCCGAGGGAATCAGTCCTCCTGGCACCTTGGCTTTAGCCTAATATAACGGATTTCAGACTTTGGGCTTCCAGAGCTGTAAGAGAATAAATCTGTGTTGTTTTAAGCCACTAAATTTGTGGTAATTCATTAGAGTAGCAACAGGAAACTAATACAGTGCCCTGAATATAAACAGACCCCGCCTGCTTTAAAAATTCCACATGTAGGCTGTCAGCAAAATCTATACGTGAATTCCGGCCTGCTGTAGAATAACCCTTCAGGGAATTATGCAAAACTGCCTTGCCTCCGGGGCCACAGGAGATGTTGTGATGTGTCTCTCAGCTCCCCTTTCAAGACTCAGTGCTTACTCCCCTAATGGCCCATGGCTGGAGAAAGCAGCACCCCCTGACGCACTCCTCGTCCTGGGGGCAGCCTGCAAATCCTTCCTGACTGGTTAATGAAGGGGTGTGATGGGCCAGTCCCTTCATCCCCACTCAGGACAACTCTAGAGGGCCATTCCCTCAGAAGCCTTTGATGAAATTGCATCAGTGCCCGACTCGTCCTTCTGTCCAAGCCTACTCCCCAACTCTGCATTTTGATTCGGAAGCACTCCCCAGTCAATTTCCCATCTGCCAATCTCCCCCTGAGTCTGTCTTCTCAGGAACCCAACTAGGAAAACTTATCCGTATTTACTGCCTACTTGGTTAATTTCTCTTTCTATCTGCTGATATAATCAATCCACCCTCCTAGAACACATCAAACTAAAAACCAACCCGTCGAATGCAAGATCCTCTCAAAAAAGACTGGGACCATTCATCAACTCTTCCTCAGCAGAGACCTCAGATGCAGTGTGAAGAAGAAAGCCGTAAACACTGGAGCGTCAAGGACTTACGTAAGGAAGAGGGCCGTGCTATTGCTCACCGTGCTTCTAATTCTTACAAGCCCTCTGGTATAGATATCACCGTTTCTATTTTATGGGTGAGGAATCCCAGGCTCCCAAGGGCATTAGCTGATCCCACTGAAGAACAGATGAATCCAGAATTGTTCAAATACAGTGACCCCGACTTTCCTGGCCATCAGGAGTGAGAATTCTTCCAGGAGGATATGGGAGATGGCAGGAGGCGCATTTCTCTACGGAATGCTGGGAAAAGTCACTTAGGAAGGTCACTGGAAAGGGAAAGGATGTTGCTGCTAAATGCACAGGAGGAAGGATCCCTCCAAATCTATGAAAATCATGTAGGGATAGATCCTCTCCTTGAGGCATGCTCCTCCTTTCCTGGGCTTTCTCTTTTCTCAAATCTGTGAGGAGCTTTCCCACCTCAGTGCTTTTGCTCAGGTTCTATCTACCTGGAATGCCTTTCTTCTAATTCCATCCCTTCTTCCAGGTGCAGCTTAAATACAATCTCCTTTGAGCCTACTTTGATCACCTCCAACAGAAGCCATCTACCTCGCGCCTCAAAATGTCTCTAGCATTTAGAGTCTGCATTACTTCTATAAGAGCACAAAGGACTCCCGGACTCTCAGTGTTGTAGTTACTTTGTATTTATTGTATTTTCCCCATGGAACTGAAAACTAAAGGAGAGCTTGCTCTCCTTTATACACATTTGTACCTCAAAGAGTCAGCATGAAATTATTTGTTGCAATATGTATTTGTTGCTTAAAGTACTTTAGAAATGCTGGGTTCTTCATACTTCTCTTTTAGTAAGTAAAAAGGCTGTCTGCTACATATACTTTTTATCCTTATCTGCATGGCAAACGCCTTCTTTCTCTAAAATTCAAAACTATGTCCCCTTTAACAGTAAGTTTCCTCTGAACTTGCTCCCTTAAGTGGAATTAATCATGTCCTTCCCCATCTGGCTTTGTATCCCACATACCGATTCATTGCTGCGGTTATGACACTCTGATGCTTGTTTGCATATTTGTTTTATCCGCTTCCCCTGCTAGTGTAAAACTCCAAGGAAGAATGCATTATGCCTTATTTAACTCTGTGTACCCAGCTCTTACTATAATACCTAGCATGTGATAGGTGTTCAGTAAATATCAATTGAATTAAATAAGAACAGAGAGTTTGAAGCCAGCAAAATCTCAAAAGGAACACCAGATGGACATACTTATGGCCAGGGTGACCAGAAGCAAATTATTTAACCTCTCTGAGTTGGAAATAACACCACCTATAATTACTAGGCTGTGATGAGGATAAATAAGACAATTCACGTAAAAGAGTTGCACAGGGGCTCCTGGATGGCTCAGCCAGTTAAGCATCCGATTTGATTTCAGCTCCAGTCAGGATCTCAGTGTTGTGAGATCGAGGCCCACCTTGGGCTTCGCGTTCGGTGGGGAATCTGCTTGTCTCCCTCTTTTTCTGCCCCTCCCTCTACGCTCTCTTCCTCCCTCTCTCTCTCTCTCTCAAATAATCTTAAAAAAAAAAAAAAGGAGTTGCACAAAGTGGGGCCCAGGAAATGCCTGTTTTTTTCGTATTAAGTTGAAAATTCGTTTGTGACCAAATTCTTCATGCCTTTTAGGTACTTGGGGTTTAGCAAGGTCTTCTAAACGAATTTAGGACAACACAGTGTTTGGGGTAACCCTTCTGTAGAATTGCTCTGTGATCACTATCTGATAACGGTAGTGAGAATGAAGAAAAAGAAGAAGGAATTCGAGAAGAAAGAGGCAGAGGAGGAGGAGGAAAAAGAAGAAGGGGGGAGGAGGGAGAGAAGGAAGAAGAAAGCACCCAGTGTATTCAATTTATTATAGTTAAGTTACTAACCAGAAGGAGAATGCCCTGGGAAGTCTAATTTATAATGCTGTTTGGTTCTAAATAAAGAGCAGCTAATAGGGAGACACATAATCCTGTTTCCAAAACACACCAGAAGGATCAGATCATGTTTGAAGTTCGCTCCCCACCTGACTCAGAGTTGCCAAGGTCACACTAGTAGTCCAAGGACAGGTCTTCTGGCTGGAGGAAGCCCTGGTGAGATATCACGGGATATCAGCACCTTCGCAGAAAGCAAGAAAACAAACCACCTGAAAACTACACATATCACTAAACTCAGACTGTGGTGGCCCAATCCAATCTGGCCCTTTTGGAGAAGTGAATTTTTCATGGCAGAAAAGGGCATAGTTTCTCCTCAGCTGAAATGCAGAATCATCAGGGTCCAATCCCAAAATGCTAACAGCTTTCTTGACTGGCAGTATTACGTTCTCCTTTGTAATCTTTGCGGTGCAATTGCACCCCAGCCTCGAGCCACAAAGTGGGGACTGCAGATGATGGAGGAGGGTATCCATCTGGCAAGAGCTTGTCCTTATTTTATTTCTCTGCCTGCTATTGAAGAGGGGGAGGATCAAGATTTAAAAGCTAATAATTTACTTTGGAATAATAGTATTAAGATGAACAGTGTTCAGATGCACATTTTAAATGTAATTGTATGCTTTTTAAGTGTGTTGTCTTAGTATGGTCATAATTTGATTAAAAACACCACCTGAGGGCAGACCTTCTGTCTGTCAGGTCATAACGTGGGTGGATTGCCACTTCCTTCCAGGCTGACCTCTACTGGATAAGAACTAATAATCTCTCTTCTCGTTTTCCTTCTTGGGATCATTCTTTTTTATTTCCTTATTTTTTAAAGATTTTTTTAAAGATTTTATTTACTTATTTATTTATTTGAGAGACAGAAATCGCACGCAAGAAAGTATGACCCGAAAAAAAAAAAAAAGAGAGAGAGAGAGCATGACCCAGTAGAGGGGCAGATAAGCAGACTCCCCCCAGAGTAGGGAGCCCAACGCGTGGCTCAAACCTAGGACCCCAGGATCGTGACCTGAGCTGAAATCAAGAGTCAGATGCTTAACTGACTGAGCCATCCAGGCACCCCTCGTTCTTTCTGATTTCATCTCCCACTAAAACTGTGTATGCGTTCTCTTTTAATCCTTCCAGGAGCTCATGTGATATTCTAATCCCAGTGTACATACTGGAAACTGAGGGTCAGAGAAGTCATGGAATGTGCCCAAAGTCACATAGCTAGAAAGAGGTGGTGGTGGTGAAGGCGAATCGTAATCTAGTAACTTCCCAGGGGTGTACGCTACTGTAGGTGTGGATGCGACTCGATTGTCAACACGAGAAACTACCTGAACAACAAAGAGGAGATGGTAACTACCCTATCGTAGGGTCAATTATTATAATGACTTAACATTCATTTTAGGCTACATCGTATTTTAACACAGCAGGTACAAACTAAACCAAGCTGATATGAGGATGGTAAAGTCCGTGGGTTTACAGCAAATCTCACTTGCTCCTTACCTCCTCCAGAGGCAGAAGACCGCACAAATGAACCATCTTCCAATAACAGTGATAGCCTCTCCTCTCTGCCTCACAAGTATCCATACCCACTTCTCTTAATCAACACAAATCTTTCCTATGTATGTTACTGCTTTTTCTCAGTCCTGAATTAAATATATTTTGTTCATAAATCCAAGCAGGCTACACCCTGGGCCACCTGAGAATTCCTAGATTTGTGACTATCACAATGCATGTCACATCCACTCGTAAAATCCAGTAAAATATTAGTCATTTTTTTTCATTTCCATCACAGAAGGAATTTCGGGAAGGGGGCATTTTCACAAAGAATATTTTATACAAGAATAAATATGTTTTATCTGTTAACAAGAGTGACCATGTACATTCAAGAAGCAGGAAAATAAACCAAGGAGAGTGGGAAGGCTCAGAGATTTTTTTTTTTAATTGGCGAATGTTAAATTTTAGAAGGCTGAATTTATAGTATTTTGCGGATTAGATTGGGTGCCCACTGGACTGAGACATCCTGAAACAGTTTTTTTTTTTTTTTAATTCCATCCTTATTGCACCACTCATCCTAATTTTTACCAATTTTTAGCACTCAAGTTAAAGGATCATTTTAGACTCTGTCTCTAGGTTAGAACAAGAATATGAGAGAATGTACCTCAAATGCCTTTAATCTGGTATTCAAGGCTCTTGTGATTTGCCCTTGGCCTCTCCTTCTTAACTCCCACTGACAACCCTCTCTGGTACATTCTAAGCACACCAAGAGTATTCAGAGCATATTTGGTATGTTCTCGTTAATATTTCTTTTAATTCTACTGTTTCTTTCCCTTATAACAATGCTGCTTCTCTTTTTGATGACATTCTTACCAATCTTCATGTCTCGGAAAAATTACCACTCCACCATCTAAATATTTTCCAATTCCTCTGGTCAAAAGGAAGCAGCTTTGGCACGCCTGGGTGGCTCAGTGGGTTAAAGCCTCTGCCTTCGGCTCAGGTTTTGATCTCAGGGTCCTGGGATTGAGCCCCACATCGGGCTCTCTGCTCAACAGGGAGTCTGCTTCCCCCCTCCTCTCTCCGCCTGCCTCTCTGCCTACGTGTGATCACTCTCTCTGTCCAATAAATAAAAATCTTTACCAAAAAAAAAAAAAAAAAAGGAAGCAGCTTTATTCACTGCCCTCACAGAGCACTCTGCTATGACACCCGGGCCCGGCTTAGGATTTGATGACCACATGTGTGTTCTTCTTCCCTCCTTGAGGACACAACTTGCCAAGGACAGAAGACATGTCCTAGCTACTTGAAACACCTAATGCCCCAGCATAAAGTTTTGTTTCTAATGGGTGTTCAAAAATATCTACAGAAATTGAAATAAAAGAAATCGTTTTAGGGCGCCTGGGTGGCTCAGTTGGTTGAACGACTGCCTTCGGCTCAGGTCATGATCCCGGAGTCCCAGGATCGAGTCCCATATCGGACTCCCGGCTCTGCGGGAAGTCTGCTTCTCCCTCTGACCTTCTCCCCTCTCATTCTCAGTCTCTCTCTCTCTCTCTAATAAATAAATAAATAAATCTTTAAAAAAAAAAAAAGAAATCGTTTTATTTTAATGTATGGAAGCATTCCCTCAGGGTATTGCTAGTTGCAAGTTAATACATTCATGAGGCAGTAAGAACTTGGTCCCAGATTTTGACTTGTGTGGTCAGCTTGGGGGCCGCTGGAGATGGGAGGCAGGGACGAGACGGCTCAGTAATTAGCCTAGAACAAGGGGAACAATTAACACAGACAAACCCATCTATACTGTGGAGCAGGGTGTTGGGAGCCCCAGTCCATGTGAGGATGGACGGTGGTCTTCAGGCCTAGGTGCCCCAGCATGAAGTAGATGTCTAGTAAATGAGGCACCTCTGTGTTCCCTGTGTTCCTACACAGATACCCAGTGCTTCCCTTTATCTTAGCACTCCCCACCACACCGCACTGTAATGGTGACTACTCTGTCCCTCACCACTAAGGACTAGGGCACGGCCATCCGAAAACACAGCTTCAGCACCCAGCCCCAAATCAACCCTGCATTGATGGATACATGTCTGCTGAATAAATGAGGAAAGAATGTAAGAAGAAGGAAATAAAAATGCACGTGGATGTCTCCAATTCAGCTTTTCAGGAGAAGATCATGAACATGATGGGCTAGACATTGCTACTGGCTTCATCACAATCTACCCAGCACCGCCTGTTCAGGAAGAGCTAAGGTGCAGAGGTGAGGCTTTGACAGAGGGCTCATGTTGGGTCAGCTGGGACATGCTTTTGGACCAGATGAATGAGTGTCATCCCCTATGTAGACCTCACAGCAATTGCTCTCTCTAAGATTTTATTTATTTGCCAGAGAGAGAGAGAGAGAGCGAGCAGCAGGGGAAGCGGCAGACAGAAGGAGAGGGAGAAGCAGACTCTGCTGAGCAGGGAGCCTGACTGGGGGCTCGATCCTAAGACCCTAAGACCATGACCTGAGCCAAAGGCATATACTTAACCAACTGAGCCACTCAGGCGCCACCACACCGCCCCACCCGCCGCAACTGCTCTTTAACCTCAGGGTTAATACATGTATGCATCCATTTGTGTGGGTTTAAAAGAAGCTCTAACACAAATCCTCAAGAGTCTTAGATTTGATTTTGTTATTCACATTCAACTGCTTTGAAGGAAAGAGGAAGTTTAGAGTGTGTAACAGCTCCCCACTCCCCTATACTCTGGCCTACCATGCTTCCCCCTTCCAGATTGCCAAAGTTTCACTGCCCACTTTCAAGTCCAAAAAGGTCTAGTCCATCACTCCGGTATCTACATTTTTTTGGTGAAATTCCTGTGCCATACTGTTTTACTGTCTCAGCAGTGAGCCGCTGGCATCCGAGCGCTCTGGGGAAGTTGTGCTTATCCAAGTCCTGGCATCGCCTCAAAGACACCTAAGCAACGCCACAGAAATTCTGCAGATGTGACCCAAGCCTTCTCTGAGGGGCTCTGGCACCAAGGCATCCTGGTCAGCACCCGGCGCACCCTGCCACGGCCCGTCTGAGACTACACAGTTCGGGGGACCATCTCACAGTGTCTGCTGGCCGTGTGGAGAGCTCAGAAATGCTAACAGATGGCATGAAGAACACAACCCTGAACAGTCAGCAGGGCGACACTCATTAAGAGTTACCAAGGAATCTATTTCCAGCAAAATCCCATTCCAAAGAAATATCACTTTCCCAAAACTGTCAGTCTGCTTGAACAAAAGCGACTACGGGGTATGATACTGCCAGGCCTGGCGGAAGCGCTGCAGATGACAAGGACTCTCTCAGAGCCTCAGGAACCCTCCAGTTGCCATCTCCTCCTGGACAGACCTGATCAGATCTCCTCTCTAGCCTCCTCAGCCTCTGCAGCTGGGACAAGAAGCTGGGGGGCAGTCAGAACTTTCCTCCCTCTCCTAGCACTCATTACTCCTCTGCCTCCTTTCCCTCCTAGCAAAATTGGGGCAGGGGGGGCGGGAGGGAGCTATGGGAAGTAGAGAAGAATGTGTGGAGGTGGGATAGAGGGAACTTGTTATTCTACAGGTCAGAATTTGTTCTGTGGTAAAAATTCATCTATCTTCTCATTTTTTCAGCTATGTTACCAACTTGTTGCTTCAGAAAAAACATTTTATCCCTCCCCCCACTCCTTCCTAATGGAGGAATCCCAAGGCAGATGGTAAAACTACATTTTGTTGTACTTTAGAAGCCATTGGTGAATTTCCATATTGATATGTGACACCAGGGTCAGCTGTACCCAACATCAAATGGATAATGAGGTCATGAACCCCAAACCGCTTTGTACTTAATGCCACAGAAGACCACATCTGTCCATCCACCACCTGTTCCCCCTGTCCTTACTCCCCAGAGGGAGAACCTCCAATATTCAGGTTTTTACACTGCCTTCTCTCTACAAGGCCCCTCCTGCTGGTTATCCCATTAGTGCCTCCTTAATCCTACCCATGCTCCAAGACCCAGTGCAAATGTCATCCCTTCTAGTCAACGTTTCATGAGGCCTCGGCTAGCAAGAGTTGCTCTTTCACCTGCATTCCCATGGCTTTGTGGGAACATTTAGATTGGTGTTGGCTTCATTCTGGCTGGGATTTCTTGCTGCTACAACCCCAGTGCAAAGGTCTCAACATTATTGTTAGTGCCTGGCCTGGTGAGTCAATTAGGTAGCTTAAGAAAAGGACAGAGCTCTTGATCTGGTTTCTCTCTAGCTCTCTACTCCAACTCCAACTCCACTACTGGAGGGGGAGTGAGGAATCACAGGAGGGAGGCCCCGACACTGTCAAGATGAAAGGCTGATATCTATTAGGCAGTTGTTCGTGTAGGATTTAAGAGACCTGGGTTCTAATCCCACCTCTGCCATTAACATTTCCCGCTAATCTCCCACCATGTTTAACCTTTGGTTTACCAGATGTTTACTTGGTCTATCTTGGCAGTAAACTTTGCCTTTGTGACACTGCTCACAATAGTATCCATGCCCTCATCTATAGCTACTCTTCCAAAGACATTAGGCCAAGGGAATACCCACAGTTGCCGAAGGGAATAAACCCAGGGCTTTTTTTCATGAACATATATGCCTAGGAAAACACGGCTACAGAGGAAAGAAGATGGGACTGTGATGTGTGACCCTGGGCAAGTTACTGACCCCTCTGTGAAGTAAGAATAGGAGCCATACCCGCCCAGATTGCGTGATTACCAGGCGCGAGAGCTAAGGTCTGGAAAACACTTAGCAAGGAGTGCCCCCCAAGTTCCCTATTTTTCTTATATCTGTGCGATCTCAATTATAATCTGGGTGCATAGCATTTCCTTAGTCTTGCTAAGGTTGTGAATCCCCAGCATATTTTAAACTTGACACTTTCTGGGTCTAAAGTGTTTTTGAAAGATCTTTACGGTTCTTAGACTCTTAAGAAAGCCGGGGAAAAACACATAGAGACCTCCTTATTTCTGAAAAATGAGGCTTTACTGTGATAATCTAAATCTTGTACAGATACATGAGAGAAGAAAAAAATTCTTGCCAAAAATAATCGGTCCAACCAACCATAATTATGTTAATTCGATCCAACTGCCAGCAAAGAGATCAAAGGTTAAGTCTGTTCTCAACTTCACAGGATTATAATGATAATAAACACAGCTATTCTTAGTAGCGAAAGTATGTTTTGCAATTGTAATGGACACCATTTGACTTTCATTTTTGGTAAGCTAAGTGATTTGCAATATATTTTCTTGTTTGAAACAACAGATCCTTTAGCTTGGCAAAATTCACTTTTGCTCAGGTGGCCCTCCCTTCTTACTCACCCCTACCTCTACTGCTTGAGAACCTCGCTTAACAAATAACGACAGAGGACTTTGAAAAATATCTTCCCCCTTGGATAGTCCCGGAATTTTCATATCTTCTGAGCTCTCTACCTTTTATGCACCTAGTTTCACCATCTCTGTGATGTTTTCTTCAGTCTTTCCAGAACTGAGACCTTACTATTTACCAGGACTATACTGAATGCCTTGTATGGAGATTCATCTTACTTCTTCCCCCAACAACCCAATGGTGTGTGTTAGCATCACCCAGTTTACAGAAGTAGACATTTTTTCTAGGCTTTACAGGAAGAAACGAAATAGATCCCATATATGAAACCAGGTCCGTGTATCTAGGTGCTGCCTCTTGATTGCTATCCTGTATTGCCTTGGCTGCCTGTAAATCTCCTCGTGTCCACATCATAGAGCCTGCCACAGTTTGTGATTTATATTAGGAACACAAAAAACGATTTTGGGTAATAGTCATAATAATAGCCAATATGAGGGTGCCTGGGTGGCTCAGTCGTTTGAGCACCCAATTCTTGATCTCAGCTCAGGTCTTGATCTCAGGATCATGAGTTCAAGCCCCATGTTGGGTTCCATCCTGGGTGTGGAGCCTACTTAATTAAAAAAAAATTTAAAAACAAATAATAGCCGGGCGCCTGGGTGGCTCAGTTGGTTGAGCGACTGCCTTCGGCTCAGGTCATGATCCCGGAGTCCCGGGATCGAGTCCCATATCGGACTCCCGGCTTTGCGGGAAGTCTGCTTCTCCCTCTGACCTTCTCTCCTCTCATTCTCAGTCTCTCTCTCTAATAAATAAATAAAAAAAAAAAAAAAAAAAAAAAAAACAAATAATAGCCAACATGTTGTGAATGCTTGTGTCAGATAACATTCTGAGAGCTTTCCATGTGTAAACTCATGCAATCTTAACAAGTCTATAAGGTAGGTACTATTACTTCATTTTACAGAAGACAGAAGTGACGCATATGGGGACTGATCAATGAGACTGAGCAAGCTAGAGAATGAGAAAGTAAATTGTAATCTCTTACTCCTTATCTATCTTTGTTCTACACCCAAACTGGTGGGTCTGTACAAGCCCAAATGTCCTCTCTACTAAAATGTAAAGTGTATACTCATAGTATATGTATATAGTATACTATACATAGTATAAGTGTATACTCAACTTCCTTGGGTTTATTCCTTTCCCCCTTGACTCTACTCCTGAATCTTTCTCCCAGTAACGATTTCCCCAGATGCTGAAGGGCTATTTGCTGGCAGGCCAACAGGGCTTGGTTATCCCCTCACAATCGCACTCATTCGTGTGGCCTGCCAATGAGACTCAGACTGTCTCTCTTTGTACACAACGACCCTGTGTAGTGGGGATTACCCTCACTTTATAGATGAGGAAGCTGAGATGCAGACAAGCTAAGCAAGCAGTTCGTCTGGGATTTGATAGTAGACAATCTGGCTACAGAGCCTGGCTTTAATCCATACACTACAAAACATGGATGAATCACTTTCTCCCTTCGCCAAATTCTCAGTACCTGCCATTGGTAAATGTGATCCCATACTAAACTGTAATGTGTTGGTCTCATGCTAAATTGAATTTCTAATTCCTAATATAGGGCTTATCCTCATACTAAATTGAATTCCTAAATGCTTCCTAATATGTGGTTTATTTTGTTGTAGACTGTGAAGAAACAGTGCCATTCCTTTTCCTTCTGGGGACCTTAGAATGCCTTTCTCCAATGCTAGACTTCTATTACTTGCTGAGTCCTAAATAGGAGGCCTGTCCCAGAATAGAATGTCTACGCAAGCAGAGGCAGAAAATCCCTGTAACTTCAGGCCACAGGAGGAGTTTTTCAAAAGCTAAAAGAAATCTTCCATTCCTCACTTTCTCCTTGCTCCATAAATGCTTCCCTGAGCACTCTGCTCTCCCATTGATCACCTCCACTGCCTCTCCTAACTTGGCTATGTGTCTCTTTCTGGATTTCCTTGGGATGTCCCAGCATGGTAAGACTGAACTCATACTTCCGCCAACCTCCCTGAAGGCACCACAGATCATGCATCTCCTAGGTCAAGACTCTCAGCAGGATCAGCTCTTGGTACTTGTGTAAAAGACCTAATATTCAAGATACTACTAATAACAAAAACCAGGACTGTATAACAAGCATTCACATTCCACTTCGTTTTTCTAAGTTTGGCCTACATAATTATCCAAATATGGAAAAATTTTCTGTTTCTCCATACATACTAGATGATTGTTATTTCTGCTTTAGAAAATCAAATATACAGCCCTACTTCATATGTACAGTCATATGGTCAAAGAAGTGAGACAAAGTGAGATGCCCTTCCCCCCCAAAGAATGAAACATTTATTTAATTTTTATTATGTGTAAGGTCACAGGTACAGTATTTAATGTAATCCCTAAAATTATCCTATGAGGGAGGTGTTATTATTCCCATTTCATAGATGAGTAAACTGAGGCTCAGACAAATGAAGTGAGTTGCCCGAATTCATGAGATTGACAAAGGACAGTGACAGGACCTAAACCTACATTTGCCCCTAGAATCTGTAAGCACTCTACACCATACTGCCCCACAAAACTAAACCTGAAAACAGCACAAAGAAAACTGGTAATGACTTTTGCTTATTTTTCTTACATCAGATAGACTATAAGTTCCTTAAAAGAAGAATTCACTATTAAGTTACCAATAAAATATTTTTGCAAGTATTATTACTATTTTGACTTATGATGGCTAATATTGGGCTTTTACAAATAAGTGTTGTATAGCTTAGAAGACACAATATTGTTCTAATGGGTAAACAGAGGCTCACACTTAGAAAAAAAAGGGAGATCTGCGAAAGTATAGGGGTGTGTGTGTGTTTTAAGTACCTACTATGTCTTGGGAACCATGGTAGTTGATAGTCTTAAAGAAAGAAGACATAATCTAGCTCTTAAGGAGCTCTTAGGTAGTTACAAAAACGTGTAACATTATTCAGATTCTAGGACAGAAGATGTTGCCAAGCAGGCATAAATTGGCAACATGCCAACCATGTTTGACCCACAACTATGTCTTCTTTAGCTCCATGGTGTTTCCGAAATATGAATCAGGGGTTAACATTTCAAACGGAGAAATCTCATTCAAAATTCACACCCGTGGCTGCCCAAAAAGTGAAGTGAGCCCTGACTTCTGTTTGGCTGCCAGCACTTGTTGCCTTCGGTGATGATGTGTGTACGTATTTGTATCTAAGGCCTCACATTTCTTTTAACTACCAACTTTAAGAAGAACTATCTAAGGCGTTTTCTCCCAGGAGCACATCTGGTGCACTACTTCACCTTGGTAACACTGCTCACGTGACCATAGATAAAGTCACGCATGACATTTAAGGTGACACACATAAAAATTATCAAGGCAGTATTGATGGGAGGAGAAAAGGATTGAGGAACATGTGTGTAGAAAGGAGTGATGGAGATAGAAAGGTGATAAAATTCTACTATTGGACCTTCCCCCTTCCTTCCTTTTGTGTCTCCCTCCTTCCATCTCGCCCGATGCATACACTTGTCACGACTTCTCCAAAGCTTGTGTTCGTCCTGCTGTGGTCCAGAGCCTGGATGAAGGACAAAGACAACTGCGGATGCTCTAGATAGCCCTCATCCCAGATTCCGGAAGGCCCTGCAGAGCGGCCTCAGTGGGAGGTTATGGCAATCAGCTACCTCTTACATGCCTGGCTCGAGACAGGGGACAACGTATAGTGTTGGAGATGGAGAGGGAGGTGACTGGCAAACGCTCGCGATAGAATAAATGAATCATTTATGTAAATGAACACATTAGTGCATGTCTTGATATGTTCATCTCTCAACCTCACGCCTACTGTGAGGCGGCAATGTTTGTATCTCTATGGAACTTTTGTATTTCAATATATTTGGACTGAGTTAATAGGCATATGTACTGATAAATGTCTTTAAAGATGGTCTATGTTACTTATTGAGAGAATTCATGCTTTGAAGCATGTCCAAATGGACTTCGAGGTCAATACAAATTAAAACGAGGCTCTATCCGCAAAAGGCAAGCACTGTGCCAATTAGAACTTCACTATGTGGCCTCAAAGGGATGCCTCCGCCTCTTTCCTCCTTAACCCGTGAATTATCTACCTTGTCAGGAATCTTGTGGAGAGAAGACAGAGTGGGCCAGTGTGGGACCTAAAAGAAGGAAACAACCATTTCTAAGGTACCTCCTATGTCCCTGGCTCTATGACAACTCATTTAGTCTCCCACAACTAAACCTGAACCCCATGAAGGGGATATTTTGTCTCTATGTTCACCCTTGTGTCTGCAGAACAATTCCTGGCCCAGAAGAGGTGCTGGTTCAAGCTCTTCTCCGTCGGCGCCCATCCTTAACTTCCCCACCCCGACGCTCTCCACGGCATCTCAGGGGCTAGAAGCCTGACAACCATAACCCCAGAATCTCCTGTCAGCAGGTGCCAGTTTACAGTCTTCCAATCGGAGTAACTTGCGTGAATTCAGGGATATGGAAGGGCGGAGGCGGACCGGCAGAGGACTCTGCATTACTGCCGCTGCTCTGGCTTCCTGCAGTTTCCTCAGACCCCACAGTTCACTGTTACTCTCCAGTGAGAAACTATGACTCAGGAAACATCTTCTTGAATTTTTCCCATTGGGGTATAGCTGCCCCTACCCCCTGACTATCATTCCTCCAACCCTACCAACAATTACTAAGCACATTAATACTTTAAGTTAAAGCCCTTTCTGCTTAAAATACGCAACATGCTGTCTCTTTTCCTAATTTAGAGTTCCATAAATATTTGTTAAACTGAGTGAAAAAAACAACCAGTTCAATGGGCAGCGTCTCTACCTTGCAGTTGTAGGACTGTGGCTCCGAGAGATGAAATAATTCAGGATTACGCAGCGTATTCTTAAACATTAGAACTGAGGGTTGAGCCCTAGACTGTCTAATGCCAAAGTACTTTTGCTCAGTGGGTACGGCATACCGTGTTGCTGCCAAAATCTTATCTTGGAGGTTAAGAGCTATTGTCTTCATTGTTCCTCCTGCTAGTACACCATTGTGGCTGGAACCTTCCTCATATATTGGAAGAGTACATTAGTCTGTCGACTAAATATGTATTAGACCTGGAAGGACACCCTCTTAAAAAGGGACATTGTATTTGCATTATCAGTGCAGATATCAAGTGTGTGGTCCAGTAGAAGCTTGCAAAGTACTTACTGAGTGTGTAAATAAGTGAATGAAAGCTTTTGGGTTTTGCTTGGCCAGAAGTTCCTCTAAAGATTGCATGCTGTGACTCATGAGTCACTTGGGTCATAAACCACTGGCGGGATGGTAATTCCATTAATCTTAGGGCCTGGATTCCATTCATTGTTCAGCCCAGTAACAATGTCTCTTAGGCTGTTGATTTTCCTTGAGAAACCTCAGTTGTCAGGAGCATTGTAATTCTGAAGCCGCTAGGGACAAGAATTCACCCCTACTTTCCAAATGTAAGACTGAGGCACTGAAAACTATTAACCTACTTCTGTTGTAATGGAGTAGCAAAAGCAATGCAGATCTGGGTTCTCATCCTAATCCCTGCTGCTCACTAGACCTGAAATCTTGGGCAAGTTGTTTCTGGGACCTCAGTATTCTCATCTATTTTTCTCCAGATGCTTCGAGAGCTACTGGAAGGATGTGCTACAGCAGACAGAAAGCACCTAGCACAGCATCTGACCAATGGCATGCATTCAGTGAGTGAAAATAGTAGTGCCATCACTAATAGTGAGGAAAGGTTTGCGGATACACAGGCTGGCATCCTGTGGGTTGGTCCATGTTATTCCACGGCTCTCCAGTCCCCAACTGGCAGCAGTGATGTAGAGGGACACTTAAAAACATGTTTTTCACATTCATAATTATACTACCTAGAGAGCTTATATAATCGCAAAGAATTAAGTGTCTGCATTTTGTAACTTCTGTAGGCAACACGGTGTCTGGTGCCTTTGGGGCGGGAAAGGCTGGCACAGAGTAGGTGGAGCGTAATAGTCACACCGCACTTTCTCTTAAGATGAGATCCAAGATTAGACTCACTAGAAGATTCTGGGGGTGGACAGGTAGAGTTGGGTGTCTTTTGCATGCTAAGAGGTAGTAGTTAAAACTGTAGCAATGAATGAGGTCATGGATAGTTTGGGATTAGTTGAGGGAAAGCCAAACCACACTTGACCTGAGAAAACTCATAGTACTAGACTCTGTTTGGCACACAGCAGGTTCTCAGTGAATATCTGTTCAGTTAATAAATAAATATCAAATGAGAAAGTGTATCAATATTCCTTAAAAGGCTTGTGTCCCCTATTTCTCTTATGACCTAGTCTCAATTTATCTTTCAAAAGCTAACTGAAGTTAAGTGTACTTCCTGAATATTCTTTCAGTTTGCCAAAGTCTTTGAAAGCCCATCACTCAGCACTAATATTTATTTCTTACCCTACCGAGACCTGGCAGGCACTGTGAGTGCCTACTTACACCGCCTAAGTTCCAACTAGACTTTGAGGGCAAAAAGTCAATGGTCAACATTTCTTCCATGTCCAGCAGGGTGCCTGGCTACATGAAGCTTTCAATAACTAGAAACTGAGCTTGCCTGGTCAACGAGTTCTGAAGTATTGTCAGAGAAGGGGGAAAAGAAAAAGATGGAATGCTGTGGAATCTTAAGAGTGTTGAAAATGACATGTGTGCACAGAAATGACTGGCACTCAGGCTGGAGAAGACAAAACTTTGAGGAATCCGAAGGAGGGCATCGAGTGCTCATGAAAGTGGATCTGGACTATGAGGGAGAATTTTGGACGGAAGAGGCTGGCAAAGTTGGTTCCAGGAGGGAAGAGCTGGGCTCTTCTTCATTCCTCAGCCGCTCCTGGATTACGTGCTTCTGTCAAGTACTGTGTGAGGCAATGCGGATACAATAGGTCAGGCAGAGTATCTGCTAAGGACTTGACATTGTGCTGTAGAGATAAAGCAAGGAAAGAGGTACAACATAGCACACAGCTACGAGCAAAGAAGAGTACAAAAGGGGGCACACTTCTAAAGACGAGATTAGCTCTTGGGTGTTCTCTCTCTGCCAACGATGACTACAGGGATATGACAGACATTGTGATTCGGGGAGTAAACAAGCTTGAAGAAGGAGAGATCAGAGAGAATTTCAAGACTGTAAAGTTTACCATTTTCTTTCATATTTCAAATACACTTGTTGTTCAGACTACAATAATAAATATTCAAACATCACGTGCCCTAGACAAAAGAAAGCCAGACCTGGCATGCCTTTGTTCAACCACTACCCAATATGCCTACAAGAAAACGAATAAGCCCTTTTGGAGGTTCTCTGGATGTTTTTCAGAAAAAGAGGCGTGTGCTGCCATAGAAACGGGGTTGGAGTCCCCTGTCAGCGAGATAGACTTTAGGACTGAAAAAGACAAGAAGGTGACATATGCAGGGGTCCATGGGTGTTGGGAGACACGTCAAATGCTATCACATTCCACTGGGATCTTTCTCATGCCCAGCTTGACCCCCTACCTCCCACATGATTTTTCTAAACATGTACGTCAGTTCTCTGCTTCATGCTTTCATTAGCACTATCTTTTAGATCAGCTGAGCCATTGCTGGACAGATGCTCATTATGGAGAAAGTGAAATCTCTTTTAACTGACCCTCTATGAGACCTGCTTCTGCCCCCTGCAGTTACATAAAATAAATTTATAATCTCTCAACTCCTTAAGAGGCTCTCTTGTATTTGAATAACGTTGTCGTGGTATTTGCTGTTCTTATTCGTGAACCTGAGCATCCTTGGTTTCTTCATCTTTACCTGATAAAGCTTCCAGACTTTTGTTCCCCAGGTGGTTACCTCTAGAAACAGCTTAAATAGGGGGCGCCTGGGTGGCTCAGTGGGTTAAAGCCTCTGCCTTTGGCTCAGGTCATGATCTCAGGGTCCTGGGATCGAGCCCCACATTGGGCTTTCTGTTTGGCAGGGAGCCTGCTTCCCCCTCTCCCTGCCTTTCTGCCTATTTGTGATCTCTGTCAAATAAATAAAATCTTAAAAAAAAAAAAAAGAAACAGCTTAAATATAACTCTATAATAAAGTAACCCCGGTGCTGAGCACCAGACTCCACCATGGGCTGAGAAGAACTGATACTCAAGAGAGGATTGTGACTTCCCCAAAATCTCACTGTTGGCCAGTGGGATGGACACAATTCAAAGCCAGGGCTTCAGCCCTCTATGCCAGTTCCCATTCAAGCTATAAATCTGAATGAGGAATGAAGTCCCTTTCATTTCCTCTCCACCCAGATCTTAACACAATAACCTCACCCTAGCCTTGTCTGTCTATGGTCAATAATCTTCTTCTAAATCCAGGGTATACACTGGAACTGGCCCGGGCAACCTGGAATGTGTGGTCTCCCTTGTAGATTTCCTTCGGCACATCTGCCTTTTGATAATTAAAGCTGCCTTCATTTGCAGGCACAAATCAAGAGAACGAAATAGAGAAAAACAGGAATAAAGGAAATTTCAAGAAAGCATTTCTTAAAATAAGCTTTTGTCTTTTGTCTACACTAATAATCAGATAACCTTTTCTCAGTGCGTTCAATGAGTTTTCAAGTACATTTTTCATTCATTTGCCCTTTGAAGTGGAATTATTGCCATTTAGAGGTGCTAAGGAAACTCTGTTCTACCTACACTTAGGAGAGCTAAAGCTGTCTAAGGATGTGACATTTGGATTGACATACGTTGCTGGAAGATGGTAGACGTGGGGCAGGTGTGAGGCTAAAACATTTTCTAACTCAATCGTAAACAGAATTCTGTTTTCATTTTTGTCAATCCTGAGGTTTGGATTGAATTTTAGTTTCCCAGTCCCTAGCACATAATCTTAACACAGGCATTTCCAAGCCGTCTTCACAAATATTTATTACCAGAAAAATAGAGTTGGCAGCATGGCAGTTGGTTCAGAAATGTAACCACCTTAGGCAAAAGTTTTAGGGTCTATGCTGGAGAAATCAGTGACACTTTTTCCAAAAGTTGCTAATCTCATTCTAGGTAGTCCAGGGTCCAGTATCAGGCATGTGCAGAAATCAAAAGGGGTAAGCACGATCCCTGCCATCCCCCTACCTTACAATCCCCTGAGGAAGTAACATGCAAAACCAAAAGAGAGAGCTCAAGCTGAAACCGATGCAAGAAGAGATTTAAATGGACAGCACTAGTCACATCTGGCAGTACAGATGTGCTGGGCACTGAAGCAGGGTAGGATTTTCATAGAAAGAGGGTAGAGTGCAAGGCCTTGGACTTGTGCATTACAGCATCTAATTGTCAGGGCGTAAAAATGCAGGGATAGAAAATCCATTTTCAACCCTTTCTCTCCATTCTCACCTATCACTTTTCTCTGGGCTGACAACACATTTTATAGGCCAGTAATAAAAAAACAACCAAACCAAACCAAACCAAAAAAAAAAAAAAAAAAAAAAACTATACAGAGCCAGAAACACACCTTGCTGTTTCATATCTCTGGCCTTTGTAGAGGCAACTCATTCCACCTGGGATATCCCTGGTCCTTCAGTTCTTTAAAACGCTGTGGAGACGCCCCTTTCAGAGATGCTTTCCCTCACCCCTCTAGGTAGAGATAATTGTTCCTTCCCCTGGGTGGCCTCTGTATTTTGTTAACACTAATATAATTGTATTCATACCCTGATATGATAATTTCAATGATAATAAAATAGCAGTAAAATTGCACACGTATTTGTCTTTCTGCTAGACTGTGAGCTTCTAATGCTCAGGGACCCGTCTCACTCAGCACTCCATCTCCAGTCCCTGGAAGAACGCAGAAGATAATACATGTTTGCTGAGTTTAATTGAACCATCAGGCAGCAACAACTCTTCATTTTCTGGACAAAGAATTTCCTGGCCCATCAAAGTGCTCTATTAGAATATTTTCCCAATCCTGAGCTCGCATTAATTGATCTGCTTATCCACTGAATGCTTAACCTGAGCCAGGCAGGACGTTAGGTCCTGGGAGTGGCAGACAAAACAGATACGGCCCCTCCTCCTCTTGTTCTAACTCACTCCAATTACTCATTCCTATTAATTTACTATAAAATAATATTTTTGCCTCCAGGATAACTTCTCAATTCAGAAGGCCATGTATAAAAGCAATTCAGTGTAGAGCATGCTTCAGGTGAGAAATCTACAAAGAAACATTCTATCTATACCTCTGTGCCCCGTGCAAAGAGTACTCTTTCTTTGTGCATATATATGCATCTCTATGTACATGTATATTCCCATGCCAAATGTATGCATATATCATAAAGGTGCACCATGCATTTAAGGCCCATAGAAGAATACAATCCATTTATAAACAGAATGATCCCCTGGCCCTTCACACTAAGACCTGTTTAATTAAAACCAGAGCATGGTTTGTACCTTTTAACATAATGGCTTATGGTTTTTAAGTTCAAATCTTTTAGTGTTGGTCCTTTGTTTCTTTTATCTCCATTGTCAAGGCCCCACAAGTGTATTTATGTCCTGAAACTGAAAGACAGATAACAGTTCCAAACTTGAAAATAAAGCAACAAAAAATTAATACCAAACAATGCAAAAAGCTTTCAGACATTTTCTAGTACCAGAACAGTGCTAAACAAAGTAAGCACTAAGTAAACATTTTATGAATAACTGAATGCATGAATGAAAGAACAAATACTTGCAATTATGGGTTTCTCTATTAGGGCAAGCCAGTGAAAGAGGTTGTGGCTTTCCAAGAGAAAGTTCAAAACCAAGCCTTGACCCAGATGGTGGAAAGAACTCTATCTAGATGATAAAAAACAAAAACGAGAGACCCCAAACCTTACATCTGTGCTTTAAATTCTTTGGGTTCTCAACCCTTAGGGCAATGGTGTACATTTTGGTGGGTACAGCATCCCATCCACCTAACCCAACCAGCTTATCCTGTTGAAGTCAGGTATTTAACGTCCAATGAGCTCCAATGAAGATTACAGGGAAACAGATGTCCAGTTAACCTCTACCTTGCCTTAAAGTCCTGCTAGTTATAGTTATTTCTTCCATTACTGTGTTTTTATCATGCCTGGGCTTGCTTTATGCATCAAAAATGAAGTGGATGTTTGTGGTGGTAGGTGACAAGGCCCCTGGGAGAAGGTAAAAGGAGGAGGAAAGGTCAACAGTTACTGAGCTCTTGCTTATTTTTAGGACCTGTGTTAGATTCTGGGCATACAAAAAGAAAAATAACATATTCCACTAAACGGTCTATATATGGATATTCATTACTTATTATTGGACACCATAATAGGTCTGGGTATACATATTTCTTGCCTGTAATTTATTTGTATCAGAAACTATATGTATAACACAGAAGGAACAAATCCCTTTGGGATCTCTCTCATGCACATATTCATGAAATTCTAAGTTTGTGTTGTCATAGATGAAGAAATTTTATTAAAAAAATAGAAAATCCCATCTGGTCTGTGAAACAGGTTTCTCTAGGAGATATCATGCACGTTGTTACAAATTCATCTCATTGGATTGCTTCTGGGTGGGTAACTAAGAATTTGAAGGGACAGATGGATTCCTTTCTATTGTTAACATATATATATATATGTTTATATATATATATATATATATATCTCCAAAAACATATTTGAGAAAAAATTTGGCAATATAAGTAAATTAATATTTCCAATAATAGTATACTACCAATGAGTGATTTGCTTAAAAACTTCTTGCAACAATAGAAATGGGGATGACTTTTGTTTATCTTGGCTGCTTCAGTATAATTTGGATCAAGGGCAAGAGCACTGACTAAATCCCTGGCAAAGCCCCTTCCATCTTTCCATCCCATACTTTTCAGAGGCACAATTTCCACGAGTACAAAATAAGTCCCCGAAATGGACCAAAAGAGTGCTCACAAGACTTTTACAAGGAAAAAGTGATAAAAGTCTCCTCAGAAGTCTTCTAAATTTATACGCAAAAAAATTTCAGATAACCGTAATTTAATTAATAAATTTAAAATAGAAGGAAAGTGGTTTTCTTTATATTTTCCTTATCTCTATAACAACTAAATAGGTTTGGAACAATGCTATCTTACACTAATTAAGAACATGGCCTCACAACATGGCATTTCATGAATATTAAATGCAAATGTGTGAATTATCTAATTTCAATTAGGCTGTTGTATTCCTGGCTTTCTTATGAGCAAATACTGTTTTGTGCAAAGAACATGAATTAAGATTTATTTTTTAAGAATCAGGTGGAAATGAGAGAAATGAAGAGGAGCCCACTGCCTGAATCATACACCCTGATGGAGAGGCCTTCAAGGTCTGTATCCACTCATTTATTTTTCAACTTTCTATCCAACATTATTGAGCCCTTCCTATGAGCCAGTCGATGGGAGGACAAAGAAAAATCTCAGTCCTTACTAATGAGCTCCTTCTGCTGATGGCAACCCACATACACAGATAATTATAAAACATGCCTAGAGCATTTGGGATATAGCAAGAAAATGAAACCCCCCACTGGTGGGGAGGGCAGGAAGAGAAACGTCTTCTAGGAAGATGAAAAAAAAAAAAAAAACATGAGTAATGCTTATTTACTTATTGATTTGTTTTATCTGTATCCCTACTCATTTTCTTTTTCCTTTATTATTCCGATAAAAATAATTTCATTTGTGAATATGTCAGTATGTATCTCTAAAAGATAAGGACCTATGTTGAAAATCACCCCAGTACCATTATCACCTCTAAAATATCACCAACAACTTATCATCAGATATCTAGTTGGTATTCAAATCTGTCTCACGAATGTCATGAATTTTTTTTTACAGTTTGTTTGAATATGGACCCAGTAAGTTTCAATGGATTACAATTAGTTGATGTGTCTGTCCTTTAAGTGGCTCCCTGTCCTTTTTTTCTTATTTGTTGAAAAAGTCTAAATTTTATTTTATTTTTTATTTTTTAAAGATTTATTTATTTGAGAGAGACAGAGAAAGAGAGACAGCATGAGCAGGAAGGGCAGAGAGATAGTATCAAGCAGACTCCATGCTGAATGTGGAGCATGATGCGGGGCTTGATTCCAGGATCCTGAGATCATGACCTGAGCCGAAACCAAGAGCTGGATGCTTAACCAACCACACCACCCAGACGCCCCTGAATTTTTAAAAAAGAGTCCAGGGTAAGCCAAAGAAGATGGGAGTAGGAAAAAAAGTCCAGAAAAATGGGCTGCCAGGAGCAAAAAAAACTGCAAAGACACAGAGGCCTTCCTTGCTTTCCTTAAATATGCAAACTTTGTGACCATTTTTATTTCGAAAACACTGCTCGGTATGCACAATGTCCTTGTCTGCACAGGTAGTAAATTTCTGCATCATCTCCAAGGCTCAGCTTTAGGAACTATTCCCCAACTTCTCAATCTCACACTGTGTCTTCATCTCCCCTCGAAGAACGTATTACCTGGTATGTATCAGTTAACCATGCTAGTTGCTGGGCACACAAGGATAAAAGAAATCAAATCCCTGCCCTCAAGGAACTCACTGTGAGATATGTTTGGAAGAAAGGAGGTGATGCCATACCTGGCCCATAAATTGTACATTTTCCTAAATAATTAAGTTGCAGCAGGGACATGCTCATTGTTGTGTAAGGCACAGATTGGAAAGCAGAATTAAAAAGGTTTGCTATAAAATCATTAATAGTCTTGTTCTTTCAGTTTTCATTTAAAGATGGAAAGCAAAACTTTGTCAATAGACTAAATGTTTAGGCTGTGTGCTTTATTGCTTTTTCTAATGTTCCCACGCTATGGAAAGATGTAAGAAGACTAATATTGAAAGATTAGATAATCAAATTATAATGAGTTTAGCTAGTTCCCTAGGGTTCACGTTTTTACTTTTTATATTGCCACTGGAGCAACTGAAGCCAGCAGTATAAAAATGTATTACCCAGTCATATTTTAAAACGACGCTCTTGAATGCAGAAAACCCAGGAACGTTCTTTCATTCACTCAAGGGCTGTCAATATTTCCTTAGCTTTGTTTTTGGCCCTTACAAGTAAAAAAATACATCTCCATATTTACCATGTTAGAACCTAATACCAAGTCTTGGGTATAAAGGACAAGAATGGATAATGCACGGGCTTTCTAACCCTTTCTGGCTATGCGATTCAAGCTTGATTTTCTCCTCTCTTCTCATAGTGCTATCATGAGAGGTAAACAAGATAATGTGATAGCAAACAAATGGGGGATTTAGTTATTACTGGTTAAATAAATAAATAGTACATTCTGCTCTTGTCCTTCCTGCCCTATCCAAATCCCTGACCATTTTTTTCCAGACAATCTCAAATAATATCTCCTTTATCACTCTTTAAAAAAAAAAATCACACAGGGCTGTCTTAAATATCTTAGCACTAAATTATATGTTCTTTCTGTGTCTGAATGCTCTTCTCAACTGTAGCCACAAGTTCTTAAAAAATAAGATGGATCTCATACAGCAGTGATGTCAAAATATTTAACAACTAGCTGTGCCAAGCATTAACTCCTTAGTGAATCTTCAGTTCATCGATGAGCTCCTTAGTTGCTCCATCATGGAGATGTGTGAAAGCCCTGTGAAAGGGACTGGAATGGGGAATGTTCTAAAGCAGCTGGGAGGGAGGCGCTCACAGGGCCCCGAGTGGAAGCTGTTTACCAGCAAGAATGTAAGTATTTCAGTGGTTTAAGAACCAGGAATACTGTACACAGTCTGAATATCAGTACTGGTCTCTGATACCTCTTCGGCAACCCCTATATGTCAGAAACTCGGAATACTTATGGACGAGGTAAGAAATTCAGCCAAAAAAACAGTTTCTCTTGCAGTTTAGAGAAAAAAACATCTTTTTTCTCTAGTAGTACAACAAAATCTCAAAATGAAACAAGAGAGTTCATCTGGTTTGTACTATGGGGAAGGAAAGTTATGTCATGGTATAATGACATCTTTTGATACCTGGGTGACATATATCTTTTTAAATCAACATCATCTATCATCCTTCTGCTACTTTTAGTTGCTTCTTTCTCTGTAGGGAAAAGCTGTCTAA
The DNA here is from genome assembly GCA_028533885.1 of Nasua narica. Taxonomy (NCBI): domain Eukaryota; kingdom Metazoa; phylum Chordata; class Mammalia; order Carnivora; family Procyonidae; genus Nasua; species Nasua narica. The sequence goes on from CM052815.1 coordinate 53,386,532, forward strand.
TCTGAAGATGAAGAAACCAGCGCCCTAAGGAGGATTTCTGGTGTGGCTACTGCAGCCTTCTCTAACTCACGCACATTTTCTGAGTATGTCTTGGGTTCCTCACTGACACAGCTGGGTTGGGACCACTTGCCCATGACTAGTTGCAAGTTTTCTGAACAGATTTACTAGACCAGAAGCAAATGGCCAGAGGAAATATACTTTGATTCTGTGTCCTGCCTTTATTGAGTATTCTTTGAAAAGAAACTAGACCAATGAATATTTAGGTGCAAGCTCGTTAGGTAGGCAGATTGACGATACTGAGACAAGCTTCATGAGTAAAACAAAACAAAAATGTTTTATGATTACATTTGGATGCCAGAAAAATCATCAACAGTATGAGTATACTTCCTATAGAAAGTAAGTCCTGTCACTTTCTCTTCTACGTTGCAAAGCTGGAAAACAATCCAAACACAGCTAATTGAATTTGGATCCAGGAGTTTTAGTGGAAACTGCTCCCAAGCCCATCCTCTACAATCTTATTCAGGAAACATTTTACCTTCCTCAAGTAAATGGTGAGTATTGCCCAAGGCTGAAGAACTGAAGGATTGATAAATTATATAAACTGTGAATCACACACTTACCAAAGTCTAATTTTGTCATAAAGCATTGACATTTGACTAACAAATATTTTATTTTAGCCTATCTCATCCTCAATGTGACATATATACAATTGGCCAGCACATCTTTGTCAAAAGGATCCCTATTTTTTAGCATCACAAATTTCATGATATCAAAATCCAAGTAAATTTGAGGCACCGGGTGAGTCATTAGCCTTCTTAAACAGGTCCCATCAGAAGCAAAAAAGGAGAAAAAAGATGACAATGGTATGGTCTAGCTCTAAAGTACTGTAATTTTGAGCCAGGGGACATAAATTTTAAGGTTCACACTGAATTAACCAAATCTGTAGTCACACTATAAAAAATAAGAACATTTGACTGTAGTTTAGCTTAAAACCCAACTGCCATCATCCAACAGCAGGTTTTGGTGAACTGATATGTTAGGTTTTCTGTTAATTATACCACTGGGCAGATGGTTTCTGGCTGGTAATTTTTGCAACAGTGCCAATGTAAAGATAAGCAGAGAGTTGAACAATTACCTGGCTAGTTTTTGTTACTGCAGAGAGTTTTGTTCTCTACCTTGAAGGCTTTCTGTGTTTCTTATCCCTTGGCAAACCCCTACTCAACATGGAAGTCAATCTAAGGAAATGCACCATCGTATGCGTGGCCTTCTTTCCATTATGCTACACGTTAATTCTAGGGAACGTTTGTAAATGATGTGTTGTATAAATCACAAGTTGAAGATAACTTTTGGATGCTGGGTCAGCATCCATTACCCCCACCACCCCCTCCAAATAGCAACAGGTGCCAGATTTTGTTTAGGAATCCCTAACATCACGGGGAGGCTGTCTTTATTCTGTCTAAGCTCCAGAATGAGGCTAGTGACAAGGTTTTACGTTCATGGGTAAGCCAGTCCATTCAAAGAAATTTTATGGGCCACTCTCACGATCTCTCTCAGGAAAGATAAGACTAAGAAAACAAGTTGCCCAGGAGCCTTTGACAACAACTGTCCTGAGATCACGAGGGCATTTAGTTTTAGGGCGTAGCCAATATCATAAGAGGCAGTGAGACAAAACCAAAAGAAATGGATTTCTTGACAATCTCATGAGCCACAGGATCAGATTTCTTCAAGTAGGCTTTACTGCTTTACTTCGAGGTTATGATTACCAATCCATTCCCTTTACTGAGCAAGTCAGTTCGAGCCATGGTTTCTGTTACTTGTACTAGAGGGCAAACTTCCCTGCTCCTATGATGGCACAGTGAGACTCGCACTGTGTTTGAAATGTGGGCTTATGTGTTCATTTCCTTTGGATTATAAACTGCTTGAGTTTGAAGATCCTAATTTTTCACCTTTGTAATCTTAGCACCTAGCAGAACATTTGGCACTAGTCTATGCCTAATAAATGATTAATAAGAGACAAAAAACCAAACAAGTAAATAAAGTAAGCTAATCTGGATTACTCAGACCAGAAAACATCTCTTTCCCAAGTATTTTGAATATTTTTTTATATTTGACTTGACTTTCCCATAGAGTTAGAGATCTTTCATAATCTCTCCATCTTTTCCCACTTTAATCCAAGTTGCTAAAAATATTTTTTCTCCTTTTCCCCTCCCAAAAGATACATAAAGCATAAGAAAAGAAAGTAAAAATCAGTGGCAGTATCACCACCCAACATGGACACTGTCAGGGGTTGTCAATGTAAAAGCTAAATGATAAATTTTGTTTTGTCCTGTTTTTGTTTGTGTTTAATCTCCCTGGACCATTCCTACTACCACCTCTCCCGGGCAAAATAAATGTGGTATACACTTTGGTCTCACAGAGTCGTCAGCTTAACTGCTGTGTTCTCTTTTCTTTTTCTTCTTAGGATTTTACTTATTTATTTGAGAGAGAAAAAAAGAGAGAGCAGGGGGAGGAGCACAAGCAGACTCTGCACTGAGTGCAGAGCCCAACGTGGGGCTTGATCTCACGACCCTGAGATTATGACATCAGCTGAACTCAAGAGTTGGACGCTCAAATGACTGAGTCACCCAGGTGCCCCTAAATGCTTTATTTTCAGATTGAGCCAACATTCACTGTAGTCACACTATATGCAAAATATCTGCTGGGCCAGATGTTTCCACATGACTGAGGGAATATCTGTTTATTGGGATATGAGTTTTCTCACTTACATCTTTCCAACAGCCTTGTGACAGGAATTACTATACTGGCTTTACAGATAAGGAAAGCAATGTTGTAAGATTTGGTAGCAAGGAATACTTCCCAAGATGTATTCTGCCTTTCCATCTAGAAACTACTTTAGGAAGAGTAACAAAAACAAAAACAAAAATCACTCTTCATTGCATAACAGCTTCTCCTGTGTTAAAAAGAAAACAACAACAACAACCCTAAATCCTTAAGATTCATGATAATTAGAGATTTTGCTGCCTGGAACTCCTGGCAGTTAGTTCTTCTTAGGTGGGTCTTTGTATCCAATACAACAGAAGGTGAAAAGGAGCTTTTGGGGCATGAGGCCTGGACAGAAGAAGGGGCGGTGATAAGGACTGAAGGCCATACATGGCCATCCCATGCCACTGCTGCTTTTCAAAACAGCCTGGAAGGCTGGGTCCCATGTGGATGCTTCAGGCAGCCTTCCATTCCTCCATACCACAAAGGGTTACGACCGTAATTTGAAACTAGAGATAAGGAAAGGGCACCTGAAATTAACGACAGTCTCTCTAAGCAACTGTATTTTCAAATGGCATAAAAAGATAAATGGCAGAGAGTTTTAATCCAGCTGACCCTACAGTCACCTTCCAAAGTCAATCTATGCCTCTGAACTGGAAGAAAGGCCAATGTCTAGCCTCGATGGATCATGTTGCTGTCAGTTCCAAAATGGAACTTCAAAAGCTTTTAGTCTGAGATCTCCATAGCTTTGGCCACTTTCTTGTTCAAATGATTTCTGTTGGCTTAATGGGGGTAAAGGTCAAAAAAGCAAAAACAAACAAAAGCCCCACAAAACCAACCCACTGGAATTTTAGCTTCACTATTCTGCAATATAAGTAAACATTCTTCAGCACAGGGTAGGGCTGTCCCTGACACTTCTGGGGTCCAGAGCAAGAACACAAGTAGAGGTTCCCAAACCTGAGCCAGCCCCTCTTCTTTGCCACTGTTTCTTCTTGCACCACAAAAGGACTTTCATGTCAATGTGTGAACATCCTAACTCATTGAGTTCAAGTTTTGATCAACAAATTCTCGTCCTAACTTAGCCTTATCCCCCACTTTCAGGCAAATAGTATCCTGTTGGTTTTCCTTCACACCCAGGGGTGGGTACAGTGTACAGTTCCTGGAAGTGGACTCAGGGTTGTTTGGGGAAGAAATTCGGGGGCTCTTATTTCTCCAGAATACGGTCTACGGAGCAAGATCTAAATGGGCCCCCTTCTTGGCCAACAGACTCCTCTAAAATCAGAGGTGCAGAGGAAGGCTGTCCAGGTCGAAGGGCAGTAGTGATTCATGGTAACCTTTAGACCTTATCTTGAATTTGGTAGATTTATAATCTTTTAAATTTTTGTATCTTTTTAGAGTAAGTTTTATATTTTGGTGAGAATTATAAAGAAAATGTGATCTCAACTGGCATAGACCAAAAATGAGAGCAAAAGAAAAGGAAATCTTCAAGATTATTTTTTTATACCCCCTAAATTGATAGGAGGTTAAATATGTGGGGAGAAGAATCAAAACAGAACATAGGGCCAAATTTCCAAAATGGAAACACGTAGAGCTGGGCAAATCTGATTGGATAATCCCAGAGTACTGCAGTTGCAGTGTAAACTCTAGTCAGATAGGTATGAGTTCAAATTCTGGTGGTGCCGTACCCCAATTTAAATTAGTGGTATTTGAACGACATTTTCGCTAATCTCATTTCCCATCTGGTAATGGGAAGGCAAGAGAGACCCTACCTAGTAGGAGAGTGACGATGACTAAATGAGAAAATAAAGGTAAGACATTGAGTACTCTGCATGGGACTTAATAAATGATATTTATAATAATAATCAGGTACTTTAATGCAGTGTTAAGGTCGGAGTTATGACCTAATTATTGCTGAGCAAAAAACTTAGAAGGCTAACATATTATTTGGCGTCAGTTTGCTTCCATGCTCCCCATTTGAAACCAAGTTTGTTCTTTGAATACCGTAAGGACTTTGGATGCCATTCTGAGAATTAGTTAAAAGTACACTGAAAGGTACTAACACCATCTTTACTAGGTTTCCAAAACAAAAACAAAAACAGATTATCTAGCTATAAGAACTATATCTAAAAAAAAAAAGGAACTATATCTTAGAAGAAAAATTTTTATAACCTTTCTATTTACTGTGTACGGTTCTTTCAAAACCAACATGAGGCTTTGTTAACCTATTTTGTGAAATTCGACACGTAACAAGAATGACTAAGTTCTACTGGGTCCCCTTTGTGTCACACAGGGTACCAGGTGCTGCACATACAACATCTCTCTGGAATCATCTTCCTGACTCTCCCCTCCTCCATCTGACAGATAAGGAGAGTGAGGTACGGACCATGGCAGCACAAAGCCCCCGCCCTTTTCACTCCCACCCGGCTGAAGCCAGGCTCCGAAAAGCTCCTCTAAACCTCTCCCCCTTTTACCCTTCCCAAACTCTCTCAAAGAAAATGATACATGTCACATAGGCAAAATGTTAACGCCTCTTTGGCTTTTAATCCTTTGTTGAGAGGCGTATTTTTGTGTGTATGTGCTTTCTCAGAAGGTTCTTGTCACAGTTCATGTTTGTCTTGCTGTAAATTTAATTGAGAATAACTTGTGCTAAATTTTCTTTCGTTACTATAAATAGACCTTATTCTTGGTGGGTGGAGAAGATGAAAAAAACCACCACCAAATAAGAAGAAACTCAGTTTACTGAGATCGGTACGCTGGTTTATTTCTCGATAAAACCACGCTGGATCAAAACCCAGATACTGCCACAAAATAAACCATGGGCTCTGGCGTGCGATTTAAAAAAAAAATGTGGCACAATAAAATCTAATGTACGATACCTCACAAAAGTACTTTACAACTAGATTGTTCTTGGCATTAAAACATATTAACATTTTCAGGAACTTTCACCTGTGTGTCCCGAGCTTTACAAAGCCTCCCAGGCTGGTCAGAACATCAGATGCAGATGTTTGTTTATACCTGCAAGGATCTGCTGAATTTGCTACCTTAATCATTAGTGCTGGAGCCCAGAGACTTTGAGCTGAACAGAAGACGAAAAGACATTTTACAGACCCCATGTGGGGCAGCCGTTTGGAGATTAGAAACCAAGTCTCAGGTTACACACCCCTAAGTGCTGACCACAATACATCACTCCTCTGGTGTTTTAAACAGAACTTCTTCAGAGAAATGGAAAATATGGAAAAGCTATTTATGGACAAAAGAAATATGCCTGAAAAATGTGTTCCTGCCAAAAGATATATTCCACATTTCAAATCTGCCAAGTTTTGGCACAATCAAAGTATACTAGGAAAGGAGAAATAACTTAATCGGAAGCATAGCAGTACCGATGACCAAAATTTTTATCAGGAAAAAGCAAAGAGCAAGCGAAGCCCCTAGTGAAAAATAAATGCATCATTCTTTTCCAAAAGATGCCAAAACAAGTTGTTTCCTTGAGGATAAAGTGGATGTTCTTGTCAGATCTACAGATTCTACATGCCAAGAGAAAGTGCAATTATGTATAAGGTAAACACTTTGGACACACAAACATGTATAGGTTCAGAAGACAGTAGCTCCTTGCTGGGGAAATAAAGCAAATGTCAACAAGCCAGACGCACTTAAACATTCAGAAAATGTCTCGCTATTCCTCTCCATATATAATATGCCATATGACACCACAGTTAAATCTGCTACTGCAAAAAAAAAAAAAAAAAAAGGAAAAAGAAAAAAAAATACGTCAAGCTGTTAGTTTCCATGAGATTTGGACAGAGGCAGAAGAACACAGCAGAAAGGAGTCCGGGAAGGTACAGATCTCGCTTCTTTCCTTCGGAGGAGGAAACGACTTCCTATGGCTAGCTGACAGGAGTTAGTGCTCACCCTGCCCCTCGCCAGGACCCAGATCGAGGACCTGGAGCATACCCAGCTGAGGATCAAAACGCAGCTTCAGGTAATTCTTAATGGGAATAGGAAACTAGAGAAAACAATTACAAGTTACGCAAATTCAACAGTCATGCCGTGTGCATTTGTTTGTCCTACGGGTGTGTTGTACGGCTCATTCCACACCAGCCAGGCTTTTCTTTCACTCCCTTTTCCACATCATCAACAGGCATGCCAAATGCAAATCTCCTCCGGACTCTGATCCCATCCCGGCAAAATGCAGGGACTACCACCATACCGAGTTTCACAATCATCTCCACAATGACAATTATTCACAGCCCCTCGGTTCTGTTCACACAAAAGATTGCAATTTGAATCTTGCCTTGCACAGGTTCAGCTCTGCTGGAGCTGGTTACCAGGCAAACGGTCTGTTTTAAGATTTACCGATTGCTGGGGAGAGTAAGCTGGGGGTGGGGATGGACAAACCGCCCTGTACATACCTCCTTTTGGCAGCTAAGAAAAATAATGTTCGTGACAAAGAGACTTGCTCTTTTCAAAGCTCCTCCAACGAATGAAACTGACAGAATGAAACCTGAGAAACTTTAGCAACCAAAGAAAGCAGCCTTCCAAGGATCAAGGTGAATAATTGATTTGACGGGTTTCGTTTCATCTTTTAAGCTATTTTGCTCATTAAAGGGAACTGTGGAATTTGTCAGAAGCCCAAACACTGACACACACTTCTGACAGCAAGTGCATATTCCAAACTACACATTCATTTGCCAAGCTTATTCAACAACAACGATTAGCTGCAAAGCCAGGGAACTTACCGAGCACAAAATTATCGGAACAAAGCAGGGAGGAGGCAGGAGGCACCACAGGCAGCTTCTCCGTCTCCCTGGTGCCAGGTTCTCCTGTCTGCCGTCCGGTTCACACTTGCCTTTATAACTAAGACTCCGACGGAACTCACTAGCGAAACCTGATGAATTATAAAACAGCCCCTCCTAGACTCTTATATTTTACATCACAGGGGGTGACCATGCAGCATTCTTGTTCCCTGGGTACATATATTTCCTTGTAACTCATCCTGATAAATATATCGGCTTTAGGAGCAGTGACAGTAATTGGTGCCTGGGATGTACCAGCATTAACCAATAAGATGCTTTCCCACCATCACTACTGCACCCCCATCCTCCACTTGCCTTCCCCCACACCTTGTTAAGGTGGATCCACCCAAACCAGCGGGGAGGTGGGGGGGGGCGGTGGTAGGCAAGGATGGCAAAATGCAAAAAGCCCTTGCATCTCAAACGTATGCCTAGCGGGCCATAGAATTCAGGGTTAATTCTCATCCTAGTTCTGTACAGATCAGCCCTCATGTTTGCAGAGCACGTCACGGTATACCAGACACTTTCGCTCTCTCTGAGCCTCTCAGGAACCAGGAGAGGTGGAGCGCTACAGTATAAAGGAGCCACCAGGGCTCAGGGAAGTTAAGGGACTGAACTAGATGTTCACCAAAATCCAGGGGTTCAAGGAACCCTGGCCATGAGGGAGTTCAACCGGCTCGCTGTGCAGATGGGGAACCCGTGGCCAGAAAGATAAAGAGACTTGTCCAGATCCCACAGTTTCCAAGTGTGATTTGAGCCTGAACTCCAACCTGGTCTTCTGATGTTAAGAACAGCGTCCTTCTGTCCTACTGTGCTAGCTCTAGAGCGCAGCAGCCCTGGATATGAGAAGCCATGCAGGAATCAGTAACAGTACCCTTGACTGACCCCATATCACTATTAGGCGGGCTGTGGGGAGAAGCAGAGCAGTGCCTGAGCTGTCTGTTTCCTCTCTGACAAGGTCACTACTACCTCTTTGTAATCACTGAGTATCAGCGCTGGAAAACATGTTTTTGATACTAAGAAGAGCTACGGCTGAGCCCTCCTTATGTGTCAGGCAGTGTTCTAGGTGCTTAGACTCACTTAATCCTCAAAACACCCCGGTGAGGTAGGTATTAGCTATCGTGAACAACATATGGCAGATGAGAACACTGACATTCAGGGAGGTTAACAAATCCGAGCGGGATCACAGCTGCCCAGGGGCAGGGCTGGAAGCGACTCGAGGCAGCCGGGTTGCAGAGCCCACACTCTTAAATATATCACCCCTTCCCAAGCAGTGTTTCCTACTCAGTTCTCAGAGGCAGATGAGCAATGGGAGGAGATTTATTTACTACGATTGTTGGAAATTAGAAAAAGATCTTAGATTTTGGGACCAAACAGACTTGGGTTTAAACCCTGGTTTGGGGGGGCGTCTGGGTGGGTCAGTGGGTTAAAGCCTCTGCCTTCGGCTCCCGTCGTGATCTCAGGGTCCTGGGATCGAGCTGTGCATCGCGTCGGGCTCTCTGCTCAGCAGGGAGCCTGCTTCCCCCCCTCTCTCCCTGTCTGCCTCTCTGCCTACCTGTGATCCTTCTCTCTGTCAAATAAATAAAAAAAAAATCTTAAGAAAAAAACCCAAATGCTTGTTTTGCCACTAATTCAATGTAAAATGGGCTTGCTAATTCTCACCTTGCAAGATGAAATAAACCATATGAAGAAAGTACAGTGCCTGACTTAGAGTGCATAACCCTAAACCGCTATTTTTCTTTGCACACTTCTTTTTGGAAAATGGATTTCTGCCTCGCTTTCCCTTTAAACTGTGTCTTAAAATGTCAACTGGTGTTCGCCAAGGAGTCTTCCCATCTGCCTGCCTGTGAAGAAGGGGCAACAGCCTCAGAGACGTCCGTTATCTAGATGGCAGAACATCACCAGGAATACACGGGCTCTCTGCCAGAGAATGGCAGGCCCGGGGCTCTACTCTCGGTTGCCTGTTAAGCTCGGTAGCTTCTCTCTGCTCCACTTCCACCAGTAGCCAAATGAATTCACCAGCCCAGGAAAGCACATTCATGACGGCGAATTTCTGCACACAGCTATACCTCTACCGCCATTAAGTCAAGGTATGCCAGGCAAGGGAGACAGGCTATCTCCTCTAAGCTTCCACGGCGAACTCCTGCCCTACGTCAATATACCCTAGCATTGGCCACCTGTGAGCTCTCAATCTCATGAAGCATTCCATCCATTTCAGAAACTACTATCTTCAGTGTATGCAATCAACATCCCTTGAGCAACATCAGGGGTAGCTCTCTACTGGACGAAGTGACGCTATAACATTCCAGGCTACGCAGACTGAAAAAGGAGAGATTTTCCTAGCTCTGTGTTTCTGAGAATGACTCAAGGGCCAAACTAATTTGTTTACATATAGACTATCCCCTCCTCATTTATTTTTCCCTATATGCATCTTACTAGGGGGTCTGGAATATGCTTGGATGAGGTGTCCCCCTCTTTCATGACCATAGTTAATACTAGGCACTGCAGGAGCAGAGGTATGCAATGTAACTGGGGGTTGGGAGGGAGGGACTTGAGTTTCTAAATGGTTAGAAAGTCCAGGTGTAAACACCGTGTGTAGCAAAGAGTAAATAAATGCTAATTATGCTTACAAGATAAATGGTTATTTCCTATATGTGGATATGTGGATTATCCACCCTATGAGGCTTGGTCTATTCTAAATCTTTCCATGATTTCCAGATCCTTTGTCTGCCATGAGGCCCCAAAATTCCTGCCAGAGCTACTTCTCTGTGTATATCCCTACATTGCCTGGCTATTCCACCATGACACACCCCGTGGAAAATTAATATAGATGAGTGTTTACAGTTTTTACATTGTAACATATTGCTCTGTTCCCATATCAAGGATGATCCTAACATATAATCTTCTTTAAAAATATTTTTATTTATTTGAGAGAGAGAGTATGAGCAGGGGGAAGGGCAGAGGGAGAAGCAGACTCCCTGCTGAGCGGGGAGCTGGGTGCAGGGCTCGATCCCAGGACCCTGGGATCATGACCTAAGCCATAGGCAGATGCTTAGCTGATGGAGCCACCCAGGTGCCCTAATACGATAACATGTCTTCTGTCATAATTAGTCCCTCACGCTACCAATTGCTCCCAGACCTAACAAACTGTGTGGAGGCTTGAGACTACAACAGTACTTTGCTGATGTTAGTGAAAGTTGTAGTATTTAATGAGCACTTGTTACGGGCTAGCAAGGTGTTAAACTTTACTGCTTCTCTCACTTAACCCTCACAGCATTTTCAAATGGGTTGTACTATTATCCCCACTTTGTAGATGAGGACACTGTGGTTGGAGAGGTTAGGTGATTGGATAAATGGCACAGTCAGAATAATGACCAGTCTAAGGTTGCAGAGCCTGCTCTCGGAACTGTTACATCTGCTGCTTCTAGGAAATTGAGATAGCAGGGAACACAAAATAGAAGTGTCTGTTCACATTATTTTGACTTTCTCCTATCCTCTCCTTAACTGACTTACTTTACCCCCAAATTCCACCAGAATTGCTTTCATTAGGTAAGTAATGACCTGCACACCAACAAATCCAATGGCCAGGTAGTCCTGTGGACTCAGTCTCTTCCTAGCTCCCTGGCAGAATTCGTTACCACTTCCCAGAATCAACTCCCTTCCTTACTTGGTACCTGAGACCCCCTTGGTTTCCCTCTGACTTCCCCAACCCATCCTTCTCTAAGTCTCTCCTGCTGGGTCCTTCTCCCGATCTTCCAAGTTTATATCATGCTCCAGGGCTCATGATCAGACCTCCTTAGTTGCACTCACTTGCTAGGCCACAACATCCAGTCAAGGCTTCAATGCCCCCTACAGAGTACCTACTGCTAGTCCCAAACTGTGCCCTGAACTCCACATTTTTACACCCGGTTGCATACCACAGCTAAGAATCTCCACTTGAACGTCTGATAGGCTTTTCATATTTAAAGTGTCCAAAACCAAACTGTCGTTTCTTCTCCCAAATCTGGCATGCCTCCAATATGTTTCAATAAATGGCAAAATTAATCACCAAGTTGCTCTGGCCAAAAACCTGGCAGTCGTTCTGGACTCTCCTTTTTATCTTCTACCCCCCCCCCCCGTCTTATTCATCAGCAAATGCTGTTAATTCTGTCTTCCAAATATCTCGCCAATCTTTCCTCCATCTCTGCCCTTATCCTCCGTCTCTACCACTACCAGCTCTCACATGCCTCTCTCAATCACCTCCTACTGGTTTCTTTACTTGACTCTTGCGCCTTGTTACAAATTACTGACCACACAGCAGCCAGAGTGATTTTTTTTAAAACAAAAATCAGACCCCACACTCCCCACTCACTTCCCTTCAATGGCTCCCCTTTACTGAGAACCGGCCCCTTCACTGCAGTCGGGAAGGATTCTGCACACAGGTCTTCTCATAGAAGTCTTCTGACAACCTATAGAGAAGGGCATCTTCCATTCCCTCGTTATTTGCTGCTCCCTTATTGGACTTGATTTGTATTTAGAGTACTTACCTCTACTTCATTGTATGCTATATATTTACTTGTTTATTTCATTAACATTTATCCCCCCCACACACTAGAGTGTAAGCTCCATGAGGTCGAAGGCCTCGTCCATTTTGTTCAAGGCTAAATCTCTAGCCCAGAATAGGGCCTGCCACATAAAAGGTATTTAAAATATTTATTAAGTGGATGCATTCAAAGTCCTATCTTCACTATTTCATAGTTACAGATCTTTGTGTAAATTGCTTCCTGTCCCTAAATCATAAATTCCTCAATTACAAACACTTTCTTAGGAAAAATAAACCCTTACGTGCTCTGGTACTTTACAAAGCGTTCAACCTGTCCTGTGAATGACTTTGATACAATCCCATGGGATTGGTCAGGCTATCAGTTATCTTGTATACCCCCAAAACTTGTACGTTGAAGTCCTAACCCCCCAATACCTCAGATCAAGATGTTATTTGGAAGATGGATTGTGTCAGATGTAATTAGTTAAGAAGTCAACCTACTGGAGTAGACTGGGTCTCTAATCCAATAAGACTAATATTCTTATAAAAGGGAGAAATTTGGACACAGCTATGTGTACAGTAAGAACACTAAAGAATGCTAAGAGCCCAGGAACTCCCAGAAGTTAAGTGAGAGGCCTGAGACAGATCCTTCTCTAGCACCTGCAGAAGGAACATGGCCCTGCTGACTCTTGATTTCAGACTTCTGGCATCCAGAACCATAAGACAACACATTTCTGATGTGGTAAGCCCCCTAGACTGTAATACTTTGTTACAGCAGCCCTAAGAAGTTAATACAGTCAGCCAGATATAATCCTCATCTGACATGGGAGGAAGTCCCAGGTCAGGAAAGTGGAGTAACCTGCTCCAAGTATCACAGCTAGGAATTTGTAAGGCCTGAACTTAAATTGGGATGTGCATGACTCCAAACCTAGGCAGAGCAGGGGCAATGGTCCCTAGAGGCTGGTCCCAGACCCTCCAGGGCAGAATGAGAGAAGTAAGCAGGGTGTGGTGGTTTTCACCAAGCTAAAATGACCTTCCTTTATTATAAGATTCTGTCCTTCCTACTCTTTGCTTTTTCTTTTTGCTATTTCCTATTAACTTGTCATTGTATTTCTGAAATGATGGTGAGAAGAGATCTTCACTTTTTAATCCTATTTGCTTTGTATTTTTTCCATGTTCTTCATTTTACTGGCAAGATAAGCTGGCAATTTTGTTGGCCTATAAAAGTTTGTTCTGAAATGTGAATTATAAAAGTCTGGGGACAACTGTTCCAACGTTGTCCCCTTTCAACGAGTAAGAAAGCCCTTCATATGCAGCAACATTTGGTGGTGGGAAGAAAGCTTTTCTCTTCACCAACTGAAAAGGCCCCTCCCTGCTCTGATAAAAAGCCTGTGCTAATGGTCACACACTCTCACTTTATTATCAATAAATTAATTTGGTATAATCCCATGTGACAAATTTATATAACTGAATTTAGCAATATTCATTTGTAACTGAACTTAAAATAATTCCGACTTTTTCTTACCTTCTCGTCCTTGTTCTTCCTGCTTTCTTAGTGAGCATTTTTAATTTCAATAAAAATTTTTCAAAGATTTTATTTATTTATTTGACAGAGAGAGAGATCACAAGTAGGCAGAGAGACAGGCAGAGAGGCAGGGGGAAGCAGGCTCCCTGCTGAGCAGACAGCCTGGTGCGGGGCTCAATCCCAGGACCCTGGGATCATGACCTGAGCAGAAGGCAGAGGCTTTAACCCACTGAGCCACCCAGGTGCCCCTAATTTCAGTAAAATTCTTGACTTGCTTTTTATTTGACCCATTTTCTTTGGGTTCAGGACCTATGGGTTTGTGCAAATATCTGGGGATTAAATGAGACCACCTCTGTTGAGTATCTATAATATTGCAAAAGCTCTCAGTAATGCCAGCTCCCTTTAAAGGGAGGTAAGGAGGGAAAGAGCTTTTAGACCGCAGGAGCTTTAAAGCGATGACTCTGCAGGAACAGCCAACCTGGAGAGTGTTAATGAACTTTATATCCTTTTGCTGAGTATGCTGGGATCCAATAGCTTATAAAAATTGTGGTAGTCTATTTTTATGAATTCATGCTCATGAATATGTGTGGGCTTATATATGTGTACCCACATGTATATGCTTATGAACATATATATACTTGTACATATAAATAAATTGATTTATGTCTCTCAAGTGGATAAATAAAAATCTTTAAAAAAACTTGTTAAAAAAAAAGAACTCAAGTGCTTATTCTTGAGTTTCTTGAAATAAATAAATTGATTTATACTGATACATCACACGCATTTTAATACAAATTTGATTGATTCATCTTCTGTGATCTGTGCATCCTCCTTAGTTTCTGAGAAACCCAGAAGGAAAAAGCCTTCATACACAGGAAGGATTGCTTTCTTTGTTTTTCTATTATCTGGTCCCCTATAATCTATTTTATATCCACTAATTTGTCCTAGCCTAGGAAACCTGGGTAAAAACAAACTTCAACCCATTTCTTTGCCAAAGTTATATCAGACTCTAAATCAATGAAGAAGGAATTCCTTCATTCCATGAGTATTTTGGAGGTCCTGGTATGTTGCAGGCATTCTAGGGAGTAATGAGGATATCATGGCTAACTACACAGCATATCGCTTATTTTATAAAGTCTCTCACTAAAGTTCTATAGACACCTAGAGGAAAGGCATCCAATTTAGTTTTGTGGGGGGAGAGGGGTAAAGTCAGGAAGCCTTCCTGGAAGAGGTGATGTCTAAGCTGAATCTTGATGGATAACTAGGAGATATTCAATTAAGGACATTCCACTCAGAGTAAGAAGCATGTGATACACAAAGGTCCTTGGTGGGAGTGGAGGCAAGAGACTGATCGTGGATCTCTGGGGGAGTGTAATTTTATCCATTCACCAGTCAATAACCTAAAAACACATAACAAGAAAGCAACTAACTTCGGAGTTTAGGAATGCCAAAGAATGATCATTCATGAACTTCTTCAAAGAAATGAAGGCTGAAGTGGAAAATGTCATGCTTTACAATTAGACAGTCCTGATTCATTCAAGCTGACCTTTGCAAGTTGTTTAACTTCTCCAAATTGATTCTTGGTTCATCGTCTATAAAATGGGGATGGTAAAACCTATTTCATATGGCTGCTTGTTATTATGAGATTAAAAATGTAAAATGTCTTGCTACCTACTTGCCACAAAACAGGCACTAGATCAAATCTTAATTCATATCTTAAAAACACTTGTGTCATTGTGAATAAGAACCTACATCACTCATACCAACTCTTGTTTTCCCCTGGGATACTTTTTACATCCTTCTAGACCAGATGTCTTAAAAGTTCGGTTGCTGATATCATTGTTTAAAATTTTTTGAGCACATTAACCCTCATTATCTAAGTACTTATATATTTATAAGCTGTAGGATGTACAACCATTGTGTTATGGTGCAGAATGTACATTATAAAACCTCTATGAGAACAGAAATTTAAAGGCAGAGATGAAAAATTTATATAAAGAGAAGGGCTGTCATCTTGCATACTCTTGGGATGTAAATACACACTTTGGAGAAGACTAAGAGCTCTTAGAAAAGATCTAATCTCATTTTTCACAGAGTACCTCGAAGCACAGACCAAGTACTAAAGACACACCTGGAGGTTGAAGAGGCAACACCAGAGCATTAGGAAGAGAAGAGAAGACCAGAAACCAAAAAACCAAAGACGGTGTGACCTACTAATGCCACTCCCTGTCCAAACCAATTTTTATATTTTTAATTTTAGTATATATTTTAATAACAGTAAAAGTCTAAACAGAAATGGTAGGCAACCAATGTAACTGCTTCCCTTTCCAAAGGTGCATGACAAAGAGAAAGTAAACAGATTCCTTTTTTTTTAAGGGCCAATAGTAATAATGACTAGTTGCTGACCACTTCTAAGGGGCAGATACTCTGCTAATCCCTTTAGATGCATTTTCTTATTTTGCCCTTACAATGATCAGGGCACCACAGCTCTCTCTAGAGGGTAAAAAACATTTTTTGGTGTACGTTGGGAGTCTGCGAACCATTGCCTACAGACCAAATCTGGCCCACTGTCTGGTTTTGTATACTCTGTAAGCCAAGAATGGTTTTCACATTTTAATTGGCTGAAAAAAAATATGAAAGGAAGAATAATGCTTTGAGGCACATGAAAATTATACAGTATTCAAATTTCAGGACCCATAAATAAAGTTTTATTGGAACATAGCCATACCCATTCGCATACGTACTATCTACGGCTGCTTTTACGTGACAATAGCAGAGCTGATGAGCTGCAATAGAGACCATATGGCCCGGAAAACCTGAAATCTTCAGTATCTGGCCCTTTACGTGTTTGCAATATGCTGACCCCTAGTGCATATGAACGGAGCCACCTGCAATTATGCAGCTTGCATAGTTGTCCAGATAACAGTCCTATATAGAAAAAGAGGCTCAGAGAGAATAAGTCACCTGCCCCTGCAATGAGGAACTGGCAGAACCAGAGGCTTAGATCTAGGGCATATTTTTAAGGCTGAAATATGTCCACAATCCCACCTAGAGTTCAGACCTTTTCTCTCTGATGATCTGGCTATATCACAAAGACAGCTACCAGCAATGTAACTTCCCCCAATGTCTTCTCCGTGCTCTCATCCCTAGATTTTACTATTGTGATGGCTAAGGACAGGGGAGAGTGGAGAACGGGTCAAAGCAACAAAAGCACAATTCACTCCTTTATAACTACCTCCTCGAGTCTCGCAAATATGCACTTGGTCCCTGAGTATGAGGTTTTGCCATCTCTGGCTGAGCTGAAAGTGATGAAACGGGCATGTGATGGAAAGCTGGAAACCTCATTACTGGCTCTTTGCCTACAGAAACTCAGCCAGCTTATCTTCTTTCCCAAGGAACTTCCAACTTACACTGGCTCGGCTGGTTCTTTCCAGGTGCCTATAACAAGAGGCTCTGCCCAGCTGAGCTCAGAAGTTGACAGATGAGACTCTGCACATTGTTTTTCTATCCTGGAGAATATGCCCCATTTTTCTAACCCTCACTGTGCCAGATCCTCCCAGGGTCCCAGCCCCTCATGGGTTGTAATCTGGATACTGGAAAATGCAAGTCACAAGAACTTCTCCCTGAACAGTATCCTGGAGGCCCAGATACATTACCATAATTTCTGTGGCCGCCCATTTATAGCCAGAATCTCACTTCTAAGCGGGAACAGCTAACGCTGGCAAGGCATCAAGTGTGTAAAGTTGTGGGAACAGCTTTCGCATAGGTTAATCTCACTGAATCCTCCCAGCAAACAGAGATACATTATTCCTGTTTTAGAGATAAAAACACTAAGACTCGAGAATTAAGAAGCATATTCTTTGCATACGCTGGCTAAATGGTAGGGTCTGGGCTTCAATCGCAAGATCTGTGACTCCTAAATGCCGGCCACTTGAGTAAAGGAGCCATCCATGAAGAAGGCAGCTTTTTGCCATGATGGTCATTGAAAGCAAACAAACAAATACCCCTTCCACTCTTTCCTTCCAAATCATGGCATGGTTATTCTTTATACTTGAGATTCAGCCCAGTATGGTGGCATTCAGTGAGGGACAGGGTTTAAACTTATTAGCGAATCATTCAGGCAAGCTGACCCCCTGGTTAATCTGTAAAATGGAAATAACAATATGCCTACCCTGTAGGGTTGTTCTGAGGATTATACAAAAGAATGTCAGTGTTCTGTTTATATGAAATTTTCAGAACAGGCAAGTCTATCTAGACAGAAAGTAAATTGGTGGTTGCCTCAGTTAGAGAGGGGACGGGGAGGAAGTGAGGACTGACTGTTAATGGATATGGGTTTCTTCCTAGGGTGTTGAAAATGATTGAAAACTGACTGTGGTGACAGTTGCACAACTCTGAATATGCAGAAGAACAATGAATTGTATACTTTAAGTTGGCGAGTCACGCGGTATATGCAATTTAAAAATATGTAGATAAAGTACTGACACAATGCCTGGTACAAAGCAAATGCTTTCTAAATGTTAGTTTTTGTCATTATTGTTTGGTGGCAGAGACTGATTAGTTCACCAAGATTATTCCCTCTTCTCCCAGAGCACAAAACCAGACCCCACTCAGAAGTTAAGCGCAGCGGTTCTTAACTTCTTAACCAAGGGAATGAGAGATCTGGCCAATGAAATGGAACGGGCCTGGCCCATAGAAACATTCCCCTTGAAAGCCTTCACATCCTCTTTCTCTCTCATGGGCTTGATGCAAATGAATCCCTGACCTTGGAAGCCACTTGTTAAAGACGGAGGAGCCATGCAGGGAATAGAGAAAGTCTCTGCACTACTGCCTGGAGAAAAGTTGAGACAAGTTGTGGACTCATGAAAAAGAAAAGACACTTCTGTTATGTTTCAACCATTATTCGTTTTGAGATTTTGTTGTTACCAGAGCTAGTACTGTAACTAATGTATTCCTGTTACAGTTTTAGCTCTTCCAAATTGTCTGAAATAAATGGACTGTGGACTGGCGGACCGTGCTGGGTCTGGGGTCCTGAGCGCATACAACAAAGGCCTGGCAAATACAACCGTTCCTTCTACGCTGTCGAATAGTCACTGGACAGTCTGAGGAGGGTATGCAGCTTCTCAACAGCTTTCACAACTTGGGGCGGCTCCCAGTCCTTGTTCTGCCCTCCAGTCCTCTCAGGAAAGGCCAAATGAACTGCAGGCAGCAAGCAATCAGACCACGAGCATCGCCATCAGTAGGGTGCAGAGAAAACTCAGCCCCATGCCTGCCGCTCTCCACTTCCGTCCTGCTCTCCTTCATGGAAGACACGTACCTATCCTCTTATTCTTTGATGAAAGGGGAAAACAATATAAATCAAATATTGTGAACCAGGCAGATTATGCACCATCCTTGCTCAGAGTGTTCTGATACAGTTGCTTTCGTTTTCTAAACGCAGAAAGCAAAGAGAGCTTTTAGCTCTCCTGGTGAATAATGCCAAAATATTTGATTGTTATTGTCTCTCGTTCGGAAGATTGGCTGTCAAAAGGAAAAGCTCTGAGTCATGCTGTGGAAAAGGTGAACAGAGGATAATGCCACCACAACCAAATGGTGGCAGAATGGCGAGGGAACAATTACTGAGGAGAGGGGGCAGGGAGATACTCAGGTTTACGAGCCCCTCCCCCTGCCAAATGGAGCCAACAATGCCTTCCCACACTTTCTCACAGTGGGGACACCGCGACGACCAGTGGTTGTGTAGAGTGACAGTACATTCAGATCTTATAAAAATAGTTAATGGCTCCAGAATATTTACTGTGAAGTTCTTTCATAGAGCTTGTTTAATCTTCTGAACAGGCTTATTATGTAAGTGTTGTTAAAAACTAGCCCCTCTTATGAGATAAGGAAACTGAGGCTCAGAAATGTTAAACAAAGTGGAATCTCCATGATCATTCAGATGGGAAGCAGCAAAGCTGGGACTCTAAGTGGGATCTGAAAGATGCCAAAAGCTCCCATCGCTAACTACCACATCTTTCCTGGTAGTATGTAACTAACGTATTATGTGCAAATAAAATGCATTCATCAAGGGCAATGGCACTTCTGCTGGAGAATTCAGGATGCAAAGCCAAGATGCCTACCCTGGCTCATTCCACAGGCAGAATGTCCTAAAAGGCAGCTTGATCTCAGGCACAGGAAGGGCCCGAGAGAATAATGAAACAGACAGGAAAAGGGAAGAACAAAGGCTATTGTCCCGGGCTCCAGAGACTAGCCTGCCTCAACATGACTCATCAAGTCATTTGCGGACTCAGACCTCATGGATTTTGAGTATCAGATCATTGCAGGTAGAAGTGTGAACTTCTAGACTGAAAGCATGTCTTCTAGCTGAAAATAGCTTCCCTCCCCCAGCAAAAATCATAAAGAAAAAAGGATCTGAGTTTCTCCCTGCTTCCTGTTTGCCAGGCAGTGTCTTTTTTCCCCCTCAACCTCCCAGTCCCATTTCTCTCTCATTTCTTCTTGGTATGCTCTATTTAAACCAGATGGAGAAGTAGCGTTTTCAAACTAGTTCTGAAGCCCAGGGGACTCACATCATAAATAAATAAACAAATGAACAATTCAGCAATTGGTAAGTCAGGTGGAATGCCTTTAACAACTGAGCTGGAAAAGGAGCTGAAAATCTATTCCCTGATGAAAGATCTGAATGTGACTCAAGCTCTCTTCACTTAACAGGTAACCACACTCACTCCTGGTTTCCCTAAACCAGGGGCTGGAAAGAGAAGCAGTGGGAAGGCAGTTAGGAACATGTCCACGGAGATATTCAGTGGCTCTCTGGCCACTCTGTATCACCAATATGCTGATACATTATCCTGTGGTTGCTATGAAATATTTGTTCACCACCTATAACAGCAAGCCATTTCCAAGTGCTGCTTTTCTTTAAATATATTCTCCTTCCTTTAAGGCTTACATAATTCAACTATCATCCCATGTGAGGCTTAATTTAAAGAAAACCATAAGTTGAGTTAATTCACTGTGAAGGGTTATGGAAGTTCTATTTATTCCAGAGAGTCGGCAGCTGTGTAATGGAGTGTCTATTATATGCCTGACCTACTGCCAGGTTCTGGGAACACAAATATGAATAAGACTCAGCCCCTGTCCTTAAGGAGTTGATGGCCTCCTGAGAGAGAGATGTATTCAAAAAGTAAGTGAAAGAACTGTTTCGGCCATCAGGGTGGCAGGGAGAACAGGAGGTGCTTAGTGATCAGCTCTAAAGAGTAAGGGAGTCGGGGGGAGGGTAGAGGATAGAGATGGTGGTTCAGCCAAGGAGCCCCCTGTCCGTGTAATACTAGTTTCTAGAAAATACTAGAAACTGCTACCCACCAAGAGGAGAGACTGAGATGATGGTCTGGGCAGAGAGAGCAGGAAGAACGGGGGCAGCCATGTATAGTGTTGCTGTCGACACCTGAACGCAGCTGGGAAATAGGCTCCTGGGTGGAGAGAAACGAGAGGCAGGCCTGGGGTCCGGGAGGTGATCCTTCACTGCCCTGTGGGTCATGTGAAAGCGTGTGGACCCTATCCCACAGGTGCTGGAAACATCTAAAGGACTTTACACAACAGAGTAAACAAGATGTGATCTGTACTTCAGAAGATCACCGTGGCAACCATGTGGAGGCTGGGCTAGAGGTGTTGAGGCTGGCAGCAGCGAACAGTCAGGAGGGAGGGATGGGGCCTGGTCTCCGGATATAAACAAAGGGAGAGGGCAGATGCTAAGAAGACAGAAATTTGGGTTGGATGTCATGAAATCCGAATTCTAGTTCTAGCTTTGGTAACTCTCTCTGTGTGGCCCTAGATGAGTCTCTCCCTTTTTGGACCTTGTCTCCCAATTTGTCAGGTGAGAGGGAGGCATTTTACGGTTGTAGATTAGAAGGCACTTTATTCGTGTTTGGTTTCTATTATTCATTCCTTGGGTAAGTCAGCCAGCGAAGGCACTCATTCCTTGATGCATACTTCTGGGGGTCTCACTATAAAAAAATCAAACTGGTAGTATAAAGAACTCAGCAAAAAAGAAGATGAAACCTGAAGTCCATAAGCATTAGCTGATCATGCTTTAGGTACAGAATGTGCGCCACAATGCAGATAGAGGTACGATGGAAGTGGAAATGATCGAGATGTGGTCTCTGCTCTCTGGGAGGGAAATGAAGTAGCCTGTGATTAATTCAGTTCAACGAATCCTGACTGAATGCCTAGGTGCAGAACATGACATCTACCACAGTAAGGAAAAGAGGAAGACAGAGTCTCTGACATAAAGGAGATCCATCCCAAGTGGATGAAGTGATACGGCTCTCTGAGCGTTGCAAAGCACTATGGGAGCCCAGAGATAGAGAATCTTACCAAATGTCCACCCTTGATCTTTGTCACAGCAAACCGACATATGAAGGCTCTTTTCTGTGATCCAAGACTGCTAATAGTTCCCTTTATGAAAGCAAAGGAAGGAAGAAGTCATTTACTTTAAACAAAGAAGGCCTTTTCATGCTGAGCTCCTATTATTAGATGTTCCATATAGCAAGACATGCTCTTTGCCCTCAAAGAACAAACGTCAGTGTTTGTAACATTTTGTATTGTGGGAAGCGAAATGAGAAAAAGCTGGATTCTCCTCTTTCTACTAAGCAATCCAGAGTGCCTTGAATAGCACCTAGCTTATAGTAGGTGCTCATTTAAGTTCAAATAGGTGAACAATATCACATTTGTTAATATTGTTACTATTTGTTAGAGAAAGAAAATGAAGTTAGCTCTAAAATAATAACACATACTTGACATTTAATTATCCACAGAATTCCCTCAGGAAAAATTAACTTTTATATAAGAGGTCGCGAGTAATTAATCAAACCACAGGCAAATGGCTTGTAATACTAATTCAAAGAAGGCTTCTAAATAGCAGGTCTGTGTTCTCAAAGTCTTGGGAAGCAAATGGCATCTAATTGGCTTTGGGAAGCTTTGACTGACCACACTTGGTTCTTTAAGCCAGGGTGTGTTCGGTTTTGGAAGCCCTCTTTAAGAGAAATAACTCCCAATTCCTTAAATAAAACAAGAGGTTTCTAAATACCAGATCTGAAAGACCATACTTGTAAATGGCCTTGCTTAGAAAGAAATGGAGGGGCACCTGGGTGGCTTACTGGGTTAAAGCCTCTGCCTTTGGCTCAGGTCATGATCTCAGGGTCCTGGGATCAAGCCTCGCAGCAGGCTCTCTGCTCAGTGGGGAGCCTGCTTCCCCCTCTCTCTGCTTGCTTCTCTGCCTATTTGTGATCTCTGTCAAATAAAATAAATAAAATCTGAAAGAAATAAAGAGAGAAGCAAAGAGAGAAAGAAGGGAAAGAAAGAAAGAATGAGAGAAAGAGAGAAAGAAAGAAAGAAAGAAAGAAAAAGAAAGAAAGAAAGAAAGAAAGAAAGAAAGAAAGAAAGAAAGAAAGAAAGAAAGAAAGAAAGAAAGAAAGAAAGAGTGTTAGGGGTATGGAAGGAGAATTCCACTAGTAGCCTGATAGGAAAAGGTGCCAACCTGACAAATGAAGTAACATGTGTAATAAACTTTGACAAAAATTAAAGGTGCTAACAGTGCTAGTGGGATTAAACAAAACAAAACAAAACAAAACGCATGCATCACATTTTGATATTTTTTCCTCAGCAGAGAAGCCCACAGCATTGTGATCCAGCTGGTAAGAATCGTGACGTGTAATTTAGAATCTCTGACCAGTAAGAAGTGATTCTAAAGGATTTGTGATAGGCTTGGCTCATGGCCTCTGCACCCTGTTACAGGTGTGAGGCGGCCGCCATTACTGTCTACCAACGGGGAGAAGAAGCTATGAAACAACATCCATCTGATATCAGGGCTTTGGTCACAGGCTGGCTTTTGGTCACAGGGTTGACACCTGGCCTCTGCTACTTACGGAGCTATTATGACCTTGGACAAGTCACTTCACCACACCTAAGTCTCCATCCCCATCTGTAAGTGAGAACAAGAGTGCCTGTCTCATAGGGTTGTTCTGGGGAGTACATGAGCTTAGTATGGGGCCTGGCACAGAACAAGTATGGTAACTCTTAGTCTTATTATTAGGGTTACTGAAAGGGAATCTTTCTTTCCAAAACTGCCTAACAAAACTTGTTTCAAACATTTCTGAGACTAAAACAAATACATGGATGATGGATTTGCAGAAACGGGACTGGGCATTTCAGTTTAATAGAATTATAATGTGCTAAAGAAGGCAGCGCCAATCACAAACCCTTTTTCATAGTAAGATTATTTTGTGAGCGAACGTAAACTATATGTACAGTGCCTTATTAAGTCTGGGCTTTACTTGCCATTTGGTAATATGAGTCTCTACTGAATGCTATTTAATGATTTAATACAAAGAGCTCTAGCCTGGAAGGACCTTGATTTGAATCTCCTTCCAGACACTTAGTGGCTATGTGAGCTATGGCAGAACAAACACCTTCTTGAGCCTCAGTTTCCCCACCTATAAAATAGAAATAATGACTGTCTTTATATTATGCCTGGTTTGGAAAAATTACATGACATGATCACCATCATCATCTTTACTGAGCTACTGCTTTGTGCAAAGTTCTGGCAGCCTCTACTAAATTACCTCAGCTTCACTATATCCTGTATTGCTTTCCAGAGGTGGTTGTGAAGTCGGGGTCTGTCGCCAAGTGCCCGGAACCAGACAGCGGGGATCGGTTGAACCGACAGGCGTAGGGCTGCTAACTTATATCCCAAAATATGAAAACCTCTTGCTGCTACAGAGAGAGCCAGCTCTTTGACAGGCGGATGGCAGGCTGCAGAGACAGGTCCAGTAGGGCAGGGAGAGACTTGCGAATATACACAAACATCAGAAATTTGGGGACGGGCAGTCAACCTCAAGTTTCCAAGGCTTCTCACAAATAACTGCTCCTGAAGATGTCTAGAGCAAACATCTAAAAGGCCACAAAAAAGGCAGACATGAACAGAGGGACAGGACCCCAAATATGTCAGATTGGTGGAAAAGGATAGAAGAAAACAAAGCCTATCCTCCTGCCCCGCTCTGGGCAGTAACCCTTCCAACTCAGAGCGTAGCCTTAGGGAGGAAGTGTGGAAGGGAGCCGCACATGGGGCTGCCGAACAGGGAGGGAGGAGCTCTGTGGCCTGGATCTGTCAGTTATCTCTAGATTCCTGAGACCCTTGGGGTCAGACGTCAGTGGTCCTTCTCTTGACTTTAAGAAAGTTATTTAACCTTGTGGGCCAGGTTTCCATCTTTAGAATTGGGGTAAGGAAATTATGGCACAATTTACACTGGACTACCATGTATTTGTACTAAAGAATGGAGAGAAGATATCTATGTGCTGGCATAGAAAGATCTCCAAGACACTTCAATAAGTAAAAAAAAGAATAGTGCAGAACAGAGTGAATAGGATGCTCCCTCTGGTGTGGAACAAAGAGGGTAAAAGAAAACAAATGTATGTGTATGTATACAATTTGCGGTATTTGCAAAGGAAACTCCAGCAAGATGCTCTAAAAACCTAGGGGGAAAAAGTGGTTAGCTAGGTGAGGTGGATGGGAAAAGGGGAAGAAAAAAAAAAACCACCTTAATAAATATCTTAGAAAAATCAAGTATTCAAATTACTTTAAAAAATAGCATGAGGATAGCAATTAGAACATACCTCACAAAGCTGTTTTGAAGAATAAGCGGAAAATCTATTTAAAGAGCTTAGCATGAGGCCTAACACATAGCAAGCAATAAGCACACATTAGTGGGGATTATTATCTCTTCTTGAGAAAGAGAGTGGGAAGGAGCCCTTTCTTGGCCTCTACTTGCTGCTCAGGGGCCCAAAGAGCCTGAGACAAGTCCACAGGAGGCTGGCTGCCGGGGGTTTTACTGAAGCTTAAGGAGCAGAAAGTCCATAATGACCTGATTTCCCTTCTCCATCATCCAGCATTGTTCCCAGGGCTCCAGGGCAAACTGCCCATCCAGAAACAAAGACCGAGGCTTCACCCAGGAGCTGTAACACAGCAGGCTAGCGGGTATGGAAAGGTACTGAACTCCAACTCCAACACAAACGAAATCTGTCCATGACTCCATGAGTTAGAAGTGATTTAAAACAAGCATGTCTTGGATGTCTGGATGGCTCAATCAGTTAAGCGTCTGCCTTCGGCTCTGATCATGATCCCGGGGTCCTGGGACGGAACCCCATGTGGGGTTCCCTGCTCAGTGAGGAGTCTGCTTCTCCCTCTGCCCCCTGGCACCCCCTCCTGTTTGTGCACTCCCTCTCTTTCACGTGCTCTCTCTCTCTCTCTCAAATAAATAAATAAAATTGTAGAAAGAAAATAGTCATGCCTCAGAACAAAACATGGGAAAAGATGAGCAGATGCCAATGAAATGTCACTTTCTTTCACTGCGTTGCTAAAAATGCTTTAATGTCCTTAAAGCATACACCTCAGTGGATTAGTTGGAAATGCCACAATGGGATAAGAATAATAAAAATAAAAAACTGGCTCTGAAGACGACCCTTTACGTAGTCACAAAATAATCTACATTTTTTGCTCCATTGGCACTGAAAAAGAAGATTTAATCATCAGATACAAAAGGTAGGAAATTACAGTGAATCACGAGTATTCAGATATTGTAACCCAAACAACTGTTCTAGTATTGCCCGTTTTACTTAGGGTCACGCTAGGTGGCCGACAAAATAAAGATTCTAATTCTTAGTTCCCTTAGGATTAAAACACATAGCATTTGCAACACAGAAAAGTACCATTTCAGGCACTTGGGGAAATGGCACACAATGGGATATCTTGGTTTGGTGAGTTGCTTCCCTGAAGTAGATTCTATAAAAGGAGCAAGCAGGCAGGGGTCCAGGAGATGGTGATGAGACGCCCATGTGTTGCTGCCATATTGTTAGCTATGGTGGCCCAGAAAGTAGATAGATTTGAGCACAAATTCTGTTTCCATCAATCATCAGATGAGTAGCTTCAGGCAAGTTACTCAGCCTTGCGAACTTTAATTTTCCCATCAGTAAAACAGAGATAAATATAACCCGCCTTGTTGGGATACTATGAGAATCAAAAGAGGTAAGACACTTAGCACAGTGCCTGGGATATGGTAGATGTTCGGTAAATGTTAGCTCTTACCATTATCATCTATTTTTTTTTTTCATTCATTCAGCTATTCACAAAACTGTCACTGATTAGGAACCGTTTCAGGTCAAGTTTTGGGCAGGGTAAAAGAAACCCAAGAATAAGATACATTCTGGGTGCACAGGAAGTTCTCAGCCCATCAGGGGAGATGGACAAAAGAAAACTATATGGCATTGTGGAGATTATGATAGAAGAGTGTGCCAGGCACACTGGGGCATCAAGAGGGAGTGCTACAAGGATGAGGAAGGGGCTTCATGGAGGAGGCGGCACCTGATGCAAGGCTTAAAAGAGATGTGCACATAAGGTGTTCAGAGCAAAAGCAAGAAGGGGGCACAACACTGGTAAGGAGGAGTGAGAGGAATGGTGTGAAGAGGTCCAGGGAATGAGTAAGTCAGCCTGAGGGGTAAGGCCAGAGAGGGCCTGGTTCATCACCTTCACACAGGGCTGAGTATCCAAAGAAGCTTCAGTTCT
This sequence comes from Nasua narica, assembly GCA_028533885.1. Classification (NCBI taxonomy): domain Eukaryota; kingdom Metazoa; phylum Chordata; class Mammalia; order Carnivora; family Procyonidae; genus Nasua; species Nasua narica. The sequence continues at coordinate 53,413,732 of CM052815.1, forward strand.
TCGGTGCTGTGACAACTCAACTTCTAATTAAAGAAGCTGAGAGATAGTTAGCAATGCCGTGCCACGGTGCTCCACATGATTATGGTGGAAAGACAATTTTCTACTATCTTTACCACCCTTAGACGTTATCTGTTGATAGAGTGTCTTGCCTGATCTCGCAAGGAACTTACTCTTCTTTGCAAATTCAATGTTGGCTTGAGATAGGGCATGTCAGCAAATTTGCCCTACCTCCCCACTTTTACTTTGCTCACAAATCTTAAGGAGGTAGTTCCCTTTAGTACAAAAGGATTAACAGTGTCAGTATTGGTTAAAATATATATTCTTAAAAAGAGGAAGATGTAGGGGTGTTTGGGTGGCTCAGTCTGTTAAGCATCCAATTCTTGGTTTTGGTTCAGGTTATGGTCTCAGGGTCATGAGATCAAGACCCGTGTCAGGCTCTGCACTCAGCATGGATTCTGCTTGGGATTTTCTCCCTTTCTCTCTCTCTCATTGCCCTCCCCCCCATAAAATAAATAAATAAAATCTTTAAGAAGATTAAAACTGGGGGTGGGGGGGAAGGTGCGTAGTACAGACATACAGTTTCAAGTATCTTCTGCTAATTGACAATGGTGGAAATTTTTTTTTTTAACCTCTGTGAATCTCCATTTCTTTATCTGTAAAGAGGTAGAATTTGATCTATCTCATGAATTGAAAGAATTAATGGAAGGTATCTACTACCAAGCCACAAATGGTGGCCATCATTACTGCCTATAAAAGTAAAGTAGAGGATTTGCCAGCAGCCGAGGAAGAGAGAATTCTGAGTCTGTTAGGGGAAAAAGATGCTAGGAGGTGGAGAAAGCCAGGTCAACTTGCATTTCTAAATTGTGCCATGATCTGGCTGGGCTGGATCCGTTGAAAGCTCTAATTCCCATGTGTTGAACTGAGGTTGGAGACACTCTGGTCTCTCTCTCTCTCTCTCTCCCCCTCTCTCCTCAGTACGCTAAGAACTTCCCTTAGCTAGGCTGAGCTTCACGAACCAATAAAGTCTAACCAAAGCAATTCCTTTCACAAGATTTCAAGATTTCAGGTTACTTCAGGTCCATAGAGCCGGAGCAGAAAGAAGAGTTAACAGAAGAGGCCTGCTAAACCCAAGCACTTTTTTTGTAATCCATCCATACAAACATACTTAGGCGAGGATATCATGGAAAGATGGCAAATGCAGTCTGCTGGTAAGGAGTTGCAGTTCTTCCCAAATGCCCTAAAAATGATAATATAATGATGCCTCAATCCAGTCCCCAGTGGGGAAAATACGTTATCCTCTATAGTACATCGTGCTGTTCAGGCATTTTGTAGAAAGGACTGAACTCTCATATAGCCCTAGTAAAACCACAGGCTCTTGCCTTCTAATCCGGCATCTTTAACCAGTAAAAACTCATTACCCCATTAAGTTAGAAATGGGTTCATAATGAAGTTCACTTATGATGGCATACAAAGGGAATCTTTTAATGTATCACAGAAATCCCATAATTTGGATCCTGTAAATCCAATGATGAAAAAAATAATGACCAAGAAACAAAATGGTACTTTGTTAAACTAGGTACATGTAATATTTAATGCCAAATAGTAATGGAATAATGCACGTGAAAATCTCAGCAAAAAAAATTTCCATTTCAAATAATCTGTCTTTTCCATGCCAACTATCTTGAAAAGCTTTGGTTTCTATAGAGTTATGAAAGCTATAGTATCATTCAACATAAACAGCCTGTAACAAACAAACCTAATGGTCATCATAACAATATTATTTACAGTGGTCAAAAAAACAGAAAACACCTAAAAGTTTAATAATGAAAAACTGACTAAACCAATAGTGTCACATTCCCATAATGGAATCCTAGATCTCTTTAAAGTTTACTTTTACAAAAGAAAAGAAAAAAAAAGTAATGACATGAAGAAATGCCCTAAAACATTAAATTAAAAAGGTGATTAACTACTATACACAGTATGATTCCAATTTTATAGAATTGAGAAAAAAATAAAGCTATAAAGCTCTATAACAAAATCAGGAGTTATCACTTGCTGATTATTTTCTTTTATTTTTTCTAATTAGAAAATAATCTTTTAAAATATTTAATTTTCTAAGTAAAACTGGTGGGTAACAGAGCTGTGGACAAGAATGCATTTAAAAGCATGAAAAATTTTGCCACCATTAACAATAATGTTTATAACACATGTTATGTAACACCGCTGAACACTTTTCTAGAATGTAACTGAAGCAAACCAGGAGAGGAAAGTTCACATAGAATTTAGCCCGCCCTATATACTTCATGCACACAAACAGGGCTAAAATAAAATAGGCCAAAATGTCAAATAGTGTTGCCTCTGGCTATCAGAAATTATGGATAGTTTCTTTTATCCTTTCTTTCTTTTTTTTAAAACATGTTTCTGTATATGTCCCAAAGTTTTAACAATAAACATGTAATGCCATTTTAATCAGAAAAAGTTATTTTTTTCTTTTTTTCAGAATAAGTTATTTTTTAAAAGAACTGTAACTCAGCAGAAAAACAATGAACTTACATTAAAGTCACTCAAATACTGTTACACGGACTAAACTTCTAACCCTCTGATTTCAAGTCTACTTTATTTTCCATATTGCTAACGTTTAAAAAATACTGTGTAATTCTAAGAAGCAAAATTCCTATCCCAATTAAATAAGGTAGAAACATTCACAGTTCCTACTTATTTCCATCATTATTTTTTAATGTGCATCATTAAAAGACTTATAAAGCCCCTGCCAGTGACTTTTCTTTGTCAGGGAAAAAAAAAGAAAACCCCACATAGATTCAAAAGCATACAGAGTCTTATTTTATGTGGAAAACTAGATCTAACATTTGGAAGGCAAAGTAAAGTAGATTTGCAGTCATTATAGAAACCAAAAAATCTGTGTTCATGTAAAAATTCATTCAACAATCTTTATTAAGTTCTTATTCCACGTCAGGTCTTGTCTAGTTGCTCGGGATAGAGAGGTGCCTGCAAAAGGGAATGGATGCAGTACATTCCTTCCACAGGATGTATTAAGGCAGTGGCTGGCTGACCACTTGGCAAAGGTGTTAGAGAGGATATCCAAATACGTACAACCCATTTCTTAGTTGGAAAATTCTTATTCTCACTCCCCATACCCAGGCCTTGCCCAGGCCCACTACCACAATCCCCCTGGAAAGCAGAGCCAGAGTCAAAGATTTGCATGTGCCAGTTCATTGGGAGCAGGGATCCCAGTAAAGAGCAGTGAAGAACCAGGGAGAATGGACAAAAATAGAGGGAAAGACGATGTAATGACAATGACGGTCACTGGGCTGCCGGGCACTACTGTGGGCACCTCAGGCTGACTCCCTCCAGGACCTTCTGAGGAGCATCAGTAATGCAATTCAGAACTCTCTCTACAGGATGAGGAGGGAGGGGGGCCTCTATCCACCAATTCCCTCCCACCTTTGGACCAGAAACTACCAAGAGTTGTCACAGGAGGTATCGACACCCTTGAACTTCCAGTTCTGTGCATGCCAGAGTGGTGAGTGGATTTCTGGGCAGAAAGCAAAGAGAGCTGTGGCCTCTGAGGCAAGGTGGTGTCAGGTTACATCTGCCTAGAGTTGGGTGCTGCACGAAACCTTTAGTTAGTTTAGCAGAAAAGATAGAAGACAGAGCCTAGAGATGGCACCACGTGTAAGGTTCTTCTAAGCCACATGAGGACATGATAATAATAGTAACTAACATTTATCGAGTATGTATAGATCCTGTGAATACATTTTATTACCTAATCCTCAAAAGATACTCTATGAAATAGACTATACTTTTACCCACTTTTTAAATACAAGGAAACAAGCTTCAGGAAGCTAAGTGGTCTGCCTGAGGTCATCAATAAATGGTAGACTGAGGACAATCCGAGGGAGTGGCTACAGAGCCCAAGCATTATACTGCCCACGAACATCGAGGTGTCTCCAAAACAGAAAAGTAGAAATAGGAATCAGTTGTCCTCCTGAGTTCCTGTTTCTGTATCTGTCTGATCAGAGTGGGAGTTCCTTGAGGGTGGAGAATGTGCCTACTGCTTGCTTTATGCTTTATCTCCAGTACTTAGCAGCATATGAAATATAACCAAGCACCATGCTTGTTGAGCCTAGTTGAGTGTCTCTTCCCCACAGGGAGCTAGTGCTTCTTGACAGCAGAAACAGTTTCTTATTCCTTAGATCCCAGTACATGTTTGTTGACCCTGATAGAATGGAATTTTCCAGAAGGCACAACACATCGTGGTTAGGAATATGGACTTTCTGTCAGATGGGCCTGGGTTACAGCCCTACCTTTGGTACTTACTAGCTATACAGTCTTGAGCAAACTATGTAATAATCTTTCTCGGCCACACTTTCCTCATCTGTAAGAGGGCATGATACTAATTGTATTTTCATTATATGGTTGTTGTAGATTAAATGAGACACACGAAAAACCATTCACCATTAGAGCCTGGCACAGGGCAAACATGAAATACTTATTAGCTATAATCATCATCATTGGAAATTCTATACTGTTAGTATTTACACTAAATACTTTAGAGTTCCTAAACTAGCTCCAAGGGCCTTTGGAATGTCCACTGTAGTGCATATGGGAAAAACTCTAGAACACAACGTATCTCATGGATGGACGGTACCTAGCATACAGCTGGTGCTCAATAAATATTCGTTGAATGTTACATAAGGCAATGAACCACATTTGCTTTTGATAAGAATCATCAGCACACATACTGAAAATGAGTAAATGCGTTATAGGCTGCTAACTAACATCTGACAGGGAGAAACTGTCAGTGTCCCAAGTTTTGGCAATAAACAAAGAAGAGAAACAGCTATCTAACCTATGGAAGGTATGAAGGCATAAAACAAGGCCAGAAATTTGGAACTCATTTTTAAGACAATATGATCACAATTTTTTTCTAATCTTTGGACTTATATAACCCCCCACCAAATTAAATATCACTTGCATGATGTGTCAAAAATTGCTCACTTTGCAGTATTTCTTACCTTCTTTTTATTATAGAATGATATATCTTCTTAAAGTACTTGCTTTGTTAATACTGGGTAAATATAATTTGAGTTTAGATTCTCAAGACTTTGGGATCTATTTTAATGCTATTATTTGAAGGGATGTGGAACCCAGATTCTGAGGGAAAAACTAGGTGGCTGAAAGTCAAGATCCAAGATGGTGTGGACACTCTCTTTGGGTCATGACAGAAAGATCTGGTTTGCATCCCAGTCTTCCACATACTATTTGAATGACCCTGGACAAATTATTTCATGTCTCTAATATGTTTTTCATAGTTTCTGATATGAGATGACTGGTGCCCATTTCCCCCACTTCACCTGAAGATTTATTGGAAAGATGTAGGCAGAGTGCCTGGTGGTGGCGTGTATTCAATCACTGCCAGTTCCCTTCCTCTCTTAAAGGTAAGACATAAGCATGAGTCCTAGGGTAGCTGCCAATCATGTTCATTCTCCTGGGCCCTCCTCTCAATCTAGGTCATAGAATCCTTCCTCAAGGAAGTGTCTTCCTGAGAGGAGGAAAAAAAATCTCAAATCAGAAGTGCACATAACCAAATATTGCAAAATAATAATAATAATAATTTTTTTAAACTAAATTGCTCATTAAGCAACAAACCACATTGTAAGGTTCATCCAGCTCAACTTCAGCGTGCTTACTGGCTGGCTAATCTGGGCAAACCTTTCCATCACACTGGCTGTAAGATGAATACAGTGTTTCTTTCGGCATCATTACAATGACCACCTCGGTGCAGGTAACGCTTTATAGACTGCCCATGATGTCTGGTGGCTGCACTGCAAGTCGGGAGTTTAATTTAGCTTCCTGAGCATCTGCAGGTTTTGTTTTCGACAGGGACTGCAGGTTACATAACTGTCTTGGCTTCTGCTTCAGAAAGTGAACCTTGACTCTCTAAATTAACTGCCGATACAGATCCTGAGTACAGCTTGTTGTACATGGAAATCATTTCCCCCCCCCAAATCATTTGGAAGGTAACGAGATAGCTCTTGACCTCTCCAGACACCTGGCAGAGGAAATGGGAGAAGGTAATATGCATAACTAGAAAGATTTTGAAAGGACAGATACGGTCTAAAATATCTGGGTAGGATTTCTTTTTTTCAACTTTTTTTTTTTTTTTTTGCATTTTACCCTACTGCTATCTATGCTCCACTGGATTGGTCTGTTCCTCCTTGCCAATCATTACCGTGAGAGCATTTTGCCAAGTTTTTACAGAAGGGTGTTAAAAAAAGAGGATTGCAACATGATGAAAATGGGGCTCCCGGGAGCACGTGAAAGCAAATGAGAGAGGAATATAAAGTGTATACCGTGTCCTGAACTGGTCTCACACATGCTAAATAAGGCTTGAATTAACATCTAACCCCAACCCACAAGGCACTTTTTGTCTACTCAAGGGGAACACCCATAAAGCAGATAATTTCAGCGTAACATGCCAAATGCTAAGATGGACGATTTTTAGGAACACAGAAGAGGAGTACTGGAAAGAGCAGGGGGTGATTAGAGACTAATTAACAATATGCAGTTCATGCAACACGTACCATTTGCAGATATAGGTGATATAATCAAAGCTTGTAATTGGTACAAGGACATCACGTTGTTAATGTAATCCAAAGCTGTCTTGTATCTACATTTTCTGACTTCAAATTCTATGTGTTTTTCTAGCGGTGATTGGAAACTGAGGGCATATAGAATGGATTCACGTCCACATACCGCAGAAATAAAAAGAAAATGTCAGGGGCTGAGGGGAGAGAAGTAGGGGAATTAGTTTCAAGCAGATACAGAATTTCTGTGTCGCAAGATGACCAAAGTTCTAGAGATCTGTTGTACAACAATATGAATGTACTTCACATTACTGATTTGTGCACTTAAAAGTGGTTAAGAGGGCGGGGGGTTATGGGGGATAGGGAAGGAAAAAATGAAACAAGATGGGACCAGGGAGGGAGACAAACCATAAGAGACTCTTATGTCTCTTGGGAAAACAAACTGAGGGCTGCTGGAGGGGAGGTGGGTGGGAAGGATGGGGTGGCTCAGCGATAGACATCGGGGAGGGTATGTGCTATGGTGAGTGCTGTGAATGTGTAAGACTGATAATTCACAGACCTGTACCCCTGAAGCAAATAATACATTATATGTTAATAAAAAAAATTGGTGAAGATGGTAAATTTCATGTTATGTGTTTTTGCCACAGGAAAAGGTCTAAAATGTAACATTACATCAGTAAAGCATTGTAAGCAAGCCAGTAACTGTCACTGATAATGTAATAGACATAACCAATGGGTGTGGAGCACTAACCATGCTAGGGGCTGTGTCAGACATTTAACACAGATTATCTCACTTGTTCTAACAGCCCCTTTGGACAAATGGGAAACCCAAGGCTTAGAAGAGGTAACAGGCCTCAAGTCCCCAGAGACAAAGGGTGAGTGGGCCCAGTTGCAAAACCATGGCCTCAGCAGTGATCTTCCACACCCACATACCTGTAGGAACTGTGCAATGAAACTAGGCAATTCAAAACAGATACTCATACTTTCTTGCCTCACGTGCATGAGAAGAATTAGATAAAGAAGACTGACAACTCCTCAAAGTTCAAAATGAAGTCCCCGATAAACTGTCTCAAGGGAAGATCACGTGGGGGAGGGTCTGTAAATGCGGTGACCACTCTGGCCAGCGGACGCTCTGCACTGCTGAGGGTTGGTTGGATACAAAGCCGCCCACTGCGTCTCCTCATTTAGACACCTCTGTGGAATCATTAGCTGCATAAGGTCTTCCTAGGTAACGAGATGACGTCTGTGACTTGACGTCAAGTGAGTCACTTCACTCCCGTCATGTAGCAGGCACCGAAGAGTAGATCAAGTTCACCCTGCGGGAGCCCTCCAAGTTTCCTGGGGAATTTCCTATTTATTCTGAGGTAACTGCATTTGACACCCCAGGCTGACTAACAGCTATGTGTGACCAAGCTATGTAGCAAGCTAGCCAGCTTTCGCAGTTGTGAAGAAAGTTATAAACACAGAAACGTAATTGGACAGTAGGACGGTCACTGTGCAAATCCCTTGTCTAGACTGCAGCCAGAGAGGGTAGACTGAGAGCCCGGGTGTTTCTATAGTTCGCCTTCGTACCTGGGTGGACCACACTTGCTAATCCAAGTATGGGCCATAGACCAGCACATCAGAAACACAGAAGCTCGAGCTCCATCCCAGGGCTACTGAATCAGCAGCACCTGCATCTTGACAGGATCCCAGGTGATTCATGTGCATATTAACATTTGGGAAGCCCTGATAGAGAACGAATCCATTCTTCTTTTTAAGAATTTAGTGTTTATGGGGCATCTGGGTGGCTCAACCATTAAGCATCTGCTTTCGGCTCAGCTTGGGTCATGATCCCTGGGTCCTGGGACCAAGCCCCATATGGGGCTCTTGGCTCAGCAGGGAGTCTGCTTGTCCCTCTCCCTCTCTTTACCGCTCTGTCTAATAAATAAAAATCTTTAAGAAAAAGAATTTAGTGTTTACTAAATATGTCTAATTGCTAATGATCACTTAAAAAGGATACAATAACTGAACATACTAGGCAAGATTATACCAGTTACACAATGTTTTCACCCAGTTTTTCTGCTTTAGTCCTTTGCACAACCTTTAAGATCTTCCCTATCTTCTTAACCATAAGGAAATTGTCCAAGGAAGGCCAAAAAATAAAAATAATCACATCTCTAGAGTAAGATTTGAACCAAGGTATTCCAGCTCTAGATCCTTATGTTTTCCCAGGAAATCACACCACCACACTAGTGGAATTCAGAAGGTCACTTGAACTTGGTCAGAAAAAGTAGGACTTGACATGAGACTCGAAAAGTGAGTGAAGTCTGCATAAAAGAAGGATTTCCAGAGTGAAGAAAACAACAGGCACAGGAGCACCTGGGGACTGGCATGAGAAAGTATTTTTCAGGGGCAGGCTGATGGAAATATTTAAATGTGAGGTTCATGTCCCCACAAGAGCAACAAGAAGAAAAAATGAAATGATGATTAAAACCAGATCATGGAGGCCTTGAAATCTAGGCCAAAGGGTGTGGTTATCTGGTAACGTGGTGTAAGGAATTTGCAGAAGATAAATTATTCCAGTTTAATTCATTAGGCTTTTACTGGAGATTTTAATACACAATGATTTAATAAGAAGAGATGGATAAACTCCAAGAAACACTTTAGAAAAAACTCTCTACACTACTGTGGCAATTGCCTCTTCTGTAATTCTGCACCTGCTCCATCAACTGCTGGCTGACAGCACGGTTTTCTGACTGGGGCACACAGTATTTGCCAGAGCACTTGACAATGTGCAAGGATGAAGAGCTCATTAGCTAGGGACACAGATGTCTTTTAACTTGGGCATTGGATTGATGATTCATCTCCAAAGGATCAGAGTGTAGAGTAAGTAAAGTTGCTAGAGTGGACCCCAAAATGTACTATTTGGTCAAACTATATGCGAATGGGAAGGGTTTTTCTACGGAAGCCACATATACAGAGCAACTTGATTCCTAAGCAATTAACCAAACACAAATAGTTGGTTGATTTTTAAAATTAAGAACAGAAAACACAAATATAACTATACAGTTACACTAAACATGAAAAAAAAAACCACTAAAGAATCAGTTTAATAAAATGTGAAGACAAAGAAAAAGGAGAATTAAGAAAATTGAGGAAGAAAGAAAGGGATTAAAATGTAGGCAGAATGCAGAGGAAATGGGGAGAAAAGAAAAGGAAGGGATAGAGTAAAGAAGGTATGGTGGGAAGATAATTTATTAAAAGTTAAGCTTTTAAACATCTGTTATCTACTTTAATAATGATCTAACTCCACGTGGTAGATATTATACCCATTTCACAGATAAGGAAACAGATACTACTAGCGATTAAATAATTTGCCCCAAATCACAGTGGTAGAAGTGGAATTCAAACATTCAATCCATTAAACCCCAGGAGGTACTGAAGTAATGTCAGTCAGAAGCTGAACCTTGCTAACTTCTCCACAAGTACAATGAGGTGGTACTTGTAAGGCTACCGGCTACAGTAAGCTCAACAAATAACACCTATCAACACTATGAAAGGATTAGTTAACACACTAACTACTGATAACTACAATTCTAAATCCTCCTTGCCTCTGGGTCCAAGTTTAAGGATCAAATACTCACTAGAATGTTTAGTGTTTTGACAAAGAATCCTCAAATCCACTGGGCACCAGTCCATAGACTGAATCAATCACGTCTTCTTCAGGGGAGCCTGGGTGTCTCAGCCATTAAGCATCCAACTCTTGGCTTCTGCTGGGGTCATGATCTCATGGGTGGTGGGATGGATGGATCCCTGTGTGGGGTGGGGGGCCTGGGGGCTCTGGGGTTGGACCCTGCTCGGGCCTAGGGCCACGCTCAGTACAGAATCTGCTTGGGATTCTTTCCCTCCTCCTTCACTCCCTCACTCCAGCCACCCCCCCCCTACCCTCCACTGACTGCTCTCTCCAAAATAAATAAATAAATCTTAGGGCATCTGGGTGGCTCAGTCAGTAGAGCCTCCAAGTCTTGGTTTTGGCTCAGGTTATGATCTCATGGGTTGTGAGATCAAGCCCTGCATCGGGCTCTGCTCAGCCAAGAGTCTGCTTGAAGATTCTCTCCCCCTCTAACCCTCTCTCATGAGCTCTCTCTCTCTCTCAAAAAAATAAATCAAATCTTCTTAAAAAAATCTAAAAATAAAATACATAAATCTTGAAAAAATAATGTTTCCTACATATATGTCCTACTAATGTTAAACGTACATAGGTTACACTGTTGACTATGCATTCATTTAAATTTAATCCAATATATTATTGTATCATTAAGTATTAGCTCTATCAACAAAATCTAAAAATACAACTGCTCTCAGGCTGTTAGAGAGAGTCCTTGTGCTCAGAAGGCCTGGGAATGACCTTGAGTGCAATCCTTAGTATTCTACTCGCAAGGGAGCAGTGAGAACAGCCAGCTGAGACCTACAGCTTACCTGCCCCCTCCTTACGCTAACAGCCTTCATCCCTGTCTTCTCAATAATTGTCTTCCCTATGATCCATTCTCCTTACAATGGAGATAAGTGACTTTTTTGCCCTAGAGCCTTCAGATCAAAGATCAAACTCCAGTTTGGGTATAAAAAGCGTTCTGAGATCGGGGCCCTCCTTAGCAATCCAGACTTCATCACACACGGGTCTAAGTTCCAGCCTACTGAACTACTTTCACTTCCTGAGACAGGCTGAGTGCTCCTTCTTGCTGTCCTACTTTTCTACTTACTATTCTTCCTCCTTTCTACTCCTCAAGACTAACTTCTCAAAATTTACAGCTCAGCTTTGACATTTTTTTTCTGCAAGAGGCTTCTCGGATGGTTTTGCCAAGCTGAGTGAAGTGCAGCTTGTAAGACCTCCGTGATTGCACTGCAATTGCCCCGTAATTGGATTCTTAGCTGTGTGAAGACGCAGACTGTCTGACTTGCCCTCCAATGTCTCTGCCATGTCCAGCACAGAGCAGATGCTCAGTGAAGATCTGCTGAATGCGTTTTAAAATTCTGTGAGAAGAATCCCATCTCCAAAGGCAGGAGCACAGTTTGTTTATTCTGTTTGTCTGGTTTTTGTTTTTAATTCGCAGCAGAAGAAAACTGTGTATCAGTAAATCTATAGTCGGACCCCCAAGCACAGAGACAAGAAGTGAAGAGAGCAGGTTCTGGGGTCCTTGGCCAGGTCCCTTACCCTTATCCTGGCTTTCCCTACCTAACCGGTGGAATTAGTCCTGTTACTTAGTTTTCTTTTTTATTTCTACAAGAACTTCAAGATCCCTTAGTGAGTTTTCTATGAAACTGGTGACAAAATTTAATGAAAAGTTCAGTGAGCATTGCTTTAACTGTATTGTGTTTTTAACATGGAATTTATGTAATATGTATCCTTGGGCGTGTATAAACAGCTCAAATGCTTTTCTAACTGCTCTTCAAAATGCATTCCCCAAAGAATTAGGTCACTTGCATGGACTATACCCATTTTGCAGATAGAAACCTGAAGACAGAAGGGCCAGGACTGATTTCCTTTTGAGCACACAACATGAGGTTTTGGGAAAGTTATGTCTTCTTTCTCCAATCCCACTTCTTCCCTTTTGCCATTATATGCCATCTTTAACGGTGTGTAATGTTTTTTTTAAAAAAAAATTATTATTATTATTAGTAGTAGTAGTAGTAGTAGTAGTAATCTCTACACCCATTGTGGGGCGCCAACTCACAATCCCAAGATCAAGAGTTGCATGCTCTACTGACTAAGCCAGCCAGATACCCCAGTGTTTGTTACTTTGTGAATCCTTCTTCTTCTACTAGACTTTGAGCTCCTTGAAGGCAGGGTGGACTTCTTACTTTCCTTTTTGTCCTCACTGAGGATCTGGAATTATGTAGGCATGCAAAAAATGTTCGCTGAAATGTTTGCCCAACTCAAAAGTCTCCTGCTACCCATGCTCTTAAGTTTACCATTAGAGAAGCATCTCTGTACTGTGGTTTATTGAAGAAAGGTCTCATCTTCCACAGAAACAAATATTTTCTGGTGCCCATCACCTTTCTCCCCTTAATTCTACCAATCTGATATTCTGCTTAACCTTTTTTCAGTGCATTGGAACTCCAATCTTTTCAAGGAAGTGCAGGTTACTTCTCTACATTAGAAAGTCCTAGATTTTTCCTTTGAAGCCACACGAAGCTAGCTCCCAACAACACAAACACCAATACAAGTTGACTGAAAGCAATCCTCTGGGAATTTAAATTTAAATATCTCATCCAAGGCGCCTGGGTGGCTCAGTGGGTTAAAGCCTCTGCCTTGGCTCAGGTCATGATCTCAGGGTCCTGAGACTGAGCCCCGCATTGGGCTCTCTGCTCAGCAGGGAGCCTGCTTCCACCCCCCCCAACACCCCCCACCCCCGTCTTCCTCTCTACCTACTTGTAATCTCTCTCTCTGTCAAATAAATAAAAAGTCTTTAATAAATAAATATCTCATCCAATGAGTTTAATTGTTGCTTTCCACTTCCACATATTTTTCAAATAAGTAATTCCTCAATATTAATGCAGATCAATGGGTCGCTGCCGCATCTTAAAGAAGGCTGAGAGAAGGAGAGAAGGAGAGAGGAGGAGCTGATGGTTTTGTGGGGGCTTAGTCACATGGTTCAAAAGTAACAGTCAGGAATGCGTAGAGAGGGAAAACAAAAATAAAAACAAAAGCGACTATTTAATTAGTCCAGATGGAGAAAAACAGCCCATAAGCTAATTGATTATAGCTATCATGACAGCTGATTACAGTCTCTGCCTGTAAAAACACAGGGCTTAAAAAAAAAAAAAAAAGGCTCACAAAAAGAACGCTTTGCCTTTCATTGGTGTGTTGGTGAAATGCCTTCCCAACAGATGAGGCATCGCAATCCAGCCCTTCTGTGGTACAAACAAAGTTAACCCATGATGTGCCACTTGCAGTGGGAGGTCCGGTCTGCCGAGCCCAGAGTTAGGCAGTCTTTCTGACTGCGGTTTGGAATGCCCTGGGAGCCAAAAGCTACAACACACTGCTGGTGCAGAGGCAGAGTCTTTCCGATGCAGCTTTTCTGTGCCCACGTGACCTACAAATGATGGCACTGTTACAGCTACTCATCCACGGTCAAGTGAACAACCTGCAACCAGGTGTTTCTTTTTTTTATTTTTTAAGATTTTTATTTATTTATTTGACAGAGAGACAGCAAGAGAGGGAGACACAAGCAGAGGGAGAGGGAGAAGCAGGCCCATTGGGCCCATTGAGCAGGGAGCCCAGTGCGGGGGTCCAACCCAGGACCCTGGGATCAGAAGGCAAGCCAAGGCAGATGCTTAATGACTGAGCCACCCAGGTGCCCCCAGGTGCTTCTTTAGGATCAAAGATGATTTGGCCCCAGACTGGCTCCCCTCTGTCCCCCTGGTAGCTAGCCCGTGACTGCTGGTGGCCCATTCTGCTCAAGGGATTACAAAGTCCTACATTTTATGCCCCTGGGAGAACAGCTGGATCATCGACAGCAGATTACAATGCAATACACTGAATTCCTTACTAGCACTCTAGGGGCACAGAGGAAAAGGCAGCTCGGCTCGGCTCTTGGGCATCTGCGGGCAGGGGATGAATCTTCTCAGAGCAGGTCTTAGACCCGGGATTCTAAGAGGCTTAGAGTCTCTCAGGCATGTGTAGAACACTTAGTACAGGATCTACCAAATAACAGATTTCCAAATAAAGAAACATTTTGTTATTCATGAAAGTAATACTATTAATTGGGAAGTTCCCGCAGGGAAACAATATGCATGAAGACTTTCCAGAAATATCCTATGCTGAAAAAAGGAGAACAGTTCTCCGTGGCTAGAAGATGGGGAGAATGGCAATGGAATTCTCATTTTAGCAAGAGGGCTTTGTTGGCAGAGAGAAGAGTGGAACGGAGGGTTAAGGGAGGGAGGTGAAATCAAGAAGGCCAATTGGGCAGCGGTTAATGAAAGCTCAGTCAAGAGGAGGGGACAATGTAGAAGAACTGCTGCCCTGGGGTAAAACGGATCCACAGCAACCTAGTTCTGACACACCACAAGGCCAGCCTGCAGTTCCCAGACCACGCTAGGCCCCAGGCAAGAGGTCACGTTCACGGCCAGACAACTGTAGCCAGAGCTCCTTTGATCTCAGACTCCAGGATCTACAGGCACTGGAAGAGCAGTTCTCAGCTCTGCCGGCACCTCACCTGGGACACATTTTTATAATGCGGGTGTCTCATCTCTACTCCACGCATACTGAGGCAAAATCCCCGGGAGGATCTACACTCTTTTAAATGAGTCACACAGCCAGAATCCAGAGCCACCGCCCAGTCAGCAATCAAGTGTAACAGTGAATTAGTGCCTCTCTCAGAAAGTCTCCAAGTGTCTGCCTCCGGTTGTGAGGACTCAGGGTAAGCCGATGGGGATGCCCCTGCGGCCAGGTGCCCATTCCAGGAGAGGCTGTCCTGTGAGCAGAGGAGCAAGCAGGGTCCTACCGCTGTGTGACTTGAGCGTCTTGTTCTTCGAAGCTTTGAAGAGGCTTTTGAACATACCCGAAAGACATGCTCCAGAAGAATTTAGGGGTCTGACTCTACAAGGGCAGAATAGGATTCAGGTTCTCAACCACCAACAATCACAATCAATTGTGTTGTCACAATCAATTGACAATCAATACAGAGGCAGGAGCAAACACAGGTCTTAGTCTTTGGCTCCCACGATCAGGCTGGCTAACTTCCATCACATTCCGTCGGTATCATACACTCGGACTCTGCAACCAGCACCCTGCACGCTGCGGACAAGGCGGTCTTATTGAAACGAATGACAGTCACCTGAATTATGTCGCAGTAACTAGAATCGTTCCTGTTTCCCAAGCTCTTACTCAACAAGAGATCCTACTTTAAATGTGTCCGTTATTATGTTTAAGTCTCTCAAAAACCCTGGGAGATAACTATTACAGTCTACAGAAGAGAAAGGAGTTTGAGAGCCTGGATAGCTCAGGAAAGATCACCGAGCCAGGAAGTAGCAGAGCCAGCCCTGAACGGGTATCGCACAAGACCTGTGCTGGGAACCACCACTGTTTCTGCTTCCGTGTGTCCAGGATTCATAGCCGGGGTTACAATGTAAACTCCTTGAGATCAAGGGGTAATTAAAGTTTAGGATTATCTTTGAGTCTCTCTCCCAGGTCTCCTCCACTTTCTTCTTACTTAGTGGATTTTAGTATTTTCTTGATTACTGGATTTTAGCGAGATAAGAAGGCCAGGGAAGTTCTAGCAACACAAGATTGTTCTCTCCTGCTGCCTAGAGTCTGAACGCTCCTAGTGAAGGCCGGACCCAAGAGGCCTCCTCTGCAGGGGCCCCTGGGTGGCCAAGGGAGTTAGGTCTCCAACTCTTGGTTTTAGCTCAGGTGAGGATCTCATAGGTTGTGGGACTGAGCCCTTTGCTGGCTTCTCTCTCAGTGGGGAGTCTGCTTAAAAGATTCTTTTCCTCTGACCTTTGGTCCACTCACATTCTCTCTTTGAAAAAATCAATCTTAAAAAAAAAAAAAAAAAAAGAGTCCTCCTTTGCAAAATGCTGATCCCTCTCTCTCAGGGAAAGAAACAAACTACCTGGGAGCCTGAGAGTGTTTTCAACATTAACAGCGCAATCTTTGATCAGTTTAGTTCTTTTTAGAAGTGAGGTTGGGTACTCAGGGAGAAGTGTGATTTAAAAAAAAGGTAGCTAGGAGCTGAGCCTTTTTTCTTTTTTTAGGACTTATTTGAGAGAGAGAGAGCACCAGAAGGATACTCCATGCTGAGCGCAAAGCCAGATGTGACACTGCCACCTGAGCTGAAAACAAGAGTCGGGTGCCCCACTGACTGTGTCACCCAGGCATCCCAAGGAGCTGGAGCGTTATTTTTTTTTTTAATATTTTATTTTTATTTATTTGAGAGAGAGAGAGAGAAAGTGAGGGAGAGCATGAGAAGGGAGAAGGTCTGAGGGAGAAGCAGACTCCCCATGGAGCCAGGGGTCCCATGCGGGACTCGATCCCGGGTCTCTGGGATCATGACTTCAGCTGAAGGCAGTCGCCCAATCAACTGAGCCACCCAGGCGCCCTCAAAGCCAAATTTTAGCAGACTTGCATTTACCTGCTACTGCGAACATATTATAAAGGAAGGAAAAGAAGGGGCAGAGCTGCAGGAAAGGCTATTAGGACAGCGAGACTGCAAAACGAGGTCAGCGTAACTGCCTGAGTCCATTCATTCATTCAACAAACATTTATTATTGAGCAACTAACAGTTTTTAGTTTTAAAAAAAGGCAGTTTTGCATTTGCATGGTTTCAAAACGCCCAATTTTCCATTAGTATGGTTCAATTAAGTAACGCTCGTTCCCTAACAACATGATTCCAATTTTGATTATCATGGTATATTAACTGTGAGGGAATAAAGTGAAAACTTGCTCCGGTCCACAAATCACTATGTAATAACAGATCAACACCACCATCGG
>CM052815.1:53431313-53553124 GCA_028533885.1 Nasua narica
CCCCAAAAAAAGTTTTTAATGTTTTGACAAAAATTTTTAAGAGGTGACAGACAATGCTTGTTTTCACCATTGACCATTATTAAGATGTCATGTTTATGGTCTCACACTACCGTGCAAAGACTGCCTGTATTAGGTACTAGGCATCAAAATCCACAGTCCTTATTTTCTGGGTGGTCTTAGAGCAAACAACTTAATTCTAAAACCTGTGATCAACTGTTCTATGCTTACTGGGGGGGCTAGCCTAGCTCAAAGCACCCAAAAGGGATTTAGAAGAATTGCAGAAGTTAGAATTGTGGAAGGCGGATTTGGTGGTGGTGGAGGGGGGAGGGGAATGGAGAGAATAAATAACAAAGAACGTGCTGACTAGGGGAGCACCACATCTGAAGGGAATGCAAATCTCCCAGCCCAGCGAGTCTACTTCCTCACCCCAGAGGCAGGGGGAGGAGTGACTCCGGGCTGGTTTTTAAACTGGCTGCTAACAGCTCAGCTGTAATGCCAGATACATATTAATTGCCAGCAGAATGCAGACATACAGGTTAAGGTTCCTTTTCAAAAATAACACCGAAACTGGAAATGCTAATACCGCTCTCAGCCACCTTGTGTGAATAAAGTTTCTTAAAACTAGTGCAAAGGGTTTGAATGCGAATCTCTTCGTCTCAAAGTCCAGACGTGCAGAGCGGCATCTGAGGCTGTGAAAATACACGTTCTTACGGAAATCAAGTCACGATAGTATATGAAATGACGCATCTGGCTTTATGCTCTGGCTTTGATTTTTTAAGTCCAAAACATATATTACGTTGGGTTTTCCATCAAAAAATAGGTTTGAAAAAAGGGGCCATTTATGGCCCTTACCAAGGAAAATGTGGGGTTATGTGATATACTTGTGGCTGCACCTACGAACACAGATGCTATGAGGCAGAAGGCCCCTTAGGATTCATCTTGTCCAACCTCTGCATTTAAAACAACGACGACGACGACGACGACGAAGGGGTGAATTTCATCTTGGGATGCCAACTGTCTAGCTCCACAGTCAGATTCCTGCTTTACAACAACAGCTAACATTTACTGCGTAGCGGCTGTGTGCTGGCTTTATACACGAAGCACTAGGTCTTCAAATCCTTATAGTTTCAGAAGATAGTTACTACTACTCTTACCATTGATTTTGCAGGTGTGGAAACAGGCTTACATTACTCAGCTAAACTAAGCTAACCACGAGGGTGCTGGGCTTAGTAATCAAGCAGGATGATTTGAGCTGACCTTCTTAGCTACTAAGCTAAGATTGTTAACAAATAACATGCACCCCCAAATAAGGTAACCATGGTCTCTGTCCCTCAGGAGATCTTAGAGCCCAGCTTTCCACACGCAACTACTAATCTTTAAACAACCTTATTAAATTAGTAATAAAATTCCATTTCTACAGATGAGAAAACTGAAGGCACCAAGCTCAGGCAGGGTTCAACTCCCAAGTCTATTGGTTCCTTCAGACCCGTACCAGCCTACCTCCCTGTGCTCCAACCACACTCTGCCTCAGCAGGCTCCGGCTATTTCAACAGAACATGCATACATTAAATATCTGATGTGAAATCAGTGTGGATCCAGCCATTTCTGGAACCCATTTAAATTAGCAACAAGAATTCCACTTTCCTAAATCTCTGTCTGTGAGACCCACTAGCAAGAGTCTGGCAGCTCCCATGAGACAGACTTACTATGAGGCGACCGGTGATGAACTGAGTTCATGAAGTGTGGGCACTGAGGGGGAGGAAGAGAAGATTCACTGTGTGCGGTTCCTTTAGACCACGGAGAGCAGCAGATAGGAAAACAGAGCAGCCTTAGGACATCTGCGAGCAGTGGGGGCTGAGAAGTGGCAGGCACTGCAGATCTAGGAAGGGAAAAGGAGGGGAACCTGCCCTCCTCTTTTTCTTTTAATGACCCCGACTCCCACAGGCCTAGCAAGAGAAATGGGTCTGAGAAAAGTAGCATGATTCTCACCGCAGCTCCTCAGCCAGTTTCCAGAGGTTTCCAGCATAGCAGGCAGCTGCTTCCCAAATTCAGCTCTGCTCCCCTCCTCCGGGCTGAGTTGTACTGGGGTCTAACTCCGCCCTGCCCAGCACACACTCCTGCAGGTTTTGAGCTGTGGCCAAAGCCTCTTCGGAGTGAGGCAGGTGGGGCCACCTTCTCAGCCTACTGGCAGAGCTTGTTTGAGATGCTTTGCAACACAAAAGGGCCAATTTAAGAGATGGGATTACTTTCTCCTGGCCGTTCTTTTAAAGCAGTAACAAGGCGCTTTCCAGATGTTTACTATTTCACTTAGCTTTTTCTTTCTCTTTTCAGCTGACAAGGACTTAGCTCGGAAAGGCGGAGGCGGTGGCTGCCTGACTGGGGAGCCTGCTGAAGGGAGGCTGGAAGACTTCTCACCTACCAACCCCGTCCCACCCTCTAGTTAGCTGCTGCTCTTGGAAATGCCACCCAGGAAGTGTCGGTCGGGTATCTTCTTTTCAAATGTAGAAGAGAGTAAACAAAGTTCTTGGCTTAGGTGAGTCTTAGGTCAGCAGGCTAGCGTCTGCTGGCTCCTCTGGGAAAGGCCTGCTCCACGGAGCCTTGAAGTGGAAAGAGTAGAAAGGGCTCAAAGAAGCAAATTCACCCTCCACCTGGTTGTGTGGCAGCACCAAGAAACGAAGTTCCTCCAATCTGAGAACTCGACCCCTTTTCGATTTGAACTAAAAAAATATCCTAATGCTAAGCTCAAGACCTTGCTGTTGAAAGCTTGTCTGGATATTTCAGGAGGAAGAGCTAAACTCTGGAAATCAGGATAATTTTTATTCTAACCCAGAAGTGTTTTTCAAATGTGCTTAACGACTTAATTTTTATATGTGCTGCAATTTCCTTTTTGTTTTGGTATTTTGATATGTACAGGATATAAATGTGAAGCCACAGTGCAGATATTGATGTTCACATATTGATTGATTGATCATTGCTAAGTGGAGCCCAGACGCTTACATTTCCTCTCTGAACTACTGATCATCATTGCAGTTCAGTTTAGTATGGATGGCACCAGTCCCCTCCTCTGCCGGGTCTGTTCCTACTTCAGTCAGCTGTGTGGTGGTCATGGAAACCACCTACTATTTCTGGCTGTCATTTCCCGTGTCAAACTTAAAGTGCCCAGGCTAGAAAATCCAATGATGAGTTTTAAAACTCAAATAAGAATCAATCAAGCTCACCTAAGATGGGGAGGCATTTCAGTGTAAATGTTTAATTTAAAAAACCTGCTGTAAGTGTGTTCATCAGAAACAAATAATCACTAGGAAAACAGAACTGAAGGGTTGAATCTGCTCAACTGCTTGAAGATTTAAAAGATGTTCAAAGTAGGGGCGCCTGGGTGGCTCAGTGGGTTAAAGCCTCTACCTTCCACTCAGGTCATGATCTCAGGGTCCCAGGATCGAGCCCCACATTGGGCTTTCTGATCGGCAGGGAACCTGCTTTCTCCTCTCTCTCTGCCTGCCCCTCTGCCTACTTGTGCTCTCTCTCCTCTATGTCAAATAAATAAAAATAAAATCTTAAAAAAAAAAAGATGTTCAAAGTGGTTTTCAGGGATAAAACGGAGTTATCACTAACAGTTCTAAGATGTCTTAACAGAATGGCTACCTTGATGGACTTGAAAACTGAGGGTCTCAGAGGTTTTAGACTGGGTCATGAAACCATTTAAACCATACCTATGAGTGTGGGAGTGCCTCTTCAGTATGGATTTCTCCCCCTCCATACCAAAACATTGGGGGAAAAAAGTTAAAAATAAGTGAATATTCTTTAAGAGCAGCACTTTCCTTATTTATTTTACAATTAGTTGCTGAATCTGCCAATCACAGTTCTATAGGACAAGGGGGCAAGCTGAAATCAGATGAGTCCCTGAGGCAGGAGCTGAGAGTCTAAGCAGGAAGACAGATAATCAATGAAACCTCCCCATAGGATGAGGGCTGAACAATTACAGATCGTGTCTCTATTAAGCACAAGTATTTGACCACCATTTTGAAGTCAGTCAGTCACAAGTGGGAGCTGATGAGCAAGAGCAAGCAGTTACTGAGGATCCTGGCAGACAACACATCTGTCTTAAAGAGTGCTTTGAAGAGTTGTCATCAAGAATCCTCTTTCTCCCTCTCTCTGGGCATCTTGAAACCACTGCCCCTTTTGGCTTCTTGAAAAAGACAGTAATGACACCTGAGATGAAAATTCTTTTCATGTCCACAAATGCCAATCTTACCTCAGACCAGTTTTCTCTCTTCCCAATTACCAACACGGACAGAAGATAATTGCAAAACAGGTCTCCAACTCTGGCAAAATGATTCTGCTATTTCTAATAGGGAAATTTGGGTTTGTAAGAACCAAGACCCTCCATTTCCTCTGCTCAGTGAAGTTGAGATTCCATGTCAAATCGGCAGTCTTATTTTCACAGCTTCTGCATAGACAATCTCAACCAACATGACTGATAAATCTACGTATTCCCTGGTTGAGATTGCTGGGGGACAGGTTTTGAGTGTAATGCCGATTAGTAAGCCACATAGGACCCTATGAACAGACTTGAGGGACCCAAGGACTAACCTAAGTTGAGTGCCATTCACTGGGATTATCAGTTGGTCCTTCCCCGATGCCTTCCACTCCCACCATCCTGGGCTAATGTGGAGTGCAGTAGAGGTTTACGGGGACACTAGTACAACATGATGCTCTTTTACTGTAGCAATGTAAACAGTGACACGTAGAAGGCCTGGAATGCTCATCGCCATTTGCCTCTTTTTGCCCCTCTGCTGGCTGCCTCTTCCTCCCTGGAACTCCCAAGATTTCTCTACGGCTTTTCCAAAGCTCCCAGCCTCCTCTGCTACTCAAAAGTCTTTCTGATTCTAGCATCTTCCATGTGATATAGAAAAAAAGGTAAGGGATCTGGGGCAAAAGACTATCAAATTTGGAATTTGATTTAAAACTTAAAACTGAGACTTGGTTTTAGTCCTACGTTGGGCAGATTCAGGTGGACGATTTTAGTCAAATCACTCACTTTAGTTTTTCATCTGTCAAACTGCATATTTAATGAGCTCAAACAAGAAGTGCTCTGGAAAGTGAAAAATGGCAGATGCCGCAGAGCTATTACGCGACAGTTGAAGTCATACCACAGTTCTGAGAAAGTTTCAGACAAAAATCATGGATTTTAGCAGGCATAAAGTCTTTGCTTAACGGCATCACGGTTTTCCTAATAATCTAAGCTTGAAACTTCATCCTCAAACCTTGATGCCACATCTAACAAGGCACCAAATCCCATCAATTCTACCTCTAAAACATCTCTGTAGTCCGTAAATCTCTCTTTGTTGCCGCCATTGGCACGAATGAATCTCTCTCCAACTGCTTCCCTCCCTCTCATCTCACCTTCCCTCCATGCATCAGCTACACCAGTTGTCAGAGAACTCTTCATAAAATGGTCACCTGATGTTGTCTCTTCTCTTAAAATCTTTTGCTGAGTCCTCATCAACTACAGCATGGAGCCTGTATTCTGAGCGAAGCATGTTACTGCTTTACAAACTTGTTCTTCTGTTAGCCTCTCTTTTCACTGTCTTCTTCCTGGAAAATTAGGTGATTTTTCACAGAAAGCTCTTTCTTCCCTTCCATCCACTCACTTCATACATTCATCCAAAGCATGTTGAAACACTGCTGTCTCTGGGAATTTTCCTGAACTTCACAGATGGAGTTAATGACAATCCCGCTCTTTCTGCATATGTCTTATTCCAGAATTTCTCATATCGCCCTCTAATATTTTAGATCCTTGTTCAGCTAAAGGTACCACTGGTATGACCCAATATAGCATTTCTGATGGACTGGCTTTAAACATGAAGGACTCAGCACAAATCCCTGGGCACATCTGACAGCTCTGAGGCAAGGAGCCAACCCTACCTTACTTTCGGTAATGGCCTATGTCATAATGGCAACACCCTTGGTTTAAGCCTGAATCACAGACTCCTCCTCTATGAAAGAGATTTAGTTCCTGGGAACCCATCTGGTTCTTCCACTTGAATGAACTTAAACCTGAAGGGAATGGGGACTTCAGAGCCTGTGTATCAGTGATGGCAAAGTAGTACTACACAGTTACTTGCCCAGGAATAAATTAAGGTCGGTAAAGCATTGTTGCCTTCATTTCTATTCTTTCCTTCTATAATGCAGGAATGATCATTATGACTTGCAGGTAGGTAGCTTCTAAGGTACTCTACCATGAAGGTCTCTGAATAAAGTATTTTAGACAGGGCTAGGTTAGGAAAAGTTCCATCCATGAGAGAGGTATGTAAGTCTATAAAGCACATCTTTCTTACAGATCAAGTTAAAAGGCTCTAATTCTCCTAATGTTCTGCCCTAGCCTTATTTGCTCAATGCCATAAAAGGTAGTATTAAAAGTCATTCTTTAAATGATTTAAAATACAAAGTCTGATACTACAGTTTCCACTCAGATCCAAAGCCAAAAAGGGGAAAGGGGACCTTAAGTGGTAGAAGTTTCAAGGGGCACTTAAAGTGACAATTAATGAATCAACAAAAGAGGTGGGTAGAGTTTTCCAAACACATGTCAAACAATAACAACCTCTGTGTTGGAATAGCCCAAGCTTTCCTAAAAAAGAAACACCCCAAAACTCTGTAGGTTAATCATACCTGGCCATAAAGGAATTATGCTTCTTCAGCCCCTGAGGCCTAGCACTGACACCCTGGGACCTGCGGACAGATAATGTTTAGAAGGAATTGCCAAAATTGACTATAAATCATATCACTTTGCCTTAAGTTCTCCAAACCAGCCTAACCAGTCTTCACTATCCTCTGTGAGCTCAAAAATACCAGATGGCCACTCTCAGTGCTGCTGATAAGGAATTCAGCAGCAGGCAATTAGATGGAACTTCCAGGCTTTTAGAGTTCATTGTGGGCAAAGTATAATCAGCAGACTGTATACACATTAATGATCGGATGCTTTATAGTGAAGCTATGTCCCCCATTTCTATACTGATTCATTAACTGCTAAATGAACATCTGACCATTCAAATATATCTTCATTTAAGAAGAGAGAGCATGATACTTTATATACCATAATGTCAGATCAGAAACCATGAAACTTGTATGAGACAATTAAATGAATTTATAGAACCCAAAAGAAAACAAAACTAACTTTCTTCTTTAAATCATAGGAACAATGCAAATTCATTATGGAAAAATAATTTTTTTAAAGAAAAAAATATTCGAGGGGCTCCTGGGTGGCTCAGTGGGTTGGAGCCTCTGCCTTTGGCTCAGGTCATGATCTCGAGGTCCTGGGATCAAGCCCCGCATCGGGCTCTCTGGTCAGCAGGGAGCCTGCTTCTCCCTCTGTGCCTGCCTCTCTGCCTACCTGTGATCTCTTTCTTTCTCTATCAAACAAATAAATAAAAATATTTAAAAAAAAAAAAGAAAAAATATTCGAACAAAATAGATATTACCACCCAGGGCCGATCATTGTCTTTTAGTGATTTCCTTCCATGAATTTTTTTTAAAGAAATCTGAGGTGATACTGCACACACAAAAATTTGCACTTTACTATTGCATTTTCTGTAACTGCACACATTTTTCCTATGTTCTAAAAGCTCTCTGTCTAGAGCATTTTAATGATTCCTTAAAACTTTAGAGAAGAGATGTATTATTATAAATTATTTAACCATTTTCTCTTTGTTGAAGGTTTATGACTTAATATTTCAAAGTTTAAGACTGGATACTTAAGCTATTATGTTTATCATATTGCCAAATAATTCAGATGACTGAAGAGACATTAGCAAGGGTCAGAAACACTTACGTAATAGTCATTATGTACAGACTAGTAGTTATGAGTGTATTCTCTGGAGTTAGCATACTCTCTGACTTCACAGTCTGGTTCTGCCTCATCTAGGTGCTGTCCCCATTTTCTTACCCATTAAATGAGAAAATGAGTATACCACCGGATAGTTGTCATTAAATTAGCGTCTTAAAAGCACTTAGCCTAGCATTTACCACACAATAGTCATTAAATTTTATCTTTTTAAAACCAATTATTGATGTTATTAGTACTTTGTTATTTGATATTTACTATTAGTAGTTATTATTACTAGAAACTTATTATTATTATTTATAATTTGACTTTGCTGGGCTGTGGCAATGTTGTCAGAAGAGACCAAATGGCACTTACTGGTTAACTTAGATCTAACTGTTCTTTAAAAATACATTCATTTAAGGCAAAAGTCATTTTGTATTTTGGGATGTGATTCCAGAAGGCAGGAACAGGAAGCTCTTTTCCGGAAAAGAACCTAGTAATGGTGGGTGAGACTGGTAGGGAGCTAAAGGGTAATTCTGTGTAACATCTCTCCCTCGCTCCAACAAAATGCCAGGTGAACTTAGACTATTCTTGAATGTCTCGCACACTGGGCAAATTCTTACCTACCACAGTAGGTTTTATACTTAGAAGAAAATTCATTTTATACTGAACCAACATATGTTTCCTATAACTTGAACATGTAATAATAAACTCACAGGTAACCCCACACAAGCTTTAACATTGCTTTTTTTTTTTTTAAAAGATTTTATTTATTTATTTGACAGAGAAAGAGATCACAAGTAGGCAGAGAGGCAGGCAGAGAGAGAGAGAGGGAAGCAGGCTCCCCACTGAGCAGAGAGCCTGATGCAGGGCTCGATCCCAGGACCCTGAGATCAGGACCTGAGCTGAAAGCAGAGGCTTTAACCCACTGAACCACCCAGGCGCCCCTAACATTGCTTTTTGAATACAGTACTATATGATGGGGATCACGAACAAGTGCTGAGTTTCTTTCAGAGTTTAAAAGAGATCAGTGAGAGCCTAAAGGCAATAAAACCAAGACTGCATTACTCAGACTTTGCGAGAAATTGAAAAGATTTATGTATTCATTATATGTGTGCTTGCAAATGGAATAATCTAAAATAAAAGAAAGCTTAATGATTTTTCTCAGAAAAAAATGTCTAAAGCTGGAATTCTAAAAAGTCTCCTTTAACGTTGAGATGGAAACTCTTTTATAGTTCCATGTTCTATCTGGGGAGCAGAATATGGGAGAGGCAGCCTTGGGACAAGTTTTGTCTGCGTTTGTAAGCTTGCAGCTCATCTTCTGAGGGCATCTGGTTCTCCATAACTGAACCATTTCTGCACGAAACTGAATACTTAGAAAGATTCAGAAACTGACATCAAATACCTTGATGTTGACACTTTGCTAAGGGCAAAAGGCAATCCCAGCCTGACCTCCCTCCCCTGCCCCCCCTTAGAATTCTGTAAGTGGGGGCACCTAGGTGGCTCAGAGGGTTAAAGCCTCGGCCTTCAGCTCAGGTCATGATCTCAGGGTCCTGGGATTGAGCCCTGCATCGGGCTCTCTGCTCAGCGCGGAGCCTGCTTCCCCCACTCTCTCTGTCTGCCTCTCTGCCTACTTGTGATCTCTCTCTCTCTGTCAAATAAATAAATAAAATCTTAAAAAAAAAAAGGATTCTGTAAGTGTACTTTAACATGTAAAAATTTTTTTGAAAACTTCTTTTCTCTCTACTGCTCCAGATATAAGTTGGCAATCAATCCCCAAGCATATGGCTCATTGATATACATCTCTGAAGGGTCTCCTGACTAAGGTTTATTTGATGGTAATAAATGACCTTTCCCCAACAACATTAGCCCCCTCAAGGTCCTAGAAGACCTTGTTGCTTCCAAAATTCCTTAGAGATTTATGCCATCCCTAACCCCTTTCCAACTTGAAAGTATATCATGGTCCACTCCTCATGACCCCAGTGCAGCTCTTTCTGCCCATGGTTTCTGTTCCCATGCTTTAATAAAACCACCTTTTTTGCACCAAAGACGTCTCAAGAATTCTTTCTGGGCCATTGTCTTCGAACCATAATGCCCCTCCTACATCAGGCCGACTGACTATCCCTTCCAAAGGGTTATAGTTAAATGCCCAGTCCCTCCAACATCTGGTTACCCTGGTAGCCACTGAAATATTGGAGGACTTCCACTTACTTTCTTGGCCTCTTTCTCCCCTCCACTGCCATCACTTCTTTCCTCCAGGCTCACCATCTCCAGTTCCTGCTTTTCTTATAAGCCACAATTTCAAAAACATTCATCCAAGGAATATGCTTTTGTCAGTGTGTAAAGAGGAAAAGATCTAACTTTGAATCCCTAAGACAGAAGAAGCTCCCATGCCATTGCTGGAGGTCATAGTGAATGTGTATCTGGGCAACATTCTTTGAGAGTAGTGTTTTTCAAACTAAATCACAACCCATAAGAGGGTTGTGAAACCAACTTATTAAAGAGTAGAAAAATATCAGAAGAGTAGAAATATCAGAAGGCATTGCAAAGAGTTCAAGAATACTAGTGCATGAAATTTTATCTTTAATTTTTTAATTAAATTACAAATTAAATTTACATATTTGTCTGCACACACACATTCAGGGCATCACAAAAGATGTGCAGAATTTAATCTAGGAATTAGCCTCTACTTACCTGCTTGTCCCGGCATCTCGGTGTAGGGCTCAAACTACACCAATATAGTAAGAGATTTTGTGCATGTGTGCCCTGAATTTTAAAGCAAATATATTTCTTATTGTGAACTGGGCTTTCATGAACAAAGTCTGGCCAACAGGAGAGAGTCAGGAATGGAAGGTAAGGGCATCACAACCATGCCGCATACTCTCTTTGGCTCTTTTAGGCAAGTCACTTGTAATTTCATATGCATTTTTAATTCATTTTATATTTGTTTTCAAATGGGACCAAGAGTTGCTAACTAGCAACTACTAAGTGAATTAAGGATTGTTAATTTGGTACTTAAATTAGCATGTTACTAGAGAGTTTATTAAGGACTTTAATTTGGTATTGCTCTAGGAAGGCTGGCTGCCATATGGCGTTTGGCTATGTCACACAGCTTCTATGGCACAGGCAGAGAGGCAGAAATTCTAAAATTTGCGAGCAAGCCACTACATCCTCATTTTCTTCAAATGGTCATCATTGTCACTTACTACCACTGTTGCTTTTAATTATAAATTTAGCTTAGGTTTACCATCACCCCTTCTATTTGCTATTAATAATTTTATTAACTCTTAATGATACCTAATTTACATTAATTAGCTATATTTTGATCTAATATTTTCAAATAATTAGGCTTCAAGACACATGTACTCTTAAAGATAAATCATCTGTAAATAAGCATAAATGTATCCAGATTGCAAAAGCATATGCACATATAACCCTCCCCACGCCCACGATTTGTTTTTACAGTCACATTCTTTGTTACGAGCTTTTTTGTTTGCCACTAGAACTTGAGAGTGATTGGGGAAAATGAGACATAGGGTGTTTTACCCTTTCTAAGTGGACAGAAGTCCAAAAAATTGAGATCCACTCATTTTACAGACAAAAAGACTGAGGTCCAGGGAGATGAACTGATTGACTAATCGAGATTAGCAAAGATACTTGGACAATTCAGATGTCCAGATTCTCTCTCAGCCATCAGTAATCACTCTGACTGTAGCTATACCCCAGAACACAGAGCCTGACCTGGAGAAGAAGCCTCATTCCTATGTGCTAAGTCACTGTTTTACTTACTATGAGGTTGAACAATGTAAACTACAGATTTGTTAGGTCAAAAACTGTCAAATATTGCCACTTTCATATGGTTCAACCCAAACAGCTTTATTTTAACAACTCTTGCCTGTCCCACTATGAGACTGTGATTTTCATATAAGGAACAGCACAGTACATTTCTTAAGAACATAGGCGTAAGCTAGATCACTCAAGTTCAAGTCTCAGCTCTTACAGTGTCTGGGCATGTACCCTAAGCCAGATTACTTAGATTTTCTGTCTTTCAGTGTCTTCAAAGGGGGATATAATACTATATAAATGTTTGCTTTTATTCTTATTCTTAAAACTCAACATAGCCACTAATTAGCCAAATGTACTGACCAAATGAGGGCAACTTTATACACCTATTCTGATGATTTCAGGTATGGAGGTCTCTTGCCAAGACGGAGGTTTTGGAACTCCTTTCTTTGGGAAGATTGGACATTTACTCATTTTGAAGATTTGATCTTTATTTGTTTGATTGGCATTTGACTTTTTAGTTACCAATGGTATTCTCAAAGGTCTTATTTCTTTCTGCATATGGCATGGGTTAATAAATAAAAAAGAGAGGCTGAAACATCCCAGTAACCAAAAATCAACTATGTGTCTGATTTGTTCCTGTTTTATTTCATGCAGTTTTGAAAATGCAGTTATTCTCCAAAGTGCCTATTAAAGTATTATGAAGAAGAAGAAAAAGAAGGAGCGGGGGAGAGGAGGGGATGAGGAGGAAGTGGCAGGAGAAGGAGGAGGAGGAGAAGAAGAAGAAGAAGATGAGAGAGAGAAGAAGAAATAAGAGAGAGGGACAAGGAGGAGGAGGAAAAAAAGCACTCAAACTTGAAGAATAGCTATGTTTAGCTCATGATGCAGAGAAGACAACAATGTAAGGGTAAATCAGAGTATGGCAAAGTGATTTCAATGCACCCTGATCCTGGCTAATTACTTCTCTATAGATGGTGTTCAATTTACTGAGCATCTGTGCATGACAGAATTTGGGACACTGTGGGTGGTACAATTTCAAGATACCTACATAACTCAAAAAACAGAAGTCCATCTCAAGCATCATTTTATTAGGTGAAATAAAATATAAGTACAAAATCTCACTTTGTAATTAAGTGATGAATCACACTTTTGAACCCCCAACCCCACACCTGCTTAGATGAATGTAAATAAACAGATCAGGTCATGGAAAGTTTGCCTTTTCAAGAATAAGATTTAGAACAAGAAAGCTTAGAAGAAAGATGCCACAGTGATTCTGGTTAAGATTCTTTACCTCTCAGATTTTAGGTGTGAGATGGAAGAAACTTTATATAACTCCTTTAGCAGATAAAATTGTTATGGGATTAGTTTTTACTCTACTCCAATTTCCTACTGAAAATATAAATTTTCATGAAGAAAAAGTGGATAGAGTAGAAGAAAATCAATTAATCAGACAAAAAAAAGAGGATTTGTTGAGAAATGAACTTTCATATTGATTGATCCTACTTTTTTTAACCATGCTTTGATTAATGGTAGTTTTCCTCCTCTATGCTTTTCTATGCTTTTCTCCCCTTTCTCTTGGATTTAAAAGACTTATTTTCTACTTAAGATGCATTTCAAGTAACAATATATTCAGTGGCAAGGTACCTCAAAGTACACTGTCTCAGGGAATAATACTGATTGGAAAAGGAGAAGATATGGAACTGTACGCTTGCTTGGTCCATAGTCAACTCTAGACAACTGTTAATTGAATGATTAATTGAACAATGAATAGATGAATAATTAAATTCATAATTAGGAATAACAGATTCTTCTAAATAGTACTGCTTTGACTTTGGGATTTCAACTTATATTTTGATCCATTCCTTTGACATTCAATAATTTATTCAGTACTTTCTTCATATAAGGCAGCATTCTAGGTGTTGTACATATGTGATCTCAAGACTTTCCTGTAATTTAGCTCAGAAAATTACTAGTTGTCTTTCATCTCTTGGTTCTCTTAGTCCCTGGAGCTTTCTCCTTGGCCATTCAACCTAATCTGCCAATTTTCTCATCTATTAAAATAGGACAGTAATGTCTGCTCTATCTACATCACACTGTTGTAAAAAATGATTAGTTTGTGAAATGACTTGGGAAACAAAGTGAAGGTGGGAAATACACATTATACTACAAGTTGGCAGTAGATCACTGTGGTAAAGAGCAAAGGCTCTGGATGTAGCCTGCCTGGATTTGAATCCCAGTTCCTCAATCACTAGTGTGCTGTCTTGGCCAAGATACTTAACCTCTTACCCTTCAGTTCTCTCAAGTGAAAAAAGAATAGTCACAGTACTGACCTATATTAGTTGGCTAGGGCTGCTAAACAAAATACCATAGACTGGGTAGCTTAAACAATAGAAATTTATTTAATCATAGTTCTAGAGGTTAGGAGTTCAAGATCAGGGTGCCAGCCTGGTCGGGTTCTGGTGAGAGCTCTCTTCTGGCTTGCAGAAGGCTGCCTGCTCACTGGAAGCTCACATGCCTTTTCCTCAGTGTGTATATGCGGCAAGAGAAAGCTCTCTGGGGTCTCATAAAGACACTAATCCCATCATGAGGGCCCTACTCTCATGAACTCTTCTAAGCCTAATTATCTCCCGAAGCCCCCATCTCGACGTACCACCACACTGGGGGTTAGGGCTTCAATAAATGAATTTCAGGGAGCACAATTCAATCTTTAGCATGACTTCATAAGGCTCATAAGGCTGTTATAAGGATTACGTACATTAATCTGCTTATAGCACTTTAAGCAGTGGCTAGCACTTGGTGAGTTCCCAGAAAATTGTTTGCTGTTATCGTTTCTAGAGCCAAGTGAATAAAGAGGGCAGCCATTTACTTTACAAAGCAGATGGTTTAATAACAGTTCATAGACAATTTTTAGAAGTCAGATTTAGTGATCTTTAATCTCTGGGTGTTTTATGGAAAGGCATTCTTAAATATGTCAACACAACTGAATTATTCAAAAGACCTCAGGGATCTTTCCTTCTTTTCAGTTCCCTGACTTCTCACAGCCCTCCTCTGAGGACTCCAGTGGCTCATCTCTGGGAAGTTTCTCCCCTCTCTGGAACATAAAGCACCTCCTCCATCTCTGTTCCATTTTCTGTGTTGATGACATGGGCAAAGGAGAGTAAGGAGAGGAAGTGAGGCTAGTATCCCTAACCCCACCTCCCTAATCTTGGAAGACCAGGGTTACTGAGAGAGGCTCTATTTTAAAGGAAGACTTTGCTCGAGGTCTTGTATTTGAAATGAGTAGTTAGAGGGCAACTAGTCAAACTGCATCCAATATAATGATCTCTTTTCAAACAATCCTGTTTTCATACTTAAATAATGGAGACCTCACTATAAAACAGGACAGTTCTTTTTGTTTTTGAACAATTCCATAGATGAGAAAATTATTTTTTACTGTGAGTTGAAATTTACTTCCCTGGGGTGCCTGGGGTGGCTCACTGGGTTAAAACCTCTGCCTTTGGCTCAGGTCATGATCCTAGGGTCCTGGGATCGAGCTGTGCATCCTGTCGGGCTCTCTGCTCAGGAGGGAGCCGCTTCCCCCTCTCTCTCTGCCTGCCTCTCAGCCTACTTGTGATCTCTCTCTCTCTCTCTCTTTCTGTCAAATAAATAAATAAAATCTTTAAAAAAAGAAGAAGAAGAAATTTACTTCCCTTAAACACCTACCCACTGGTCTTAAATATATCTTCTATATTGTAGTGTTGGATATATAATAGGTCTCTAAAGGGGTTAAGTGAACTGAATTGGTTCTTGAAGTGTTCTTCTGGAGTCTGAATTTTCCCATCTTCTCTTCTTCCAGTAATGCTGTCCCACAAAACAGTATCCTACAGTATCCTATGTGTTCCATGTCTTACAATGTCTTATAGTGACAGTGTCGTTTTGTATTCTTCACTTCTATGTCTGTCTTTTTGCTTTGTGCTGTCAGCAGCTCCATATTCAGGGCCCTCAGAGGAAGATAATGGAGGGAGTTAGAGGCTGGCATTGAGAAGCCTATGGAAAAGGGTCAGTGATGATACCACACCTCTTCCTTCTGATCCTTCTTGAGAAAGGAAGTTCAGATCAAGTTCAGATTCCAAAGTGTCTGTTTTCCAGGGGATTTAAACATACACCATCACAAATTATATCCTTCTGCTCTTTAACCCCAGCCAGCTACCATTACAATGTTTACCAGAACCCACATTAGCAAACTACTTACTGTCCACATTAATGCTATAATTTACCGATTTAGGCTGCCTGGAGATGATGTGATGTGCAGCACATAGCCAAGACCTCCCTCCCCCAACTTGTTAACATTTTAAAGAAGGCAGGCTCAGCAAGCCCTGAAGGTCATTCACCAAATGCACATATTACTTACATGCGGGGCACTGGCATTATCGCCCACATGCAATGTACCTGTGTAAGACAGTGCAGCTAGGTTGGCTGTCATTTCCTAAGAGCATCAGGCAGAAAATCTTGGAAATAATTTGAATTTGGTCCCAATTTCCTTCATCCTCAAAGCAGAGGGAAGTATAGTCAGTCTGGGAAACTGTGCTCTGTACAAAGAGGGACAGAATTCTATGTCATCAGCTCTCACTAAAGTTGTCATCACATTCCTCATCTTTCTGAAATCTGCTCTCCTCAGAGGTTCGCTATCCCCCCAAATGCCCGGACATCATATCCTAATGATGAAGTCTCGTCAAGCCTACTTCCTCAGTACTTCTCTGGCTGGATGGCAACACACCCTCGTTTTCTCTCACCTGGACCATGACAATGACCTTCTGGCTTTACTCCGACCCATCTTCCTCATTGCTATCGGGGGGACTTTCAATATATAAAAACGCCTCAAAATCCTCTAAAAGTTATCCACTGTTTGTAGTAGTGAGCTGCAAAGTGCTAAGGGGGTGGTGGAGCACAGCTCAAGGATTGTACAAGATAGTGCCAAAAGCCCGGAAAATAAAGAGCAATGCTACTAACTGTAGTATATATTTTCTCTTTAAAACCTGAACTCAAGCCTTGCTGTATTCAATATATGGACTGCTGCTGGTGGTGGTTTTCTTGTGTGTGTGCCCCGTTTTTTGTGTGTGGTCCAAATCTAGAGGATTTGAACTGTAGAAACTTGACAGCATTTTGCTGGAAAGTGGCCATAAGGATCTTTTGTACTATACAGGGATTCACGGGTTATATTGGTCAAAGTACTTGAAAGGTGTTAAACCTAATAATAAAACATGCATTTTTATTTTTCAGTAAGGACCCTAATTTTGCTTATCTTCTGTGTGGATAAGAAGTTGTTATTAGAAATATGCCATATAGCAAATGACATGGTTCAGAAAATGGCACTTTTTGGAAAAACTCAGGAAGGACCCTCTGACCTTCCCTGAAGCAGATTTTAAGATACTTAATGTGAGAGGTGTCCTCCTTCTACCTGATGGAAAAAAACATCCTTATCTCTAAAGAAAGTGGAGGATACAAAGAAGAACATTAATAAATAAGCCTTTCTAAATTTCCCTCAATTTACTATATCTAGCTCATACATTTTTTTGTCATATCACATCTTTCCACAACTTGCCATTTCTTGTCAAACCTAGCATAAAATGTTCATGTTTAGCAACTTCTTCCAGTCTTCTTTTCCTTAGGAAGACTCTCATGTCAGATAAAACATATCAAATAAATTTTTGTGCTTTTCTTTTGTTAATCTGTCTTTTATTACAGGAGCCCCAGCTGAGAACTTGGAAGGGTAGAAGGAAAGATGATTTTCCTCTCCTGAGAGAATTAAAAATTAAACACATTCAGGATTGGTAGAGAAAAATACAAATTGAGTTTTAAGTCAAATCATTCACAGAGTCTATTTCAAGTGGATTGTAGATCTAAATTTGAAAGGTAAAACAATATAGCTTGTAGAATATAATAACTTTATGTTAATGAAGGTAAATATTTATGCACAAAACGACTAACCATAAAGAAAAAAAGTTCACAAAGTTGATTGTATTAAGATAGAAATTTGTTTCTCAAAATATATTGCCAAGAAAATGAAAGGATAGGCCACAGCAACATGTAACCAACAGAGAGATGACAGAGAATATATAAAGTACTCCAACAAATCAATAAGAAAAAAGATAACTCAATAGAAACAATCAAGAATATTCAAATGACTGATAAACATATGAAAAGAGTTCAGACTCAACTTCCTTCCTCATTAGGGAATTATAATTTAAATCAAAATGAGGTTTCCCTGGGAAGATGGAGTAGGCTTATTTTTCCCTTTCCTCCCTGTGATTACAACTAGTAATTCTGGATGTTACATATAAAGCAAACAGAAGAAGACCCTGAAATGTAGACAGAAAGAGACAGACTGGCAAGGGACCTCAGGACCCACGGGCAGTGTTGAATTCCCTGGGTTCTCTTGCTGCTTGTATATTCCAGGGTGGTTGCTGGAAAAGCCAGCAACCCAGGAAAGCCAACAAGAGCAAGGGAAAAAAAAGCCTCTCAAATCTTGCACTCAAAGGATGCAGAAAGGAGCAGTCTAGCAAACCAAACTTTTAGAGAGTAACAGCTCTACTCCAGTCAAACTCCAGAGAAAAACCCGCAGCCCTTCCATCGTCAGCAGCAACAAAGGCTGAGTGGGAGCCAGCATTTTCATCCCCACTGGGTGGTAAGCAGAGCTGGTGGTATCATGGAAACCAGGTGGCAAGACTGGACTTTTACCCCCACTGGGCAGTAATGAGATATCCCAATCCCACCCTGTTGGAGTGATAACATAGGAGGCCTTGAGCTCCTATTCTCACCCGTACTAACAGGGAGTTCCTCCCCTACCCTTTGAAAACTTTGGTGGGTTTTTTTTTATCTATCTATCTATCTGTCTATCTATCTATCTATCTATCTATTCATTCATTCATTTATTTATTTGACAGAGAGAAAGAGATCACAAGTAGGCAGAGAGGCAGGCTGAGGGAGAAGGGGAAGCAGGCTCCCTGATGAGCAGAGAGCAGGATGCGGGGCTCCATCCCAGGACCCTGAGATCATGACCTGAGCCAGAGGCAGAGGCTTTAACCCACTGAGCCACCCAGGCGCCCCTTTGGGAGGCTCAAGTGGAGAACCTAGACTCCATATATTCCTGGAAGTAATGAAGTTCCCCTTCAACTACCAGAGCAAGGTCAGGGGAGGTTTCCTGAAACAGAAGATTTAAATAAGATGTAGAGTCTTAAATACTCCAAATGTCTGATTTCAGTAAAAAATCATTTATCAAGAACCAGGAAGGTTTCAAGTGAATGAGAAAAGACAACAGACACTAACACTGAGATGATACAGATGTCAGAATTTTCTGATCAGGATTTAAAGCAGCCACTGAACTTCATTTGGCTTCATTGTTTTATTGAGCAATTACAAACATACTTGAAATTCGTGAAAAAATAGAAAGTCTCAGTGAAAAAGAAAAGCAAAACTGATGGAAATTAAAATACACAATGATGGAAATCAAAAACTGAATGGATGAGCTCAACAGCAGAAGGGAGAGTCTGCTAACTTGAAAATAAACTTCAAAGGGAACTTAAAGATAAAACATTAGAAATTCACATTGAGTTGTATACATTAACTATGTACAACATTTTGTATGTCAATCATACACTGATAAAACAGTTAAAAACAATAATGAAAACAACAGAAACTATCCAATCTGAATAAGAGAGATAAATAGACCAAAAAAAAAAGATGAACAGAGCCTCAGGGACATGTGGAGCTATGACAACTGATCTAACGTTCATGGTGGCTCAGTGTCAGAGGGAACAGAGAAAGAGTGGGGCCGCAAAAGTCCAGTGGAGACAGCTTAGGTAAATGACTGAAAAGCTTCTCTAATCAGGGAAGCCTGGGTAGCTCAGTCAGTTAGGCTGTGCCTTTGGCTGGGGTCATGATCTCAGGGTGCTGGGATCGAGTCCTGCATCAGGCTCTATGCTCTGTGGGGAGCCTGCTTCTCCCTCTGCCTGCTGCTCTCTCTGTTGTGCATGAGCTTGCTCTCTCTCTTTTTCTGACTAATAAATGAATAAAGTCTTAAAAAAAATTTCTCTAATCAGAAGCCAGTCCCAGAGGACCACATATTGCAAGATTTCATTTAATGTAATATCCAGAATAATCTATATTATTATAGATTATTCTATATCTATATTATTAATATATTATATATATTATATATAATATCCCCAAATCTGTAGAAACAGAAGGTGCCTAGGGCTGGGGGAGGTGGGAGGTTTGGAAGGATGACAGCTAAGGGGTAAGGGGTTTCTTTTTGAAATACAACTCTACAACAGAGTTGGATCTACAACTCTGTGAATACACTAAAAGCCAATGAAGAGTTTAAAAAAAAAAAAAGGAATATAGCAGAAAAGGAAAAAAACAAAAAACAAAAAACCGGAGGTGATGATAAAAGAATCCTTAACATGGTAAGAACAAAAGTAAGGGTAAATACAACAGACTTTCCTTTTCCTGAGTTTTCTAAATTATATTTGACATTCGAATAAGAATTATAACAATGTTTAATGCGTTCTCATATGTAGTGGAAATAGTTAAGACAATTATACTATCAATGGAAAGATAAAAGGACATAAAGGGAGGTAAAGTTTTTATATTTAGATTAGTAAAATGTTGATACTTTTTTATTGTAATCTGGACATTGGGGTAGTATAAGACTCTGGATCTTATTTAAATCTTATGTTTCAGGAAATGTCCTCTGACACTGCTCTGGTAGGTGAAGGAAAATCTTTTTGACTTTGATTATATATCTATAACCATATCTATGTCTATATAAAATGTAATATATAGGGCAAACAATAAAAAGCTATACGAAATGACATACTCAAACACTATAGCTAAATCAAAATGGAATTCTTTTTTTTTTTTTAAGATTTTATTTATTTATTTGACACACAGAGAGAGAGAGAGAGACAACAAGAGAGGGAACACAAGCAAGGGGAGTGGGAGAGGGAGAAGCAGGCCTCCCACTAAGCAGGGAGCCTGACATGGGACTCCAGCCCAGAAGCCTGGGATCATGACCTAAGCCCAAGGCAGACTCCCAACGATTGAGCCATCCAGGTGCCCTCAAAATCAAATTCTAAAAATGTTGAAGTAACCTGCAAAAATGCAGGAGCAAGTAAACAGAGAGCTAAAAATCAGAGGAAAAAAGAGCACAAAACAGAAAATAAAACAATGGAATAAAATGTAGTTTAGTATATCAAAAAGGAAAGATAAGAAAGCTAGGTTTACAATTGTTTCTCATTGGCTTTTATTCTTTAAATGAATAGCATTTTGTGAAGAATGTCCACTTTTAAACACTAGGGCCAAAGTAATTTATGAAATGCTAAAATTTTATATCTTGTTGAATAAAGCAGATTGTGATTTTATTCAAAACTATCTTTTTCTCAATTAGGTATTGTTGAAGTTGTAAAACAAAAACAGAAACAAATAATGAAGACAAATTTAAGTAGATACGGATATTTTTAATGATCAAGATAATTGGGTTGAGTTAAATTTTGTTAGATGGTAGATTAATATAATTGGTGAATGCCTCAACTAAATCCGTTTCGTAGATTTTTTTTTTTAAGATTTTATTTATTTATTTGGCAGAGAGAGAGATATCACAAGTAGGCAGAGAGGCAGGCAGAGAGAGAGGGGGAAGCAGGCTCCCTGCTGAGCAGAGAGCCCCATGTGGGGCTCGATCCCAGGACCCTGAGAACATGACCTGAGCCGAAGGCAGAGGCTTTAACCCAGTGAGCCACTCAGGTGCCCCTAGATTATTTGTAAACACAAAAACAAACAAGAATGCTACAGACTGTCTCTGTGTCACACCCTCACACACAAATGGTCAGGATGAAGAAGAATGGGATGAAGTGTTGGTGAGGATGAAGAACTCATGTTTCTATAAATTCACTTTACTCTGGAAAGCCATTCAGCAATTTCTCTTAAAACTAAACTAATCATACTCTATATTCCAGCAATCTCATTTCTAAATACATACCTTTGCTTGAAAGAACATGTACAAAAATATCCATAGAAGTGTTATCAATAATAAGTACCAGAAATAACCTAAAGATTTATTAATATTAAAAAGGGTAGAGCGCCTGGGTGGCTCAGTGGGTTAAAGCCTCTGCCTTCGGCTTAGGTCAGGATCTCAGGGTCCTGGGATCGAGCCCCGCATCAGGTTCTCTGCTCAGCGGGGAGCTTGCTTGGCCCTCTCTCTCTGCCTGCTTCTCTGCCTACTTGTGATCTCTCTCTCTCTCTGTCAAATAAATAAATAAACAAATAAACAAACAAATAAATAAATAAATAGAAATTTTAAAAAAAGGTAAATGAATTGATTTCACACAATGGGATATTATACAGCAATAAAACTGGATGATCTACAGTTATAACCAACAAACATATAAACCTCATAAACATCCAAATGAGTGTAAGAGGTTAGATACAAAAGAATACATATTGAAGGGTTTTATTTCTCTACAGCTCGAACTAGATAAAAACTAACCACAGTTGTTAGAAGTTAGGATAGCGGTTACCTTCTGCAAAGAAGCAGAAGGTAATAATTGGGAGAGGCAAAAAGAGGAACCACCTTATTTCGTGATCTGAGTAGTGGTTACATGGGTGTATTTAGTATAGAAAAACACGAGTTGTACACTTCTGTTTGTGTACCTTCCTGCCGGTATGTTATACTTCAAGGAACACTTTAAAAAATGGTAGAAATAAATACTTTCCCTATCCCTCATGGTACAAAGTAAAGGTGATAGGTGAGTGACGAGTGAGAATGTGACTGCTTTTTGAAAGCTCTTGTGTCATGGAGGGAGCATTCTAAAAATAGGAACTGGGACACTTAGTGCTTTTGCTGCCCAAAATGATTAGTGTGTTAACTCTCTGCACACTGAAAATCATGGGGACAGGGTTTTTATACTGTTCAAAAGTTTTCCAAATGAGAAGTTTCAGTAGACTTTGAACTATTATTAATAACGCCCATGGGAATGTTTTCGGTTTACTACCTGGTGATACAGTGACTGAGTGATGTCTTCGTCTGTTCGGGCTACTGTGACAGACTACCACAGACCGGGTGGCTTATAAACGCCGGAAATTTATTCCTCACAGTTCTGGAGACTGGTAAGTCCAAGATGGCGGTACTGGCAGTATTATCTCAGTGTCTGGTTCAGAGACAACTGTGTTCTCTTCTGCCACATCCTCACATGGTGAAAAGG
This sequence comes from Nasua narica, assembly GCA_028533885.1. Classification (NCBI taxonomy): domain Eukaryota; kingdom Metazoa; phylum Chordata; class Mammalia; order Carnivora; family Procyonidae; genus Nasua; species Nasua narica. The sequence goes on from CM052815.1 coordinate 53,454,156, forward strand.
TGAGGGAGCTTCCCGGGGTCTTTTTTATGAGACAGGGCACTGAACCCATTTATGAAGGCTTCGTCTCATGACTTAATCACTGCCCAAAGGCCCTACCCTCAAGTACCATTACAGGAGGGATTAGGCTTTAACATACGAATTTGGGGGGCACAAACACTTAGTCTATAGCAAGTAATTATTAATTTAGTGAAATCACAAGAGTAATGATAACTAGTACTTATCGATCATTTTTTACGTGCCAAGCATTTTTTTTTCTAAATGTTTTTCGTATATTAACTCATCTAGTTCTCACGATAATCCTTTGAGGAAGTCACTATTATTATTATTTCTATTTTATAGATAAAGAATTTGCCCCAAATCACACAGCCAGTAACTGCAGATTCAACATAGTATATGTATACAATAAATAAACATGCAAAAAAAAGAGAATGCGCAAAAGTTATTTAATGATAGAAAAAGTTTGGAGACAAATTTCAGAGCTTAAGATTCAAACTCCATAGTCAGTCAGGATCTGTTCCCTTTAAAACCTGTTCAGCCTTTACCTCTCACCAGTCTCAGCCTCACATTTGAGGCTCCTATGGTTCCTGGCACTCATCACACTCTTGGGTACCTGGGGATTCCTCCATGATGTTCTTGTAAAAGGCCCCCCACTCTGTCCATTAGACAAACTCTTGCTTACTCTGCACATTTCACTTTACCTCCCACCTTCCCTGAGCAGCTTTCCCTGATATTCTGGTTGATGCACAGGTGCTCTTTCCTTTGGATTGCCCTGGTAGTGTGAATGCTCACCCAAAGGACTGGGAATTTTGGGGCGCCTGGATGCCTCAGTCAGTTAAGCATCAGGTCATGATCCTTCAGCTCAGGTCATGATCCTAGGGTCCTGGAATCGAGTCCTACATCAGGGTTGGCGGGAGCCTGCTTCTCCCTCTGCTTGTGCTCTCTCTTGTGCACTCTCTCTCTGGCAGATAAATAAAATCTTAAAAAAAAAAAAAAAGAGACGAGGAATTTCTTCAGGTCAGGGGTTATGTGCCTTTTAATCTCTGTATCTCAGGGCCTGACAAAATCTCAAAGTGTAGAAACTTGACAAACATTTTCTGAATAAACGACTAGGCTGTACAAACTACAGAAAAATGACTTCTCAGGGGAAGAGCTTCCTTCATTTTCCAAAGTCAGATTCTTACCATTTGGGTTAGTGGGAAGAGAAAGCCACCAGGACTCAGAAGGCCTTGACTCTGACCACGACTCAGCCCTAGCTGGCTCTGTGACTTTTTATAAGTCACTTCCCTTCACTGGCTCTTCAATTCTCATTTGAAGGGAGTAAACTGGCTCAATGCTGGGTTCTTGCTACCTTTAACATCAGGTACTTTTCTTTCTGGGTGTTTGTCTTAAAGTTCGTAAATCAACAGTATTCACTGGGCACACGCCGCATTTAGTCTTCCCAAAGTATCTTTCACCCTGACAAAAAGATTGCCTATATTGTCATTTTTACAGTAAAATTAGAGTTAGAACTTTCCTGTCTTGGAGACTCAAGTCCCTTTATTCTCTGGTCCATTGTCTCATTAAATTCCATTAAATTTAACATATTTGAATGCGACTAGATACCCCAAAATTAGGTAAGTGAACAAGTCTCCATCTTTACCTTAAAGTACCACATAATCTAGTGAGAAAGATAAGATAATCGACACAAATGAAATGTGACTTTGACGGTTTATGTGACCGTGTATTCAATGTGAGTCAATAATTCTATTTCTGGCTGCATTAATAGTGACTAAGTATAAATGGATCCATCCAATCAAGGTCAAAACAATCTTCCTATTTTGGCCAGATCACAGGGAGGACCTGCGTAGAGTTCTACAATTTACATTTGAAAAGCAAGCTTGCCTGACTCAGAGGAGGGTACAGTTTTACCCCATCTCTGCTAATGGGACTATCATCCACACTCTTTAACCTAGAAGCCTCTATCACTCTTGTCTCTTCTCTTTTCATAACTGCTGCATCATGCAGGTCCCAAATCTGACTTCAGAATTTGTCCCTTCATACCACTGCCTCTCTCTATCTTAACTATTCTATTTAAAAAAATATTTTACTTATTATTTATTTGTCAGAGAGAAAGAGAGAGAGAGAGAGAGAGAGAGAGAGAGAGAACACAAGCAGGGGGAGAGGCAGGCAGAGCAGTCTGAGGGAGGGGCAAGAAGCCCAATGTGGGACTCAACCCCAGGACCCTGGGATCATGACCTGTGCTGAAGGCAGATGCTTAATCGACCTAGCCACCCACCATACTGAGTTAAGTATCCCTTAACTATCCTATTTTATATCAGGCCTTTCTCTCTCTTTCTCTGGCCTGAACTACAGAAACACCATCCCCCACTTTTCTTTCCCATTATGTCCAGCTTTATTTTTTAGAATCAAATCAGACCAGGCACATTCCCTGCATAAAGCTTTTCATTCACTTCCTTGCCTTCGTAATGTTGATACCTCTTTACATGGCAATGTTCTTTATTAAAGTGACTTCGTCCCTCCTCCACTTCATTTCACCTTGCCTTCCTCTCCCGTCTTTAATCCTGTAGTTACTGGGAGTCCTATGACATATCATGAAGATGCTGTGAACCTTCAGGACTTTGACATTTTTTTTTTTCATTCCCTTCCTCCTGCTTGGGATGCCCCGTCACCAAACTTTTCCACCTAATTCCTATTCTTTTACTTATATCAATTATTACCTCACACTTGTCCTAGTAGTGAATGTGTGTGTGCGTGAGAGAGAGAGAGAGAGAGAGGAAGAGAGGAAGAGAAATAGGAGGTGGGGGTATACAGAGAATGAGAGTAAATGTATGTGTGCTTGGAAGATCAAACAGGATAGACTGGTGTGATGGAGAAACTGGTAGAAAGCTTTGAGGGGAGCCTGGGTGGCTCAGCGGGTTAAAGCCTCTGCCTTCAGTTCAGGTGGTGGTCTCAGGGTCCTGGGATCGAGCCCCACATTGGGCTCTCTGCTCAGCAGGGAGCCTGCTTCCCCCTCTATCTCTGCCTGCCTCTCTGCCTACTTGTGATCTCTCTCTCTCTGTCAGATGAATAAATAAAATATTTAGAGATTTTTTTAAAAAAAAGAAAGCTTTGAAAATGCATACACCTAGGAGTGGTGTGGGGTTCTCAGTTAAAGAGCCCTTGCATTTTTGTCTTAATTCTTTTTCTCTCATATCCAGGAGGCAATCTGCAGAGTACTTCTTTCCTTCGATTATAGGGTTCTGACCTCTTACAATGAAGGGAGATCCACCCATTTTACATACAATTTCAAGAAACCCCAGATCTCTCTCTTCCAAAATGTAACCTAGTTGACTGTATTGTTACCTGACAGTCTGAAGCCCTAGGAAGAGAAGGACCATGATTTAGAAGGTGTATATAAGAAGTAGCCCTTGATAACAAAAATTTGTTATTGTTAGTGTTTCTCCTACATTCCCTACCTGGCCAACTCACACCTGTTTATGATCTCATAGTAGGTTCATCTCTCTAGTAAAGATGAAGTTACCAAGCTATGTCAGATTAATGATCCAAGCTCGTAAAATAATCTGATTAAATCCTCCTGTTCTAGCTCCACACTCACCCCAGAGCTTTCTGACAGTATCTTAGTTTCCTATGAAGATTTCCCATCTGCTTCGGAGACAATTTTATTTTTTTGTAAATTATCATGTGCTTTTAAATCTATAAAACAATAGAAAAATGTCAGATGTTATATGAAAGGCAAAAATCAGCTATTACATAAATGGCAATTCCACGAAGGGGTAGGTGTTTGTGAAACTAGATTGCCTTGTTTGAGTCCTGAATCTTGCACTCACAGGGCATTTGACCTTGGACAGGCTAGTTTAAGTTTTCATACTTCAGTCTCCTCATCAGAAAATTGGGAATAAAAACAGCATTACCTCAGAGAGTTACCATGAGGATTACGTAAACAAAAATTGGTAGAGTACCCAGAAAATAATGTTCCAATGTAATTTGGAATTCCAAATTGCCAATGTAATTCCAATTCCAATGTAATTAGAATTCCAATGTAATTGTAATTTCCAATGTTCCAATAATGTAATACAAGGTCTGTTTTTTTATTATGATGTACTGGGTATGGTCCATGGGCCCTCAGCATCTATTCCTACTTTTTTTCCTGTGGGATTCTCTTACTACAGAGGCTGGAAAGCTAAACACCACATTTTCTAGACTCCCTTCCAGCTAGGGTTCATCCCACTGTTGGATGCCCTTCTGCTGGCTTTGGGAGGCTGACGTTAGAAAGAAGCCATTTTTCTGCTGTCTTTGGCTATCAACCAGACCATCCAGAATTGGGTGTTGAGAGGCAATCCTGTGGTGGTGAAGGATAGAGTAACTGCTCTCTAATCCCTTTTCTCTTATCTTCACATTGCAAGTATGGTAGTGTATTCTTGGCTTTAATCCTGCAATGGCCTCTTAATTTTTATTCTTCCAATTCTTCAGTGATACTACAAACACTTAATTCCCTGGATTAAATCTTTCTTAAATAACACAGGATGCTTTCTATTTCCCACATGAACTCTGACTGAATCACATGGCAACTTGTAGTCTGACACCTGAGTACAGAGCTAGGATAAGAACCAAGTCCCGTGCTTTATAAGGAATGCCACTTGTAAGATACGGCAAATATGTGAGCTCATTTCCTGTGTTGAATGTGGAAGTCAACATCACCATCCTCTCACATAATAAAAGGACGAACTCACATGTGTACACCCCCCCTAGTCACTCTCACATAACAGAGCACGTTTTACAGTATGGTCTGGACCCAGAAGGTTTAATCTTGACCAGAGGTCATCTGCCTTTTGGAAATTCTAGAGATCCTAAGCAGCTGCTCAGTCTCTGGGTCCATTACCACTTTAATTCGATAGCCGAAAACACTGACACAGAAATACCTCATGTGTGTTTATGATTCACCACCTCTGGGAGTCTGGGACACCTGTTTGGCACCAGCCTTTGGTGTAAACAAGGGTTTCAGGAAGTTTTTTTTTTATTCCACCTACGCCGCAGCTAAAACTACGTTAGGTTAGCTGCCCAGGCCTGCCCTGTAGCCATCAGATTTCATTCTGAACTAAAATGACTAATTTCTAGAACCTTTTATATTGAGGGGAAAAATAATTTGCTTCCTCTGCTTAGAATTTTAATCTGGGCTGGCTCCAAGCCAGCTGTCTTCTTCGGATGCTCTAATACACATACCTGTCATTAGCAATTAGTAGAAACCAACTGAAAATACTAATCTCAGTTCCCAAACTCTTTGGATATCAACACTTGAGTCTGCTTCCCACATGCATCTCGATCAACCTGTCTACTAATCCTCAGGTTCTTTTTACAGGTTTAACCAACACATATATTTTCAGGGCTCATGAGACACACTGTAGAAGGAAAACCTAATCAGATGCTGTCAAAACACATTTTATCAGTTGTGTCCTTTTACACAGCAAGTGGCCAAACTTGCAGTGGGGAGGGCGGGGGAGAAAGATGTGCAGCACTAGCTCTGAACCAAATTTACAAACTTGCATTGGATTTACTTTCTCTTGTTCTACTGCAATCTTTCCACTTCTGCTTTTGATTTCTGTCTCTTCCAAGATCTTACTGTCTCAATTACTTCCTCACTGTATCCTTACACTCCCCTTCTCTCCTAGACCCTTCCCCTTGATAACTGGATGTGATTCAGGTTTTTCTTTCTTAAAAGTTTTTAAAACACTACATTCCTTCAGTTATTACCTTTATCTTTCAAAGCAACTCCTTATAACCATATTTCTTAGATTGGGGTCAGATGATATATTGCTAAGATCCATGAGTTCTTCACAAGAATATTAAACTTTCATTTTCATGATTCTCTTAAATAATGATGTCAACACATTTTAGATCATCTGGATGACTGCCCTCTAACTAAGCAGTATCATGAGATTTTGGTGCCTTTTACCTTTATGGATATCCTTTATGGATATCTTATATATATAGGATGTGTATACATACACACACACACACATACACACACCCATAAAGAGAGAGAGAGAGAGAGATCTGTGAAAAATCAGGGTGTGGTCAGTATACATAAATACCTTGACACCAAATGGTATTGCTTTAATTGTCTTGAACTGAAGAGAAAAGAAGAGGGGCAGATATGTTATAAGGTTAAATATTGTCTTGGGGGCACTACACAAAAATGGGAAAGTAGTGGGAGGACTGAGTGATTACATGGGATGTGGAAATAGAAGGATACCAAATGCAAAACAACCCATAGTCACTAGCATAATTCACGTTGATAATGGTTATTTAGTTTGACAAACTAAGGTACTGCATTAAGTTAATACTGTAAGTTTGAATTTAATTTATAAGCATGATTTGGTTCCATGGTTGTATTAGTGCAGTAAGTACAGATAACATATATACTTGATGTGTATATATATTTAAGTAATTTAGACAAAGAAATTCAAGCCAACTTGGGGTAAAGAATTCTTTCTCTTTCTTATTTAAATTTTTTTTTATTTAAAGATTTTACTTATTTATTTGACAGAGAGAGATCACAAGTAGGCAGAGAGGCAGGCAGAGAGAGAGGTGGAAAGCATGCTCCCGGCTGAGCAGAGAGCCCGACATGGGGCTCAATCCCAGGACCCGAGATCATGACCCGAGCTGAAGGCAGAGGCCTTAACCCACTGAGCCACCCAGGCGCCCCCCTTATTTAAAATTTTATCTTACAAACACAAACGTTACAGAGCTTACTATATTCTGACATTGTTTTAAGTATTAACTCATTAAATTCTGAAGTCACAGGGCTAGTAAAAGGTATAGCTAGGATTCAATCCAGGCAAGCTTGTTCTACGGTCTTGCCTTTAACCATATGGTATGCTGCCTCCCTTTGGGTGGAGTCTGTATTTACTCTGTTAAGGTTTGAATAATGCTACCTTAGAGGACATTGATATTCACTGGGGTTCTGCTTTTGCCTTTTCCTCTTTCAACTTGATGTGTTCTCCTAGGCAACATCATTGATTACTAAAGTTTTAATCACCACTCCCTCATTATTTCCAGATCCCTAACTATAAATTAGAGCATTATCACCTTCTCATGATACATAAAATCAACTGAACATTCTCACCTGCAAGTCTCAAAGGCACGTCACCTTCAACCTAAATGGAATGATGAGGATTCCCATTCCCCCATTCTACCCCTGCTCCAATAAGCCTACTCTATTATCTGTCTTGTTTAATGCCTCTACTTTCTACTCAAGATGCTCACTGTTCAGTTGGGGAGAGAGATGAGCAAACTAATCATTATCGTGACATGTGATGATTATATGGATATGTCCAAAAGACCAATGAACCCAGAAGGAGACTCTGCCTGATGGAAGGGTCTAGGATGGCTTCTTTAATAAGTCAATGTTTAAACTATTTCAAAATAATGACTGCTTGTACCTTTCTTTTTGCCTTTTGTGTACAGTTGAAGGTGTTAGAAAATGTAGGATATTTTTTCATTTTGGTTCCAAAATGTAATTTCTACAACTCATTCCCTCTCCATTTCCCCCCAAAATGTGGACTAGCAATTGTGCAGGGTTTTTGTTTTTGTTTCTCCATTTAAACTGAAATAAATGAAAGAAAACATTTTTCTATACCCTTTGAAAAAATCAGATTCATTTATCTTTGAACCATTTTCTAACACTTTAACCTTTTATGGGAAAAAGACTACATAGGTGTGGGTCCCTCATGTAAGTTTTGACTGGCTCTGTGATAGCTGCTGTATGAAGTTCACCGGACAGGTTTGTACCCGTGGCTTCTGTGGGGTTGACCATCATAGCGGATAAGTCCTTCTAGACATGGTCAACTACCACTTGGCAATTCTAGCTGGGCAACACTGATGAGAGGTTGTGGTGATGATCAGCGTGGAAGGCCACAGAATTGTGTCACAGCTGCCAAAGAGCCAACTTTTTTGCCTTCCTCAAAGTGTCCATCATGATAGTATCTCTTTCAGGAGTAATTTTGTTGAAAATAAATATTCATTCAAACTGTGTAAACTAAAATGGGTATTTTAATGTCAGGATATAGGAATCATCTCTAAAATCCAAGGGGAAAGATATGGAGCCTGACCTTGAAAGGGTCTAGAATACAGGGGAGTTCTCAGTTATTGTCTCTGCCACTTGTCTCTGTCCCTGGCCATATGGTCGTCTTTTGTTTCTGTGTCAGTTCCCCTCTGCAGACCCCCTCTCTCCACATGCATGTCAGATATAGCAGCTCCAGCTTCTGTCCCCATCCCAGCCTTATGTCAGCTTCGACTTTAACCACTAATAGAGAGAGAGGAACATCTCTAAGACCTCAAACCCCAGGAGGAGGTATGGTAATTTCCTTTTGGTTTGTGTCTAGCTGTGCACATGAAGGTAGGATCATTTCATATTAATGTGCATGTAGGGGCCTATATGGGGAGAAACTGGTAGATATATTCAAATTATCTTTGAAGGTGTATCTTGTACCGAAGTTTTAGTCTAACAGAGAATGGCCATAAAGCCTGAGCTCATGAGATAAAATAAGCAAAGCCTTTGTTTGCTTCCTAGTAAGAATTATGTTGTTATTAATCATAAAAATCTTCCCTACTTATAGCCACCTGTGCTATTGAATAAACACAATTCTCTGGGATCAGATTGTCATGAACTAATTACACCCACGTTCCCTTTCACTCTCAGGGAGGAAGAACTCTGACTTGTGCTATGGAAAAGTCATGGACAAAGACCAAAAGGGGCACCAGAAAAAAGGTTCAAGCTGTCTTTGCTCTAGTTTTTAAGTTAAAACATCAAGAGGAACTCCTCTAACAGTTTCATATGACCCAGCTCACTGTCCCTAGGATTTAAGGCTAAAACTCATGTAGGGGGAGAATGTGTCTTTGCCTAGTATTCTCTATGTTCCCCATGGGAAGTCCCTCTGGGAATCAAATTGGTATTTAGTGATGGGGGGGTCCTCATACATGCAACGCTATTAACAAATATGAGTGGTTATTTCCTTAATGTTCCTAATGCAGTCATATCAAGTACAGCTAGAGAACAGGGTCTTCTAGTAAGTTAAATATTCAGACTAATATGAATTAATATATGTGGAATAATAGGTCTCTTTGAATAAATGTAGACTCCAGTTACTTTTAAACTCTGCTCTGAGGTATCATAGATGCAACTGGGAGAGGCTCTATTCTCCATCATACCCCACAGCCATCACCATTTTCATTTATTCTACCTGTGAGGCTTTTAAATAATATAATATTTCACTTGATTCCATGAAATTTGTGATATATACACAAATATGTATATATATGTATATGCATGTATATATACACATATATATGTATCTATACACACACTGTGATCTAATTCAGTCTTCTCAAGAGGAAACTGAGAATCCCATAGAAATTAACATTTCTAACATTGACCCTAAAATATCAGAATTAAAAATAAAGAACATACTAAATGTGATTTTTTTTTTTCAATAATGACTCAAAAGGTACTTTGGGACTTACTGTGCCCTGGAGTCATAGGACTCCTTAGCTTACAGTCTAGGTATGAAGTGAGCAGAATTTATTTATTTATTCAAACTTTATTGAGCACTCCCTCACATACTACATACTTTAATAGGCACTAGAGATTTAATAATGAACAAAACAGATAAACTCCCTGCCTCCATTGAACTTACACTCAAATGAGGGAATATGTTAGATAAATAAAATGTATGTTTGATAGTAATAAATGTAAAGGATAACAAAAAAATAAAGAAATGAAATATAAAGTGTCTAAATTGTGGAGGGAGAAAAATTCTCACTGAGAAGCTAGCTTTTTAATAAAAATTTGAAGAAAGATGGCCATGCAGATACTCTGGGAAAGAATATTTCTGGCTGGCACTCCTCGCTGGTATCAACAAGGACCTGATATGTAGATGTGCCTGGTATATTATAGGAATGGCAAGGAGGCCAGTAAGACTACAAGAGAGAGCAGAAGAGTAGCTAGCAACAAAGTGGAAAAGGTTAACATGGAAGATCTTAGAAGTCAATAGTAAGGATATGGCTTTTGCTCTGAATGGGATAGGAGGGGTTTTGAGCAGAAGAGTGACATGATCTAACTTGTTGAAAACAGTTTAAAGGGGGGAAGGACAGCACCAAAGAGGCCATTAGGAGTCAGCTGCATTGCATTCAGGTAATGGTAGTCATGTAGACTAAGAGGGAAAGATGAAGATGCTAAGAAATGATCAAGGAAGGGCTGGGAATAGATTGAAAGTATAGCTGATGGAAGTTGCTTATGGACCACATATGAAGTATGAGAGACAGAGAGACGTCAAGGATGACACCAGATTTTCTGGCCTGAGCAACTGAAGAAATGGAATTGCCACTGAGGTGAGTAAGAATGTAAGAGCTGATGGTAGTAGGGAGTGGAAGATCAAGAGCCCAATTTTGGACACTTAGGGTTGAGATCCTATTAGACAATGAATGAGGGAAGTCACCTTCCACCAATGGGAAGGTGATCTTGGATTTGGAACGCCTGGCAGAGTCCCAGTGCCCCAACTTGAGATAGCAATGAGACTTATTAGCATAGACATGGAGTTTAAAGTCAGAACACTGGATGAGACCAACAGGGGGGTGGGGACAGGCACCGATATAAATAAGAGGACTAAGCCCAGGGGCACTCCAAATCAGAGGTCTTGGAAATATTGGCAAATCCACCAAAATGACCGACAACTGAAAACCGGAAAGAAAAACTATACATGTGGGTCATGTAAGCCAAGGGATATAAGTATTCCTAAGAGAAAAGAGTGATCGACTATATCAAATTCTGATTGGGAAATAAGGTGACAACTGAGAAGTTTTGACGGAGGTCATTCATGGAACTGGGAATACAAAGTAGTTTTGGGGAGTTTTGCTCGGGGAGACCTGATGGAGTAGACTCAAAAGAGAATGGAAGAAGAAAAATTAGATGCGTGAAGAGAACTTTCCCATGAACTTTGTTATAAAGTTTGTTTATTTTAGGATTGGATAAATAGCAGTGCCATTTTTTTTTCTTTGAAGAGATTGATCCAATAGAGAAGGAAATGTTGATAATGCAGAAGAAAAAGAGGGAGAATTACTAAATCAAAGTCTCCACCTAGCAAAATAAAGGAGAAGACTTGGCCAAAACACGGGGAGTCCATCTACAGCTCTAAGAGAGAAGTAACAGATGCAGACAGACAGATAAGGTAGTGAGAAGGTGTGGAAATTCCGTTTTGATTAAATGAAGGAAAATAGAAATAAGCTCATCACCTGAGATGAGGGTGAGGAAGGAGTTCTTAAAGGTCTGAAGTGGAGAAAAATGAAATAGTCACGTAGGAGAGAATGAATTTACAAAGAAGACGTAGTATAATATCCATGTAGTAATAATTGAGACTCAGAAAGGGTAACTATCTTGACTAAAGTTATTTATTTGGCAATAGAATTAAGACCAAAATATCCAGGTCTCTCAAATCATGGCTTTTTTTTGTTTGTTTTTAAGATCTTATTTATTTATTTACTTGACAGAGAAAGACAGCGAGAGAGGGAACATAAGAGGGGGAGTGGGAGAGTGAGAAGTAGGCTTCCTGCTGAGAAGGGAGCCCCATGCAGGGCCCGATCCCAGGACCCTGGGATCATGACCTGAGCCGAAGACAGATGCTTAATGACTGAGCCACTCAGGCACCCCAAATCACAGCTCTTTGACCAGATTATTCTTCCTCTGTACTGTCAATATAGATGTTTGTTCAGGGAGAACAGAAATGCAAAATTTCATAACAAGGACAATTAAAGTCTATTTAATCCTGCACAAATCATCAATGTTTTTTATATATTTAGAGTCTATTTTACAGTTTTAAGTTATGGAGTCAAGGGCAAAGGGGAAGAGAAAAAGAAGGCAGTGAAACAATTCAACTGAATCTTACCTCCACCTGATGGCCCCCTTTCTTGCTCTCCCCTCAAAAGATGCCTTTATTCTAAATGTGGAGCTCATTTTGTTAAAAACGCTAGGTTTATAATTGGAGGAAATTTATCCTGAATTATCCAAATGACTATCTCAATTCTCTACCATAGACTATCTTATAAAATACTAGCAGAAAAAAACTTTTATTCAAATCAATGGTGACTTACATTTCATGGGAGAGGGGAGAGTCCTAACGCTTTAACTTTTTAATGAGCATCTACTATGTTATAAGTACTCATTTATAAATACTCATTGAAAGACAGTGGAGGGGTTCCTGGGTAACTCAGTGGGTTAAGCCTCTGCCTTCGGCTCAGGTCATGATCTCAGGGTCCTGGGATCGAGCCCCACACTGGGCTCTCTGCTCAGCAAGGAGCCTGCTTCCTCCTCTCCCTCTGCCTGCCTCTCTGCCTACTTGTGATCTATCTCTGTCAAATAAATAAATAAAATCTTAAAAAAAAAAAGACAGTGGAGTTCTTGCTTTATATTAAATGTCAACTATATTTAATAAGAGGATTTGAATTATAAATAATGAATCTGACTCTGCCTTGCTTAATTGTGTTTATTTACTGTATTGAAATCTTCTACATTCAGGACATCATAGAGAAGCAGCGCATCTGCTAATTAAAGTGAAAAACTACAAGAGTAGTAGTTATCATTAGCGTTGAAAAGGTGAAGGGCTCTTGTCCTAGCTGATGCCAAATAAAACAAGGGGCTCTTGACAAAGATCATGTCACATTTCTCACTTCGGTGTCTGCTCTCCCAGCTCCTGACCTGGTAATTAGAGAATGGGAGGAGCAATGGTTAAGGGCCTTACTTGTGATTGCCAAAATATGTCAAGTAGAAGATATGAGCATTTCCCTGAAACACAAGACACAGGAGGCAAGAGTCACAGGGAAAGAGGAGTAAAGAAAGTCAAGGGAGTGATGTTGAGATAGGTACAGGGACAATGTTGACAAAGGTAAGGGCCAGGATGGAAAAGATGTAACTAACATCAATGATATTTTAATTTATAATTATTTATTCTTCTAAATGTTATAATGGTTTTCTTCTTTTTTTTAGTATGTTCAGTTAGCCACTATATAGTACATCATTAGTATCTGATGTAGTGTTCAATGATTCATTAGTTGCATATAATACCCAGTGTTCATCACAAGTGCCTATAATAGTTTTCAATAAAAAAGGGCAAAAAAGTTAACCTGCTTCCAGAAAAATATAATATTTCTTTAGGTGAGTACTAGAATATATTTCTAGGGTGCCCGGGTGGCTCAGTGGGCTGAAACCTCTGCCTTCAGCTCAGGTCATGATCTCAGTGTCCTGGGATTGAGGCCTGTGTCGGGCTCTCTGCTCAGTGGGGAGCCTGCTTCCCCCTCTCTCTCTGCCTGCCTCTCTGCCTACTTGTGATCTCCCTGTCTCTGCCAAATAAATAGATAAAATCTTTATTTAAAAAAAAGAATATATTTCTAGCTGCTAAATACCAGGATAGTTTATGCATCAGATCTGTTGCGGAGAAAATTTAAATGAATGTTGCCATTATTAACATTCAAAAATGTAAATTACTATGTTGCAAAGTCTTATCTACTTTTATCTTATTTCAAAGATTAGATAAAACAGTATTTATTTAATATAGATTGCTAAAATAAATATAATAAATTTAACTAGAAAAGAATACAAGTTAATTTTTTGACCAATTAATATATTTTATATACCCAGAATAAATTATGTATTGGATTAGTGACTATAACACTGTTTCCTCAAAATCAAGTCTCTTCTGATGCTGAAAATAAGTGATGTTTGTCAGAGCTCAAGTCAATCCAGTGGATGAGGTCCATAAGGAAGCAGCAAATACCACATATGACTATGGTGACAACTGTGTTTGCAACTGAGTATTCTCACCTATATAAATATAAATGTACGCACACACACATATACACAGCATCGTTAATGTAACAGACTCTATGTTTCTAGGAAGCACATTTAGATTTACAAACAAAGGATCAATATAAGGATAATCTATTACTTTTCCAGACTCAACAAACCAATTCAATGGTCATTGAGTAGATCGGTTAATGGACGCACATATTAACCGCCTGGGAGCCTGAGGCACTGTAATAAATATGTAAGTGACATGACGTGGTTAACCACACAAACCCTGGAGGTCAGTTATTAGACCAGTTTAAATACAGCTCTGCCTCTGAGAGGAAGGGGGAAAGAGAGAGACAGTGAGGCACAGGAAATGACTCTAAAGTCTTCTAGGCAAGGAAGAGGTGTAGAGGAGAGCCTCTCCTGGTGGCACACCTCTTCCTACATGTTGGTGGGGTTATCTTTGTAAGCACTTGCTCCCACAGTCTCAGCAGAAGAAAAAAAAAGCATTTTGCTGTGGACAGCTACAACAGAAATTTCAGCAGAACCAGACAAGAGAGGGTCAACATGGCTCAATTCCCTAGATGGCCCTGTCTGTGGGACAGCCAACGGGGATGCCAATAGCCAGCACTATGCAGACATAGCAGCGAAGTGCAACTTAGTCTACAAATCCTTTGAATGTATACATGAGAGCTGAGAAATCTCTGCAGCACATGTGACTGGGAAACAGACCAGCACAGACACAGAGGAGAAGTTGGAAGATACCGGAGAGGCAGCCCTAGACCGGACCCAAGGCAAAGAAGACTGATGCCCTCAGCTAATAATGGCAGGCATGTGAGCAATCAGCAGAAAGAGGGGGTAGTAGTTAACACCAGAACCGCGCTGCAGGTATATGTCCAGAGGAGCCATGTATTTCGTGTTCTGTATATTTTGTATTTTGCTACACAGTGGACCCTTGGTATTCCTCAGCGACCAGTTCCCCGGATCAGCCAACATCCTCAAATTAGCAGGTAACTAAGTAACTAACTTACTTACTTTGTTTATTTGTTTGACAGAGAAAAAGAGAGAGAGAGAGATCACAAGTAGGCAGAGAGGCAGGCAGAGAGAGAGAGAGAGAGCGGGAAGCAGGCTCCCCGCTGAGCAGAGAGCCCGATGCGGGGCTTGATCCTAGGACCCTGAGATCATGACCTGAGCTGAAGGCAGTCGCTTAACTGACTGAGCCACCCAGGTGCCCCTAGCAGGTAACATTTTAGTCCATTATAGTTGTCCTGCCAACCCTTCCTACCATAGGAAGGGACAAAGGACAGATTATTTTCCAATCCTTTTCTTTCTGGCAAAGGGCAATGGTTTTCTGTACAATTTCTTGCATCCCCCCCCAAACCATTATTATTATTAATTTTTCTCACAGAGAAGCTTGGGAGTTACTAAACAATTACGGATGAGAGGAGACTAAGACAACCCTAAAATGTGGATTTCGGTGGTCAGTAGGTTATCTTACTATTTCAAGGCTTATTCCTACACATTCCTCTAACAAAATTATAAACTATAATAAGCGACGGACCTTCACACTTATGCTCAAAGAGTTGAAAATAGATTTTGAAAATACCAAGGTTCTACTGCATATAATTTTGCTTCAGCAAAACTTAAACTGTGTTATTCATTCCACAGCATGTTTAGTTTTCAACTAATTCTCTGATTAACTTAATCAACTCTAGAGCCAAAAGAATATTTCGAGTATCATTATGAAGAGGCACCATTCACTAAGATTTAGCTGAGGTAATCCCAAGTTTCAATGCCCAGCAAAACTTAGAAAGCACTATGCCTCCCCGGGGCCTGTCACTGCCTGTGAAGGTCATATGTTTCTTTCTCAAATGTGAACTTAACAATGCTTTGTGTGCTAAAGAAGGCAAATAGCTATTCATCCAGTGTAATTACATAATGGCTAAGTACATGATATTGCCAAATGTGTTTATTTTTAATAAATGTACCAAAAGACTGAGATACATTGCTAACTTCATAGCTTCTGTGTTAAAATAAAGAAAACAAACAAAACAGCGATAAAAATATATAAGGAGACACTCTGGTAGTTTTAACCCCGGGCTCTGAAGCTGGACTCTGTGGTTTGAGTTCTGGGTCTCCCCCTTACAAGCTGTGAGCCTGAGCGGACTGCTTTACATTTTTTTTTTTTGGTCTCAGATTCCTTATTTGCAAAAGGAGATCATAACCTCATGGGTATCTGGAAAGGATTAAATGAGCTAATACGTGCAAAACATTAAGACATTATCTGACACCATAGAAGGCACTCAATAAAAGCAAAATAGTTTTGAAGAAATATATAAACAAATAGAAACATTTTCTATCTTTATAATCTAATAGTGGGACCATAATACAGAGTCAGCATCCTAAGGGAGTCTTAGAGTTCATTCTTGACTATAAAAAAGAAGGTATATGACAAAATAATTTATATTTGGCCTTTCAGCTTCATTCATCAAGTATTTATTGAGCATATAGTACGTGTCAGACTGTACGTCTCAGGCACTACAGATATGTAAAGCACTAATGCGGAATATAAGTGATATATTCTATATTAAACATGTCTATGTAAGGCGCATGTGTGGCAAAAGTACTATGTTGATAATTAGCATCTCTCCCATTTACTGAGCTTCTATTTTCTGTCTGTATTAGCTTCCTTACGTAACTTACTTTTGAGGTACTTATATGATCCCTATTTTCATCCTGAGAAAACTGAGGCTCTGAAAAGTTAAGACAGTTTTCCTGAGGTCTGTATAGTTAGTGGCAGAGCTGGAATTCAAATCCAGGTCAGTCTGATTCCAGAGCTGGGGCTTTTCTACTTTCTGATATTTCCTTGCCTTTCCTGACTGAATTTCAATGAACTTGCACATTTCAAACAATGTGGCCTGAAGGCCAACTGCGTTATTCACAGTCTGAAACTTTTTAAAGCTAGAGAGTCATTATTTCACACATGACTAATGCATGGTCCAAAGTGGCCCTAAAAGAGTTACAGAGGTAATCTAGGGACTCAGAATGGGATCCAAGATGGCCACTAAAAGCAGAATGGTAGGGCCAACCCACTGTGTTTGGAAGCAGTGTTTGGAAATAGAGGCTGAAATGAGTAGATGGAATGTTTCAAACACTGGGGACAAAGGTGCAGACCTTAACTAATGTGTGGGCATCAGAACCAGAGATTCTATGCTTTGTGTTAATCTCAGAGTTGTTTTCTTTTTTATTATTAACTTTATTTTTTTTTTAAGATTTTATGTATTTGACAGAAAGAGACACAATGAGAGGGGAAACACAAGCAGGGGGAGAGGGAGAAGTAAGCTCCATCCCAGGACTCCAGGATCATGACCTGAGCCGAAGGCAGATGCCCAACGACTGAGCCACGCAAATGTCCCTCAGAGTTGTTTAAGGGAGGTAGTTTCATGAAGGGTTTTTAGAGCTTCTTGGAGAGTTTATCTGACCCCATACACACACATACACTCAAACACATGCTCACACAACACTCTCACAGGCTCTCCATCCTCATCTAACAGAAAAATTGGAGTCAGGCCATTCGTACTTGAATACTGATCACCATGACTACTGCCACTATTGACTGTGGTCAATACAAAAGAGAAAGCTGACATCTGTGTCCACCAACTATCAGTCAAGGACATAATTATTATAGAATTTAGGTTAGAAAATGGCCATATGGAAGTAACCATACAAAGATCTACATTCAAATAAAATTTTTGCTGATTTGGGCGCCTGGGTGGCGCAGCTGGTTGAGCGGCTGCCTTCGGCTCAGGTCATGATCCCGGAGTCCCGGGATCGAGTCCCACATCGGGCTCCCAGCTCCACGGGGAGTCCGCTTCTCGCTCTGACCTTCTCCCTTCTCATGCTCTCTCTCACTCTCTCTCTTTCCTAATAAATAAATAAAAATAAAAAATCTTTAAAAAAATGTTTAAAAAAAAATTTTTGCTGATTATAAACTGCTCTTATTTTAGGAAAAAGACTGAATTTCTTTCTTTCTTTCTTTTTTTTTTTTTACTTTCATTTATTTATTTTATTTTGGGGGGAGGAGTAGAAGGAAAGGAAGAGTGAGAACCTCAAGTAGACTCCCTGCTGAACACAGAGCTTCATGTGGGGCTCATCCCACAAGCCCTGAGATCATGACCTGAGCCAAAACCAAGAATCAGACGCTCAACTGATTGATCCACCCAAGCACCCCAACTCTGAAGTGCTTAATAAAAAATTCTATAGCTTAGGGGCACCTAAGTAGTCCCTAGACTAATCTTCCAAACCTCCCACTTCTGTTGGTTTCCACCAGGATCTAGTACGGCTTTCTTAGTCTGTCATTTAATGCTGTTCACTCTCATGCATGATAATCCTTTCCACACTAAGATTCTGGTCACTACTTTCAATGTGGGTGGGTTTTCCCCACACCACTAAGTGTTTTCCAACACCAGCTGGGCGTCCTACAATTCAACTCAATTCTGATACTGTGCCTGGAGATAGCATCAGATTAATATGTTATTATTAATTAATCATATTGATATATTAATCATACAATAATTATATCAGTAATCATAAAATATATCACTGATTAAATATATTAATAATAATTAATAATTATTATTAGGGACTCAGTCCACAAGACTGCCCTCTAGTTTAGACACCGAAAACAAGTAGAGCTTGTTACCTATACTTCTGATTGTCTGTAAAGAAAGGTTCCTACAACCTCCTCCTTGGGTTTGATTAATTTCCTAAAGCAGCTCAAAGAACTTAAGAAACGATTTTACTCATTGGTTTATTACAAAACCAATTGGTTTATTACATTAAAGGAAACAAATCAACAGCCAGATGAAGAGATACGCAAGACAGGGTCCTGAATTAAGGAGCTTCCGTCCTCATGGAATTTCGGGCATGGCACTGAGGCACACAGAAGCATTCCAGTTCACCAACCTGGAAGCCCTCTCTAGTTCTTTTGGGTTTTTACAGAGGCTTTATTACACAGGAATGATTTATTAAGTCATTGGTCATTGGGGATTTAACTCAATCTCTAGCCCCTTTCCTCTTCCTGGAGGTCAGAGGTAGGAGTGAAAGTTCCAACCCTTTAATCACTTGGTAGACTCCAAAGGCAGCCAACCCCATCCTTAGGTTTGGGCTAAGAGTCACCTCATTAATATAACAAAAGAAAAGGTTTTAAGGGTTTTAGGAGCCCCATGCCAGAAACTATGAGCAAGGCCAAATATACATTCCTTCTTATAAACCAGGATATCAATGCATTGTATTTGATTACCCCCATAGAAATGCCCTGCTGGCCAGTCCATCAGAGGACCAGAACCCTAGATCCTTAAGTTTAGCAGCTGCATTCCCTTTTCACACCTTTGTATATCTGGGCTCAGGCTGCTCTCTCATTATCTAATCATGTTTATCCAAATCCTACTGGTCTTTGTAGCCTAGTACAGCACGAATGAAGTCATACATGAGTCATACATGAAACCCAGTTTTGCCACTTAATGGCTGGGTGGTCTGGGGTAGATTACTTAGTCTCTCCAAGTCTGTTTCCTAATCCACAAAATGAGAATGCCACAAAATGAGGTATATACCTCAGAGGCCTGCTTTGAAGATTAAATAAAACAATGCATGTAATCTACTTAGCTCAGCTCTTGGCATATAGTAAGGGCTTAATAAAAGTAACTTTAAAAAAATTAAGCAACACAGTTCCAATCCTACTTCTTATGCTGATCACTCTGGTTTTGATTATATCTCTCTCTTCTTTACTCATAATACTGCCTGCAATTGTATCATTTATATAATGTCTTAGGCTGTTTATCATTCTGCAACATAATATTTTATGGATATAAGTGCTGACCTTTTGGTGTAGAAGAAACCACAAAACAGATGCTCTCAATGGCCACCAAGAAAGTACACTTCAAAAGACATGTTCACTTATTTTCATTGATTGACTGAGTGGTTTACCTGACTGCTTCATTTACTGGCTAAGTAGATATGCATTATGTATCTTATATATTCTGGACACAGAGGTGAATCAGAAAGATTGTGATTTAAAGGAGAGAAAATTACTATGATGTAAAGTAAAAGTCATAGAGTCTATATGGATAAAGCACAGTGATTGTTTTAAAGACAGAAAGATGGCAACTAGGAAACTTTACAGAGGAAGAAGCCTTGAATGTGTCCTTGAAGGACAGGTTATATAAGGTGACTGAGAGCTGAGAGGTGACAAGTGGGTGGCCAAGTGGCGGTAGGGCACAGTCTAAATCAAGGCACAGGCAGGAGCACACCCCTGGGGTTGGAGAGAGCAAGTACCCACAGTGAACAGCAAGGGAACATCAATTATGTGGGGGCACTGAAAAGCTCTTTTCAAAATTCACTTGACCCCCTGGGTCTTTCCTTTAATTAACACAACTGTGACCTTGGAGACTTCAGTAAATGCCTTTGCTTTCCAGCTGTTTTATTGATTTTTGGTTGCGGGACTTCGATTTTCAGGGGTCCTCCCTGGATTCATTGTTTAATAAGTTACATTATGCTGCTGTCCTGCCCCACAACCTGTTTCTTTGAGAAGTAACTTCCCTCTCTTGGAGAGGTTCCTCTTGACACAAAATTATGGAATGCTGATTATGGACCTTGGAGGGCTTTGTGCTCATAGTGAACAGTGAAATTTATACCAGTAGCTGAGGTGGACTAGCCAAACTACTGTTTTTCACTAGGCAGGGTTCTATAAAGGATACCCAAGAACCCAAATTAGTAATTACAACATTGATAATAATCACAGCTCAGTCCCGATCTGTCCCAGACCGCAGAACCCACAAGTAGGGTATCAGAAGGGGAATCTTGAAGTTCCTGAAGATGTTCTATTAAATATCTCAGCATGGATAATATTGAGATTGGTTTGTGATTTTTGGACAGCAGAGAGAATATACTGACTATCCATTCAAGGGTGGTTTCTATTCTCATACATGAACTCTAAGGCATTGACCGTGATATTGCTTAATTAACAAAGTCAATGCCCTTAAGACTCTTCAGTGGATAAAATCATCAGGATCTTCCTGTGAGTTCTTGAAGTTCTGTGGACACACTCAGTTCCTTTCATGATAATGATAGTGGTGAATTTAAGTACAGAGATTAAGTATTAAGAAACTTTGAAAATCTGGTCCAGGGTCTACGATATGGTTTACATCTAGTAAGGTTATTTTCCTCTTCCCGCTCACTGAAGACTTTTTGAGCAGCAACCTTTCTGTCCAATCCTGGAGGCAAAGCCCCCTATAAAGGGCATCCAATAATATCTTCTTATGAGCTTGGGACATCAGTTCTCGTCCATGGTATGATTAATTACTCACAGATACGTCATGACTGGTGGTGAGATGTGTTACTAAAAGGTAGTAATAGTCTCAAAATTACTAATTATACTCAAAGAACTGAAATTGAGTATTGATTTTTAATTACTTAGTATGAATCAAGGTTGTGAAAATAACTTCATTTTTATAATGTCTTGCATTCTTGTTTGCCTGCTTGATTAGGATTGCATGGAGTGATGTTATCACGAGTGTACAGAGAGAACCACAGAACTCGCAACCTGTCTCACTGATGCCACAGCCCAAGGGGCATCACGTGACTATCTACCATGTGAGTTGCAGGGAAAATGTGAATGATCACCACATTTCATCAATTGTAAAATGAAAATTTTTTTTTCACATTTTAACATCTCTGAAAAAGGGATGCATCTTACAGTCAATGGCAATAATCTTATAGTATCAATAGGCAGGTTTTTTTTTTTTAAAAAAAATCAATGGAATATAAAACACTGCATTTTACATTAGTTGCATTTTAGATTCAAGGTTAATTACTCCAGGACCCACATCCCACTCCTTGCTTCGAAATTTCTCTCCAGTCAGGCTCACTGGCTCCTATAACATTGCCTTTAAAGTTATTCTTCTCTCCCTAGTCCTTTCATATTGATAACTCATTTTAAAATAGATTGAGTGTCTATTTTATGCTAGATCCCATATTCTTGTAAAGTGTTTCCATTTATAAAATAGATATTACACCTAAGTGCAGAGCATTCAGAACCGAAGATAAGTCAACACTTGCCAAGTGGTTGAGCAAGAGCCTCTGAAATCGATTTTGGTGGATTCTTAACTGCGAATAAGTTATTCAGGAATGAGAGGTCATTTCTAAATGAATGGGAGCATGCCTCATACCAGCTTATCTAAAATCACAATACTATCACAAGGCCAGAGGCATATATATATATTTTTAAAGATTTTATTTACTTATTTGAGAGAGAGAGTGTGAGAGAGCATGAGAGGGGAGAAGGTCAGAGGGAGAAGCAGACTCCCCATGGAGCCGGGAGTCTGACGTGGGACTCTATCCGGGGACTCCCAGATCATGACCTGAGCCGAAGGCAGTCGCTCAACCAGCTGAGCCACCCAGGCGCCCAGAAGCATATATGTAACGAGACATTTGCTACCAGGTCTTCTAGGACAGGTGCAGAGCTGGGAAAATCAGAGTGGAGGTGATGGTGGTGGCAGTTTCCTACCCTTACTACCTTAGCGCCTGGACCTAGCACTGGTGTCTAATATGTGTTCAATATGTGGCTATTGCATGAATGACCACATCTAGCCAGGCAAAGTCAGATGAACACACTCTGAATGAGTGGTGCTACAGGGAAATCACCAATGTCAGCTGACCCTGAGGAGTGTGTAAAGGAGACGGAAGGCTAAGGTCTCTGATCTTGCACTGTTCATGAGGTTGGATGGGAGTCACTACCTATCAATAACTAGAATTTATTGTCTTCAAGGTACTATTCTAAGAGCTTTACAAATATTAATTCATTTCGTCTTCATAATAATCTTATAAAATAGCAACCATTATTATCTCCATTTTACTAATGAGAAGACGGATGGACAAAGAGGTTAAGTATTGCCCAAGGACTCACAGCTGAAAAACGACAGATTTAGGAGTGGAACATAGGAAGTCTGGCTCCAGAATCTGGGCTTGGACCATTCCACTACAATGCCTCTCTATTCACCCAGCAGGAGCTTTCTAAATATTTTAGCCATTATAATCACAGCTCCTTTGAGGCCAGATGTTTGCAGTCTATCCCAGCCTTTCCTTTGTCTTGAGGAAAGGCAAAGGTTCTCACGCTCTAAGAAGTTAGGCTAGTAAGCCTGCCCCATAGGTACTGGCAGATAGGAAGGTATACATCCTGGATTTTACCTGGACATGATCCAGGTTTCTGGAAAGACCATTGAAAGCTTTACCCCAAACTGTCTGTAATTATCGTATTAAAATGAACATCTCCTCCCCTCCATGCCCCACCTTCTAAGCCACAAAGAACTGATGTTGGGAAAACGTGTTGACTTTCTTTGTTTTTGTTTTGTTTCGTTTGGTCCCCAGTGTTGCAAAAAATATAGCCTAAAGAAAGGTCTGGGGAAATTTTCATAGTTATATGTTAACTTATCTCTTTCATCAGAGTATTTAAAACAATTCTTATAAAGTCTCCAGGGGCACCGGGGTGGCTCAGTGGGTTAAAGCTTCTGCCTTTGGCTCAGGTCATGGTCTCAGGGTCCTGGGATCGAGCCCCACAGGGGGGTCTCTGCTCGGCAGGGAGCCTGCTTCTCCCTCTCTCTCTCTGCCTGCCTTTCTGCCTGCTTGTAATCTCTCTCTGTTAAATAAATAAAATCTTTAAAAAAATAAATAAACGTAAAAAGTCTCCAATTTCTCTTAAATTTGGGGGATTGAAAATTAACATCTTAATAGGACACAGACCCGACAGCAAATATTTTTTCTAAAATTATTGTTAAATAGAGGTTAAATGACTTGCAACACTTAGAGGTAGCAGACTTGTTTTGTAAATTTTCCTGACGTTTTAGTTCCAGTCTTGAAAAGGAGATTTACATTTTCTTTTCTTTTTAAAATATTTTATTTATTTATTTATTTATGAGAGAGAGAGAGAGAGAGAGAGAGAGAGAGAGCGCGCACACAAGCAGGCAGAGCTGTAGGAAGAGGGAGAAGCAGGCTCTCCGCTGAGCAGGGAGCCCAATGTGGGGCTTGATCCCAGGACCCTGGGATCATGACCTGAGCCAAAGGCAGACAATCCACCAACTGTGCCACCTAGGTGATCCTATTTTTATTAAAAAAAAATTTTTTTTGAGATTTACCTTTTTAAATTCCATACTCATGCTACATTAAGATCAAAATGCTGGCCCCTACATTGCTATTTTGTATCCAGGTAAGAAAAAGTCTTTTAATTTGGGCTTGGCTTTGAAGAGAAATCACAAAAGTGTCCACCTGGGCATGGTCGATTCCCGCTAGACCCTGGTACCTGCCACTAAGAACACTCCTCCGGTTCTAGCAGAGACCATAGAAGAAGTTTCCCAAAGCCATATTTAGCATCCAGTACGTAGTCAGAAGCCCCAGACTCAAGTCAAAGAGGCATTGCTTTTCCGGCCTTTGAGAGTGAAGTGTCTTTGTTCCCAGTGCCCAGCAAAGGGCCAGAACAAAGGATGCCAAATAAATGTGTTTTTTTGGGGTTTTTTTGTTTGTTTGTTTTGCTTTTTCCAGCTAGACAGAGATATGAAAGTATATTGCCTCATCTTCCCATGGATAGCAAAGGCAACAGAATTATGATTGAAACACACACTATGAAGTGATAGCGTATGTTTGCCTAGGCTGCAGATGTGGATAATATATGGAAAGCAGGCCCGTGTGGAATCTTGTGGGCACTTAGTAGCATATAATGTCCACTTTTCTTCCTTCACATTGTACTTTCCTCCGCATCTTGGATGATGGCAAATGCTATTACCGTATTTTCTTTTTATGAACGATATGGGTTCTAGGATTAATCTCAGGGGATTTTACTACCTTGTCTTTTTTTTTTTTTTTTACAATGAACTATGAGGTAATCCTATTTGTGTCTGGTACTTCTTTGTGTTCAATGGCAATGCTGGATTACGTTCTTTCTTCTTATCAGTTGGAAAAATGAGGAAAAATGGGACTGTGACTGTCTTTAATTCTGTTATCAACCACTGAGAGAAAACATATGTGCCATGTATTTTGCCAAGGCTTTATTTCGTAAACAAACTGCCATTGTTAATTTTGGGGAGTGTTTCTGATTCATTACTAGCTAGCCATGATTCTGCATATTTTTATTTTTTAGAATCTTACTTTCTTACACATACTTCCTTTTGATTCTTTAATCATCTTTTATGATTTCTCAACATTCTTCTCCATTAAGAGTAAATGCCACTATCATTCAACATGCCATAAATAATTTTGTCGAATATCTACTTTGTGCCTAACACTGCTCTGGTTGCTGAAGACGAACTAATAAAGAGAGCAGTCCAGGTTCTTGCTCTCATGGGGCTTATTTTCAGATGGGAGAAGACCACGAGCAAGTAAGTAAGATAATTACACATGGTGATAAACGCCATGGAGAAATTCAAATAGGCTATCGTTTCCGTATGAAAAGGTAGTGTGCTCGGATGGCCAAGAACAGGGATAGTGGAGTCCGACTAGGACTCGAATAACTGCTCTAACACCACCCTGCTGTGTGATCGTGACAAGCCATGTTAGCCTTTCTGTGCCTTAGTTTCTTCATCTGTAGAATGGGAACAATCACAGGCTCTATCTCAGAGGCTTGCTTTGAGGATTGTATGATTATATTCGGGAAGCATCTAGAACAGTATCTGACCTATACTGGGCACTTTGCAACATTAGCTTTCATTATTTTAGTAGTTAACATTTACTGAGTCCTTTTTATAAGACAGGAATTACGATTATGATGTATTCATCAAAATTACTGTATAAAGAATTCATTTTTGATTCCTTTTCAAAGATGAGGAATCTGAAGGTCAGAGAGGCTAGATAGCTTTCACAAGGTCATGTAGCTAGAAAGTACCAGAAGCACTGGATGACTTCTGCTCTGCCCTCAAACATCTATCTGTCTCTCTTCATAAGAAGTTTTATTTTTTCCAAATATTTACTTTCCAGTGGCTTGATAATTAAGTCCGTTATATCTGTAATCTCATGCTTGTGGCTAGAAGGATAATACATATTTACTGAAAATAAAATTCATCCTCAGGTTTTTTTTTCTTTTCTGATTCTAATCTTTTTTTTTTTCTGTTTTGCTACAGCCAAAAATTCAGCTGTTCATTATGTTAACAACATATTTTATGCACACCTGATGTTATTTTATTCAAATAGAATTCATTAATTATTAACCAACTCTGTTGCCCTTTAGAGGTTACGTACAGTTTCCTATTGCATTTGTACTTTTTACATTACATGCTTTAGTGCAGAGAGCTTTAGAAAGCATTTCCATTTGTGATGTCCCAAATTTTATCCACTTAGTTGAAATTCAAAATCGTTACTATTTTTTGTAATGACCTTTTCAGACGTCTTTCTCCTCTTCCTAATCCCAGTTCCATTTAGAGCAAATGACATGCAGAAATCCTCACTTCAGTGGTAATCTGCTTTCTTTTTATATCTAGTTTTAAACCATAATGACTACTCTCTTCCTTCAATTGCTCAGACACTTGGTGTATTTTATTAAGCAAACATCTTGCTAGATTTAAGAAAAGTGCTCTCTTAGAGCAAAGGAGAGTTCTAAAGCCCTAGGGCTTATCACAGTGTAGCTCCACAGATTCTAAGACGGAGCATATAACACATGTAATGAGGCTTTGAAGAGAAAGTGCTATCAAATCCGTGAACTTGGCTTATACTGATTGTATAACCATGGACTTTTTCTCCTTTCCAAAGAAGTGGGGAATAGGTGAGGACACAGAGCGCATTAATTGAGCTCGGACTGTTAACCCTTCTTCAAGATGTGGTTGCAAATGCGCACTTGAGTCAGGGAGACCACTGCTGGAATCTGCCTCTACCACCTCATTATGTAAGTCGACTGGGATTTTATTCCCTCGTATGCAAAATGGGGATAATAATGTCACGATGTTGGTGAGGATTCAATGGCATATACAAATATCTAGACATACTAGGCATAATAATAACAATTAATATTATTAGTTATTACCTATTCTTTCCATGTTCACTTATGATTTTTTGAATTCTTTAAATTAGTTCATTCCTTGGGGCATCTGGGTGGCTCAGTTGGTTAAGCGTCGGCCTTCGACTCAGGTCATGATCTCCTGGAGTCTGCTTCTCCCTCTGCCCCTCCCCCTGCTCCTACTATCTCACTGTCTCAAATGAGTAAATAAAATCTTAAAAAAAAATTACTTCATTCCTTAACATATGTGGACATTTCAGGATGGTATAAAGCAAGAAAACCTTTTGCCTCCATCTGACTGTTTATCATGTATTTTTATTATCATCTTTAGACCTAGTGTCAGCTTCTCCACATGTTCCAACCCATTTTCAAGATTCCCACTAGCACCCAAATCTTCACTGACTGAGCCATTCATCAAAGGGTCATTGACTGCCTGCGATGTTCACTCCTTTCCCCCACGAAACATTCTGTGGAGACACTGGAGGTTTCTTCATTTGAATTACAAGATGGAGGGAAAAATGCAACCATACCAGTTACTAAGGTAGCATGGAGAAAGCAGTGGTACTCTATTCGTGCTCTACAGTGGTGCAGCCAGGAAGGCTTCCTGGAGGAAATGATCCCTAGCTTGTTCTTTGAGAGACAAAGCGTTTGTCAAGTGGGCAAAGGAAGAAGGGGATTCTGGCAGACAGACTAATAGCCACTAAGTCACAGTGGATGAAACATCAAGGCCTGTTAGGTGAAGGATAAGCAAATTTGGTGTTAGTAGAATATCAAGTACAAGGAGAGGTGCAGCCGGGGATGTGAAAGGAGACATATATTTAGATGCATTTATTTAGAATAGCTAAGAAAACTGGGCCTGGCATATAATACTCAGTAAGTGCACTTAAATTTTATTTGAAAGACCAACTCTTGTTTTATAAAATAAAGTACACTATAGGGGCGCCTGGGTGGCTCAGTCAGTTAAGCATCTGCCTTCAGCTCAGGTCATGATCTCAGGGTCCTGGGATCGAGCCCTGCATTGGGTTCTCTGCTCAGTGGGGAGCTTGCTTCTTCTTTTCCCTCTCCCCCTGCTTGTGTCCTCTCTGTCACTCACTCTCTCTCAAATAAATAAATAAAATCTTAAAAAAATAAAGTACATTATATTTTACCCAGATATTTTATTTGTATCTTATTTTAGCTTGTTCTAGAGTCTCAGCCTCTCTGTAAATTTTTATTTACTTGTTTTTTTGCTTTATAATTAGGAAAGTCAAAGATACAGAATTGCAATGAGAAGACACAAATTGTGAGAGAAATTTCATAGCTCAGAGGAAAGAACTATAATAATGTATACCTAATATATCAATGCCATCCGAAATCACAAAGTAATCAAATAAAAGATTGACAAGAAAATCCACTTTCTTTGCTTCCAATAAGATCAAGTATTCCTTGGCGCGCCTAGGTGGTTCAGTGGGTTAAAGCCCTTGCCTTCATCTCAGGTCATGATCTCAGGGGCCTGGAATCGAGCCCCCCCTCCCCCCAAATCAGGCTCTCTGCTCAGCAGGGAGCCTGCTTTCCCCTCTCTCTCTGCCTACTTGTGATCTCTCTCTGTCAAATAAATAAAATCTTCAAAAATAAAAGAAAGAAGAAATGTTAAAAAAAAAACATTAAGTATTCCTTTATCAGAAGACAATTGGAACTGTTTTCTCCTGAATCTAGGAGAAGGGAAAATTGTGCTCCTAACTGTAAAGACAAATACGCAGATTGAAAATCCTTTGTTTTCCTCAGCAGTTTTCTCCGCACATCCTCCCTGCCAGGACCTCCCCGTCCCACACCCCTCCAAGAATCTTCACATCTTCATTTCTTTGGACCGTATCCCCTGTGTTTTGATGATTGTGTAAACATTCTACTTTCACTCTTTCTCACTAGTAGTTATCCAAAGCAACTATTTCTCTGCAAATTTGTAGATAATTGTGTTTCTTTTAAAATACCCTTTGTGTTTCTGCTGCTCATTGCTAAGTCATAACAGCTGGGGACTGTTACTAAAACTCTAACATTCTTAATTTGGCTTCCCAGAAAAATCTCCCACGACAAATGGTACCTATTTTTAAGACATTCAAATATTTGAAAGAAAACAAAAATATTTAAAAGTTAAAGTAGGGTGTGATTATTTATATTATTAAGAAATCAATCTTCTTATTAAAAATCTTCTGAGTGACCTTAAACAAAGAGGAATTTATGTATTTGCTATAATGTAATCAAGAAAAATTACAAATATCTTTTTATGAAGCTATTTATTATATGCAACCAGATTGTTCTTGCACCCATTTCCAAGGGAATAGGGTGGCCTTAACCTTGATTTTAGATCACTTTTGACTCCAGTGATCTCTTTAAAGGATATCAAGTGCTCCAAACTCTTCGAGAAAGAAAATATACCAGTTAATGAAGAACAACTACATGAAGATTTCTTTTGGAACCTGTGATCCCTTAGCAATTTACATAACACATTGGGTGTTATGATAGTGCACTGAAAGAAAAGCTAGTATTTATAAAATTATTTCTGAATTGGGAAAATATCTTACAGCATGAGGAATAGGGACCCCTGGCTGGCTTAGTCAGTAGAGTGTGAGACTCTTGATCTCAGGGTTGTGAGTTCAAGCCCTGCACAGAGCTATTTTTCTAAAAATAATTAATTAATTAAGATATGAGGAACAGATATAAATGTTACCCAAGTAAAAAGAACAATTTTTTATTCCTTAACTCTCCAGGCTATTAAGCATCCTCCTATTAGGCATATTTTTTTCTCCTTTAAAACCTACAAATAAGATTTATTTGTATTCCTTTATTGTTTCAGCTTCAGTTTTTATTTAAATAAGTTGTTCATTAATTACATGGCTGCCTATAAGAGCAAGAGGAAATGAGTTTGATGTACATGAAGTGGAAGAGAGACTTCTCAGTGTATACTTTTTAATACTATTTTGAATTTTGAGTCCATGTAATTATATTGCTATTAAAAAATAAAGTTAATCCCAAATCAGGCTCTGTGCTCAACGTACAAGCTGCTTGTCCCTCTTCCCCTGTTCCTCTTCCTCCACCCCCCCTCGTAAAATCTTTAAAAAATAAAGTTAAAATGATATACCATCAAACATTCACCCATCAGACAAACATGAATATGTTTTCTCAAAATGTGTTTATTTAGAAAGCCGGGTAATTACCTGGAAAGCCTGATAATTCTAAATTGATTCACGTACCTTTATTTGGATAAAGGTTATACAAGAATTATACAATAGTATGATGCTAAAGAACATCTGAAGAACAGTATGAAGCATGAGAAACAGAATCAGAGGATCTGGGTACAAGTTCAGCTCACAGGACTTATGGGTAGCACAACCACGGCAAGTTACTTAAATTCACCAAGCTTCACTTTTGTTACCTAGGAGAATGATTAAATACTACCAGTCTATTCAACTCCCACAGCTGTGTAGACCCCATGAGAAACAGATGTGAAAACCTTTGTGAATGGAGAAGTCTTAAACTTGTGCTAGTTAATATCATATCTATATATGTGTGTATACACACACACACACACATACATACATATATATTTTTTTCAAAGATTTTATTTATTTGACAGAAAGAAAGCACAAGGAGGGGGAGGGGCAGATGGAGAGGGAGAAGCAGGGGCTCCACCCTGGGATCAGGACCTAGGCCGAAGGCAGACACTTAACTGACTGCGCCACCTAGGTGCCCCGATATTTTATATTTTATTTAATGTTTTCTAAGACTTACAAAAATGCACAAAGCTACTATGAGATTCAGTGGAAAAAAGTCTATTTGTTTGCTTAATTTTTCGCTTTCACATATCAAACAACCAAAGTCAGAGAGTGTTTTTGTCTTTGGCAGCCTGGTCGGCAGCCATGCCAAAATCAATGTTGGGACCACATAATCTACTCTCCTAGATTGACTACTTTTTCAGCATGGAAAATCAATGTTTGGGAGCTCTAGTTAATTAACATGATTCCCAATAGGCATTTCAGTGGGAATAAATTTGCTCTGCCACTACCGTTCAAGAGAAATTGCAAGGCATGAATATTTGTTCAGCTCATTCATTCATTCACAAGTATTTGCTGAATGCGTACTCTGTGCCAGGCACTGTTCTAGGCCTTGGGGACAAAACAGTAAGCAAAACCTGATGCTCCCATGGAGTCTACATTTTAGTGCAAAATTAATTGAGCTTACAGCTTTTGGATTCTAACCACACACACACACACACACACACACACACCTTATTTCTAACAGTTTTTCTTGCCTTCTGCTAAAACAGCTTAAAACTGTTTTGTTTTTTTTTTTTTTGGTGACAAAATCCTTCATTTATCCAAGACCAAACATGAAAAACAAATAAAGCCTGTTCTGGTTGGAGGGGGACTGAAGCCAGGACCCAGGCTGTTTCCTCTGTTACCCCTTCCCCCAACTCCCTGCTTCCATCTGCCAATCTTTCCCCAGACCCCAGACTCTGCGGAGGACAGTTTATATGACACTCCCACAGACTGGGAATTATTTCCACATAATTCCAAATAATGTGGGAATTACTTCCACATCGATTTTGTTACCTATAGAAATCCCTCAAGAGACCGTACCTACAGACTCCCAAGGGCTTTTTAAACTTTCTTTCCCGCTGTGGGTCCACTTCTCCCTCTCTCTCTCTCTCTTTCCACACAATAACCACGTTATAGATTTTTCTGGACTTTCTGACAATTACCATAATAATGATAGTTATTACTTATTGAAGATGTGCTATTTGTCGAGGTCGGTGCTTGGCATTTTACATGCACTGACTTCATTAACCCTCAAAATAGTCCTGAGAGATAGGTGTGAGTCTTTACAAATAAAGAATGATGTTCTCAAAAGTGAAGTAATTTGTTTAAGGTTACACAGCTGTTAACGACAGAGCTGGAATTTGAGCCATATCTATCTGATTTCACAGTAGGAACTCTTAATCCAGTATTGCTTCCCAAATTCTGTGAAGCTCTTTGATCTTGTCTGTACTTTGATAGTTGTAAGGATAATGCAAAGATCTGATGAGAGTGGGGGTTAGGGGGTAAGGGGGGGGATAAGGGGGGGTTGGGCACAATGTTTACTTCAATAAGCTCGTTGTTGAGCGTTGATACTAGCTGTCATTTGCGGATGGCCTTATATATTCTACACATTCCTCATCTAGTTTATCCAATTGTCCCAGAAACTTTGGAAGGTAAACATGATTCTCCCTATGATACAGGTGAAGAACTTCAGGCTCAGAGAGGTTATCACTCCTTTAAGGTAGTAAGTGGCGAGCCTTCTGCCTGCCTTTACACCAGTTTGGGGTCACACCTATTCTTGGAGGTGAACAGCAGGTCCCAAACTCCCATATCTTGAAAAGAACAGATACAACAACCACAAATTAAAAAGGAAGAGAATTCATCCACCTAGCCTGCATCCGCCCCTTGGCCCAGGGCCTACAGCAAGCCAATAGTGGCCAGTCTCCATTCTCAATTGCATCTGATTCCTAGACACTCCGATCTGTCTGCCTGTTGGCCCTGCCTAGCCCTAATACTCTTACCTCTATTTCCCCATCTGACTCATCTTTGCCCTCTCTGTACCTCTGTCCTCTCTTGCTCTCTGGGTCCATGGCATTTACCCTTCATTAGATTCTCCACATCCCTTCCATTGCTTCACTCTCTTCTACTTCTTTTATCACCATGTGAATCTGCTTCCTCTTCCTTCCTCCTGGGAGAAGTGATCTAGCACAATGGCTGTTCTGCACTCTTTCTGCTTGAGAATGACTCCTGGACGCACTCTCCTGGTTAGTCATCTGACCTTTGGAAAACCACTTATGCTTTCAGAATCTCCATATCCTCATCTGTCAACGAGCAAATGGGCAATGAAATCGAACCTCTGCTGTAAGTTTTTGAGATATTTAAATGAGTAAACCTATGCAGAGATTTTAGAATGTCATCAAACGTACGGTGAATGCTCCATACTAGTTTTAATTATTCTCTTTTGCTACCAATTCCCATTCTCTTTCCATCTTCCTCTCCTTGACTTCTATAGTTTGTTCTGCCTTAGCTAAAAGGAAAAAAGTGGAGAGTTCCTAAAGAAGAGATACATTTATTCATTGGCATCATTCATTTTTTTTGTTTGTTTGTTTGGTCTACATTTATTGAGTGCCTACTGTGAACAAGGTTGTGTATTAGGGACAAGGGTATAAAGATGAATAAAACATGATTTTCCCTGAGGGGTTTATTTGTCTTGTAACAGTCAATCATGCTGTCCCACATTTTAATAAAATGAATGAATTCATGTATTTTAAAAAGCCAACATGGAAAAGGAAAAGGGTCATGTCTATCTTGCTCATCATTCTACCTCTAATGTCCAGGGTAATGTGTCACTCATTGAATGAAGACTAAATGAATTTTTGTTCTGCCATTGCTTAATTTCCTCAATGTGTCAGCAATTCTTATTAAGGAAGAAAATTACCTTTAGCAGTAGGAACATGAATATGAGAAAGCTGAGTGTATAAGAGAAGTATAATTTGGATACCCGAAGTATAATTTGGATACTTTTGTCTTTTACAGACTTTGTCATTGAGTCTACCAGGAATCCTATTTGGATTGGGAATCTGTAAAGCACATTAAAGATGTATACTTTATATTTCCTGGGCTTGGCTTTTCCATTCTAAAGTTGCTACTACTAGTGATTCTGAGAATCGAAAACATCACCATTATTTCAGCTTTCGGAATCTTTTATTTAATGAAATGGATTTTTTTTCCCACATTATTCTTTTTCACCCCCAATAAATCTATTTCCAGGCTTGGCAGTTACAGTTTAGTTTAATTTAATTTATGAAACTGGTAATATTTAGGCTATAAGGGGGTCTATGAATGTACAATAAATTGTTAATCTTGAAAGCACCAACAAGCAGTAAGTGTTTCTACTTGAATTAAACTTAAAAACCATTATTGGAGGGTTCAAATTCTCTTAAACACAGAGAGAGTGATTTCCACAGATATAGATCTTTCCCCTTCCTACCAACTGAGTGAAAGCAGAATTTCTATGTGTTTAAAATGTGAGGAATAAAATGAGAACATTCTGAAATTATCTGCTTGCAATAACTGTTCCTGATGACACGTTCTAATTAGAAGACACAGTAAGTAAATTTCATAGAATGTCAGCTAGAAAGAGCCTTAAAAATAATCTCTCTAACCACCTTAATTAACAAACAAGGACATCACTGTTGAGAAGTGATGTGGCTTAGGCGTGGTCAAAAAAGCATCAGCTGCAGAGTCAGGGAAGGGAGCAGGAAAGTGCCTCATCAATTATTATTAAATTTTTGTTAAAGGTGTTATTTATTTATTTGACAGAGAGAAGTCACAAGCAGTCAGAGAGGCAGGCAGAGAGAGAGGGGGAAGCAGGCTCCCTGCTGAGCAGGGATCCAGATTGGATTCAGGGCTTGATCCCAGGACCCTGAGATCATGATCTGAGCCGAAGGCAGAGGCTTTAACCCACTGAGCCACCCAGGTGCCCCACTCATTATTAAATTTGATGGTTGGCTTGAATACCGGATTTTCAAACAAATGTGGAAGTGAACTACACTCGGCAATGAGAATATGGAGTAAAGTTAGTAGGTATTTTAGATCTGTTTTAGCTTATACTCCCCCTTCTGCTTGTCTCTGTGGAACATTCTTTAACAGTTGTCTATAATGTCCTGAAATTCCTTATCAGTGGAGGATCTGAGTTCAGTTGGTAATACTTGTATAGTCAAGAATATGATTAGGAACCTTTATTTATTTTTTTAAGATTTTATTTATTTGAGAAAGAATGAGAAAGAGAGCATGAGAGGGGGGAGGGTCAGAGAGAGAAGCAGACTCCCCGCTAAGCAGGGAGCTGATGTGGGACTTGATCCTGGGTCTCCAGGATCAGGACCTCAGCTGAAGGCAGTCCCTTAACAACTGAGTCAGCCAGGTGGCCCTGATTAGGACCCTTTAGTTCTATGTATTTGATCTGGGCGTGGCTAATACAAGGGAGGGATCTAAGAGATCTTTTTGGTTGTCAAAATGTCTCTAGCACAAAGATTTATTTAGCCTTCTTTCAGTATTAGCGAGTGAGTGCTTTATGACACTGGATGCCAAGGGTCTTCAAAATATTATAAAATCATGAGATTAGACATCCAAAGATCAGTATATTTAATTATGGGATGCAAGTTGTTATGAGGCTGGGCAGAGATAGAATAACAGGAAGGGAAAGGACCTGTATCAGCTTAGTAAATATTTTTAGCCCCTCTGATAAGAGTTTGAGATACTGTATTCCCAGGATAGATAATTAGGTCAAGAGAATTTTTTGAGTCAGGAAGTGATATCTCACTTTGTCCCTATTACATTACTCTAGGTCCAAACTGGGGTATAAGTATGGAGAAAAAAAAGCAGCATCATTAATCACTGAAGTAAATGGAGAGAACGTCCCAGGAATCTGCAGACTCTGTTTGCAGGAATCATCCTTTCTGTCATATGCTGTGGTGGAGGCTGGGGAGTTAAAAAAGCAACTGGGAGAAGGCTAGGAACAAGATAGAGTAAGTGAAGGGACATCCCGAGAGATTTCTAGTTGCAGGAGGAGGCAGTATCTGTTGGTGGAGCCTCTATGCATATGAGAGAGATTTGAGGAGAGAGATAGGGCTAAGCAATAAAAATTCTAGAGTCCATATAAAGTCTTATGTAAGTTTCTTTCCTAACAGCTTGATAAACAGTAGAATATGCCAATCAAGTGAGTTAAACCAGATTTAATGCAATACATTTGGAGAAATCTCAATGTGGCAAAACAGAATATCACTAAGGATGACCTGATAATGGATGGATGAAGGATGCCACCTGGAGAAATGAGGATAGGGAAGAGGAAAGGCATAATATATTTGAACTGTCCTTGAACTACTAATATTTCCAAATTGGTGGTTATTTTTTTTCATACAATCTTTTTTTAAAGATTTTATTTATTTATTTAATAGAGAGAGACAGCACAAGTAGGCAGAGAGGCAGGCAGAGAGAGAGGGGGAAGGAAGCAGGCTCCCTGCCGAGCAGAGAGCCCCATATGGGGCTCGATCCCCGGACTCTGAGATCATGACCCGAGCTGAAGGCAGAGGCTTAGGTTAACCCACTGAGCCACCCAGGAACCCCTATTTTTTTTAAATTAATAGTAATTGCTTATATTTTTAAAGCTCTCATATATATCATTCAATTGTGATACAGGAATAAAAGCAATTAACAAGAGTAATAAGCTAGAAATGAAAGTGAAATTATGTGCATGAGAAAGCCCCGAGGCTCCATAAGAATTTTTCAACCCCCTTTTGATCATAATAATCTAATTGGATTAGATTCCTTGGGCTATTTAAGCCATCAGCCATCATGAGCCACTAGAGTAAATTCAAAGAATTAAGGGCATTACTATCTGTTTAGCTAGCCTCAGTTTTAGTAGCTATGACAAATGTTAAGATAACGGACTGCTTTCCCACGTGGATATTGACTGAACTTCAATTCCCCCATCTGTGAAGCTGGATAAGGTGATCTTTAAGGATTCTTCCAACTCTTAATTTCCATTTCTCAATGATTCTAGTTAAACCACAGAGAATGCACCAAGTTAACCAGATTGTGCATTCATTTCTTCTTAAAGGATGCAAAAAAACACAAAGCACAAAGATGCAGTATTAGTGATAAAATCTTCAAATAATGGAATTTATACTTCTATATTACTTGGCAGGTTACGTCCTTTATCTAGAATTCAGTAACTGGAGAGTTCTTTTGAAAATATTTTACTCATCCTAACTTTTTCTGAGAAAAGGCAAACTCATAAAGATGAATAACTAGCATGAGGTCACACAGCTAGAATTAGAATTGGCATTAGAATACTGGCCTTCTCTCCCTAGTCCAGAGTTTTGCACAGTACTTCCCATTCCAGAGCTTGTCCTGAATGTTCCCTGATGATGCTGATGCAATTTCTGACCAAGACCTACAGCTGGACTTTATGAATATTGCCTGAGCATTTAAGACGCAGTTATTTGCATTCATAAACTATCTCAACATGCCACAGCTGCTCATTCATATGCATAAACTTACGTAGACATTGATTTAAGGAAAGAAATATAACTTGTAAGTAAGCTTCTTGGATGTTGTATATACTCTCATTTCTGGGAACCTTCAGGTATAGGAGGTGTCTATTTTTCAGAGGGTAAATTACATACTTATTTTAAGTTACCATCACATCTTTGACCTCACAGAGAAACAGACCATAGTGTCCAACTCTGGTTTAAACTTGTGACTTAATTCAGAGTAGTAACTCTGCAAAAGATCAGAATTCCACTTCATTCTGAAAAGAATGAGTACTTTTCTTTCTGAATTAGCTTCACAATTTAAAAGGAGTAAAAAAGATTACTGAAACGAATTTCTGCTTCAAAATATATTAAGTTACT
Source organism: Nasua narica (assembly GCA_028533885.1). NCBI lineage: Eukaryota > Metazoa > Chordata > Mammalia > Carnivora > Procyonidae > Nasua > Nasua narica. The sequence continues at coordinate 53,491,485 of CM052815.1, forward strand.
TAAAGAAATTTTATTTGTATATTTATTTTATTTATTTATTTTTAAACAGTTTTTTTTAAAGATTTTATTTATTTGACAGAGAGAAAGAGATCACAAGTAGGTAGAGAGACAGGCAGAGAGGTGGGAGGGGGGGGAAGCAGGCTCCCTGCTGAGCAAAGAGCACCATGTGGGGCTCGATCCCAGGACCCTGAGATCATGACCTGAGCCAAAGGCAAAGGCGTTAACCCACTGAGCCACCCAGGCACCCCTAATTGTCTCTATTTTGTGCTTTACCCAACAATTTATATTGTTCATTTCACTCTCATAGTGAATTTCTGGTGTTTCTTCACTTCGACCCCAGTCAGTGGTCTCGCAGTAAACAGAGGTATTATTACATAGTGAGAAGGCGGCAAATGCTGTAAAGGTTTGCCCCAGTCTGATTCGGAGAAATGCTGTGTTAGGCCCCTTCTGACAAATGTACAATTTGGTTACAATCAATGACTTTTTTTAAAAAAGATTTATTTATTAATTGGAGAGAGAGAGAGAGAAAGAGAGAGAGAGAGAGAGAATGAATGGGAGGGATGGAGGGAGAGAATCTCCAGGAGATTCCATGCTGAGCATGGAGTCAAATGCAGAGCTTGATCTCATGACCCTGAGATCCTGACTTGAGCTGAATCCAAGACTGGGATGCTCAACAGATAAAACCACCCAGGAGCCCCAGTGACTTTTTAAAATTCATCAGTGGTGTCAAAGTTGAGTTTTAGAACTTCAGAAAATCTTAGAGCTTTCATCATCTTTTCTTTGTGTTATATTACAGAACAATAGCTGCAGATATTCCTCAGTGCAGGAGAAAGGATGTTTATCCACTAGGGCCATTTCTTTGTAAGAAAAAAAAGAAAAGGCACCACCTAAAAACTGCATCAACGCCAGATGTCCCATCTGGAGATTCATTTACTATTATCTGCATCTAATACCAAAACTGCAGGAAATTCATTCAATATTCATCCGACAAATATTTCTTAAACAGTTACTATTATTTGCCAACACACTGAAGATATTATACTGCACTTCTAAAACAAATGGAGACCCATTCAAGAACACTTTAATAAAGCACAGTCAAATTCATATTGTCCAAATTCTCTCAGGACATAAGATGAATGATAAATGAGTTCTTGCCCTTTAGAAGCTTACCTGGGTGGGGAAGTGTGCAAATCACGGTAAGGGACACACAAACTATCTGAATACAGGTCTAGAGAGCTCAGAGAAAGAATCAATCAGCATCAACTTAGCAGATAAAAGATGACTTCATAGTGGAATTGACATCTGCAGGCTGTCAAAATGAGTAGGGATAGAAGAGAAAAGGGAATTCCGGGGAGAGGAACCCACATGAGCAAAGGTCTAGAAACATGACTGCTAAGGACCAAGTGCTAAGGAACAGAAAGCAGTCCTGTGTAGCATGGGAGGGTAAAAAAGGATGATGGTGGTGGGTGATGACGGTGCAGTGAGTGAGGAGGGAGCATGGAGGTTGGCTGGGACCATACTGTGAAGGGTATAGAGTCTGTGCACAGGTACCCTGGGATCATATCCTAGAGAACAATAATTCCGAAAGCAATGGGGAAGATAGCTGGAAAGGGACAGGAAAGAGTGTATATGCATATGCATGTGTGGGGGGATGGCAGGCATTATGGTTCCCTTTTTTGAAGTGGTGTTGGAGTAACTTCACTACCTGAACATAGGTAATTGGAGTTTATAAGAATTAACTTCCTATATTGCTTAAGTTGAATTATTCCTTAAGTATCAGATACATGATTCTCTTAAAAAAAGAAATAAAGAAAATAACTTCATTATTTACTTCCTAATATCAATATAATACATATGTTTCCAAGTAAGCATGTGAGAGAAAGTAGATTAAAAAAAAGATGGTATAAATGAATCACAATCATACCACCAGAAAGAAACATTGGATGTGACTCTTCAAAAGTGGCTTTAATTCTACTACCTAGAACTGGACACCGAATAAAATTTAATGATGGCTAGAGTAATTTAGACAACTGGGGGCAAGCTCATTTTAATCAGAAGTATAACAACTTTGGTCTTTGCAACAACTTTGCACAGTGAAACTGCCAAGGAAGACATTTACTGTTTAAATTATTTATAATTATTCAAAAAATATGCTAAATCTTATGAAAAACACAGTTGGAAATTGTTTTATATTTTGCAATACACACTTGTTTAGCACTTTTCTGCTTTGAAGCAAAAATGAAAAAATGCAAGTTGTAAAACTGAATCATCCCTCCAATCTTCAATTATTTTCAAGTGAAAACTCAAGTACTAAAGAATGGCAAATGTTATTTGCTAGTTCAGCAACTCTTTAAGAAATACCAATAATATGTATAACACTAAAAATTGATTTATCAGTGAACAAAATATAAGCTTTGTGCCTGCACACACACAGTTCAAAATCTTATTTACTTTAGCAAGATATTTTTTCTCTCTGCTTTTCAGAATAGAAATCCCTCCATTTTTCAAAGTCTGGCTCCATCTCTCCATTTCCATGAAGTACTCTTGTACTCCTGCAGCTTTATTCCTTCTCTGACATTCCATAATTCTCAGAGATGGTGTCATTATTGTACAATTTTGGTCCTACATCATCAGAAAATGATTTCTGTTAAATGTATCTAAGTCCCTTCTCCTGAGTAAGATCAGAAAAACATTTCTTAAAAGACAATGACTTGGGATGGGGGTAAGGGCCAAATTTTCTGAATATCTAATAATACTAAGGAAGGAATCTAGTATATTCCTGACAAAAGCATTTGAATGTAACAGAAAAACTTAATTAATGAAAGAAAGCCTGGTTCCTGATCATACCAAAAGAGAAGTCAATAAGATTTGTCTTAGCACGGACACCTCACAACACTAGTGCAAATGAAGGAGATCTGGTAAGAACGTCCTGATGGACTCTCATGGCACATTCTTCTTTTCACTTGTTATCTTAAAGATAAATTATTCGTTATTTCCTAAAAGTGTTGTATAATTTAAATGTTCCTAAATCATCTAAACAACAGTCCAATCCGTTTTCCATTTTGAACAATAGTTATGTTAAAGCTCAGTTACACATTAAATTTACAAAAGGGGGAAGAGGATTGCTTGATATTACATGACCACCTTTCCAACTGATTTAAAGCTGTGACAAACTAGAATACAGTTATACTATTAAAATAGGGAGTTCTGTGAATCCTATCTGTACTTTGGCATTTTGAAATAAGCTTGTTTTTATTTACAAATGTCTTCATTCCAATTTTAGTATATGTGCTGCCAAAGCGAGCACTACAAATTTCTTCGGAAGCATTTCAAAAATCTATTTATGATTTATGAGACGTGCTTTGAATAGGTATCTTCACAAGTACAGCATAGCATTAAAAAATTAAGATTATTGCTTAAAGGAAGCAAAAGCTATAAGGAAGCTTAAGATGAAGAGTTACGTTGATAGAATTAAGAGATGCTTGTCCTTTACTGTAACCTTACAAGTTTAAAATCACTCTGTTCAAGGTCATTTGAATGGTTATCTTTACTATCAAGGGCCTCTAATTGATGTTAATTGGTGTTGGAGATGAAACTGTTTAGAAATGGGAAAACAACCTGGAATATCTATGCTATGAGCCAGGTTATGGTGAAGGGCACACAGTTTGAGAGTGAATGAAAACTGCTATAAAGAAAATAGAAAAATTCCACAGGAAAGTTCTTATTCTATATGAAGTAGCATTTGCTCCTCAAATTATGCTAGCCCAAATGTTTTTATTTCTGTTTTACAATGGATCCTTCTGGAGCCAATTTATTCCTAGTAGAAGATATGTCTACTAATTTTTAAGAAGTAGAAAGACTTTCAAAACTGTCTGGGCAGAACATTTTCTCCTGGTGCTGTCATCACCCATCTGTGACAATCACAAATTCCCTCTTCCCCAGCTCTTTGGCCATATCTGGGCGAGGCCAATAGGAGAAAGCATTTAATACATTTTTTAAATAACTGCAAATTCTAATTCTAAATTCTGGCAAAATAAATGTAACATTCCAAAAGACACATGGCAGAATGTTTTCTTTATTTTCATGTGAAGTGAAATACGTGGTTGGCCACCATTACGGTAAAATCTAAGACATCACAGACAAGACACAAACCTCCGTCCTCCAAAAGAACAACAGACCAACTGACATTAAGAAAGAATCACTGTCAAAGAAGCTCTTTATACCCCCACGCAAAAAGGCTCTCCCTTAATGGCATCTTGTACTTTCACATTTATCTGTTTAATAGTCCTATCTACTAACCCTGTGGACCAAGGGTAATTAACTACGTTTCTTAAGGACAGAAACCACACCCCTCTGCTTTTTTGTAATGTCTAGCCCACTTGGATGCTTAACTGCTTTTCATTAACAGAAGGAGTAATCTACAAACAAATTTGCTGAAAAATCAACCACATAATAGGTCACATCTCAGGTTGTCTCACTGAGCCTCATTCTGATCATAGATACAGGTTGGGAAACAAACCAAAGAGCAGGGTATGGTTAATTCAAGTTAGGATATCTCATCAAGTCTCAGTTGGCTAATCCAATTTATGACATCTCATCAAGTTTTAGGGTTTACAGTAATAGTGTATTACAAACAAGTGATACTATAGCATGAAAAGCAAAAAACCAAACCAAAACAAAACCCACACCAGGGACAACCAAAAAATCATGTTAGCGTTACTAAGAGTTAATGCCACAAAGAGAGAATATGGTCCACTGATCATGGTCTGTTTCTCTCTTTGCTTCTGAAGGGATTCAGGAACCATCACCCTCCCCCACTGAATGTGCCACTTTGGCCTGTGGATTTTGACCTGAAGGCAATCTAGACTCTACAGGCTCAAAAGAAACTTTTGCCCCTCCCATAAAATACATGGAAGAATCTCAACTGGGGGTCTTTCCCAGAACAAGGGTTATTAGCAGAGATAAATTTTATCTGAGTGACCCATCTGAATGGCAGGGCAAATATCTAATTACCAAACATCCGTTCTTCTTATGGCCCTGTGAAGTTGACTCCTGACCTCTGAAGTCCCAGACCCCTGCCCACCTCTTAGCTCAGGATGACATGTATACCTTATTTTGCTTGTCTATGTGGATCCCCCACACATATGCTATTAAATCGGATTTTCGCCTGTTCATCTGTCTCCTGCGGATTTGACTCTTAGTCCACCTGAATTCTTTTTACAACATTCACTGCTGACCAAAAGTGTGCACCAGAGAAGAACATGAATAATAGAACTGATGGCTAGGTTTTTTGGATTTTGTTTGTTTGTTTGTTTTGAATTCATATCTAAAACAGGACTTTATAACTGACGTTCTCTTTGGAAGATTAAGAGTAAAAAAGCCGCATGTTCTTTGGACATGGAGCACCCATTTTTCAGGATAGGTAAGTTTTTAAAAAAAAAACCTTGCTGGTGGAGACTGGTTGATACGGGTTGATCTGAAATGTGGATACATATTCCCAAAGAAACATAGAGGAACTTTGTAAGTTTGGCTTCTCACTGACCTTCAGGTTGGTATTGTGCTATAATGGTCACCGTCTGTCCAGCCCCCTTCAGTGCAGCAGCAGCCTGCTCGTGAGATGCTCCGCGGAGGTCAATGCCATTCACCTGGAGGACGAAGCCAGAGAATTTTGGTAATTTATAAGGCAGATTATTCTGATAGAAGAAAAACATTTCTCCGCTGAGAAGCTAAGATTATGTCACCTGCCTCAAAACCTCTCCTGTCCTACCAAGGCATTTCAGTGTAACTTAGCAAGTTTCAGGCTCTTGACAACTTTTAGTTAGCGGAGACGTGAAATTTCATCTTGTGGTGTTTATAGCGTGTCTGACTGGGTTGAAACTTTCTCTACGCATGTCTACGAGAATTTTAGTGTGTGCATTTCATATGCCTCTGTGAGTTTCCTAGATTTCTGGGGTGGATATGAGCCTTCAAAATTAGAGGAAAAACAGGATAATAAGGAAAGACACGTGTAATGTACATAGACGAGTACGTGCTGACAGATTAATATATTCAGATGAGGTTCTGGGGAGACTGTATGAAATGGGGCTGGCTACCTGCCAAATCCCTCTTTTTGGTCAGATGCCTGGTCCTGTCATCTCAAGCTTGGTTAGACAGCCCTGAGCCTTGTTCCAAAATAAACTTGACTGCCCCATTTCTCACGTACAATTCCAGAATGAATTCTGACAAAATGAAATAAAGGATGCCTGGAGTTTATGTTGCTGTTGCTAACTCCCATTTTGGGGCCGATGCCAAAAGAGAAACAGAACATCTAAAAAACAAGCACAAAACTCTGCCGAGAGGGAAAAATGATTCTGAAGTCAAATTTAATGAGAAGTAAAAGCCAAAATCTTTCTCAAATCAACTCAGTCTACGTCAACATAATACAATTACTGAGAGCTTTCCAACCTCAGGGCTCTGTTTCTGCCCCAGGAGTGGGGCCAGGGCTGGAGAACAAAGGTGGTGAACAAGGCAGGCCCCTAAGAAGCTTTTCTGCTTTGACTGAACACACAGTAAGTCCAGTTTTTTTTTTTTTTTAACCTACATAGAGCTAGTTTTTTGCAGTTGATTCCATAATTCTGCTTTCTTTTATTTACAGAGAAGTTGTCTACCATCCATGAAAAATAATGATAAAAAAAATCCTGACCAGTTGCATGTAAAATATCAAATCTTATTTCTCCTCTCATCTCTTTGACAACGACACTGGGTGGTGGATGGTGAGTTGCCTCTGTTTCTCTGTTGGGCCTGGGACATCTGTAATCTTTAGTTCCGCATCCTAGTCCTCTCACAATAGCTTTGTGAAAGTCTCCTTATCCACGTCTATAATTGTCCATGCCTCTTCCCTGCTTTTGATTCTGGTGAGCTCCTTACTGACAGCATGAATGACATGGTAATACCGAGAAGTCTGGTGAGCTGGCTGTGGCCTGACTGGACCACTCACCAGCTAAGCAACTGTCCTTTCACCGCCCGAGACTCCATACTCTTCTGCCTTGGAGGGAAGTGATTGTGAGGAGACTCTCTGAGTCTAAAGGCCCTTTGAACTGTAGGATTCCAGATTTACTTGTTAGTAGATGATAGTCATTTCAGGGACTGTCTAGGCACGGATGAGTCAGAACATGACTCAGACAGCTGGAAGGGACAGGAAAAGTACTACCGTGTAGGCTCTTGCCTACAGGAAGCTGAATGCACAAATGTCATGGGCCAAATAACCTCTTGTCTTGTCAAAGAAGTAGGCTTAACTTCCTATTAAAAAATAATATATGATCATGGTAAATGAATTCTAGTGTTTCAGAAAGGTATCTAAAGAAAAGTAAAAAAATCCCCTCACCATCTTCCCTCAGTTTTTTGTGTATACTTTCTAGAAATCTACTATATGCATATGCACGCACAAGGCTTTTTCTATTTCTGTTTCTTTCTTTACATATTTTAATATATAACCACATTTTTAGTTAAGTGAGTAGAGTCATATCATATATATATATAATTTTATAACTTGTTTCTGTTTTGCTTTTCATTTAACAATATATCTTGGACAATCAGCTCATACCGTTTTATCTTCTTAAGAAGAGCACAGTTATCCACAGTATAGATGGACCAACTTTTTTTTTTTTTTTTCAAAAGAATCCCTACCATTGTAAGTTGTAAGATCGTGTACAGATTTTTGCTACTATGAACAATTATGGAGGTATTTCTGAAGGGTAAATTCCCTGGAAAGATACTTTCTAAGTCAAAGGGTATAGGCATTATTTGTTTCCTTTAATTTTCCTTGCATGTTTTTAACATGAGTATTCACTAAGCAAACAGAAACTAAGAAAGGAGAAAGCAAAAAGAAAAAGGCCAGAATCTCCTTGCTCAAATAATGTGTTGATACAAAAAATAAAACTAACAATATGTATATAATGCACATACATGAAAATTAAAGCAATACGAAAAGCATAAAAATAAAATGGTCCCCCTAACTCTTACTATCCTAAGATAACCATTTTGATAGCTTTTTGTATATACTACCAATTATTTTTGTTATGAATATAAGCAGGTTTGCCAAGTTATAATTTTAAAATTTTATACAAATAAGGTGTTTTACACAGTTTTATACCTTTATTTTTTCCACTTAGTAATATATCTTAAAGAATTTTCTTCACTCACATATTCCTATACATTGTCCCATCCCTTTTGATAGCTGTGAAGTGTTCTCTATGATTCAATATAAATTTATTTTATCAATGCAGGGTTGATGGACCCCTAGGTTGTTTCGGTATTTTGCTGTTATAAACAATGCTTCAATAAATACCATGTAACAACAAGTTGTTGGATAAAGGGTATGAGTGTTAAATTGTGATGCTACTGCTAAGTTGTCTCCAAAAATTTATACTCCCACAAATAAAATATGACTGACTTTCCTCACAGTCTGGTAGAAATTGTATATCCTCCAACATTTGACCTTTGCCATTCTGATATGTAGGCAATTTTATTTGTAAATTTTGCCTTTTTACAATTATGAAGTTAAGCATCTTTTTATGTTTGCTGGTTATTTATGTTTCTTTTTGCATAAAAAGGCAGTTTGCTTATTTCATCTACTTTCTATTTGTATAGTTTGTTCTTTATTTTAAAAAAAGATTTATTTATTTATGAGCGAGAGAAAGAGAAAGAGAATGTGTGGGGAGGAGAGACAGAGGGTCAGGGAAAGAGCATCCCATATTGACTCCACACTGAGTGCAAAGCCTAATGCGGGACTCAATCCCAAGAACGTAAGATCATGACTTGAGGGGACTGCTAGGAAGTACTAAATGCCTTAAAAGCTAATTCGCCCAGCACTTATACATTAGAATAAAGTCATTCCCATAGGAGAAGGGACCTGCCCAGAGTCATACCAGAGTCAGCACAGGATTGGACCAGCCCCGGGCTTCCTCGTCCAGCTCAGGCTTCTTCCCACTGTAGTAGATGTGCCCTACTATGGGTGTGTGCTCATTTGCCACTGGGCCAGTAATAACCAAAGCTGATTATTATCCTGAACAATATCACACTGCCCAGGTATCTGTGGATTCTCCTCCAGGTTTTAGTTAACATGCTGCTTCTCCAGTCAAATTTTTCAAGGTCACTTTGATTCTTATTCCCCTCCCTGAGGTTTTGAGTTTTTATCAGTAATCTCTGCTCAAAAACATTTTTAGATGCATTTAAAAATGGTTTACATCATTGATATATTTCATTTTTTCAAAACAATTTTTGAAAGATGTATTTATTTATTTGAGATAGAGCATGAGTGGAGGGAGGGGCAGAGGGAGAGGGAGAGAGAGACTCTCAGGCAGCGTCCCTGCTGAGCACAGAGCCTGATGGGGGACCTACTCCTCTGACTCTGAGATCATGACCTGAGCAGAAATCAACAGTCGAATGCCTAACAGACCGAGGTACCCAGACACCCAGGGAGGGAGTCTTTTTTTTTTTTAATATTTTATTTATTTATTTGACAGAGAGAGAGATCACAAGTAGGCAGAGAGGGAGGCAGAGAGAGAGGGGGAAGCAGGTTCCCCGCCGAGTAGAGAGCCTGATGTGGAGTTTGATCCCAGGACCCTAAGATCATGACCTGAGCCGAAGGCAGAGGCTTTAACCCACTGAGCCACCCAGGAGCCCCGGGAGAGAGAGTCTTAAGGAGATTCCATGCTGAGCATGGAGCCTGATGAGGGCTTGGATCCATGATCCGGAGATCACAACCTGAGCCGAAACCAAAAGTTGGAGGCTTAACTGACTGTGCCGCCCAGGTGCCTCTGATGACATTTTAAAATACCAAGTATGACAGAGCCTCACTTATTTATTATTTCTATTTTTCTACTTCAGTCTGAATTTTCTCTTCTTTAAGCATGAACTGGGAAAGTGGACGTCACTGTTCTTGAGTTTGATAATTATAACCAGTTAACACTCATTGAGCCTCAAGCATGTTCATATACTTATTATACATACTATAAGAGAATTATTATACTTATATATTTATTATATTATTATACATAGATATTCATACATTATCTTATAATACTTAGGAGGCTGGGATTATTTTTCTGATTTTACAAATAAGAAAATTGAGCTCAGAAAGAATCACTAACCTGCTCAAGGTTAAACAGTTGGAAGAGTTTAAGGATTTAAAACAGTCTAATTAAAACTTCTGAGCTCTTAATTCCAATGTCTACTACTGCTAGTAGTAGTAGCTCTCTGCTCTCCCTTTAATATTCTTTTCAATTCGGAGGGTCTATGCTTACAAGACTCCAGTTCTGAAGCTTGCCTCCCAAGATCCCTGAGATTGACAGAACACAGGTGGGTGTGGCACCCTGGTCAGCTCTACCATGGCCCCAAGTAAGCTGGTTTAAACTTCATGACCCAGTTTATAATGATTAGATCACGCCAGGCTGAAGCAGAAGGCTTTCGGCAGGCTAGAAAAATTCCATCTGGTGCTGTTTACGTATACAACTGTCACTGGATCACAGAAAAAATAATTCTATTTGTTAGGACATCCTTTTCACAACCATTTTGGTAATCAATAGAAATTTTAGCAATTCTCGTTGATTCAGGTAGTTGTAGTTTTTATTCAGATGCTAATGTGAAGGTGAATAGTGCGCCAGGTCCAGAGTCAACCCTTTCTCTGTTTGTTTTCAAAAGATAAATATTATGTTGGCTACTTCGACCAGGAGGGCCCCTGGCTTGGGGCCCCAGGGGTTATCTGAGTAAATGACTCTGTTTTCCAGAAATATTTATCTATTTCTTAGTATTATAGAAAGGATGATATCAAGGGGTGCCTGGGTGGCTCAGTCAGTTAAGTGTCTGCCTTTGACTCAGGTCATGATCCCAGGGTCCCGGGATTGAGTCCCAGATCGGGCTCCTGGCTCAGTAGGGAGCCTGCTTCTCCCTCTGCCCCTTGCTCTGCTTGTACTTTCTCTCTCTCTAATAAATAAATAAAATCTTAAAAAAAAAAAGGATGATATCAAAATCAGAGAATTTCAGAAATGGGGAGAGCCCATTTGTATGTATGTATGCCTTTAAACTGATTCAGCCACATTACATATTCTTATATCCTTGTCTCCCATCATGTTGACCTTTTTATTTCTCTAATTTAGGCATTTCTGCATCTTTGCACACATTAGTCTCCCTATCTAGAACATAGTTTTTCATCCCTTCCTCCCCTGGAAAACTTCTCCCAGTCAAAGATTTAGTCTGACTAGACTATGGAATGTGCTTACTTGTGAGCTCCTGAAGGCAGAAAGTCATCTTAATGGAACTTGTGTCCCTAGCATAGCACCTGGCAAATGGTAGGTACATGATAACTAAGAGGGTGAGTGAATAAGGAAGTGAATGAGTGGAAAATAGAGTCACGTTATGTTATTCCAGGCAAATGGTCAGCTAAGCTTGATGTGACGCTGGCTTTACTATGATGAACTCAGTCTTTCAGAGAAATCCATTGCACTTGGGGTCAGCTTTCATGATAAAAAAGATAAAAAAAAAATTCTTTGTGTTGAATCTAAATCATCTTCCTGGTACTTTCTACCTCTTGGTTCTACCTCCTCCTTCTGAGGGTTCACAGAACATTTCTTCTTTTTATTTTTTCTCTTAAATGATTCTCTAACATTTGAAGACAGTTTTCTTATTTCTAGGTTAAATGGCCTCCCTCCCTTCCTCATGGCTCCATATCATTTTTACCAAATGACCACTTGCCTCTGTTTACATACTTCTACTGACAAGGACCTCTTTCCTTTCCTAGTCTGTCCATTCCATTTTGCGATGGCTCTGATGAGTGTTATTTCTAGAATCTTGACATTATTTAATACCTGATCGGAGACTCTGCTGAATGCCTATGAGGTGAGGTACGGCAACAGGGATGCTTACTTATGGCTGTTATCCTCGAATGTGTGCCCATCCACAGCTAAACACAGAACTGACATGAATTTGGTTTTTAAAGACTACATATTTTAGTTATTTCCTCTTCCAAGTTAAGAGAGGAAGTGAACTTGAGTGACATAGAGCTATTAGCAAACAATTCACCGTTCAATAGAGGACACTGACAGCTAAACACACAATTAATTAAGCAGCAGGTGGTAAATGCTAAGACAGGAAAAGGTCAGAAAGTTCTGGGACAGGAAGGAGGGGCCCCTACTGAAGGTATGAGGAGGTGGCAGAAGGTTTTCTGGAGGAAATGAGGTCAGAAACAAGATATGAATGAGTTATCCAGGTCAGGATGGGTGGGAACGCCCGTGGAGGGCTGTGGCCCAGGAGTAGCAAGAGTATTCCAAGCAGAGAGGGGAGGGACAGGTAAAGGTCTGGAGGTAGGACAGGGCTTGATACATCTGAAGAAAAGAAAGTAGTTGTTGGTAGACGGCAGGGAGGGGAGAAAGGAGAATAGGAAGGAGGTGAGAGATGACTAGGGAGAAATGAAGATGATGGCATTGACGACGATGATGGTGAGTGGTGGAGGTGACAGCTGACATGCATGTGGCACTTATTCTGTGGCAGGCAATGTTCTAAGCATTGCCTATTATCAATTCCCTTAACCCTCATAATAGTTTTGTGAAGAATGCATAATAATGCCCATTTTATAGAGGAGGAGACTGAGGTACAGTCATTAAATAGGTTGCCCAAGGGTCCACTAGTCATAAATGGCAAAACCAGGACTTAAACTCAGGCAATCAGAGTCTCTCTTTGCTTTGCTTGTGCCCCATGATTGTTCTTATCTTTGAAATGGTTAATAAAGCTCGATACTGGGCCCCTGGGTGGCGCAGTTGGTTGAGCGACTGCCTTCAGCTCAGGTCATGATCCCGGAGTCCAGGGATCGAGTCCCACATCGGGCTCCCAGCTCCATGGGGAGTCTGCTTCTCACTCTGACCTTCTCCCTTCTCATGCTCTCTCTCACTCTCTCTCTTCCCTAATAAATAAATAAATAAATAAAATCTTTAAAAAAAAAAATAAAGCTCGATACTGAGTCAAATTCCTAATCACTCCTACCTAGGACATATTAATGCTTTTCACAGATCTGGCAGGGCAAGGCATGACAAGCCATATTTGAATTTGGAGTTTATTTTGATGCAATGGGGAACCATTTCTCAGCTGAGAATAGAGAAATATTATGTAACCATCACTCCCGTACCCTGGGAGCGCTTCCAGCTAGAGAAAATGCAGGAGGCAGGTGCCCTTGCCAGCTGTGTTAAGAGCCTCCGGTGATGAATGGATCCCTTTGGAAATGCTTCTCAGAGCAGAGCACCACTCCTTATGGCTGCTTTGGTTTTCCATCCCAGCTCAGGTCATTTGGCTGCTATGAAAACTGTCACAGGAAGAACACTGGTTTAGAGTTGGAGCACCAGGATTCAAATCTTAGTCCGGCCATTTCCTAACTCCAGGACCTTGGCTAAGTTACCTGACTGACCCCTTTACGCTTCAGTTTCTCCATATGTAACAAAGAGAATGTTTATTTTGCCAGCTCGTTGTCAGGATGATTAGAGACAATACAAATAAAGTACTTAACACTTCACACACTGTGGAGGCCATCAGTGGTTGCTATTCCTATTAGAGCGTACCTATTATCTATGAATCAGGATTTTAAAATGGCTTTTGTTGGCAATAATAAAATCAAAGAATAGATTTAGTGTAAGATTGTCTTGGAGTAAGAGTAGTTAAAAACTACAAATTTAACTAGATTGTTATAAAAAAAATGCAAAGGGGTGATCCCATGGGAAAGGGGGAGATAATTGGCACCAGATTTCAATTAAAACTAGTCTGTACAGAACACAGGGGACTGTTTCAAGCACATTATTCCATAGCTGGGGGTCTAGCTGGTATGAGGCAGGGGGCAGCAGGGAAGAAACTGGGGCAAATTCCAAACTATTTCTACTTTATTCAGAGAGACTAGGGATAATAAGATGAGCAGATGTATTACCAGTAAATTGAATGTAGAAGGCTCCAACTTTTCTCAAGAGGGAAGAAATCTATTTTCATTTTCCTAAAGTGATGTGATATAGTAAGGTGGAAATTTGCATTCAGTTGCTAACTCTGGCACTAACTTACGCAGGCCAGCTACTGAGCTTCTGTGGGAAATGGAATGTTCTAGGCCCCACTGTCTCTGGGGTCCCCTGTAATTCAAAAATTTGATGATTTCCATGGCTTAAAAATAACATCTCAAAAGCGTTTAAGAGTCAATAGTGAGTTGTTTTCCCACCTCATATTTCTTACTGAATAAGGTGGGACATAAACAAATATAATAAAAGCTTCCCATGTATTAACCGATTCTTGTCACATACTTGTGAGGGAAGCAAGGAAACTATAACCCATTTAATCTGGAGCAGGCTGGAATGGCTCGCATAGAGCATGGAAAGAGAGAAAAAACATCGTGCCAACAGAAGCGGACCTTGAAGGCCAGGTTAACAAGTTTTGTCAGTTAAGTGGGGGGGGGGGGGGGGCGGGGAGTTTACAGTGGCATTTAACACAGTTTGACTCGTGTTTGGGCTAAGATAACTACGGCAAGAATGACAAGTTGGAGTTGAAGAACTAAGCAAAGAAAACCAGGATAACCAGGTGGGAGACTGTTGCAATGCTACAAATGGTTGATGATGAAAACCTGAATTAGAAAACTGAGAATGGAACTGCAAGAAATGGGGCCCAGACTTGAGAGAGAAAACAGGGAGGTACTAGATAGCTATTCTCAAATACTTCTGGGGACTAAAGAGAGTTTAAATAGTATTTACAATAATGTTGAACGTTTGGAAATGGGAGCTGAGAAAGGGAAGTGATGATACCATGAGAACGGGAATGCAGGATAGAAAGTGGGTTTGGACAAGAGGATAAAATGCATTTTGTTTTGGACATGGTGAGTTGGCTGTGTCTCTTGAAGCTTAGGGAAAGCGTAGAGAAAGTGTTAATGTTAAGAATCAATTTAGTTTTAGGATTCTTAAGGTCAGTACCCTGACCTGACTAGCCCCAGATGTAGAAGAGGCTTGCTGTACAAAGGTTAGATTAGCTCACAACAGTGCCTACTACATAATAAGGACATTTAATTATTTGCTATTATTGAGCCCTACCCTGACATACACAAAAAGCAATGACCTGGGCTGGTATAAAATGATCTCAATAAAGACTCAGGAGGGCATGGAGAAGTACCAGGGTTAGAGGTACTAAAAGAGGGAGCATGGCGCTCTTGTAAGCATGCTCCAGGAGTGAGGAGTCCTGAGTTTCAGTCTCCTCCCGCTGTTAGCTTATTTCACTTTGGGAAGTCTGTTTCTGGGGCTCAGTTTCTTCATCTAGAAAGAAAGCCTTGTACTAAATCACTGAGGGCCCCCCCCCCAGTGCTTCATAAACAAATATATTCTGTGCCCAATATGTTTTTTGTTCACGACGTGAGAAAAACAAACAGTTCATTTAGTGATAACTTTCCAAACACCCTCCGGCACGTCTCAGAATGAATGAACTATAAATTGTGTTTGAAGTGGAAATTTCTAATTAAGTTCCTTTCTCCTCCTGGAGGCTGTTGTGCTTGGTGCAGAGTGATAACAGTTCTGACAGTAGCTGGATAAGAGCTCAAGACCAGAATCTACCTAGAGCAGAAGCAAAATGAAAACTGATACTGGATATTTACATGGCTTGGCAGTTAAAGTTAACATCCCTTTTAAATTTGGCTTTCTGATGCAAAAATAAACACGTAGTAAAAAAAAAAAGAAAAATATTTTGGTTCACTAGGGCATTTACAGAGGGCTGATCATTTTGAAGTCTTTAACTGAAAATAATCCAAATATTTAAATATATATTTTTATTACATATTTATATATATTTATATATGACTTTATTATATACTTACATACTTATATATAAAATTTATATAATACATATATATGTATAATCTTACGTAATTTTCCAAACCCAATTTAGTATAGGCTAAGGCACAGTAAATAACTTAGGATTCATGTGTTTTGAGTAACAAGAATATACTGCATGAATACGTAAGCAAAAATAGTTGAAGTCTTATACAAATACAAGATGATACTAGTATCTCTAGCTCTGATTCTTTTTTTAACTCTAGACTTGCAAATCTGTGTGCTTACTTGACATCTTCAGCTAGATGTCTAAGATTTTTCAAACTTATCATGCTCAAAATCGAACTCTCAATTTTCTCCTGAACTTGTGTCTGGGCGATTTCACCACTTTCAGCAAATGAGTAATATGACCATCCACCAGTCAAAGCACTCAACCAAGAACCTACCTGCCAACATTAATTCCCTCTCCTTCCCACTTCCCTGTGCAATCAGTCAGCACGTCTGCTTACTCTAGCTCCAAGCCACATTGCAAATCTACTTTTTTCCACCTCCCCCCATTCCCCTTGGCAAAGCCACTGCTTCTCTCAGGGATTCTGCACAAGCCTCCTGACTTGGCTCCCTGCTCTCATGCTGTCCCCTCACACTCCTTCTATCCTTTCCAACCCAACAGACATTGGGATCTTTTCAAAATGTACATATATCAGACCATACCTCCCTTCTGCTAGGTTTTTTGTTTTTTTTTTTAAAGACTTTATTTATTTATTTGACAGAGAGAGAGAGAGAGAGATCACAAGTAGGCAGAGAGGCAGGCAGAGAGAGAGGGGGAAGCAGGCTCCCCGCCGAGCAGAGAGCCTGATGCGGGGCTCAATCCCAGGACCCTGAGATCATGACCTGAGCTGACGGCAGAGGTTTTAACCCACTGAGCCACCCAGGCACCCCTAGGTTTTTTTTTTTTTTACATTGATTTCTTGTTGTACCTTGACCCATCCTTCTGATTCCATCTCGAATATTCCACTCTGCCTCCCTATTTCACAGGCACAAGGGCCTTAGATCTGCTTCACCTGAAACTAATTTCCTTCCAGCCTTGGATCACTTGTACCAGCTGTCTTTCTAGTGCTCTTTCTTAGCAATTCTCACATTTGATCCCTTATTTTTAAAAGTCTCAGCTTACAGGCTAATTCCTCACAAAGCTCTTTGCTGACTACTCCTTTTAAAGTAACCAGGTATCCTATCTTTAACATCCTTTTTCAATTTCTTCTGGAACTTAGGTCTACCTGATATTGCATTATTATCCCAGCCACCCCTAGTAAAGCCTCCTGTAAATAGAGACTTCGCCTCTTTCACCTCCATACTTCTAAGGTCTGCAACGCTATGCAGATACTTCATAATACTCCTTGAATTAAGAAATGATTATAATCATTAGATCACATCACTTAATTTAAATCATTAAAATCTGACCGCTATTTATTGCATACTTATTATGAGTCAGGTACTGATCAGAGTCCTCTTGAGAAGGACTTTGTCCTCTAGGGGGAGAATGGTTGATTCAACTGGACTCACTGCATCAAAATCCCTGAGGGTCCAACCCAAGAATCTTTATTTTTGAAAAGCTCTCTAATGACAGATGCTCTGTCAGACGTGGGCCCCTCTTATGGGGGCCACGTTCTCCTATGCACTCTTGTTGGTCCTTCATTCATACCTACTAGATTTTAGTCTCAAATTGTACTTTGATGCTTTAGAAACTCTCTGACCCTATGGGACTCTATCACCAGTGAGGACTTGGGTAATAGGAGAATGGCTCTGGAACCTTCTTTAAGATATACTTTGGGAGGAAACACATGAACATGACAACAGTGACCCATACAGGCCGTGCCAGACCCCTTCTCTTCATTCCAGGCTTCTGTCTACCATACTGCACTTCGGGCACGGGTGTCTGTTGATATGAGCGTCTCTCAGAGCCACATAAAGTTGTAGGTATCATGGCAGAAGTATCTTTGAAACTCCCATCCCATGTCTCAATGCCCTTGAAAGCACAGAATCACTCACTTGCATATTACTCAAGCCCCAAAACTGCTTAGGCAAAAGGTAAAACTCTGGGGTGTGAGGCTAACCTCCTGCCCTCTGAGATCGGCTTTGCATCTCACCCTCTAAGCCCTCTATTCTGGGATGGCATGTGTGTGCTTTCAGGCCAATGAACTCCCTTAGGTTAGTGTCAGATTTGAAGCTGAAGCCTTTCCTTGATGGATGGTGGTAATAAAAGCAACCTTCCGAGTGCTCAGCAAGTTCTCCCTTTTGAAATCAGTGGACTGACCACAAATGCTCAGTTATTTTTTTTAAAGTTAGTTTTCTGTGGTTTCTGGGTTTCTGATATTAAACTAATGCTAAATTTAATCTACCATTAAAAACACCATCAACAGGGAATTGATTAAATAAATCATTATGGACTATGATGTAGCCATTAAGGCAATGGTACACATGCCTAATATTCTCATACCAACAAATAGCTGTGAAATATTGCTAAATTAAAGAGCAAGTTAAAAACTATATATATAGATAACCATGCTAATTAAAAGAGAAAGAAAGAAAGAAAGAAAGAAAGAAAGAAAGAAAGAAAGAAAAAAAGAAAGGAAAATAAAAGAAAAGAAAAAAAAAGGAAGGGAAGAAGGAGGGAAGGGAGGAAAAAGGATATATGATCTCACAGAAAATGCCTGAAAGGGTACACAATCAAATGCTAAAAGAGGTTGTGGAGGACTGTGGTCTTGAGGCCATGGTGGTTGAGGGTAATGATGAATAGGAGAGAAGGCGTTATACTGCATTTTATAGCCTTTAGTAGTACCTGAATAATTCTTTTTTTTTTTTTTAAGGTTTTATTTATTTGACAGAGAGAAACACAGCGAGAGAGGGAACACAAGCCGAGGGAATTGTAGCAGGAGAAGCAGGCTTCCCGGTGAGCAGGGAGCCCGATGCAGGGCTCGATCCCAGGACCCCAGGTTCATGACCTGAGCCAAAGGCAGACACTTAACGACTGAGCCACCCAGGCGCCCAGTACCTGAATAATTCTTAAGTGAACATGTATCGTCATCCAACAATTTTAAAAGTCATATAAGGAAAGTTTAAACAAGTGAATTTGAGGTTTGTGTTACTTTGACAGTAAAAAAACAAAAAGGGCTGCCAAGGCCCATGAAAAACACAGTGATGTTTTCAGAAAAAGTGAAAGAGTTATAATCAAATATTCATGTGTTACATGAAGTCATTGAACAGATTGTCCCTGAGCATCTTCTTTGTGGCAGTCATTGTACTAAATGTTGGGAATGCACTGGTGAAGAAGGCAATGGCCCTGTCCTCAGTGGCTTGGACTCGAACAGCAGTTCTCGACTGGGTATAGAAATGTGAACGGGGGATATTCTTTGTTCTTAGAATGCCAGAGTCTGGGGGGAGCTTTGGCACTGATTGTGCAAGGCCCAGGCATGTTAAATGTTCTGCAAAGTGTGGTACAGGCACACATAGTGAAAAATGGTCCTTCCAAAAATGCAGTAGTCCTGTAATAAGAAATACTGGATCACAGAAATACGCTAATTCCAAACAAACCTTAATGAAATTATAGTGCAAGTGAAAGAGATTCTTGGTTCCTTCCCCCACCCCCACCTGCATGCATGATCTTAATCATAAGCATTAAAATCAATTTTAAAGGAAGGAAAAAAACCTTCCATACATGTCAAATAGCCCATTCCTAAAGAGGAATAAGGTGCTAATGGAATTATCTTGGTCAAAAGCCATTAATGCAAAACTCAAACTCTGGCCACTGCGTGTGGGACCACCTCATGTTGGTGTCATTGCCCCTCCCCACGATGATGACATTTTTTTTTTAAAGACTTTATTTATTTATGACAGAGATAGTGAGAGAGGGAACAAAAGCAAGCTGGGAGCTGGAGAGAGAAAAGCAGGCTTCCCGCTGAGCAGGGAGCCCGATATGGGGCTTGATCCCAGGACATTGGGATCATGACCCGAGCTGAAGGCAGACGCCCAACCAATTGAGCCACCCAGGCACCCTGGATAATGACATTCTTTTGTGTTTGGGCTTAGGTATATCTTGGCACCTGACTGTTGTCCGTAATTACATTGTAGCATTTCTTCTACTTATTCCTTATCTAAAAATAAGGTTTTCATCTCGCTGCCTAAAAGCTCTCAGGACACAGGTTTTCTGAGTTCAGGCAAACTGTGTCAAGGACTCCTGAATCCTCTTTCCAATTGTTTCAGTGTCAGAAGAAGGGGAGGAGATCTGAACAGACATGAACACTGACAATCGAATTGTACTTACCACTATTGCTGAGAAATGATATTTATTCATCTACTGTCCCCTCAAAATATCTTCTACTTTTCTTTTTCTTTTCTAGTTTACTACTATTTCTTAATCTCGATTTAGACTATTGTAATAGAACCCCTCCAACTATTTATTTTGAAAAATTTCAGACTACAGAAAAAAACGAAGAACTAGATGTAAAAATCTAGACATTTTCATCAAGTTCCAATAGTTGTTAATGTTTTGGCACATTTATTCTCTCTCCCTCTCTCTCCCTTTGTCTGCCTCTCTCTCTCTCTCTTTCTCTTCTCTCAGAAGAGACACACACATAAACACACACATTTGTTCTTTTGGAACCCTCTGAAGTATGTGACAGATATCATGTCCTTTCCAAACCTAACATACCAGCAAGGCATCTCCTCAATATAAAGATATTTTCTATATACCCACAGTATCATTATTAAATCAAAAAAGGTAACAGCAATTCTATACAATCCAATATACTATACCTATTCAAATTTTCTCAGTTGCCCTCAAAATATCTTCTATAGATTTCTTTTTTCTTCAATCCAGGATTGAATCAAGGTTTACTCATTGTGTTTGGTTATTATGTCTCTGCTCACTATTAACCTAAAAAACTACCTTCTTTTTCCTTTTATGACATTGAGTTTCTTTGCTTTCTTTCTTTCAAAGAGTTCAAGCTAGATACTTACAGACTGCTCTATATTCTGGTTTTGTCTAATCAGGTCAAACATTCTTAGCAAAATCTAGTGAGTAACATCATGTACTGTTTATGGTATCACATCAGGAAGACTATAAATGCGAGGTTGTCTCACTACTGGTGATACTAAGTTTGGTTACTTGGTTAAGGACCACCAGATCTCTCCATTCCAAAGGCACCTTCAGAATAACACCTTTGTAAATAACAAATCTGTGGGGTAATTTTTAGAGATCATGTGACTATCCTTTTTCCCAATAAGCTTTCATCTCTCTCTCTCTCTCTCTCTATTTATTTTAGTATCTCTTGACTATGCTTGCCTAAAACAATTATTTTACTTAGGATTGGAAATTGGTGATTTTCTACTTCTCTATTATTTTTTTTTTTTAAAAAGATCTTATTTATTTATTTGACAGAGAGAGTGAGGGCACAAGCCAGGAGACAGAGGGACAGGGAGAAGCAGGCTCTCTGCTCAGCAGGGAGCCTGATGCAGGGCTCAATCTGGACCCTGGGATCATGACCCCAGCTGAAGGCAGCCATTTATCCAACTGAGGCAATCAGGCACCACCTATTCCTCTATTTTTTAAATTATGTATTTATTATTTGAGGAGGGAGAGAGAGAGAGCACGAGCTCAGGGAAGCAGAGGGGGAAGCAGGCTCCCCACTGGGCAGGAAGCCTGATGACGGGGGCTGGATCCCAGAACCCTGGAGTCGTGACCTCAGCGAAAGGAAGATGCTCAACTGACTGAGAAACACAGGCCCTGCTACTTCTCTATTTCTGCTAGAATCCTTAGCTGGTATTCTTCCGTGCAAAAGAACTTATTTTTATTCTCTATCATTATGGACTCACGTTTTTGTTTTTATTTATCAAGATACAATCCATTACAGTGCAGTAGACCTTTTTTTTTTTTTTTAAAAGATTTATTCACCTTATTTTAGAGAGAGGGAAGGGGGGGGAAGGAAAAGGAGAAAGTCTCAAGCAGACTCCAGGCTGAGCACAGAGCCCAATGTAGGGCTCGATCTCATGATCCCACCTGATCCGAGTCTAACAAGAGTCAGATGCCCAACTGACTGGGCCACCCAGGTGCCCCTGTTCAGTAGACCTCTAACTGACCTGCAAACCTTCCTCTAAACTCTGTCTCTCTCCCTCCCTCCCTTACTCCTTCTGTTTTCTCTACTCCTTCTATGTTGACAGCCATATATCGTTGTATATCATGGACAGTCTACTTTTCTCTACATACTCCTTTTCACATTTTACACATGAAACAGATGGTTATATGTTCCTCAATGCTTGTAGGTTATGTGAAAATTCTGTATCTTACTTTTTTTTTTAAAGCCATTGGATTATTTTTTAAGATTTTATTTTATTTATTTATTTGACAGAGAGGAGAGAGATCACAAGTAGGCAGGAGGCAGGCAGAGAGAGAGGAGGAAGCAGGCTCCCCGCTGAGCAGAAAGCCCAATGCGGGGCCCGATCCAAGGACCCTGAGATCATGACCTGAGCGAAGGCAGAGGCTTTAACCCACTGAGCCACCCAGGCGCCCCAAAAGTGTATCTTACTTTTTAAGGCCTTGCATAATCTGGCTTTTACTATACCTCTCTCTAGTCTCATAAGACCATGGACAACTCTGGTGACAGTTGATCTTGTCAATTCTCCCATTTCACAGGTAAGGAGACTAAGGCCCAGGAAAGGAAGTCACTTCCAGGGCCGCTCTGTATTTGTGACAGAGGCCAGATGAAAACTCTAGTGTTTGTTCCCCTATATTATTACATACGTCCTTTGCTGCAGCCAGAAGCTTCCTGCACAACCCTATCTCAACACCATTCCTTATGGACCTTTTCCTCCCTGTCCTGCTTCCTGTTGCCTAGGATTACCTGAAGTCTGGATCTTCCTTCATGTCCACATCAAGTTCTACTTTCCCAGGCCTCCTATTAATGGTCTGTACCACTCACTTGGCCATTAGCCTCACAACCTGGGAACATTACATGGATTTTTTGTCCCCTTATAGTGCTTTATTATTTTTTTAAGGTATAGAATTCCAGTTCATTTTAAGTAATTAAAATAATATAGAAGAACACCAAGGAAATTAAGTATCTTTTTTCTACTCTAACTTTCAGCTAACCACTGATAATAATAAATTATATATTAACTTCTATACATTTTCCCCCACACACGTATAAATAATACCCCCAGCTATAGTCCTGATGTCTAGAATAGTACTTGATACATGTCAGTGACTGAACATACATAGGTGCAAAAATACATATATTTACCTTCCTATGCAGTTACCATTTTCAAAAATAGATCACACAACACAGTGCTATGTAATTTGCTTTCTTTTTCCATTTAAATTACTTTTTTATGGATTAGTGTCATCGACTAGACTGTAAGTCCTATGAGGGCAGTCCCAGCCAATGTTTTACTTCTCTTGTATTCCCAGGATGTGGCACAAACTTCCTTCCTCATAAATTATTGTTTAGGGTGATTACAATTACATGTGCCTCATGAATCTCTTCCTTTACTCTGAAGAGGTCTTAAGGTTCACAAAGACTCCTGTTCCTCTAAAGAAGCATCATTAACTAGCTCACCAAGAATTTGGTGGCCAGCTCCATTGGCTAATAAGGAAAAGGAGACACCCTAGAAAGTGAAGACAAGAGACCTACTAGGGGGGATATGCAGGATGATGACAAAGAGGCAGTCAGTTTTCTTTAAGGATGGGGAGGGTTCTATGCTGGAGCTGCCATCTTGAATATGGCCTCTTCTGGGAAGTGGATCACGTAACACAGAGCCTTAACTCTAAAAGTCAATGATCTTATGAAAAGTTTCTTTCTGGTCACTGGAAGAACCAGAAGAAGCAAGAGCTAGAGTTCAAAACTCTTCTGAAAGGACAAATTCCATAAAATCAAAAGAGTGAGGAAGAACAGCATCCTCTGGAATTCTCTCTCTGTCACCATTTCCTTTCTTCTCTCAAGTACATATCAGGACTTCATAAGAACAGCCAAGGCTGTATGCAGTCTTTTACCACTAGTCCCGAGTGAATATTGTAAACATCAGAAAATTTTCCATTTACACAGTCAGAGAGGTATTTTCAGTCATTTAAATTTTTCTAATTACTAACCAATTCCCTCCTTCCAGGCCTCCCAATTTAGCGCACAGAATGTTGCTCCCCACAGAAAACAAGTCCCCAGCTAAGTGAGTTTCCATGGTTAGTTGCCAGAGCTCTAGATGTGAACAAAGCCAAAAGCCACTCTCCCTGAGAGAAAAAACTTCAACAAGTCAGGTTCCACTGCACAGTATGGTTCCTAGCACAAAGCAAATGCTCAGTAAGTAAAGGGAAGGATGGAAAAAAAAATGAGGAGAACAGGAAAGAAAAGAGAGAGGCACAAAGAGGAAGGAAATTCAGTGAAATTGGCTTTCTTCACTGTGACCAGAGGCTTAACTGTGGTGGTAAGAAAGTTACTGGTAAGGATAACACTAGTAACAAAATACTGGGCAAGAGGGTACCGTGCTGGGCTCGTTAATGCTAATCTTTCCAAGAACTTTTCTGAGGTTGGCTTTCAAAAGGAGGAAACTGAGGTACAGAGAGGGTAAAAGCTTCCCAACCAGCAGAAGTGGGTTGGAGATCTGCTCTTTGTGACACAGAGGGTGTCCTTTCTCCCTGACACTTAGCTGCCCTCTTCTGTCATCCCAGCTGCCTCTAGCCTCAGGTCTGCAGGTGACACTCCTCTGACAGTCACCAATGCCTGGGTGCTGCTGAATCGACCCTCCCTACCCACCCATCCCTTCACAAGATGTCACAAGAGGATGACTTCTAACAGCAGCCTTAACTCCAATGCTTGCCATCACTGCAGGCTGCTTTGCCTTTCCATCTCCATAAACAGCCCCTCGGGCTGGGTTGTCTCTCAAGGCTGCTCTCTTTGCCTGCCTGCCCCCCCCCAAACCCCGTCGTCATCGTCATCATTGTCATCTTCGTCATCATCGTCATCCTCGTGCAGGGTCAGCTCCCTTCAGCAGCTTAGACGCTTTGGGGATTACGGACAGCTCCACAATCCCTCAGAGCAACTGAATCACTGTCGAACCCTTTTATGTCCTGTGGCCAAGTTCAGCGCCTCCCCACCCAGAGCACTCCTTGAACTTACTGTACCTGCCCCCACGTTGGGGCCAGCCCTGTGAAAGGCTGGCTGCAGGCGCTGACTAGCCAGGCTCTGCCACGTCTTGTGAGATGGGCCAGCATTAAGTTAGTAAGTACAGCGGCAACAGTCGACCCAGAAAGAGCAGCAGCCCCAGACGCTGCCTGAGACCAGGACTGAGCTCAAACTCCATTCACTGCAGTAATAGCTGGCAGCACCGGAAGGAAATGAACACGGCGCGCCCTTGCTCTTCTTGGTGCTGGGGAGTTCTGTGGATTCCAGATGTGTAATTGCAGATTCTTTAAAATCCCCTTCCATTACCTTTCCCCTTTACAATCTAGCGTCACATGCAGCTTCCTATTGTATTGCCAAACATTTAGGCACCCGGAAGAGTTACCACATACACTGCCCTGCAAGGGTAGGATCCCTTGTTTCTCAGACATGGTTTCCCACTCTACCTCCTCCGTCTTTTCCTCCCGCCGCCCCCTGAGAGGCTCACCTCTTTGATCCTTTCAGGATCTCTGCATCTGCATCTGTGACAACATTTCCTTCGCTTCCCCTTCCTTACCTTTCCTCTGCCGCTGTCTCTACTCCCTCCTTTACTCCCTCCTCCTGTGCTGATCTCTCTGCCTGCCTTTCTTCTACCCACTCCATCTGACCGTCTGACCGATCTGCCTCCACTTTCTTGCTACATCCTCTTTTCTCTCCTCCAGGAGATTTCTCCTGTTCAGTTGCAAGGACAACCTATGACTTACTGTTTTTACCACCTAAGCAGAATTTTATTCTCCATTTAAAGCCCAAACTGACTTTCTGTGAGAGCCCTATAATTACACTAATAGAAAATTAAGAAGTTTTCTTATTCTACCATTAATACAGCTAAAACCTTGGGGGTTGGCTGTCAAATACAGGCAAACCAGAGGCGCTTGCTCTCAAACTGAAATAAAATTGCGCTTGCATTTTCAAGTGCTACCTCAGGCTGTCTTGTTTATATTTAATACTCTGTGGCTCTAAGTCAAGGACAAGCCTTAAGTTAGGGTTTTTCTATGCCGTGCCTCTAGGTAAGCTCCCTGTGATTTATAGGGCCCTGGAGCTCCTGTAAAACATTTTTTAAAAAACCCGCTTGTTTCTGTCTAATGCAGAGAGCTGCTGCATATCAAGAAATTGCTAGAATGTTTGCCCTCCTTCTTAACTTTGCTATTACAAGCTGAATATTCTAGATTTCAAGGTTGCCTCCCCATCTGCCCCTAGCTCCTTACCTAGCATCAGCCACTTAACAGCAACTTAACTTTGGACCGCAGGTATGGCACAGCTCAAGGCTTACATCTCCTCTACGGTATCCTCTATTTCTTATTCATTCTTCACCAAAAAATCATTCTCTCTTAACAGCAGGAAAAGATCACTGTGTTGATGTAATTTTAGTATGTACCCCAGATACAAAATATGGCGTTAAAGAAGCACTTAGGGGAAAAGTCACATTGGTAACCTGTAAACTGACTAATTGAAAACCATGACTATTCATGACAATAGATGATTAAGCATGCATTCCACTGATTTATAGAGAACACATCTGCTCTAAATATTACTTCTCTTTAAAGCTAGAGATCATGACAAAGTTTGGTCAGCCAGAAAAAGGTATGGTTTTTTTTCAATGAATGGAAGATAAAATAAATGTGGGTAAAAATCATAAATCGCTAAGAATGGTATGTATAATTGTACATTTTTTTTAAGAATAACTTATATAAAAGTATCTGTTGTATCTATGAAATTCACCTGTTCTTTCTTCTTTAAAGGTGGCTTACGGGTGTCTGGCCATGTAAGTTTCCTTTCTGGAGTATGACTACACCCAAGGATCAGTAAATGGGTGGGTTCTCAAAGCAAAAACTTGTATTTGACTTACAGGCATGATATTCCTGGATGATATTTATCTTTGTCAGTTACATGTTTCTATGCAAGAAACTTAACATGTAGCTGTATTATTAAGTGCTGCTGACAATCAGGATTTCTTTTGGAGAACTGTTTACCTCTCTCTCTTTCTCTAAATCAATAGGGGTAGGGCCACCTAAGTGGCTCAGTCAGTTAAGCTTCTGATTCTTGATTTTGGCTCAGGTCATGACCTTAGGGTCATGAGATCAGCCCAGCATCTGGGCACTGCGCTCAGTGGGGAGTCTGCTTTAGATTCTCTCTCCCTCTCCCTCTGCCCCTCTCCCCACTTGTGCACGCATAAACTCTTTCTAAAATAAACAAATAAATCTTAAAAAAAAATCAATTAGGGCAGTGTGATAGAAGGGGAAGAGTGTGGGTTTTGTTCAGTAGATTCAAGTTTGGAATTCTGGCACTACCTTATACCCATGTGTGATTCCGAACAAGTTACCTGCTCTGAGACTGTCTTTTCACATCTATGCAGTGATAATAGGAATATCTTCTCTCCAAGAGTTGCATAGTTATACTGGGGACTGAATATGGTAAGGTGATGCATACAAAAACTACCCAATAGATGGTGGCTATTGCTTTGGATATGGAAAGTCAAAAAACATTCCTGCTTTAATAGCTTTTTCAAATAAGTAAACCAATATAGATAGTTTTTTTTTGTTTTTTTTTTTTGTTTGTTTGTTTGTTTTGGCCTGAATCCTCTGACGGTTCCTTACATGCTATACCATCTATGGCTGTAACTTCTATCCAAAACAGGAAGGACTGAGACCCTATGGGGATGCCATCGGTACTAGATGGATACAAATGCGTATTAGTTTGAATCATACAAAATTGCCAGTATCTGACTTGACCTACAAAAGCGACAATTTTGCATGTTTCAACTTAATACTACTAGGGAGTGATACTACTGAAAGCAAATTTCAACTTTATATTTCTTAATATGAATGACATATAACAATTTAAAAATTGCTTTGGGGGATTATTTCCCAGTTTAAAAAGGTTTAACTGGTAAAATTTATGTCATTTGCTTTTTAGATTAAGGAAGAAATGGTAAAATACATCTGCCTGGTTCTTTTTCCCAGAGGAGTCTTAGGAGGCTCAAATTTGAGTTTGGTGTTGTGGAAATTTCAGCCTCAGGCAACAGGGTAAGGGACATTAAAATCGGTATTTACTGTTGGCTGTTAAAAAGAGCAAATCTCTGACTATTTCAAGGGAACGACATAAGAATGTCAGCTAATGAGCTGAAACTTATTCTGACTGTGACATATTACTGAACAAAAGATTAGAGGAAATTAGTACAAGAGAGATTTCATTTACTTTTTTTTTTTTTTTTTGGCTACGTACGTGGGAGAGACAGAGGATTGGGAGTGCGTAGGAGAAGTGTGAGAGGATATGTGGGAGAAGGAGTGTTTAGAACGTTCAAAGGAAACTAAAATGAAGACATGAAAATGTACGCAGGGGTACAGGTTTCCAAAACCAGTGATTCAGACAAGTACTCCCAGGGTTGCCATCAGCGTCCTTTCCCAGTAGCTTCTGAACTCCCACTTGTGCTTTCTACTGGGTTGAGAAAGCTCTATCTTCTCGACGGTCACTTGTTCTACTCACCCTTGCCTTGGGAAACCCAATTCAGATCCTACTTCTGTGAAACTCCACCCAGTAAGGAAAGGGAATTTACTTTGTCTATCCTTAAAACTTAAGCACATAAAACTACTCCTTTTTCTTCCAGCTCCTTCTTTCCAAGTGTTTTGCAAATGGCAGGCGCTGGTGTTCAGCTGTGGCGTGTGAGCTAAGAAAGACATGTGTACCTCTGACACGGCCTGTAGACTTGTCCCTGATGGGCACCTGCTGTGACAATCCCTTAACTGGAGCTTGTGGTAACAAGGAGACAATTCTGTCATTTTCGTGAAAGGACTGCCATGTTTATTAAGATCCACCACCTCACCTTGCAGTTTGCTTTCATCAGCATCCATAGAGCCAAGTTCATCACTCAAGCCTTCTAATAACATGGTGATAGCACAGGCCACACCAGCCAATCTAGTTCTTATGATAGAGACCTTATTGTCACAACTTACCTACATGGAAGTGAAGTTCATCAGAAGTTTATATTTATACTTGATGTTGCTATCTTAAGAGATGAAGGTGCAGGACAGCTGAGTACAGGTAGGATGTCTGTCTCCTGCAGGAGACACAGAGCCTTCCCGGGGCCAAGGATATACCGTCCTGCGGCGCCCCTCTCTGGCTGACTCGGAGGACTCCAGGGCAGCTCACTCGAGACGGAACAGGAGATGGAGGCCCTCTCACTGACCAAGGGGGGCGGAAGCCACTGGCGGCTTCAAGTCTCCTTTACCTAGCTACTACAGCTGTGTGAGGCCAGACCCACCTCCCGCAGGCCTTACAGGGGCCTCCAGAAAGGACTTCTCATGTCTGCTCAGACAGAGGCAATCAAGGGCTTCTCTAGCAAGTGAATCCTGAGTTCTACCATTTTACGAACACATATTGACTTCCATGTTGGAAACACATAATGGGCCAACCTAGATCCCTGGACTTAGTAGTTTTCTATTTTTAGTGTGTATGCCAAGTGAGAATCATCCTTTCTTTTCTTTCTTTCTTTTTTTTTTGAAGGTTTTATTTATTTATTTGACAATGAGAGAGGGAACACAGCAAGGGAAGTGGGAGAGGGAGAAGTAGGCTTCCTGCTGAGCCGGGGGCCCCGATGCGGGGCTCGATCCCAGGACCCTGGGATCATAATCAGAGCCAAAGGCAGATGCCCAACGACTGAGCCACTCAGGCGCCCCAGAACCACTCTTTCTGACTCCAGAGCCAATGTGCTTTAGAATCTCTATATCTAACTCCATTTCCCTTGATCTCACCCTCTTCAGGGCACCCCAATTTCCCTTTCACTTTCTAATGCATCATGTACATTCATCCTAGTCTGTTACTTCTTGATTCATTTATAAAACGCAGCATATTGGGGCACCCGGGTGGCTCAGTTGGTTAAGTGTCTGCCTTCGGCTCAGGTCATGATCTCTGGGGTCTGGGATCGAGCCCCGCAGCAGGCTCTCTGCTCACCGAGGAGCCTGCTTTGCGTTCTCCTTCTGGGGCTTCTCCTCCTGCTCGTGCTCTTGCACTTGCTCTCTCGCCCTCAAATGAATAAATAAAATCTTTAAAAAATAAAAATGCAGCAGCTGGAATGAAACACATGATTCTAGGAAGGTCCTGACTAGTGTGGAGTCCAGAAGCATGCCTCCTTCCCAGGCACCAGCACCGCAGGGTTGTAATTAGCTTCTAGGGAGATACTGCGGCGGCATCGTCAAATGGTTACCTGCAGTCCCCGAAGACCAAAAGATCTTCTTCCAAGGAGTTGCTGCCAGATATTTCTATTCTAAATTGGTGCAATTAATTTTGGGAACTGTTTTAGTTTTTCCTAAACTGTCTACCTGTGCGAGGAGTTTTGAACTCCCGGTAAGTGCCAACAGTCAATAAGTACTTATTGGGTTGGTGCTGGTAATTTGCTCTCTTATGGATGCTTACTTAATACCACAGAACCTGTTTTTCCATTGGAAAATGAACAAAGATATATTCTCTGCTAGTTTTGTGGGAAGTTCAAATAGATAATAATGCACAAAATGTAAGGTGATATTATTATCACAGATAATCTAGGTTTTAATATCACACTAGAAAGGTAATTATAACTGTTAAACCTGTAATCATAGAAACTACAGCCTAGAGGTCCTATAAACCACTCCAAACATAAGATCAACTACCTAGATTTTAATCAGGAAAAAAAATTACAATTCTGTTTACACTTTAAAAGATGTTCAACGTTTTCTTTCACTGCCCTCTAGTGGTTGTTATATAGAAGACGGGACTACAGTTTTGACATTTTTGTTTTTGAGATAATAAGCACAACCTCACAAACAGTTACACGGTTATGTTACATAATTTCTTATCATTTGGTAACACGTTAAGAGTCAGCCTAGAGGGACAGTACGTAGCACTGTGTCCTGCCCAATGTACACGCCCTCTGTCGTGCATTAGTGGTTATGCATCATTTCATTGTCTCCACAAAGAATCTGCTGGCTTCAAGCAATAACCTAAACCTAACCTTACTCACTCAGTAAATATTTACAGATCCATTCTGTGTCAGAAGCACAAGACAGACATTTTCCCGGCTTACATTCTAATGAGAAAAATGGAGTATTAAACATGTCCTTGCAAATTAGCTTGGTAACTCTAATAGGGAAAGAACTGCGTATATGTGTGCATTGGGAAACTCTGACCAGGATGTTTCTGTGTGTTGGGGAGGCTGGCGTGGGATTTGAGAGAGAAGCCATTAGAAGGCGCTCTGAGAGTGTACCGAGTAATCCAGGAGGAACAGAAGTTATTCAGAAGGATGTAAGGTGGGCAGAGGATTCTAAGGAAAGACATCATGCTAAAGGAGGTTAGATAATAGAGAAAGGAAGGTTTTAGAGATGAGGCTGGACAAAATTTTTTAGAAGCTATACTGTGGAATTTAGCCTTCATTCTCATGATTAATTTATACCCAGTGGACTAACAAAGCATGAACTCATGCCTTCACTTTTGATTTTTTTAAGTTCATTATTTAAAGGGAAAATTCTAGCTATTAATTATAAGGTAATTGTTTAAAAAACTTTAAGTGTGTCCTTTTTCAAACCCAAGGTTCCCTCAAGCACACACATTCCTAGAATGCTGGAGCTGGAAGGGCCTTCAGAGGTCGCCAGTTTCCCTGGTTTTGCTTTAGAGGGGAGGGAGGTGGGGTTGGAGGTTTGAGGAGGTTGGGGGGGATGGTCAGGGATTTCCTCAGACTGCACTGAGTGAATACACCTGGAAACTGCTTTGCCTTCATTTCAAATTCCTCTACCTCCTGTCTCATGGGCTCAGAGCTTCCAAATTCTTAAAACACCTGGCTTTTTACCTCCGCACTGGACTGCATGCTCTTTCTTTGCAGTCTGATAAAAAGGTGGTTTAACTTAGACTTGTAGAAGGATCTGGAAGGGTCTTCTTATGACTAATTAGAGCATCAGTCCAGCCTGGACCACGAGTCAGGTTTTGCCTCTGTGAAGGAACTCCCTGGCCTCTCTGTGCTTTTCTTATGGCACAACTCATTGTGAATGGATTCATTTCTTCTCCTAGACTACAAGCATCTTGAGGACATGACACATGGCTTAGTCATCACTACATCCTATATAACAAGGTAATGTGGGCAATGAAAGCCCCTAGCAAGTTTGCTGAAGGCACAGGTGGGTGGATAAATGAACAGAGTGGGAGATCTCATTTCCTAACAGAAGGTTTAATAGATTGAGTAAGGGAATAGAAGATAGATTATCTTAATAGCTTGTACTAGATTTTTTTCACAGGGAAGAATCTGATTTTAGAAAATAGGATGATGAACCATCTGAGGTGAAAAGGAGAGTCTCTTACGAAAAGCAAAAATAGTAATTGTACTCTTTTTAATAAGGAATGACCATGACTTCGAAGGTAGTAAGAGATTAGAGAAGAGAGGTCAGGACAGACAGAAAAAGAAAAATCTGGGCAGCATGGAAGAGTGCCCACTAGACAAAGATATCCGATAATCAATTTAAATTATTTTTACAGGTTTGATGTAAACCACTGCCATCTGTTTGAGCCTTATGTACAGCCTACCACACACAAAAGGAATGCTAACAAACACCCCTTTATGTGAGATTGAGAAAGAGCGTGTGCTTTTCTGTGATGTTCACAGTTCCAGAGGCAACTAACTCATGCATGTGTACGCCGAATATAAAGATAGATAAAAAAATAAAGAAAAATGTAGTTTATACCTTCCTTAATTCTACCATAAATGTG
Organism: Nasua narica; assembly: GCA_028533885.1. Classification (NCBI taxonomy): domain Eukaryota; kingdom Metazoa; phylum Chordata; class Mammalia; order Carnivora; family Procyonidae; genus Nasua; species Nasua narica. The sequence goes on from CM052815.1 coordinate 53,524,219, forward strand.
TCAGTAGAATAAAAATACATGAAAAAAAACCCCACCCAGCCGTAATTTAGTGATTATGTTACACACACCACACAAAACATGAGAGATGTAGGCAAGAAATGTTTTTGTAGTTTGGATCACAGCATCATTTCCAGCATGGCCCATCAGTAAAGTTTCCCTCCAGGGTAGATTTGAACATAGAGTAATAGCAAGCAATTAAATTATATAGAAGATTACCTACTGGCCCTTCACTGATCCCTCTCTTTCCTTCAAGCAGTAGAATCACTGATCAGTCCCTGTTAAGAAAGGGACATTTCTCATTTTGAGCTTTCTCAAGCAATTTTGGCTTCTTAGAGCTCCTGGCAGATTCTCAGTATGCAGTTACTTGTAAAAATGGGACTCCCTCAATATTAAAAAAAAGCAACAAAACCGTATATTCTACTTTCAGGTTTTAATTCAAATTTATTCCTTGAATTATATTTAAAAGATCTAGCATTACAATAACAACCCGTTTTAATACTGCAATCAAATAAATCAGTGCCAAATCCCAGCAAAGAGGTCAGATACCAGCAGTATACAAGGTTGTGTGCAAAATCTTTTACTGCCATCTTGTGGATTTTCAAGAAATAGCCTCAGTCGCAACGGGTGGTTTACTGTATGCCACAGTATATGAAAACACCTGGGAAATGTATATATATAAAATAAAGCAACTAAGTATTCAGGTTCCCATTTAATTTGGCCACTTTGGATACACTATTTAACTTCTATGTGGCTTAAATTCTTCACGAAAAGTACAAATTATAATAATGGTATGTCCCCTGCCTGTTGCCAAGTTTGCTTTGAAAATTAAAACGTAAAATTTCTGCTCTGTATAGCAGAAAGTACTCAGAAACAATCAGTTATTTTCCTTGGTATCATGCAGCACCACTCGATTGATAATGCCTAAGCAAATGCATTGTTAGGTAAGCAACAAGATAAATACGGTTCTGATTGAAGAGTCCAGACCTTAGTGCCTGTCTTTCCAGTGATTTATCTTGTCTTGAGGGCTTTGGGGACAAGAGAGTAGATGTTTCCAGTGAAAAGAATCCCCGGAGATCATCTCTCCTGGAGCAGATAATAACTTCAGCCTGGGGACGGAGGAAGAGGCATTTTCTTTCTTACTGGTTTACTAATGTGCAAGTGGATCCTGACATTCCCAAACCACAATGAATACGCAATCCAGGGACTGTTGCCTCTGTCACCCTCGGGATCCCGTCCACTGACCCACACTTCAGTCATGTTCTTGTAACCTGTTCAGCTTTATTTTTTCTCTCACACCCTCAAAATGAAAAACGGAGCTAATGTGTTGGATCAGAGAGGACCGGGACAACTTGAAAAAAAAAAAAAAAGTCATCTGTGCATTTCAGGGAACAATTTGGAACAAAACCTTCAAAGGGTTTTTCTTTCCTTAGGGAAGGTTTCTTCAAGTTCTTTCATTCACTAACTTACTCACTGCTCACTAACACTTCTGTGCTTAGCACTGGGTTAGGCCCTGGGACGTGGTTATGGTTGAGACACAATCCTCAAGGAACTCTGTTGAGGAAATATTTGTGAAAACAAACCAAGATCAAAAGGAAAACATGGGGCATTATTGAACTGGGGGGACACAAGGATGGGGAGGAGGGGAGAGGCTGTCTCCTTGTGTACCTGAGCTGAGGGGTCTAAAGCCTTAGGGGTCTTTTGTGTGTCTTTTAAATTTGGCCTCTTCCCTGTTCAAAAAAGTTCTTCCTCCTCTGAACTCGTAAAGCTCTTAACTGTAATAACTAGTTCACCTGGTGATCATCTCAGGTACTTTGCCTGGTTAGTTTTTACCAAGCCAGTCTCTACCATGCTTCTCTATCTGCAACTAACCTTAGTAATTAAAACCATGTATGGGCATCTGGGTGGCTCCGTCGTTTAAGCGGCTGCCTTTGGCTCAGGTCATCATCCCAGAGTCTCAGGATCGAGTCCCACATCAAGCTCCCTGCTCAACAGGGAGCCTATTTCTCCCTCTAACCTTATCGTGCTCATGCTCTCTTGCTCTCTCAAATAAATAAATGAAATCTTTAAAAAAATAAAAATAAAATCATTTGTAACAGTCTACGGTTTCAAATATAATCCTTATTTTATTTATAGGAATAAATAAAATATATAGGAATCCTTATTCCTTCCCCTGATGTTTTTATAATTTAATTTAAAAAATATACTAAGAATGTACTACAGGTTAGGAATTTTGTTTTTAGCCGTTCTCAGCAGTTTTCAGACATTGTAATTTCAGAGCATGAATACCCCACTCCTCATCACCTTGGGAATTTCCATGAGATGACAGAAGACAGGATTTTCTGCAGGGGAACAATTTGTAGCATCTAGACTATTGTAGCATCTGTCTATTCTTATTTTCTCTTTCCCAGGATTGTCTTTATTATCCCTGGACACTCTCCTAGTTCCTTATACCCTTAATATGGTCTTATTTAAGGATTTGTCTTCCTTCTCTCCGCTCTGACCTGCCATTAGACTAGAGGGCAAAGATCTTGCTATTTAACTCTTTATTCTTTTTTTTGGATTTTATTTACCTATTTAACAGAGAGACAGAGAGACAGCGAGAGAGGGACCACAAACAGGGGGAGTGGGAGAGGGGAGAAGCAGGCTTCCCGCCGAGTAGGGGGGGAAGTTAGGAAGCAGAGCAGAGGCCAAAGCCTCCCTTGGGAATTTGGGGTAGTAGAAAGAGAAGGAGCTTAAACAAAGGCAAAGTGCTGCTGATGGGCGCTCCCTGACTCTCATTTTTTGTGTCAGTTATTGAGAATGGTCGCTCTCTGTGGGGAAATGAGTGCTGGTGGTGGTAGTGGCAGCGGTGGTGAGGATGATGATGATGATGAAGGGGATGTTTGATGTTGAGGAACTTACTATTTATTTTAAACAACAAACAGGGGGCGCCTGGGTAGCTCAGTCGGTTAAGTGGCTGCCTTCAGCTCAGGTCATGATCCCAGGGTCCTGGGATCGAGCCCCACATAGGCTCCCTGCTCAGCGGGGAGGCTGCTTCTCCCTCTCTCTCTGCCTGCCATTCTGCTGCTCACTATCCCTCTGTCAAATAAATAAATAAACAAATAAATAAAATCTTTTTTTTTAAAGATTTTATTTATTTATTTATTAGGAAAGAGAGAGTGAGAGAGAACATGAGAAGGGAGAAGGTCAGAGTGAGAAGCGGACTCCCCATGGAGCTGGGAGCCCGATGTGGGACTCGATCCCGGGACTCCGGGATCATGACCTGAGCCGAAGGCAGCCGCTCAACCAACTGCGCCACCCAGGCGCCCAACAAATAAATAAAATCTTTTAAAAAATAAATAACAAACAGTAGGATGAGAAGACTAAAATAATGTGGTTGCTCCTCTCTATCACATCTGCCAAGCACTATAACCATGCTCTCTGTCTCTACTAGGTTAGCACCCCATGAAGGTGGGGTCAATGTCTGGTTCACCTCCCTCCTCCCTATAGCACCTGGCACAGTATTTGACTTATGCTTTCATATTCAGCACCTGTGAAGTGCCAAGACCTGTCGAGGAGCTGGGAATTACAGTGATAAACACAGTAAATCAATAGGAGGTATTGAACAAATCAAAGAATTAAACAAGAATAGCAGTCATGTATATAATGGGTTTTCCATTTCTTCCACTCCATACATATATATTTAGGTGAACTGATAAATAAACCACGAATTTTCCCCTCTCTACATCAGCAAACACTGTTTTCATCCACATAAAAAACATTGCAATAAAAAAACAAACTCTGCCCACTAGTGGCCATTCCATTCCATTCCCCTTCTCCGCAAAACTCAAAGGAGGGATCTGCAATCACAGCCATTAACTCCTCTCCTCCCATTCCCTCAGAAATCTGCTTCGCATGGATTCTCACCCAATTACACTACAGACACTGCTTTTTGACTTGAATCAATCAGTTCCATGCTGTTACGTTCACCAGCTAATTTTCAGTTCCCATCTTACGTGACAACAGCATTTGAAGCAGTTGGTCCCACTCTCTGGAAGACCTTTCTCTTCTTGGCTCCTGGGTCCTACCTGATTCCTCCTACTTTACTGGTTCCTCCTCTTCTCCCCGAGGAGGGCCTTCGTGGGCTAGAGGCTCAGCCTGTCTCTCCCTGTTCTCTGCTCCACCGGGAGGAGTGTCTCCATCTCAGCCAGTAGTCTCTCTACTTCTCTCATGTCCAGGCAGAAAACCTTGCAGCCAACCTCCGTCGCTTCCTTTCTCTTCTCCCCGACATCCAGTCTCTCAGATTTGTTAACTCTCCCTTCCAAACAAACCCGGCATCACTCCTCGCTTCCTCCACTTCTACCACAGTTGCCCATTCCTCCACTGCCTCTCACGCTGATTATTCACGTAGACTCCAAGCTTGCCTCCTGTTCCCATCCTTGTCCCTTCGTCCCAGTGTCAACACAGCAGCCAGAGTGATCCCTTTAAAATGTAAGTGAATTCCTATCATGTCACTGTTCTGTTTATAATCCTCCATGGCTCTTCATTTTCTCAGAGTGAAAGGCAAGCTGTTACAGAGGGCTGCGAGGCTGTGCTCTCTGTGACCTGCCCGCTACTGCTCTCCCCTCCACCCGCCCCCGAGCGGACTCTTCAGTACACTGGGCGTGCACCTTACACAGACTTGATGCTGGCTGCTCCCTGTCTGGAACCACCCCACATACCTGCATGTCCCACGTGCCCCGCCTTCAAGTCTTTGCTAACGTGTCATCTTCTCAGGGAAACCCTCCATGACGTGACCTTATTTCAACTTCAACTCCAAATTCCCCTTACACGACTCCACTGGTATTCTGCACCTTCTAATAGTTTTATAATTTACTCATCCGTTACTTAAAAATATATTGGTTGCTTTTCCCACCAGAATGCAAGTACCATGAGGCAGGAATTTGTTTTTCTTTTTTTTTTTAAACTCCTATATTCCTAATACTTATAAGAATGCCTGACACATAATGACTCCTGAATAAACTATTGCATAAATGAATGAATGCATGAATGAATAATTAGTTCTCATTAGGCACTGTGCTAATGGTTTAGATACATTATTTTATTCAATGCCTTCATCACTTAGGAAATTCCAAGAGCATCAGGAGCTCTGTGCCAGAAATGGGGATGAATACTAAATACAGCACCTCCAGCAGTGTGGCTTGGTGCTGAGTGGCCAGTGGTGATGGCCTCAAGGAGCATCTTTAATAGACTGTTCTTCTGCAGGGTTCCCTCCCTGGCCTCTGACCCTGGTTCCCCAGCCGGGCTGAAGCTCCAAGGAGCTATTTATTTGTTATTTCTCCAACTAATTCTTTTTTCATTTAAGTCACCCCGAAGTCTGTCGTCTGGAGTCCGGAACTCTAGCACATAAATTTACCAATCATGCTCCCATCAGTCACATCCCTAGAGTAGTTAGCATCATAGGTGGGGAAGCTGGTTGTGATAGGAGAAGACCGACCCCTGGGGTTCCACTGGCTTTGGGTTAGGAAATCACTGAACTCTTCGGTTTCTTCCTGTATAAAATGGCAAACGATCATTTTCCAATCTATCCTGATGGAATGCTGGGCAAATCAAATGAGATAATGTCCACAGCAAGGATCTTGGTACATAGAAATGGTTAGGCAAATGTAAAGGTTATTAGAGATTAGCTAGCGAAGTCGGTTAGTCAGAGGCAAAAGCAAATTGGACCTAAAAAGCAGCCCATTTTCAGTTGAGGAACACTCCTTCCTTCCAACCTGAGATCTCTTCCTTCCAACCTGAGAACAGGGAAACACTTAAAACAGAGGGTTTTTAATGCTTATGTGGAGAAGGCTTAGGATCAAGTGTTCACCCCTTGAGGCTTATATAGGAACTCTTAATCACCTAAATATCTTTTTGGGAGGAGAGTATATATTATAAATGCATTTTAAAATTAAACATCACATGGGGCACCTGGGTGGCTCAGTCAGTTAAGCATCTGCCTTTGGCTCTGGTTGTGATCATGAGGTCCTGGGACCGAGCCCCACATCAGGCTCCCTGCTCAGTGGGGAGTCTACTTGTCCCTCTCCCTATGATGCTCTCCCTACTTGTGCTTTTTTCCCTCTCTCTCTGGCTCACTCTCTCAAATAAATACATAAAATCTTCGAAATAGTAAAATTACACATCACACTTAGCATGTAATAGAATATTTAATATTTTCCTAATCTGTTGGAATTCCTTTTTGTCCATTAGGAGAGGATCTGTTTGATTTGGAAAATACATCCCATTGGCCATAAAGCTAAAAGTTTTAAACTATTCTGAGTCTTCAGGACAGAAGGGGCCTTATGGGCCATGAGTTGGGATAAATACAACTGAGAGGAGCCCTGGGATTCCCAGCTGCCTTCAGAGAAGTGGGCAAGGATGAGTCTTTCATTCATTCACTAAACATCTGCTCAGTAGCTGGGTTCTGTTAAGCAATGGGATGCAGAGATGAATCAGACATAGTCCTTGCCCTCAAGGGAAGCTTCAGAGAATCTAGATGTTGCTTCTAAGTCACCTCAATTTTAGAATCTGTATGTACAATGACTTCCTGTGGTGGCTCATATATCACCTTGTAAATGGTCTATTATTTAAGGCATTTATGTATTTCTCACTAAATGGACTTAAAGTGTGGACAGCCTCAGACATAAACAAAACGACAAATTCAATTTTCTTTCTGAAGGCTGCCATTACAGAAAGAGCATAACTTTGACATCAGAAACACCAGAGCTTCAAATACCACTGTCACTGCTTATTAGTTGTGTGATCTTGGGTAAATCATTTCATGATTCTGAGTCTTCAAGCTGACAAGGTTGTTGTTAGCATTTGGTGAAATCATAGTACGTTACGTTACTTGGTACTGAGCAGATATTCAATAAATATCAGGCATTTTAACCCTAATTCTCCACTGTTCTTGCTTTGTTTTTGTTGGGAAGCATCTCCTATGGAGAGCCTTCTCATGCTCCCAGGACTGGCTAATGATAGCCTCTTTGTGCCCATGTGCTTCCCCAGAACTTACCATCAGTACTTCCTGTGTTATAATGGAAATAACCTATTTATGTGTGTGTCTCCCAACATGAGCCTGAATGTTCACTAAGGACACAGCTATATTTTTCATGTTGGATCTTTAATGTCTTGTTGTTTTTGGCACTTAGTAGATGCTTAGTAAATGTCTGCAGCTTGATTTTATGTGATTAGGTTAATAAGTTCTATGTGAAGAATACCCTTTATCTAATGCTCCACAAACCCCTTCCTCATTTATATTTCTGTCCGATGAGGATCTTTCCAGATTTCCTCTTTTGTCTTAGGTATTTGGGTTATACTCTCCCAACCGCACCTCCAAACTCTGCACATAATGTTTCACTGTGGAAATGAGGAATGTTACTTCTCCCAAATAAAACATTTGCATGAATTCTTCTAGAGATTAGCTTAAGGCAGAATTTCTAAAAGTATATTCCATTAGATAGTAATTCATATTCTAGGGGAAAAAAAATCCTTCAGTCAGATAAGTTTAGAAAAACCGGTTTAGAAGCTTCTTTATTTGCTATAGGACTTCTCAGATCCTTCATTTGATCATGAGCATTTTTTCATGGAGTATTTCAGAGATCTAGTATTATATAGAATGTATTTGTAGAAATACTTCTTTGAGAAAAATTGGAACTGGTAACACTGAAGTTCAGACTTTTGAAAGCTGCATAAAGCTGAAATAGTTGTTCTGTGGGTTATCTATTAGAAATCTGACTTTAAGTGCATGTTTCCTGATACTGTTCTTGTTGCATCTCTACAAGACATGATACAGAGAGTGTTAATAACCATAGGCAGTACTTAAGAAATGTATCAGGAAATAGCGATGCTAATTACGTTCTACTACTATGCCCATAAAGGTTATTGGGTTTATTCATTTGATGGGTATCATTCATCAGCTAGATTCTATGTCAGATGATGGAGATGGTTCCTAAGAGGAGTCCGGGGCAATGCACGAGTTCTCAGGGGCCCTTCAGGTCACAGAAGGCCCTTGCTCACTATGAATTGCTCTGCAGAGGAAATTTAGTACATACACAGGTGCCTGGTAGGAGTTTGTACCCCATCAACGTGGCTATTTCTTTTAGAAATGGCTATTTCTTAACATGGCTGTTTTGTTAGAACAGGGAAACACTTCCATGTGGATCGCCAATAAGTAATTCCTGCCCTGACCCCTCCCAAGTGACCCACAACCCTGGCTGCCTGAAAACTCCACTTACATACAATCTGGTCACTGGGTCACTACGGTCATGCATTGCATGGGCTGGTGCTAAATTGTATGCACCAAGTTGCAAAATATTTTGAGTAGTACCCCTAATTGGAAAAAAAAAAAAAGGAGCCAGGGTGGCTGGGATATATATGAGAGTAGGGGAAGTGGTGTATATGCAGCTGGGGAGGCAGGTAGGAGCCAGGTTCTAGAAAACCTTGTAGGCTATATTAAGAATTTTAGACTTTATCTTAAGAATGACAAAGTCACTGAAAAATTTTAAGAAAAGGGGAGAAGTGACATGATCAGAGAGGCTTTGAAAAGGCTCGCTCTTCCCAAAGGTTGAAATTTGGTATGGGACAGGGAATGTCTGTGCATCCTTGGATATCTATAGGGATAAAGGATTTGGGGGGCAAAGCTATAAGGTGCTAATCCCTACCAAACTTTGGCGGGCGGGCCAGGGGTCAGCCTGGATGGCGGAGCTCTGAAGCCAAGGCTAAGGAAAAGCCTCTCCGCAAAAGCCTTTTCAATGGCCACACTGTTTTTCTTAGAGGTGGTCCCTGAGCAGGGGAGCTCCTGGGCTTGGAGGTAGACATGAAGACAAGTCCAGTCAGGTGGAGAGAAGTCTGAGTGAGTTCCACAATGGAGAGACAAAAGCCAGAGACTGAAGAGCCAGTGTGTCTAGAGAATGTGGGATTCAGCAGACGCCTAGAACGGGCACATGAGTTCTGGGGCCGGCTTCACATGCTGTCTGGGCCAGAAACCTGAATTTCATCGGTCAGGGTTGTGGCAAGAAGTCTTCATCTTTTCAAAAACATCATCAGTTCTGCTTGGTTACATTTTAATTCAAAGTTGTTTAATAGGGTGTCCTGGCTGAGAAAGGACCCAGAAGTTTCTGAGACCTTGATGAGAGAGAGCAGGAGAGCAGGATGGGGATGCACAAAAAAATGCACTGTTGTTTAATGTGCCAAAAATGTTCATAATTCCCATCAGCAAATACTGTTTCCTAAGATGGGCCACTGGTTACAAAGCTGTATACAGAGGACAGATATCTACCCATTTTCTTGGGGGAAGCTGTGAAATGCCCCTTAACCCAAATGCAGATGTCGCATCGTTCCTGTTTGGAAACATATACTGCTATGTTTAAGCTCATTTTCGTCTCTGACTCTTGTTGTCTGTCTTTGGTGGGGAAAGATGGGAATGGGTGGAGCTCGGCCAGAGAAATGCTAGGAGAAGGGGGAAGGTTTTGCTGGAGTTTCGGTGATTCCAAGTGTTGAGCAGGAAAGGAGAGAAGCTAAAGGTGTTGCTTAGGTGAGAGGCTTTGTGAGGCTTCTGGTCTAGGCTGTTGTGCTTTTGAGACAAGGGGACAAAGCAGCATAGAGCTGGGGAGACTGCTCCGGTCCCCACATGCGCACAGGCCTCAGAGCCTCTCTGGTATCTTGGGGAGTGCTGGTTTTAGGAATATTGAGAAACAGTCCCTTAAGCAGAAGTCCTCAAGCACTGAAAACTATGAAAGCAAGGCTCCTACATGGGACTCGGGTTCAAAGCCAGAGAGGAAGGACATGGCTTATAATGCATGGTCACTGAGAGGGAAGGGTTTTATAAGCTCTTAAGAAGATTACCTCAGGGAATCAAAGAGATAATTTGGCACTTTGGGGGGAGGGCAGGAGGAGGGCTGGATTTCAGGCATAACACTGGAAGTGACATAGGGTTATCTGCGGTAACAAGAGAAGGGTGACTTTATCAGTACCCCAGGATGACGAAGAGTGTATACAGGGCTCACATTCTATTTGAGTAAGCTAACAATAAGGATCTGGCAAACTGGCTCTGAATGTGAAGATAGCAAGGTAACCTGAGAATTAATGAACTATCCAGGTGATTAGTAATTCATTTTTACCCTTTCTAAATCCACAATACAATTTCACTTTCTTTTTCTTTTTTAAATATTTTATTTTTTTATTTGATAGAGAGAGAGATCACAAGTAGGCAGAGAGGCAGGCAGAGAGAGAGGAGGAAGCAGGTTCCCTGCTGAACAGAGAGCCTGATGCGGGGCTCGATCGCACGACCCCGAGATCATGACCTGAGCCGAAGGCAGACGCTTTAACCTACTGAGCCACCCAGACGCCCCACAATTTCAATTTCAATGTAAAAATGCACAATTATCTATTTTACCCTCACCTCAACAACTGCAGCCTTTTACTATTCCAGCCATGTACCTTGCAACGTAGTTAGTTAAATACTTAAGGTCCACCAAGGGTGAGCTGTGGAGTTAGCAAGGTCAGCAGGGTGCTCTTTCTGAGGTTCCCGAGTAACGAAAAACTACAGTTGCTTGGTGACACAGAAAAGAATCTCTTTGGAGGGGTATCGCTTCTACATGCCCTGTTCCACATTTTTTCATAAGAAAACATGGAAACAAATAATAACAGAAGAATTTTTATGTTTTCCTCTGCAGGAAGAATGCCTAAGGAGGCTACTGCACTAGGTAAGGTGATTGCACACTGAATGTTCTAAATTCTCCTTTACCAACACCTGAAGAATATGGTTCAATTATTGGGTAAGACTTTCTACAACAAATGCTCGAGAAATAAAACACATAAAGGAGAAATTAGAGAGTAAACAACACTCACAGTACGTGTATAGAATGTAGCCAGTGGTGATGATTTCTTTATCCTTCAGCTTCCTAGCTACTTAGTTCTGTAGTTCTGGTGGAGAGGGGGCAGAGGAGGCTAATAATGCCCTATGATGGAGCTTCAGGACCTTCTACCAGCCTCAGGTTGCCATGTTTAGACAACACATAAACACTAGATGGCGCTCATAATCTTAAACATAGTAAAAGACTGGTTGTTTTTCTTTATAGACAAGTATGGCTACCTCGTTAAGAAAAGAGTCAAGTATGGGAATTAGAAAAGTATTTCCTCAAGCATTTCCTACTCTTGTCCTGTGAGGTGCTCCTTATACGAGGGTTTGGTAGTCAAGTAAGTTTTGGAAAACACTGCCTCTGAAAAGACTCCCTAGTGCATACTGGTAAACCAGATGTTTTTGAAGTTCTTCAGTATAGAAATATGGTAGCAGGGAACCCTTTCTCTCAGTAGCACCCTAATTCAATCCTGCTTTTCTAGTGTTCTGTAAAACACACTTTGGGAATGCTCATCCAGCGCAAGCTCTGTCCGAAAGAGCGAATAACTCAAACTCCATAAAAGAGGCCTTCTTTAGGGGCGCCTGAGTGGCTCAGTGGGTTAAAGCCTCTGCCTTTGCTGCTCAGGTTATGATCTTAGGGTCCTGGGATCGAGCCCTGCACTGGGCTGTCTGCTCATCCGGGAGCCTGCTTCCCCCTCTTTCTCTGCCTGCCTCTCTGCCTACTTCTGATCTTTGTCAAATAAATAAAATTCTTTTAAAAAGATTTTGACTTATTTATTTGACAGAGAGATAGAGAGCACAAAAGTAAGCAAAGTGGCAGGCAGAGGGAGAGAGAGAAGTATGCTCTCTCCTGAGCAAGGAGCCCGATGCAGGGCTCAATCCCAGGACCCTGGAATCATGCATGACCTGAGTTGAAGGCAGCCGCTTAACTGACTGAGCCACCCAGGCACCCCTAAATAAAATCTTAAAAAAAAAAAAAAAGAGGCTTTCTTTAGACATAGTTATCTGACACTTTAAAAAAAACAACAACATTGGACACATTCTTAAGGCAAAGTTGTTACTAACAGCATTGACTGAGTACTTACAATATGACATGCTGATCTTAGGCGTTTTGTCTCCTTTCTTTCCTCAGTATGCCATCTTTATACTATATCTACGTCTATACTTGTAACCATATTATATTCACATATAATAGATATATTGATATATTTGCCTTTAGGCTGTGAATATTTTAAGGAGAAGTTTATTTAGCTCATTCTTTGAAATCTCTAGTCCTACTACAAAATTTGTCACATTAACAACCCATTAGCAAAATAAATTATCTCTAAAGTTTGTATAGTCTGTGTAGGAGAGTAATTCTGGAACAGCGGGCATGGACATTCTGCCCCTGATTAGAAGGTTAATTATCTCTTATTCAAGTCTCTTCTCAATGAAGAACAGAGGACAGAGATCTTCCTCCTAGCTCTTCTCCCTGGGGATTCTAGTTCTGTTTTCTGAACTTACTACAGTACTGTTAGCTTAAGTTATTTACAAAATAATCTTACAAGATCTAGTAATAGAATTTGTGTTTAACTTTTGATTGCTATTTAGAGTTTTTGTTCTTGTGTTTTCCGGGAAGGTATAGCTTGTCTTTATATATCCAGTGTAAGTTGTAGATGTAAAATATCATAACTTCCATAGTCCATCATTAATAATTCAGTTCTGCTGTTTTCCTTCCATATTGTAATGTTTGAGCTTTTTGAGCATGTTTATTGTTTTCTTTCACTATTAACCCATGAAATTCCAATACTGAGCCTTGAAACCAGCCAATTTTTAGCCACAGTTTCAATAACTTTCTGCAAACTGAAAAAGAGAAATGTTCCCTCTTCTTTTTCAGTTGCAAAAAGCAGGTAATATTTTTATCCTTGGACTGTCTTTGCAAATGTTATACATAAGAAAGGATCTGATATCTGAACATCAGAGACTATTGTAATATTCTATGGATTATAATCTCCAAGAAGACTGTAAGTCTGACTGGTTGCTTTCTTTGAGTATGGGGTTCTGACAGTACTTAAATGGATGCATCTACTTTTGAAAACCGAAACACTTATGAATTTCCTTTGTTGGGTCATAAGATTACTAGCTCATCCCTTTTTCTACCACATGCCTGGAAGTTAAAACAAATAAAACTTATGGCTTTCTCATTTAAGCAGAGTCTAATGTCATTTCTGTGACTCAGTGTCTTTATCCTTAAAACGAACATAACAGGGGGGTGACTGGCTGGCTCAGTCAGTAGAGTGAGTGATGCCTCATTTGGGGATTGTGAGTTCAAGCCCCATGTTGGGTGTAGAGCTTACTTAAAAAATGAGCATAACAGGGCCTAGGGTGGTTATAAGATTAAATTGGTTATAACAGTAGCTGACTCAAAAGTAACACGGAAGTACTAGCTCTTTATAGTTCTGTGTGTTCCCGAGCGAAGTGTGCACACAGAGCAGTGCTGAATGAGATAAGAAAATGTGGAATGAGACCGTTGAGAGGTTTTGAAGATAGAGAGAAAGAACACTGATTTGGGGTCAGGAGACTTGATTTTTGAGTCCAACATCATAGCCAGTAGCTTGTGGAGATTTGGACAAACCATTCAGTCTTTCTGAAGCCCCTTTTCCTCATGTAAGAAAAGTGAGAGCAATAATAACTTATCCTGACACTCAGGATTTCTTTGAAGATCCCTAGAATGAATGTGAATGTCAAAGTGCTTTGTGTGGGAAAGTGCTGTGCCAGTGTGAATGCTGACTGTGGCAAAGTAACAGTGTGGTCCACGGGCTAAGGAGTTTGAGCCAGAATGATGACACTAGGTAAGTATGTTCTGTTTGGTATTTTATAGAGTCCATCAGTGAGGCTACAGTGACTTTGAAAAGCATCACCACATTTATTCAACACCTTTTCATTCCATAGACATTGTTAGGGAAACTGCTATGTGCCAGCCACTACGATTCAAATGTCGAGGAAACAAAACCATGGAAGATGGAGAATATGCTTTCAGGGAGCTTTTGCCACTTAGAAAAGAAAGACATGTCAGTAAAGATAAGTTATATTTTATGCAGACGGTCCTGGAGTTCGTGACAATTGATTTAGCAAATTTTCAACTCTGTGATGGTACAAAAGCGACACATGTTCACTAGAAACTGGACCTCGAATTATGAATTTTGCTCCTTTCCCAGACTAGCAATACAGTGTACACACTCTTGTGATCCTGGGCAGTGAGTGGCAATTCCCACTCAGCCACGACATGTGCAGGGTAAACAACTGAAACGCTTACAACTATTCTGCACCTAAATACTCATTCTGTTTTCATTTTTCAGTACAGTATTCAAATTATATGAGAGAGTAGACACTTACACAATATTTTAAAAAAGGTTTTGTTTTAGGTGATTTTGCCCAAAAGTAGGCTAATTTAAGTATTCTGAACATGTTTATGAAATGCATTTTGACTACAATATTTTTAGCTTACAATGGGTTTATCAGGATATAACCCCGTTATAAGTCCAGGGAGAAATTTATCATTTAAGTGTAGAAGAAGTACGCAGAGGGGAGTAGTCGAAAGGGTGACATTCAGCTCTTGGATGACAGAACAAGGTCCTGTCATGGGACCTGACCCAATCCATCCAGACATCTGCTAGCTAAAGACTAAGCAGAGGACTTAATGCATGGGAGAACTACCAGAATGTATAAGCCAAGGCTGTCCATTCAGACCACTGGATACTTTGCTCAGGTCAACTGACTATATTACCCAGGTATTGTGTGTGGGAGGGAAATGTGGGGATGGCGTGATGGCTAACAAAGATAAGATCACTTGGAAAATTCTAGTTATAAATCACAGCTATAAAGCAAAGACAAGTTTTTCTAAATCAACAAAGAAAACCACAAAGCGTTTCACATGAGTTATGAACCATGAACTTTATGAAAGTGGTTCATATGAACCACTTTATGAACCATGAACCATAAAGTCAGCCATAAGAGCTAGGCTCCTTAGATTATTTCCCATTATTTGCATGATTATCAAAATTTCAGTATGTTTTTAACTACCTGTCACAGAGTTTATACCGGAAAGTGGAAAGAAGCAGGCAATTAATATTCCAATAAAAGAAAGGAGAAGAAAGGAGGAGGGAAGAAGATGGAAGGGAGGGAGGAAAAGGAGGAAAAGGAAGGAAAAGAGAGGTCAGCTGTGACGGGCATTAAAATTGAACGTTTAGGGGTGCCTGTCTGGCTCAGTCAGTAGAGCACATGACTGTTCATCTCAGGGTTGTAAGTTTGAGCCCCATATTGGGTGTAGAGATTACTTAAAAATAAAATCTTAAAAAAACCCAAAAAACCCAATTATTTAAGTCCCAGCTCTTATTCTCTCTAGTTAGGTAATCACTGACTGAACCTTCCTGAACCTTATTTTCTTTATCCAAACATGGGATACTTTTTCAGGGTGATTGTGAGAATAAAAAATTATATGAGTTAAGATAATATAATTTAATTAATTAAAATAATCTTTAAATAAAATGACTTTTATAAAATGCTTGGAATAGTAAGTGCTCATAACTTGTTGCTGGTAATTCTTGCACTTAGGTAAATGGTGCGGCTGCTACCAGTGGCATCCAACTGCATATTTTATGTATTTTTTTATATAGTTACATGCAGCAAAATACATGCTTATAAAGGTGCTGTTTTTAGAGTAGAGTCATGGATTTGGAAAAAAAATCCGCTTTAAAAATAAATAATACTTAAAAAAGGCATGCTTCTCAAATGCTCTGTTGGATGCAAATACGACTCATAACATCTACAAGCAAACATTATTAGCACTTTTACCTGAACCTGAGGGAAGTGAGTAACAAGTACCAAGCACTTCAACACCATGTAAACCGCAGACTGTGCTGGAAGCCATAATGCTCTCTTCCATTTTCCCTTTTTAATTAAGGTGCTACTGGAGGCCTGACTGAAAGCGACTTTTTCTTAAATGGTGCCAGATACACAGGAATGAAGATTAAGAAGAAATACTCACGGATAAGATCTGGTCTCCTCTCTGGAGCTCCCCACTCAGGTCTGCTGGTCCACCAGCCAGAATGAAGGATACAAAAATACCTTCTCCGTCTTCCCCGCCCACGATGTTGAAGCCCAGGCCAGTGGAGCCTTTGTGCAGGACCACCTTGCGGGGCTCCCTGAAAAAACAAGTAGAAAACAGAGCTCACAGGGGGATCCACTCAAGATTCAGGTTGCTTTTACTTTCATTGAGATATATGATACCAGCAATTCACTACCCATGAAATGGCTTCCCAAAATAAGATACACTGGCACTCCAAGAAAAATGCTAATATCAGGGCAGATACATAGTGAGTTTCTCACTATAACAAATGCCAAAATACCATGTAAAGTCATTCCTTAATTCCAAAACATTTTCTTAAACTATCCTTACTTCCACTTCTTCTATGTTTAAAACACATAGAATCTTTTTAAACTGAGACATAATTGACATAGAACATTATTCAGCTTCAGCTGTACAGTGTAAAGTCGATATTTGTATATATTGTGAAACGATCATCAGAATGAGTCTAGTTAACTAACATCCTCCACCACATGCAGTTACAATTTTTTTTTCTTGTGATGAGAACTTTTAAGATCTACTCTCAGCAACATTCAAACACAGAATGCAGTATAATGCACCGTGTCGAATACCATGTCTCCAGAACTTACTTATTTTAAAACTAGAAGGCTGTATCTTTCAACCACCTTCACCCATTTCACTGTCCCCACCCACTTGCTCCTCTACTCAGCACCTGGAGTAATGCTCAGTAGGATGAATGTGTCCAAAAAAAAGGAAAGAGAATTTGAGGGACAAGAGACTAGACTGAATAGGCCAGATCAGGAAATAGCTTACAGATTTGTTTGACTTTGATTAAAATTCACTCTGTAGTAGTGGAGACCCACTGGAAGATTTTTGAGGCATTGAGAATATTTAAATCCATTTCAGGAGCATTAACAAATGGTCATATGTCGGATTGCTGGTGCTTGGCTAGAGTTGGAATAGTATTGTCAAAAGTTTCCCTGTTCTATGAGTCTACCCTTTTGCCAATTCTTGGGCTACAGGTTGTAGGCTTTTCTTGAGGCTTTTTTAGTCTGTCTCTGTTGACAGAGGCGCCAGGGCATAGGTGTCTCCAGTGCTCCATCCAGGACACACAGGAAGTAGAAAGAAAATTCAGGGAACTCACCACAGTGTCATTCCTCTCTGAGCCAGTCTTATTTCCAATTTGTATAGTCTTCCCATGTTTACCATTTGTAAAGTATGTGTGTGTGTGTGTGTGTGCGCACACACACAGTCAGATGTGTTAATGAGAAGGAGGATAAGAGAGAAACGGGGATACTCTATTTTGGCTGCGACCAGAAGTCCAGGTTCTGGATACATTTCAAAGGTAGGGAACAACGGGATTTTGATGAAAAGTTATTGTAGAAATATCCCTCTTCCTTCAGTCTAAAACACATATGCTTAGTAGGTCCAGTGACTTTCAAGCTACACGTACTAAACACAGACGGAGGGAAGGGGCTATTACGATTCTAATGCTTGTCTATGCGCCAGATGTACTTGATGCTTTTTTGTGCATCATTCCATTTATTCCTCAAGACAATCGAATGAAGGATGCACAGAGATGTCTGCAACTCTTGAAACAAAGCCAAAAGGGAAGATAAGATTGATGACTGGGTAGATGGATAGGACTTTTATAGAGCATACATAGTAATATGTTAAAAGTGCAACCTGGATGGCAAGTGCATTACGTCTTCATTTTAAAAATCTTTAAAATTTTTATGCTTGGAAAATTTTTATAATGGTATCTTGAGAAAAATAAACAACCTAATGAACAAATTACTATGACTTTTTCGATTAGTGAAATGAGATCGCTTATTCAAGTTTTTACTGAGTTTAATAGGTAGCGAAGGCAGGATTAAGACAGATTTTCTGACTCAAAATCCCAGAGTCTAGACTATGATATATTTCAGAGACTGCAAATCAGAAAGCTAAAAGCTTAATCTGATCCAGTGTCTACAATTTTTTGAATTTGCCCATGTTTAAAATTGGGAAAATCTGCACAAAATACAGATTTATGACTGTATGAAAAATCAGACATTCTATGACCACTAGCTCTTAACCTTGTCTTACAGCAACAGTTGGCTAGATGTGGCCCTCTCTAGATGGAGTATTCATTCTCCAGTTTGGCAGTCTCTCACCTCTCCCTCAAGGTTCTCAGATAAAAAAGCTGTACCTTGCAACACATTTACATTTCTTGCTAAGTAAGAGGATATTAAAGTATTTTTTGTACTCATGGTTTTATCAAAAATGAAAAAAAAAACTTCATGGAGAAAGCCTGGTATTTCAATAGTAAAATGGGAGGGAACATGATTCCTTTGAAAGTAAGGATTACTCTTATATGCTTAATATGCAAAGCGACTCTCTGCAGAAAAAATACAGCTTTAAAAGGTCACTATGAAATATCTCTCCCCATTACCATCTGGGGGAATTTTGTTAGTAACCCCTGAATGTAACACACATAATTCTTGAGTGACAGTAGATTTTATTTATTTTCCCTGGACAAGTCTTTTAAATCAAATTATTTGGAATTTTGGCAACTTATAAGATTAAATACCTTTTTAAAAATAAAATTTTTTATATCACAGTGAATTATGCTTATTTTTACACTTATTTTAATAATGGGGAGAAATGACAAATAATTCTGTAGATGATGTGAAAATAAAACACCCTAAGCACACTTCAAATTATATACTTTTTCTAATTTAAACCTTTTTTCTTTCTAAAGTTTTATTTATTTATTTATTTTAGTGATCTCTATAACCAATGTGAGGCTTGAACTCATGACTCAAGGGTCTTATTCTCTTCTGATTGAGCAAGCCAGGCACCCCTAGTTTAAACTTATCCTAATAACTCATTACATTAAACAATAGATATTTCTATAGATTTTTAAAATGTTTTCATGCCCTTTTCTGTTTGGGGATCAAAACCTTGTGAAGAATTACAAGTTCCTTTTTAAAATTTATTTATTTATTTATTTGGTGACACAGAGAGAGAAAGATGGCAAGAGAGGGAATACAAGCACGGGGAGTGGGAGAGGGAGAAGCAGGCTTCCCACTGAGCAGGGAGCCCAATGTGAGGCTTGATCCCAGGACCCTGGGATCATGACTTGAGTGGAAGGCAGACGCTCAACCACTGAGCTAGCCAGGGGCTCTAAGAATTACAAGTTCTATTATACTGAAGCTTATATAAGCCAACCTGTCTAAGCTATTGAGCTTTAGATACACAGCTTATGTTCACAAAGGCAGTAAACACCCTAGTCTCTCTCTCTCTCTCTCTCTCTCTTTCTTTTATGTAGGCCCACACCCAGTATGGAGTCCAAAATGGGTGCTGAACTTACAACCCTGAGATCCAGACCTGAGCTGAGATCAAGAATCAGACACTCAATCCACCGAGCCATTCAGATCCCCCTTTCTCTTCTATGACAATTTTTTTTCTATGACAATTTTTAAAAAAGATTTTATTTATTTATTTGACAGAGAGAAAGAGATCACAAGGAGGCAGAAAGGCAGGCAGAGAGAGAGGGGGAAGCAGGTTCCCCGCTGAGCAGAGAGCCCGATGCGGGGCTCAATCCCAGGACCCTGAGATCATGACCTGAGACGAAGGCAGAGGTCCAACCCACTGAGCCGCCCAGATGCCCCTCTTCTAAGACAATTTTTTAAGAGCAATTTTATGTCCGCAGCAAAATGAGAAGAAAGTACAGAAATTTTTCATATATCTCCTGCCTAAATACATGAATCTACTCCCCATCAAAATCCCCCACCAGAGTTTTAATTTGTTATAATTGATTTGTTATAATTGATGAACCTGCATTGACACATTATGTGCTTCAGGAGGTGAATAGATACCGTAGTACATCCAGACCATGGGATTTTACTCAGCACTGAAAAGAAAGGAGGTACCAAGCCATGAAAAGACACGAAGGAAACACATATTACTAAATGAAAGAAGCCAGTCTGGAAAGGCTACATACTGTATGATTCTCCACTATATGACATTCTGGAAAAGGTGAAACTATGTACATGGTACAAAGATCAGTGTTGCCAGGGTTTATGTGGAGAGGGGCATAAAAAGGTGGAATACTGGGGATTTCAGGGCAGTGAAACTACTCTGTAGCATATTGTTAAGGATGGATAGATGTCATTATACACCTGTCCAAACTCAGAATGGGCAACATCAAGAGTGAATCCTCACATAAACTATGTACATCTAACTCCATTGTGACATTTATCACACTATGAGGTGATTGCTAATGTATCCTTCTCCCTCAATAGACTGTGAACCACAGTCTATTGGTGCCTCGGAAACTAGACACCAGAACTACCTTAGCAGTAGCAAGATGCCTGACAAGTAGCAGGGACTCAGGAAATAGTTACTGGATGGATGAATGGATGGATGGACGGACAGACGGATGGATGGATGAGTGAACGAACTCTCATGATGCTTTAGACCTCTCATTACCCTCTGTTTCATATTACAGTTATTTATGTAAATGTCTTTCCTTTTTTCTTGAGATGGTAAAATCTAGAGTCCACAGGGATAGGACAGGTAACACAAACGAATGCAACAGGTCGAGTAGGGATTGTAGCAAAATGGGGAATACATTCCATGTAAAGGGCTGTTTCTACTCAACTCTGTACAATTGCTCTAAGCAATCTGACTAGTTTTGCCAGATTCTCTAATTTATACAGATAGGTGAAGAATCTAGATTTTGATGCAAGTTTCCAGAATTTTTATGTTATAATGATAAAAAAAAATTTAGAAGTATGGTGCAGGTCAAACCAAACATGTTTCTGTTGTAGCCTAGCTATGGGCTACCAATGACACCTTCACTGTTCACAGTTTGATGGCACATTCAATGTCTGTTTCATGTTCGTCTCCTTAGTGTTGCTCAGTATGGTACTTGGCTCATGGTAATTCTCCATAATTTCAAGTTGGTTTATATTACATATTAAGCTCCACCTTTGTCCTTCTCTTTTCAAGTTTTCTCATTTTGGAATATCTTTTTCGTTTCCTTGCCATCTTATTTTTTTACCTTTTATAGTAGATGTGTTCAAAGACTACCTTCATTTTCAGCCTCAGCTCTCATTTCTTCATGTTTACTGCCTATGTCAATGACTCCTCATCTGTACATATAATGCCCTACGTTTCCATGAACTGTTTCATGTGTAAGGGCACTGTGGCTGCCAGAGAGATTGTAATCTCTTGAAGATATGGTGTCATGGTTTACATTTCTAGGCACCCACAATATACCTAGAAGAATGCTCAATGAATATCTGGTAAATGAATAAATGAGAGCACACTACCAATATATAAAGAACTGCAATACTTTTTATACTGAAGCAATTTGGACTCTAACTTACTAGGTCATTCATTATCCAGAATTCAGATGGCCTATTAATTCAGGCACCCATTAATATTCATTATTATACATCATTATAGATGGTCAGGGGAACAAAATTCTAACTCTGATTCCTCATTCAGGATGGAGCTTGGGGATCGTGATCTTCTGGAAGCCATTCCCGATGCTCTCCTTCGCTTCCCCTAGCATTCTCTCCACATAGCTATCTTAACACCTACTACACTGGGTTGGTTTGCTTGTCTTCCGCTCCAGCTACAGCTGGTCAACTTGAGAGCAGGGACCATGTCATTTGCTTTTTGTCCCCAAACTGTGCTACAGAGTAGGTGCTATCTACTAATTTCAGCTTTCATTTTAGATTCATTAGATGTGGAGTCTACAGGAGATAACGTCTGCCGACTCATAGTATCAGCTTTTTATTTTTTTAAACTGATCTATTCAGTTAAAAAAAATGTACTTAATTATCCATCCAACCTTTCAACAAACAAACATCTACAGAGTATCTACTTTGTGCCAGGCACTGTGAATAAAAAGACCAAGGACCCTGGGGTGGGAGAAGCCATGTGGAAACACACAGTCAACAGAAGACCGGGAAGGGCCATGCGCTAGGCCAGACACAGGTGCAATAAGCTAAAGCAGCCAAGAGAAAGAACAACTGATCTGCTTCTAAAATATTTTGTCCTTTTATCATCACCTGGATGAAATACACTACATTAATTTATGCAGCTTTATTTTCCTTTTGATGTGATGTAAAAAGCCTTTATAATTATAAAACCTCTGAATGCTGAACAGTTGGAAAGACGCCAGCCTGCCTTTCTCCGAGCTGTGGGAGATCATCAGCAGTGTAATCTTGTTCAGGCTGAGTCTCAGAAGATGCTCGAAACCAGCTAGGATGTTTTCAGGAGAGGGGAGTAGGGTGCTAGGGGCTATTTTTTTTTTCTCCTTAAACCAGATAGTTTAAGGGCGTTTAGGATTCCAAAAACGAAGTGACTACTTAAACCTGGAGGCTTTCTTGTGGCCATTAGTGGGAAGTTCCTTGAGCTCTGAATCTCTGATGTCTATGAATCACTTCAGTTAACTCCCGACCATCCAGGGTGAGACGCTGTATGGTGTAATGAGAAGCAAGCTATGAAAATGTTTCCAGTCATCCTTCTCAATTACAAATCTGACCATGCTACCTTCTTGCTCAAAAGCCTTGCAGGAATTTGCAGGCCCTCAGGATACAGTCTAACCTCAGCATGGCATTCCAAGTCCTCCTTCACTGGACCACCTACTCCCTCGATCCCTAACTTTACTATTAGTGAGTGTTCCAGCCACCCAAAGTTGCCAGGCACAGCTCGTCATACCAGGTTGTTCCCTGTCTCATCATCTCTGTCTAGGCTGTTCTTTTGGCTAGAAAAAAGCCTTCTTTTTGCTATCCTCAGCTTGTGAACTTCTATTTGGCCTTCAGAATGGAAGCCAGGTGCTATCTCTTTCTCTCTGCTACTTTATCCACCATCTCCTCTAGATACACTGGCCACCTCTCCTTTTTTGGAAACACACTGTCCTTTCATTGATCATCCACTGCTGTTGCTCTTACTGTTCTAAAATAACCTTGTTCATCTGTCTATCTATATCGTAGATCTGCATGGTTCTGAAGGATAAAGACCATGACTTATTTAATTTTGTGCTTGGGGAAACAGTAGAGGCTGAGCCTATAAGAGGCACACACACAACATATATTCCAAGAATAAAGAAAGAATGAGCAAGGCATTGGGAGAAATGATACTGAATTTTAGTACCACCTATCTAGGGATTTGTGGGAACACAGACATGCCCTCTGTGGAGCAGGTTCCTTGCTAGGGTCATAACTTGGCAGATAATAATGCTTGCCCTATGGGAAAGTGGTAAAATTCAGATAGGACAATGAACTAAAAGCATGTAGAAGACAGAAAAGTATTAGAGAAAAACGTACATTGAGATTCTATTTCCAGCCATTTGGCAGATCGGTGTCCTGAAAACACCCTTCGTTATCAAGAAGCAAAATAATTCTGAATAGAATACTTATAAAATACCTTTAAATGACTGGCTAGGCTAGCAAGTAGGTAAGAGAAATCCTCAGAGGCCAAAATGGAATGGGAATACAAGGGAAGGAAGCAAATTCTAAGACCAGCAGCAGTCTGAAGAGCTTGGACAGGTTCCCAAAGAGCTAGTTCCAGTGCCCAAAGCTGATGGTAGCATGGAGAATAGGATTTTGTGGACCCAGAGGTGGGGGTTAGATAAGAGACCTCCAAACAAAAACAGGACCCTGGAAATCTACACCCTAAACAAAAGGATAAAGCACAGAAGCATATAACCTCAAGGATGTCAAGGATATACAACTAACCTGACCTTGGCTCAAAGCAAGAAAACAGGGCCTGGGAAACTAATCAAGGCCTATCTGAATGTGGAAGAAGTTATACTATAGGAATAGAATTCACAAAATTGACCTAACCTTAGCTCAAAGCAAGAAGAAAGAACCCAGAGAACTAATCAAAGCATGTCTCAATGTGGAAAAAGTCATATATGAATAGAATTCATAAAACGGAATAAATTAGAAGAGAGAAAAAATCTTCCTGGGTGCTAGGGGAATAGACGTGGCAATATATCTCCAGTATTGTGGATTAGAGGCGTTCTCCAGCTGTAGCTCACTGATGTATATGAATATGCTGATGGTCTGGGGTAACCCACAAGACGGGTTTCATGTGGCCATCCTAGCTCAATGACACTAATCATCAAGGTCATCTGGCTGGTTGATTTCCATCTTTCAGAATCCAGGCTCACCAAACCACATGCTCATTAAAATATGGTTTTCTATACTGCTTTTCCTAATGGAAGTAAATGTGCTAATTAGCACATTCTAGTATCTTGAGCAGATGTATTTTCTATTGTACATTAATAACTTGGAATAATGACATATAAGCTTGATCACCTCTGAAAACAATGACAAAAAGTTCCAGAGCATGTACACCGAAGGCCCAGATCCAGTAGCATGATAATCCAATAACGGACTATTATTCTCTGGTATCATGCATAAATTGCCAGCTAGGATCCCTCTGCACTCTCTTCTTTATTTCTCTACAAATGCGGCTATATTCATATGAGTAATACTAAGAAAAAGGAGAGGGACAGGAAATCAAAGAGACTTCTCAGCAGGATGGGAAGATATGTATTAGTAAATGCACGAAGAGGGAGCGTAGCAAAGGTTTGGAGTGGAGGTCAACCACAGAAGACTTTAAGGCCGCTCATTGATTATGACTGATGTCTTCTATCTAAATGATCTAGCTCCTTAGAAGACTAACACAATGTATGCTTCACCTTCAGGTAATTAACTTGGTCAATTAATCAGCCAAGCAGATTGTTGGAGATCATATAGATACAAAAAGATAAAGAGGTTTTGTTGAACTGCTATTGTGAGGACATGATGTAAAGATAATATACAAGAAATTTCCCATTACAGGGGAAGATCTATGCTCTCGACTTTACGCTATAGACCGTAGCCTGACTTCAGCAAAATAGTCACCACAAAGACACTGAGTATATACTAAATATACCATGGTTGGTATTTGTGAGATAAAGAGAACTCTATTAGATGAGGATAGTACAGCACTCTCTGATACTGGGAAAGACTATGGGCATTGGGCCTAGACAGATCTAGGTTTGAATAATAGTCCTATCAATTAATAGCTAGATAAACTTGTTGGAATTTTTTGATATCTTATTTTTTAAGCTATAAATCATGAGTTATATTTTATAGTATAGTGAAATAAGACATAAATAAGATGGCAAAACCGAAATAAGATATAAAGTACTAGGATCATATAGCAAATGCTCAATAAATGCTAACTCACTTCCTTTTCCTGAGTTATGACCTTTGGAAAACAAATAGTCACACATAAAAATAATAAATCAAAAAATGCAAGGCTATAAATGTTAAGTACCAAATGAGTGCTATGGATAATGAGAAGTCTCTGCATTAAAGAAAACAGATGAAGTCATGGAGAAGATAGAATCTGAGCTAGACCTTGATAGATGGGTAGAAATTAGTGAGGTGGAAAGGAAAGCAGATGGTATTTCAGTAGATGGAAGGAGCCCAGGGCCGCAGGGGAGCAAATGAAAGATGTGTTTGGAGAACAGGGAGTATCACAGCTTGCATGGAGAGCAGGGTCTGTGTCAAAGAAAATGAGAAGACTGGAGCAGGTTGGAAAGGAACACGAATGTCATGCTAAGGAATTCAGACTTTACACTTGGATAATGTGAACCTATTGAATGTTTCTGTACCAAGGGGAGACTCTGTAAATATAGTTACTAAAAGTATTCTTGAAATGTGTTATTTCTACAACCTCCCAAGTTTGCCTGGAAGGGACTCAATTAAACATTCTAAAGGTCTCTAAAGACAACCCTGCTGCAAAGGTGGTGGGGCGGGGGTGGGGGGGTGTGTTTGGTTGAGGCTGTGACCATGGCCTTGGGTTGAACTGCCTACCTCTAGTCTGCAGCCTTTGTAAAGCTAAGCGCTTCTCTCTGCAGAAGATCTTGGAATTAATTACACATCTGAGATCGCATGTAACATTCAACTATAGATTAGTATCTAAATCCACTATAGATTAGTATCAATCTAATCTTGATTAATTTGATTTTGAAATATTTAGATTTTTAGTTATTCACATATAACATGATAATCTAATAACCATGTTTCATCTCAATTTGCTTTTGTCTAAATTTCTCAGAAAGACAAATAAGGAAGCAATTAAATTTCACTCTCACATACGGTCTCACTTTTCATAATCATATCTTCTAAGGATCATCTCATCTCCAAAGCAAAAGAAAACAGATTATCCCTATTGATTTATTTCATAATATTTTGGCTGAAAACTTCCCCATTAAGTTATATATACTATTCATAATGACAGGTATTTGTTTCTGCTTCCTGTTGCATTTTGAATTTCTTTTTAAGTAGGCTCCACGCCCAGGGTGAACCCCGACATAGGGCTTGAACTCATGACCCTGAGATCAAGACCTGAGATGAGATCAAGAGTCCCATGCTTAATCATCCATGCACCTTGAATTTTTACTTTATTTTTTTGAAGGCTTATTTTTGAGAAAGAGACAGAGAGAGAGAGAAAGAGAGAGAGAGAGAGAATGAGCAGGGGAAGGGGTAGAGGGAGAGGGGGAGAGAGAGCAAAGCAGACTCTTTATTGAGCATGGAGCCCGATAAGGGGCTTGATCCCATGACCAAGATCAGGACCTGAGGTGAAACTAAGAGTTGGACACCCAATTAACTGAGCCACTCAGACAGCCTTCCCCCAACATTTTGAATTTTTAAAGAGCAATTAATTTAAAAGGAATTATAAAAGGAATCATCTTAGCAATCTCATTAAATTAAAAACAAACTTCAACCACTGAACTGAGGTTTTTTTTTATAGTTATATCATTGGTCCTCAAGCTTTCATGACTGGTAGAATTTATTTGAAAACATTATGAAAGCCAGAGTATAAGCAAAACTAATTTGATAATAGGATTGGCGGGGGTGGGGGATCCTGAATATTCTTCCTAAAGGCAAAACATTTTTTATGAAAGATTTTTTAAATTATCTTTTGAGCCAGAGCTCTACGGTATTATGAAATTCCAATTAGTAACTAAATGCTCAAACCCTCTTCAATTAGTATGATATGGGGAAAATGGTTTGGATTAATTAAAATAAAATTCTTCAAGTTCAAGTATTATAGATCTTCTCTTGATTCTAATTTGGATACATCCAGATTACTGTAGAAAAGTTTTAGACTGAACTTGTTTCCCAGTCCTGACTCCAACATTAACCCCTGGTTGTCCTTGAAAAACCACCTTCCTGAATAACAGTTTCTTCCTCCCTCCCTCCCTTCTCCCTTCCTTTCCCTTTACCCCTTCCTCCCTTCCTTCCTTCCTTCCATCCTTCCTTCCTTCCTACCTTCCTTCCTCCCCCCCCCCTCTCTGTTTCTTGAGGGAGGGTAAATGAGCACATGAGTGGGTAGGGGCAGAAGGACAGGGAGAGAGAAAGAATCCCAAGCAGGTTCCACACCTAGCGTGGAGCCCAACACAGAGCTCAATCTCATGACCCTGAGATCATGACCTCAGCTGGAATCAAGAGCAGGATGTTTAACCAACTGAGCCACCCAGGTGCCCCAGAACAACAGTTCCTATATTCTGTGAGAGAGGTAGTGATGAGGATGGCAAATCAGAATTGCTGTGGATCCCTTCCAATTCTAGTGTTACATGGATTTGCTTAAAGAAAATCAGAAATGGGAGTTTCCCACTTCTAAAACCACAATTCCATTTGATTGTTTAGTTTGTATTTAGTAATCATCTTGAAGAGAGTAGACAGGGCAGAAATGGCTATACTTTTAGGTCTTCTCCAACTTGACCTGTCTTCAGCTTTTAACACTATATAAGCTTTTTACTCTAGATAAGACCTGTCAATGGGATTTTCAATGATAAGGAAATGTTCCTTGTTTGTGTTGTTCAATATGGTAGCCTCTGGCCACATGTGTTTTTAGGCACTTGAAATGTGGCTGGTAAGACAGATAAACTAAATTTTTCACTTCATTTAATCCTATGAAATTTATACTTAAATAGCTGCATGTGTCTAGTGGCTATTACAGTGGACAGCACAGTTCTAAAATCTCATTCTCTAGTCAAAGAAAATGAAGTGGGTTTTTTTGTTGTTTGTTTGTTTTAAATCTCTTACCTCTCCATTATTCCCTAGTCTTCTCGAAGGACTCCTCTTAACTATTTGCTGTTCATAGATGGTACTTTCAAAAACTGTACCTTTGGCTGTCTTCTCTCACTCTTTCCCTCTAGTTCTTCCCTGCAGAGCAACTTTTTTTCTTTCAGGTCTCAGTTTAAGTGGTATGATCTGACTACTCCACCCACTCTTACTTTCTTTCCTAGCCTTCTGTATGTCTTCCTCATGATGCTTATCTTATAATGAAGTTGCTTGTTGCCTATCTCCCACTGGAATGTAATCACTACTAGAGCAACAACACCTTGTGCCTCTATCACCTAGCATAGTTCCTGGCACGTATTAGGGCCTCAATATTTGTTGAACAAATTAATAAATATGTAGTCTTATCCTTCCCCTTATTTATGATTCACTAATCCCTATCTCCAGCCCAGACCACAGTCTCCTGTACTCCTGACTTATTTAACTGTCTTAAGAATGAATTCATTATTTTCACCAGACTTTTTCTTCTCTTTCATTCCTTATCTCAGTTAACATTGTCTGTCCCATCTCCTTACTGCCCATCTAGCACTTCTAGTCATCCAATAAATGCCTCTCAAACCATCCTTGATTCAGATCTCTGGATTCTCACACCCAGCCAGCTAGGAATTCCCAACCAGGCTCTGCCTAGTAGATTGTCACCTTGCCTTTTCTCCTTCAGACTGGTCTCAGGGAAATTATGTGTGTGTGTGTGTGTGTGCGCACGTGTGTGTGCATTAATATAACATACGTAATAATTTCATCCTTCTTCTTTAAAGCTCCCCTTGCTTCTTTACTACCTGAAAGATAGAATCT